>JALAZF010000622.1:1200000-2400000 GCA_022829125.1 Lathyrus tuberosus | reverse complement strand
AAACATGCGTACACAAATCGAGCTACATCACGCTTCATCCCAGGCCACCAAAACAATTTCTTCAAGTCTTGATACATTTTTGTAGCTCCCGGATGAATACTCAAATTGCTTCTATGACTTTCCTCGAGAATTGCTTTCTTCATCTCCGCCTCATCAGGAATACAAATTCGATTTCGGAATCTTAACACACCTTGCGCATCAAACTTGAAATCATCATTCTCAGACTGATCGATCCCCACCATCGAATCTGTCAGTTTCATGTCTAACTTCTGAGCTTCCTTGATACTGTCCAGAAAATCATTGTTAATCTTCAGCATTCCCAACATCACACTCTGCGGTGCAAACTAAGCTCATATCTCTGAACTGCTCAATTAATTCCAATTCTTTAACCATCATCGCCGACATATGCAAAGTTTTCCGACTTAGGGCATCAGCCACAACATTAGCTTTACCTAGATGATAGTTCAAACCAAAATCATAATCTTTTAATAATTCCAACCATCTTCGTTGTCTCATATTCAATTCCTTCTGATCAAATAAATACTTTAAACTCTTATGGTCACTAAACACTTCGAATCTAGAACCATAAAGATAATGCCTCCAAATCTTCAGCACAAAAACAACTGCAACAATTTCTAAATCATGCGTAGGATAGTTCTTTTCATGAGTCCTCAACTGCCTCGATGCATAAGCAACTACCTTATCATTTTGCATAAGCACACCTCCTAAACCCATCTTAGAAGCATCACAATATACCACAAAAGGTTCTCCTGGATTAGGTAATGTCAAAATCGGAGCCGATGTTAATCTCTTCTTCAATTCCGTAAAACTTTCTTCACATTGAATGTCCCACACAAAAGCTCTACCTTTACAAGTCAACTTAGTCAACGGAAGTGCTAACTTAGAAAATCCTTCGATAAACCTTCGGTAATAACCGGATAGTCCCAAAAAGCTTATAATCTCGGTAGCCGACTTTGGAGTTTCCCATTGCAACACAACATCTACTTTAGATGGATCCACAACAATGCCACTACCTGAAATGACATGACCAAGAAAACTAACCTCCTTTAACCAAAATTCACATTTAGACAGCTTTGCATATAACTTCTTCTCTTTCAAAACTTGCAATACTAGTCTTAAGTGCTATGCATGCTCTGTTTCCGATTTAGAGTAAATCAGTATATCATCAATGAACACCACCACAAACCGATCCAAATAAGCATGAAAGATACGGTTCATGTACTCCATGAATACTCCCGGCGCATTAGTAACACCGAAAGGCATCACCGAATACTCATAATGTCCATAACGCATTCTGAAGGCCGTCTTCTGGATATCTTCGTCTTTCACTTTAATCTGATGATAGCCTGACCTCAAATCAATCTTGCTAAACACACGAGCACCTACCAATTATCCATCAAGTCATCTATTCTCGGAAGCGGATACTTGTTCTTAATCGTCACTTTATTTAATTGTCTATAATCAACACAGAGCCTCATACTTCCATCTTTCTTCTTTACTAACTGTAAGTTCCTGGATTAGCTGGAATTTTGGTAAAACAACAAGGTGTTCAATGTTTGATGTCATGGGCTTGATGTCATAACATTGCGCTTAACACTGGGCTGTGTTAAGTTTTCATAGTTGCTGAAGTGGATGTCTGATGTTACATAGGTGATGTTGTAACATCAGACCTGCAGAACTGAACTGATAACAGCATGGGCTTATTGTTATTAGGGTACGCGTATTAGCTGGAATTGTGGAGAGTGGTTGACTCATTGAATGAGAATATCTTGGGCTAGATATTTTCTGTTACATGGGAGATTTGATTGCAGGTTTGTTGGAGAATTAAAAGGTTGAAGATTTAAAAAGATTTTGGGGATAAAATCTGTTTTGAAGATTCAGTTTTAATTAACAAATCTGATCAAATATTGTGACAAATCCAATCCAAATTCAAGGAGCTATATAAAGCGCACAAGACCAAGGAAGAAGGTACAGAAAACAGATTGAAGATCAAGAGCTGGAGGCTTAGTGTCTAGGGTTTGTTTAGAGTACTTGTATTTACACTATTCTAGGTTTGAATAGGTGTTATGTTTCTGTCCTCTCTAGAAGCTGTGAAGCAATAGAGAGTTGTTGATTGATCGAAGCTAGGAAGCAAGATTAAGGAATCTCAAAGAGGGTGTTCTTTGAGTATTTTAGGGGATTGAGTAGTGTTCTCATATCTAAGTGGTTTCTTAGGTAGAAAGTCACTAGTAGAGTATAAGTTTAGGAGATTGTTAACTGGTGTGTTGAGTCTGTAAATTATATCTACAAGTAGTGAATTTCATCCCTGGCTTGGTAGCCCCCAGACGTAGGTAGTTAGACCGAACTGGGTGAACAATTCCTTGTGTTATTTAGCTTTTGTTATTGCTGTCCATTGCAGAGTGTGTTGTTGTGACATTGCACCTTAACATCACACGTCTGGTACCAGAATTTCAATTGGTATCAGAGCAGGAATCCTGTCTGTCTCTGGGTGAGATCTAGGGAAGTTACTTTCTGGTGGAAAGATGGACAAAGAGGTTGGAGGATTTGTCAATAGACCCCCTATATTGGATGGCTCAAACTATGAGTATTAGAAGCCTAGAATGACTACCTTCTTAAAGTCATTAGACAGCAGAGCTTGGAAGGCTGTCATTAAAGAGTGGGAAGCTCCAGTTGTATGTGAGAAAGATGAAGCTGGCAAGGATAAAGAAGGCACCTCAAAGCCAAAGCCTGAAGAAGAATGGTCCAAGGAAGAAGATGAGCTTTCTCTTGGAAATTCAAAAGCCCTAAATGTTATCTTCAATGGAGTTGATAAGAACATATTCAGGTTGATCAACTCATGTGAAACTGCTAAAGCTGCTTGGGATATTTTAAAGGCTACTCATGAAGGCACATCTAGAGTTAAGATGTCAAGACTTCAGCTTTTAACATCTAAGTTTGAAAGTCTGAAGATGAAGGAAGATGAGACTATTCATGACTTCCACATGAGTGTTCTTGAGCTGTCAAATGCATCCAGTGCCCTTGGTGAGAAGATGACAGAAGAGAAGCTGGTAAGGAAGATTCTTAGGTCCCTCCCTAAGAAGTATAAGATGAAGGTAACAGCCATTGAAGAATCACAAGACATCAGCAAGATGAGAGTTGATGAGCTTATTGGATCTCTTCAAACATTTGAACTTGGGCTGAATGAGGAAGAACCAGAAAAGAAGCCAAAGAGCATAGCCCTGGTATCAAATAATCAAGAGGAAAGAGGGAAGAGTTCTGAATCGCAGGAGGATCTGCCTCAGGCCATAGTTATGCTAGGGAGGCAGTTCAACAAAGTGTTCAAGAAGATGAACTATAACTACAGGCCTAGTGACAAGAACATCTCTTCTGACATCAGCAAGTCAAAAGAGAAAGATGAAGAGAAGACTGCCCAAGATAAAGGAGTTCAGTGCTTTGAATGTGAAGGGTATGGACATGTCAAGAAAGAGTGTCCCACATTCTTGAAGAAGCAGAATAAGGGCTTGACAATTTCCTGGTCTGACTCTGACAGTGAAAGTGAAAATGAGTCAGCAAAGCATGTTACAGCTTTGACAGGAATTGTTGAATCTGATGATGATAGTGATGGAGAAGTCACCTATGATGAGCTAGCTTCAACCTACAAAGAGCTGTGTTTAAAAAGTGATGAAGTGTGTCAAGAAAACAAGTGCCACAAGCAACAGATAGCTCAGCTTGAGAATGAAAAATCTGATATGGAATATGAAGTTGTTTTAGCGAAATCTCAACTTGATCAGATGACAAAATCTGTTAGAATGCTGAACAGTTGTATAGCCACCCTTGATAAGATCCTGCAGACAGAACAGGTTGCTGGAGACAAAGCTGGGATAGGTTATAAGGGAACTTCAGAGGCTAACACTTCAAGTTCAAAGAAGGAAGAGTTACAACCTGTGCCTCAACATCAGCCAAATAGGCAGAATCAGAAAGCTGATGCTTCACGACCTAAGAAGATTGAGAAGAAGACTGGTCCTAATCAGAAGAGAAAGCAGCCACAAGGAGCAAGCCAGTATATGCCCCCCCAATATCATAGGAGCATGGAAGCTGCAAGGGTCAAACAGAACATGTCACATCAGATGTCTCAACATCAGGAAAACTGGTATGAATCTGGCCGCAACAATGTTGTGCCTTATAACTATGGAAGAAGAAAGCCTCATCACCATAGGAGACAACCTAGAAGACATCATCCTCAGTTCAAACAGCACGTGTCACATCAGATGTCTCAACATCAGGGGAATGATTGCACCAATGTTGTTCCTTATATCTATGGTAGAAGAAAGCCACACCATCATGGGAGATAATCCAGGAAACAACATTCTCAGCCTCCTTATGGAAGAAGATACCAGCATAATAGAAGGTAGGCCAGTGATGGTAGGAGAAGACAACAGTATGGGTGGCAGCCACAACATTATCATCAAGGTGGCAGAAGGTATAACCACTTCAGAGATGACAGAGTTAGATGCTTCTACTGTGGCAAGTGTGGACATATGCAGTATTCTTGCTACAAGCTGCACGGATACCCTCAGCCTCAACCCAGATGGAGAGAGTACAGGCCCAAAGTTGCTAAACAATGGGTACAGAAAGAGAAGGTGAAGTGCTTATTGGCTCACTTGGCTGACAAAGAAACTAATGATGGAACATGGTACTTTGACAGTGGGTGTTCCAAACACATGTCTGGTTGTAAAGCCATGTTTACTGAGTGTAGACCTTGTCCTTCTCTTGAAGTTATTTTTGGTAAGGGGAATAACGAAGTAGTTGAAGGTATTGGAAAAGTACTAGGACCTGAACTTGACAATGTCTATCTTGTCAAAGGGTTGAATGCAAACCTGATAAGCATCAGCCAATTATGTGATGAAGGTTACTTAGTCAGCTACACCAAAGATAAATGTGTTGTAACGAATGAGAAGGGTGAGGTTGTAATGACTGGTGCTAGATCCAAAGACAATTGTTATCAGTGGATTCCTCAAACTGAAAGCCAGTCTGGTGATGATAAAGAAGATATCAAGTGTAGACATCAGAATGATGAAGGTTCCCTCAAGTTGATGAAGGTCAGAAGAAAAGATGATCTGAAATTAGTCAAGGGCAAATGCTACACATCAGTCCTCAACATTGAAGGAAGGACTAAAGGTTCTCAGGAGCTGAATAGAGCAACATCTCTCGAGAGGAAAAATGATGATGTCTTGACATCTGAACACATCATCAGAATCTCTCATCAATGTAGTGGTCTGACTGTGAGTAAGTCTAAAAGGCTAGAGATTGAAGAACTCACTGAAGTTATGGGTGATGCCAGTGGTAACTATAAAAAATTATGTCATCAAGATCTGAAGAAAATCGATGTCTCAGAAGAAAACCTCCCCTGGATGGATAGTTCTGTGTTAAAAGATACAGATGTCAGAGCAGATGTTGAAACATCTCAAGACAAGAAGAGTATTTCGAGCCTCAAGAAGGATGATGAGCAAAGTGCAAAAACGATTCCGAATAGACTAGAGTCTAAGACTGATAAAAGCAGGCAGTCGTATCCCAATATGAAAATTGACATGCAGAAGACCTCTGATATTGGTCCTATCAGATACTGGATTAAAATGTCAAGAATAAATAAACATCCTCTAGGATGGAATCATGTTGTGCAAAAGATGCAAACTGATCTTGGAAGATTCAGAAGAAGAAAAAGGGGGAATATCAGATTGGTTCTCAGATCTAAGAAGAAGTGCAGTCATAGATCTGTGTTATGTGGAAAGAACTCATGTTGTCAACTTATGTGGAAGAAACGACAGTTGGGCACTCACCATGTCAAGAAAGATGTTACAACATTGCAGAGGGTTACTCATCAATGGGATGATGAGCAGTTTGATAGAGAAGATCTGATTAACTATTCAGATAGTAAAGAGAAAGTAGATGACCAGTGTGATGAGTTCATTTATGTAAACCAATTTGAGTGCTTAAAATTGGGGAGCTTGTTACTTCAAAATTAATTGAAAGATGTTTCATGATGCAGTTGCCTTATTAGATAATGTTTATTCAACTGCAGACAGTCTGGTGCATTTAACCATTTTCTGAGTTTAGTAAAGAAATCCAGTTCTTATCTCCCTCATTCTTGTCTATGTCATCTTGGTGCTCTGGTTCATTTTAAGGCAGTACAATTATCAGCAAGATTAGAAAAGTACTGTAAAGAGTTTGGCATAGCAACAGAAAATTCTAAAATATGATTAGAGTTTTATTCAATAATTGAAGATACAAGATTAGACTACATCCTCATGCAAATCTCCTGCATCCAGAAATGCCTTCCAATCTGCATCCCATTCTTCTTCTGAAGGCTGTTTTTGAGCAGAATGGTTCTTACCAGGCTTCATAGTGGTCACTGAAGTCCTGCCAGTTTTTGTTGCTCCTGTAGAAGGACCTGATGTCGTCTGAGATTTAACCTTCGTCTTCAAAGGGTCTGGATGTGTATCCTCATGCTTGAGGTCCTTGGTTGGTTCTTTGGAGCTTGATTGACTCATGCTTTATTAGTGTGTTGTGCTGAGCAAAGGAGAAAGAGTGAGTTTATAATGGTTTGTTCAATTGCCTTGGTTGTATCGCCTGACCAGTCAAGGTGTTGGAAGCTGTTTTTGACTATGCCATTAATAATGTCAGAACATTGTGTTTGGAGAAGGCATAGGTCGTGTTGCTACTAAAAGGAGGGCTAGTATTATGTCGCTTTGTAGGGCATTTGATTTGGGATAATTGTCTAATTATGGCTAAAAAGGGGGAGAGTTAATAAATGCCATAAAGAGAAGAGAAGTGTTGCTGCTAAAAGAATAAAGGTGTCTAGTTGAAAAGTGCTGATGCAGCTGTTGAGGGGGAGTATAGACAGCATAGTTGTGGAGCTGCTAGTGAAGAGTGCAGAGTGCAGCAAAGCAGACATCAAGGGGGAGATGTGCTGCACATTATAAGCTACTGAATAGCTGTGATGCTGGTTCATGTTTTTGAGGGGGAACACCAATTAGCTGTTGTCAATAATGAAGATGGTGCTGCAGCAGATTAAGTAATGAAGACTATGATGACTGAAGATTGTCAAACTGCTGCTGGTTAAAGTTTCAAAATATTTGAAGATATTCCGCTGCTGAAGTCTCTGAAGATGCAGAGATTGTTTTAGCCAAAATTAGCCAAAGGGGGAGATTGTAAGTTCCTGGATTGGCTGGAATTTTGGTAAAACAGCAAGGTGTTCAATGTTTGATGTCATGGGCTTGATGTCATAACATTGCGCTTAACACTGGGCTGTGTTAAGTTTTCATAGTTGCTGAAGTGGATGTCTGATGTTACATAGGTGATGTTGTAACATCAGACCTGTAGAACTGAACTGATAACAGCATGGGCTTGTTGTTATTAGGGTACGCGTATTAGCTGGAATTGTGGAGAGTGGTTGACTCATTGGATGAGAATATCTTGGGCTAGATATTTTCTGTTACATGGGAGATTTGATTGCAGGTTTGTTGGAGAATTAAAAGGTTGAAGATTTAAAAAGATTTTGGGGATAAAATCTGTTTTGAAGATTCAGTTTTAATTAACAAATCTGATCAAATATTGTGACAAATCCAATCCAAATTCAAGGAGCTATATAAAGCGCACAAGACCAAGGAAGAAGGTACAGAAAATAGATTGAAGATCAAGAGCTGGAGGCTTAGTGTCTAGGGTTTGTTTAGAGTACTTGTATTTACACTATTATAGGTTTGAATAGGTGTTATGTTTCTGTCCTCTCTAGAAGCTGTGAAGCAATAGAGAGTTGTTGATTGATCGAAGCTAGGAAGCAAGATCAAGGAATCTCAAAAAGGGTGTTCTTTGAGTATTTTAGGGGATTGAGTAGTGTTCTCATATCTAAGTGGTTTCTTAGGTAGAAAGTCACTAGTAGAGTATAAGTTTAGGAGATTGTCAACTGGTGTGTTGAGTCTGTAAATTATATCTACAAGTAGTGAATTTCATCCCTGGCTTGGTAGCCCCCAGACGTAGGTAGTTAGACCGAACTGGGTGAACAATTCCTTGTGTTATTTAGCTTCTGTTATTGCTGTCCATTGCAGAGTGTATTGTTGTGACATTGCACCTTAACATCACACGTCTGGTACCAGAATTTCACTAACAACACTGGAGCTCCCACGACGATACACTTGGCCTCACAAACTTCTTTTCAAGCAAATCCTCCAATTGCTTCTTTAATTCTGACAATTCAGATGCAGACATCCTGTATGGTGCCATAGAAACAGGTCTGGTACCAGGTACAAGGTTAATTGCAAATTCCACTTCTCTTTCTGGCGGTACATCAGGAATTTCATCAGGGAAAACTTCAGGAAATTCACGCACCACTTGCAACTCCTCAATTACAGCTCGACTCTCAATAGATAACGACGCCATCACCGAGAACATCTGAGCTTCTTCTTGCATCAACTGCTGTAACTGCCTAAAAGACAACAAATCAGCTTCTTCCTCTTCAGGAGTAGAAAATCTCACTGACTTGTTATAACAATTGATATGAACATAGTTATATTTTAACCAGTTCATTCCCAAGATTACATCCATCCCAGTTAACGGCAAACACACCAAATCAATAGTAAAGTCTCTGTCGAAGATCGTAAAAGGACACTTTAAACACGCAAGAGAAGTAGTCACCGATCCCTTAGCCAGAATCTTGACAACCATTTCTCCATTCATAGAAGACAACATAAGACCCAATCTTTCAACACATTCAGCAGCAATAAAGCAATGAGTAGCACCAGTATCAATCATAGTGATTAAAGGAGTACTATTAATTAAACATGTACCTCTGATAAGTCTGTCCTCAGTAGTTGTCTGAGTCCCAGCCAAAGCGAACACTTTCCCACCGGTTTGCGCCTTCTTTGGTTTCTGACACTGACTACCAATGTGTCCTTCTTCACCACAGTTGAAACAAATCATCTCTTTATGCTTGCACTCAGATCATAAACAAGGTTAGAACTAATTAACAATACTCGATTGTCAAACAAAACTAAACTCGACAACTTGGCCGGACGGACCGATCAACTCTGATACCACTAAAGTAACACCCCATTTCTACCCCTCGAATAATATAAAATCAGAGTTACAAAGTTTCAACGTACATATGGAATGTTACACTTTCTACTAAAAACAACGACAATTAATCACCTAGAAAGCAAATACATAACACATAATTTTTCAGATGAACCGATAACAACCTGCTCAGTCTTTAAAAATAAAACCAACTGTCATTACTACGCAGCGGATTCACAAAAATTCAACTTTAATGACATACCATCTTTGTCCACTTAAAACAACTTCAAAACAAAAAGTCTTTAATGAAAACAACTTAAAATTCAGCAACAATACTAAAATCAACAATAAAGGAAACATGTGTTCATCCCCCCGAGTGTTACGTATCAGAGCGACGACACCGACTCGAACTAATGAAGGTAGACAACCTTCACTCTGGATTACCTGCAGGATGGCGTATAAACCATCACCAAACACAGAAGGGGTGAGATATCAAACAATATAATCGGGTATATGATAAACAATATATTAGATCAGATTATATAAAATCGCCACTTCACAACATTACCATCAACATCAATCAACAACGCAACAACAATTTATGCAACATGGAATGCGACTTATAGTATGCACATGCATGTGGTACCATTGGAGCAGAACTCCCAACTTAAAAATCTGCCAATTAATAGAGGCGTCGACAAGGCATAAGCCTTCAACTTAATTTGCCAATCCAGGCCAACTTACCGAGCATCAGCTCCAACTTGATATGCTATGTATACAACAACATTATGAACACACCAGCAACTACAACAATAATTACAACCACAATTCAACTTTGGCATTAAGCCTACAACTTAATTCTTGCCAATAATTAGAGGCAATGCAACAAAATTCACACCTGCAACTTTAGAATTAACCACAACAATACTACTGCAATTTACACCATACTCCGTATCATCCAAATTATATTACAAACGTTCCTCGAAATTACCCGGACAGTGCTACTAGAACCGGTTAATTATTCCTCTGCTAAAATTACTAATGTTTCTACTCTGCCTTAATGTTATTAGGACTATTCAGGTACTGTTATTATACAAGTTCTGCTATGTTTACTCACTATACTGCTAGATTATTCTTCTACTAATTTATCACTGTTACTGCTACTGAAATATTACCTGCTAGTTCATACCTTTGATGTCATTTTTTTCTATTAACTGAAGCTAATAGTGGCTACATTATTTTCCTGCTAATTCACTAGTTCTGCTTTCTAGTATCACCTCTTTATTTTACTGTTACTAACATATTATTAATATTTCTCAATATTTTATGCTAAACACACACACCCAAGTGGCTTGCGCCACTTCCTCACACACACACACAAGTGCCTTGCGCCACCCTTCACACACACACACACAAGTGGCTTGCGCCACCCTTTACTTTTTTTTTTTTTTTAAATCAACCCAGTCCAAAAATTCCGAATACAGACCCAATCAACACATAATTTTTAGCAACATTAAGTTTTCACAGAACCTATAACTTTTCAGAGATTACAACCAGATACGAAAACAACAGGAATTCAGTATATGTCTCGACACAATTTACACCCAGTGACCATTTATACGAACCCAAATCCCACATACTATTCATCAACTACCCTATTATAGAGTCAAGACCCCACCCTTACCTTGGATTGAAGGTTGCTCTACTCTCTAATTGGATTCTCGCTCTTGCAGCCTCTACGTATTCTCTTTCAAACCCTTGATCCTCTTTCTGCCAAAACACCTACTTGTTTTAACTGCTATATTCTTTCTTTCTCATAATTCTAAATACCTAATATAAAAACACTATTATTCAATTTGTCTTGTTAGGCCTCATTTCTACACCCCCACTAGTTACTACTTCTAATCATCAAAGCCCAAATAATATAATCTAGTATTATTTCTAATACTATATCTACAACTCAATCAGCTTAATTAATCAACTAACAACAACACAACTTAAATCAATATTCTATAATTTCGACAATTATTCAAAAAATATTCGAAAACATATAATTAAATAAATCATTAAATATCGGGCGTTACAACAAGGACTACCTCGCTTGGCTTAACAAAGTCCAAGGCAAACGTCAAGAGCAATGGAAAACAGTTGGCATCTTCGACGCCATCCAACTCTCTAGGAACGCTCATGGGGTTAACCCATGTTTATTGCTGGCGTCGATGTATTTCTGGGAGGGGTCGACCAACACATTCCACTTCCCCTGTGGTATGTTGACGCCGACACTCTTCGACGTGGCGGCCATTATTGGCCTCTCACCTTTGGGCGAAACTTTCGACCCAACTCTTGACACAACCAACTCCTTCGACTTCGATCGTGCCGGCTTTTAAAATTATATCGAAGACCACCATGATAAGGTTTCCGACGAAGTGTCGGACGAAGAACACATCGCTTTTCTGACTCTTTGGCTGTCATACTATCTCTTCTGTCCTGGCTCTCTGCAAATAGCTAAAAGCTACATCAACCTGGCGATCCAAATTCAGGAGGGTTGACAGGTATCTTTGGGTAAGCTCTTATTAGCCTCCCTCTACCACTCTCTTGGGCTATCAGCCTTGTGACTGAAACTCCTCTATGTGACTCCCAAAACCTTGAATATTTCAGGATCTATGTGGCTGTTGCAACATTGGCTTAATGCCACATTCGAATACCAGCTAGGTTATCCTGCATTTGCAACAATACAACGCCTAAACGAAGAACGTCCCATTGAAGGTGTTCGACTTGCCCTGATGACTACTCAGGAAACTCCCAACAAGACTCTCTTCATGAAGTACCTCAACATGTTCGTGGAAGCCACATCATTCGTCCAGGGTATGGCACCCTTCGTGGATCCAAGGTTTGGTCCTACGTGGTTCAAAAATCTGTTCCCTGGTGTTTCCCTCAAAGCTGCAGCACAATCGAATTCTATATGGAGGGCATTTCTAACTCCCACTATGTTATCTTTCCGAGGAGTACAGGATACGGGTTTATGAACTACCAACCCAACTTGGTGGCCCGTCAATTTGGTTTGAGCCAGATGCTGCCTAAGTCCTTAGTTCGGCATTCTTTTGATATTGTTTGGGCTGGTCGACGGCTGAACCTGACATGCCACAAAAATTGCTTAAATTTTCTAGGTCGACTCAACGCCTTGAGTTGCCTATTTTTTCGTTCCAAGCATTCTTCTTCACTACAAAAGATTTTGATGTCTGGTGGTCAGAATATCAAAGTCAATGTTTTTAGCGTGACCTCTTTTTGGAGAACATGGTTGATGCTTTTGCTGCTCTTGCTGGTGAAGCTTCTACTCCGACAGTTGTTGTGCCTGTCGAGAACACCCAGGGGGCTGATGCCACATAAGACCCACCAAAGAATGTAACTCATAAACTTTTCACTTTTATTTCATCAATTGTCATTAGCTAATCGTTTGTGCTTATTTCCTAGAGTCAAAAACGGGAGTCAGCTGCTGCGTCGACCTCAACAAGGATTGCAAAGAAGCATAAAGTCTTGAAACCACGGGTATGACATGTTTCGATGTCCCTTTGCATTTATTCCTACTGTTATCTTACTCTGTTGTTTGTTAGGCCTCAGAGAAAATACCATCTCCTAAGGGTGACGTGTCAGATAAAAGCACACAATCTCAGATCTTTCCTTCTGAAGTCTCAGCATCTCCTCCGGCTACTCCGTTGGTAAAGAAAAGAAAAATCTCAGTCAAAAAGACGCCCTCTAAAACGGTCACTTCGACCGCGAAACCCACTGTTCCTAGAAACCTTGCTGAGGTCTTCAAACCTGTCGGCTGTGAAGCACCTCCCCCAAAACATACTACTGAGGTATTCATCGTCCTTGTTCTTTTGGCTCATATATTACTTGGGTATTTTCTCACTGAACCCCTTCTTGCACGAAACTGTGGTTGATTCGACCATTGCTGAGAATAATAATAATGCAATGGCTAACCCTGGAATCCCGCCTGAGACGGCAACCCTTTTTAGTCCCTAAAAAGTTGATGAGTTCCAAGGAGCGTCGACAGAAGATGATCCAGCGACGAAGACGCCTCAAATTCAACACACTTCAACTGAGGATGGCAAGGATGGTGCAACCACCAGTGGCAGTGAAAACCTTTCGACTGCTGCTACTGGTATCAGAACTGCTGAGGGCCACCCGAATCCTCAAACCTCTACTGAAGGTGGACCTAACACGCCTACGTCAAATGCCAACAAAACTCTCACTCCGGAGGAGATCTTAGCGATGAAGCAGACGAATCCAGTAGAAACCTTGAAGGCATTGGACAAGCTTCGCCAGGAGTCCATGGACGTCCAACCTGATAGTTCGACGACCATTCTTGATCCAGAAATGGATGCTTCCTTCACCCTCAAGCTCCAACAGTTGAAACGTATCTATTTGAGGATGAATTTCTGGCTGCCGTCGCAGAGGAGGCCGTTGTAGCTTGTGATGTCTTCAAGATATTGGATGAACTTTCCCAGTTTCAAATTCCTGCTCCCATGGCCAAGTACCTGATCGAATTAGAGGCCTTCTTCACCCAACTGGCTAAGGATCTGACCATTTGTCAATAGGCCGGCGCTCAGATCAGGACAAAGACCAATGAGATGAAGCGTGAGTGGTACCTCAGTTCACTTTGCAAAAAGAAGCTTGGGGATTTCGAGTCCAAAAAACAGGAGCGTTCTGATAAGCACCGTGTCTTCGACCAGCAGATCTCTGATTATCAGGCTCAGATAGCTGAACTTACAAGGAAAATTGCAGAGGTCGAGAAACAAAAAGCCTCTTTGGATTCCACCGAACCTCTGCCTGCTCAAGAAGTGATTGATCGAGAGGTCACCCAAGGAATTGGTCACGTCGAAACGGCCCTTGCACTAAAGGACACGATCAGCCAAATGCGGAAAAGGAAGACCCTCTCGACAGCAAGGTTGCTTATGAAAGGACCCTTTTTGAAGACTTTAAATTCCAATTCCCTGTTTAGTTTTCATTTACCTTTTAAATCATCAAACTATTGTAACTCCGTTCGGAGACTTTTGTAAGCCATTTTGGTTAATTATTAATGGAAAGTTTCCTTTTGATTTGAATCTCTTGTAACATAGGTTTATATTTTTTCAAATATTTCCCATTTACTCTTAAGATTCGTTGGTCCATACCTATTTCTTGAATCTCGTATGCATTATTGTTGAACACTTGGATTACTTGGAATGCCCCCCCCCCCCCCAAATTTGGTGACCATTTCCCTAGCGTTCGATCCCGTCGATCCATAGGCAACATTGCTTTCCACACATAATCATTAACTTCAAAGGTATTATCTCTAACCTTCTCATTATATGCCTTGGCAACTCGTGCCTTCTGGCGTAATAATACATTTAACGTTGTCATCATTTCTTCGTCTAAGTCCACAGTTTCGTCTAGCATCATGCTCTAGTATTGCTCCGACAGAATCTCATGTTGGCGTTACACCCTAATTGACTGTAGACAAATCTCTACTGGTAGTACGGCGTCGTGACCGAATGTCAAACTAAACAGAGTCGAGTTGGTCGACTCCTTAGGGGATGTTCGACAAGCCCATAAAATTTGATCTAATGTCCTGTGCCAATTTTTAGGTTTCCTGGCAACGTGTTTCTTGATGAGTCCAATCACTACTTTGTTGGCTGATTCGACCTGCCCATTTGCTTGAGCATAATATGGCGTTGAAGTAATTAACTTAAAATCTGTCTCTGCTGCAAATTCTTGCATTTTCTGGCCAACAAATACGGAACCTTGATCTGTAGTGATGGTTTCAGGGATCCCGAACCTATATAAAATATGATTCTGGATGAATTCGATCACAGCTTCCTGGTCCACTTTTACAAGAGGTACAACCTCTATCCACTTTGTGAAGTAATCTATACCTACAAGGTTGAATTTCTGTTGTTTCGACGTGGCTGGTCGAATTTCGCCTATGACATCCAACGCCTACCCTCGAAAGGGCCATGGCTTGATAATTGCATGTAATTCGCTGGCTAGTACATGCTGAATGTTAGCATGTTTTTGACAGTCCTGGCATTCTTTTGCAAAGCCCATGCAATCCTTGAGCATGCTTGGCCAATAGACACCTTGTCGAAATAACAACCATTTCATCTTATGGCCAGCTGGTGAGCTCCACATGTCCCGCTATGGACTTCAGAAATTCCTAGGTATGCATCTGTGTCTCCCAGACACTTAGGCAACACTCCTTTTGAAGTCTTTTTCAGCAACTCATTCCCCATTAGAACGTAACTTAGAGCTCTGTATTTAGTCTTCTTATCAGCACTTCCCACCGGATCCTCCAAATACTCGATGATTGGTCTTCTCCAATCTGACGGTGATAGATTGCTGATAGCAAAAACTTCATAATTCCCAAGACTTTCGATTAAACTCTCTGTCGGGACGTTTGCCCCTCCAGCTTTTGGGATTGATAAGCATGGTGATGGTAGCATATTTGACACCATCTTCTCTTTAATCTCAATGAAGTCTTTCAACTTCCCTTCCGACACTTTGTACCCGAAGGCAATCTACGCTAAATCGTTCGCCTCTTGATTCTCTATTTTGGGCACGTGCGTAATGCTGACAACCTCAAAGCGTTTCAACAGTCACTTCGCCATTGCAAAGTACATCAAAAAATGTTCTTTGACGCACTTATATTCTCTCGTGATCTGTTTAATCACCAGTTCAGAATCGCCCTTTATTTCAACTTTCTTGGCCCCTAAATCCTTGAGTATTTTGAGGCCAGTGATTAAGGCTTCATAGTCTGCTTCATTATTGGAACATTTTCCGTCGACCTTACATTTGAATTTAGTCGGAATGCCCTCCGGGGACATTATTAAGATTCCAATACATGTCCCATTTTTATGGCTCGACCCATCGAAGTATAACTTTTAAGGGTTAATGTCAACCATACATAGCGACGGTTCGACCACTGCGTGATCGACAATAAAGTCTGCTACTATTTGACCTTTCATAGCCCTTAGAGGGACATACGTCATGGAAAATTCAGTTAATGCTAGTGCCTATTTCCCAATTCGACTATGCAGAATGGGTTTAGACAACATGTGCTTAATAACATTAAAATGCGACGAAACATAAATATCAACTGGTTTGATATATTGCTTTAATTTCATACATGAGAAGTACAAGCATAGGAACAACTTTTCAATCATAGTGTACCTAGTTTCAGCATCTATTAACATTCGACTAAGGTAATAAATGGGTCTTTCGACACCGCTATTATCCTCTTGTTCTAACATGCTCCCTATGGTCGTATCCGACGCAGCAATGTACAACTTCATGCTCTTATTCATACTAGGTGGCAATAAAATAGGAGGCCTTGTGAGGTACTCTTTGATGGCGTCGAAAGCCTCTTGCTGCTCTCGTTCCCAGTGAAAATCACTTTCCTTCTTGGCCTTGAGCAATGGGGAGAACACCTTCGTCTTGCCACTTAGATTTGATATAAACCTTCTTAAGAAGTTTATCTTCCCCAACAAAGATTGGAGTTGTTTCTTTGTCGAATGAGGCTTGAGATCCAAAATTGCTTTTGTCTTGTTTTGGTTTATCTCGATGCCTTGTGGACCAAAAATCCCAGGAAGTCCCCTGCGTGAACACCAAAAGCACATTTTAGTGGATTCATTTTTAATCCATATTTTCTCATTCATTCAAATGAACGTCGAAGATGGTCTAAGTGACCATTCTCCGATGAGGATTTTATCACAATGTCATCAATATACACCTGCATAAATTTCTCAATAAAATCATGGAATATAGCATTCATGGCTCTTTGATAGGTTGCCCCAGTGTTCTTTAACCCAAACAACATTATAACCCATTCGTATGTTCCCAAAGCCCCAAGGCATCGGAACGCAGTTTTGGGGACATCATTTTCGGCTATGAGAATTTGATTATAGCCAGAATAACCATCGAGCATACTCAAATATTCGAAACCTGCAACTGAATCGACTAGCATTTCTGCCATAGGCATCGAATATTCGTCTTTTGGGGTAGCGTTATTCAGATCCCTAAAATCTATAAGACTCGAATGGTCCCATTTTTCTTGATGACAGGTACTATATTTGCTATCCATTCGACGTACCTTGCAGTTCTGATGAACCAGCTTTTGAGCAGTCTCTCGATCTTCTGCTTGATCTTCAGAGTAATTTCTGAAGCGAATCGTCGAGGCTGTTGCTTTACTGGCCTTTTTCCTGGCTGAATTGGTAGTCGACATTCCACTGCACTTCGACTCAAACCAGACATTTTGCCATAATCTCAGGCGAAGCAATCCTTGTATTCTTTCAATACCTTGATCAGCTTGGCCTTCATCTTCAACCCAATTTTAGTGCTTACGTATGTGGGTCTTTTGTAATCCCATCTCCTAGGTCTATCTCCTCGAGTGGGTCTTGCGTTTGCATTCTCTGTAGCTCACTGGATGGGTCTTTCTCAAACCCCAAAGGCTCATCGTCATAGATGCAATAAAGTCTCCGGCTTTCTAAAGCTGTTGTTTGGCTTTGCTGGCCATTTACTTGTGCATTGTTGTCGGCTTCACCAATTAAATTTTGTTGCTTCTCCGCTTCTAGTGCCGACTTTCTTTTGTTTTCAGCCAAATAGGCCAAAATTTGAGTCAAACTTTCTGACTCAGTAGTCATTTTCATTGACTACTGGCCACCCAGCAGGTGGATTTTCTTCGGTAGGCTCCATTATTTTGTCAGCAGCATCCCAAATGAACTCATAATCAGGATCCAAATTTAAGACGCAACTCGTATCGACAGAGGTATAAGGCCCCGACCCATCGTCACAAGGTGCCACATTAGCCAAGTGCTGGTCAAAAGACTTCTTTGTACCCTTCGCTTCGTCATTCTTGTAATAGCTCTGATCAGCCTCAATATTATCGATGATGTCATCCTTCCTCAAGATACTTAATCTCTGATGTAAAGTCGAAGGCACCGCCCCTATCCCAAGGATCCACTCTCAACT
The DNA here is from genome assembly GCA_022829125.1 of Lathyrus tuberosus. Taxonomy (NCBI): domain Eukaryota; kingdom Viridiplantae; phylum Streptophyta; class Magnoliopsida; order Fabales; family Fabaceae; genus Lathyrus; species Lathyrus tuberosus. The sequence continues at coordinate 2,381,928 of JALAZF010000622.1, read as the reverse complement.
CAATAGCAAGTTAAAATTGTCCTTCGAGTTTATAACCATGAAGAGTGTATATCCAGTGGTTGTACCCACAACTAGGTCGACTTGGACAACCCTGAAAATTATTGCTAGTTTTCCCCTCATAATTGGATAGAACCATATTATGCTGTCGGAGGTCAGCGTCAGTCTTCCCAATCTCTTAAATAAAGTATAAGGCATTAAATTGACAGTTGCTCCTCCATCCACGAACACTTTGTTGACTGCCACTCCATCGACTTTTGATTTTATGAATAATGGTTTCAGATGGTACAGCATTTCGGAACTAGGTCTCTCAAACATGACCCTCTGCTCTTCTACCACACCACTGTTCATAACATAGTAACATAGCGGTTTGTCTTCCGCAGTTTCATTTGGCACGAAGTCTTCGTTTGCTTCAGAGACTTCCGACACCATATCATACTTCACTGGCAGTATCAACACGAAACCACAGTTTACGATGAAATCTTCACCGTACGTGTCATTATTGGTATCATCATACATATCTTCGTCGAAGTCGTCTTCTGGTGACGGGGAATATTCTTCATCTGACTGGGGAGAATACTTTAGTTCTTCTTCATCTGACTGGGGAGTGTACTCTGGCTCTTTCTTGCTCTCAACCATGGATGTGCACTTCGAGCTTTGGGTTGGTACCACTCCTTTTTCTCCTGAAGCTTTAACAATCACTGCCATTGTTTGATTCGTCATGACTTTTTCCTTCTCAACCCACCTTTCTTTCGGGTATTGCCTTTTCTGTCCAGAGGTCCCGACAGGTTTTAACTATGAAGTCGAAGCCTTTTTTCCAGCCTTTTTGTTTTCCTGGTAACGCCTCCATTGAGTCCTTGTCATAGGATTCTTCCCTTTGTAATTGGGAGACACCATATAGCCCCTGGGTTCGACCCTTTTGTCGGAGGTCTTAGCTTCCTTCTCGAGATTCAACACCTTCCATTTCGGCCTCTTGCTCCCTTTCTGACTCACTGGTTCCATCCACTTTTCTTGTGGAGTGTCTGGCGGTGGTACAAAGGTCCTGGGTTGTGTTTGCTGGAACAACTTCCTATACTCCTCGTTTCGTTGAGGGGCACCGCTCTGGTCGAACACGAATCTTGGGACAGGCGGCTTATCATTTCGTAGTGTCTCTTTCTTGCCAGCTTCGTATTTCTCAGTAGCTTTTTCATCAAAAACGGCATTGCACCTTGGGCATAACACAGCCTTAGACTCACTCATCCTGCATTTCTTCTGGAAATCTGTCAGGCTTTCGCCAGCTTGAGGGTATACTACCTCTAATTCTCCTTCTTCAGTCCTTTTGTCAGAACCATCAGTAGTTTCGACCATCATGCATTCAAAAGATTCAGTTATCAAAGGTTTGACGAGACCTTCAGTAGCCTCGACCATCATACAATCATAAAGCTCAGAGTACAAGGCTTCTTCGACCTTCAGAGAGTCCGTGTCAACTTGCATCTTTGGCCTTTCGCCAAATTGAAGTCGGCCTTCCTTCAAAGCTTTCTGCACCAGATCCCTGAAAAGAACACATTGAGCTGTTTTATGACCAAGGAAATTATGAAACTTACAAAATCCCCTTTTCTTCTTTTGCTCTAATTGGGGATCTTTCAAACTAGGAGGATCAATAATCTGACCATCTTTAACTAATAAATCAAATATTTCGTATCAAAAGTATAAGTTTTAGCAACTTATTTATCTGTTTTTTCAGTTTCGACGGGATTTTTCCCGCTTGATGGTTTTAATAATTTACACGTGTACGGAGGCCATGGCTTGAGTTCAACCACGTTAACCTCACTTTTGTCGACGAGCTCTTCATCGTCAGAAGAGTATTCATCAGCTGCTACATACGAAACTTTCTCTTTCTTATGGTATCTGCTAGTTTTGGTTTTTTCAGCTTTCAAACGGTCGACATGTCGGACCCTATCGGCTAACTTTGCCATATCTCTGAGATATAGCATGTCCAACTTTTTCCTGATTGAATAATCTAGGCCGTCAGCAGCCATCTCGGCTAGCTCATGTTCAGGGACTTGAGTGAAGCATCGTGCTTTCAAAAGTGTAAACCTGTTTAGGTATTGGTCCACCGACTCTGTGGCCTTCCGTTTTACACTGGCCAATTCTTTCAGACTAATTTTCGATTGTCCCATGTAAATCTGTTCATGAAACAATCTTTCTAATTGTGCTCATGTATGGACAGACTGTGGAGGTAACGTGGTGAACCAATTAAACGCGTTCTTTGTGAGGGAACTTGGGAAGTATTTCATTTTCAAGTCCTCATTATTTGCTATGTCACCAGCTTCAGTTTGATATCTGGCAACGTGTTCGACGGTGGACTCTTCGGTCTCTCCATCGAATTTGGTAAACTTTGGAACCTTCCATCCCCTAGGCAGTTCTGTTTGCAAAACAAAATCTGGTAGTGGGGATGTATATGTTGGCCTTCGAAGGTCTGGGTTTTCTCCATTTCGAACCATGATCCGTTCAATCATAGCTTCTAAGTTTGGTTCGCCAGCCATGGCATCGTGTCGAACTTGCCTGACCATGTAGTCTGGATCTTGGTTCCTATGAACTAAAATAAATGGAGGCCTTTGGGCCACCCTAGGTATGTGTTCAACCTTATGGGGTTGTTCAATTGTTTCGTCGAAGACTTCATCTTGACGAACTAGTGTCTTCGGTCGAGGTGGAGGAGTTTGTCGACCCGGTGTCCTAGGAGCGCCTAGGAAATCACCTATCCGTGTCATCTGAGTTGCCAATTATTGGTAACTCTGGGTCGAATCTTGTATTAATGGTCATAATATGGTGCATATTTGCTGAGTCAACATGTGAACTATTTCGTGATTACTCTCATTCATCTGCTGTCTCATGACTGCGACAAAACTCAAAGTGAAAGTTGGGACTGATTGAGATAAAAGACTGAACCTTGGGGGTCGATTAACTTAGTTTGCCAAAGGCCCTAATCCTTGGTATGGTGAGAAAACTGGCGATGAACTTTCCCCAAACACCGGACCACTAGAATGTAGACTCGACATGAACTCTGTTGGCATCCCAAAAGCTCGAGGCATGGGTATTATGAAACTACGCACATGCTGCCCCGCAGTCCCTGTCATTGTCGGCCTAAGTTCAGACCGACGTGGTGTTGTGGCTGGCCCACTATAGACGGTCGAAACCGCAGACACAGTTCCAAAGCCAACATAAGTTGTTTGTGTCACAACTGTACTTTCCTCCGAAGACGGTTCTTCGTTCGGACGTGGAGTCACCATCTTACCACTACGTAAATGCATACACTTAACTCAAACGGGTCCCACTAGGCGTGGTAATTTGTTCGCAGCGGTTTTCGCGCGAACAACCTCTGACCTCCTGTCGCAGGTTTACTTGCGGGACCGGCCACGAAATCCCAGGACAAATGGTTGAAGTATATGTAATGTTGGTATGATGGTTCTGATTTAGAGGAAGTTTGAACTAACTTGAAAAATAAGTGTATGCGAATTGATAAATAAACAAGAAAATAAGTAAATGGCAAGATATCTTAAAATTTGGTAATGTAAATTGCTTTAAAAAGAAATGTGGACGTTATCATACATCTTGCAGGAATGAACTCTTTTCTCTTAACGCTTGGTACTTCGAGTGTATTCCTTTTACAATGTTACAAAATGCGACCTCTAAAATGAAAATGGACATTGCTTTAAATAGGGAAAGAAAATAACTGTTTTCCCTTAATGTTGGCCCTGGTTGTGACACGTGTCGCCCCATCATCTTTGTAACTTCCCCACGTTCTCAGCATTTCAAATTTCTTCCCGCCCAAAGACTCCCCAACTTTGTGTCGGTTTCGTTGGCCATCAGTCGAAACCCTTCGACAACATAGCCTTTGGGTCGACCTCCAACACACCTTCTATGGGTGTCGACCTGCGCTTTTGGCTTCCTCACCATCCTTTCCTTCTGAAGTCGACCTACATGTTGGCCTTTCCATCAACTATTCTCAGTCGAAATCTTCCAGCCAACAACTGTATATTTTTTTGTATGTAATATTATTTTTGTTTTGATATTATTTATAAAAATATTTGGATAAAAAACAATTTTTCTCATTTATAAAAAAAATAAGATTCACTCATTAATTTAAAAATAATATTTGTCATTAATAACATATATTAGTTGAATGATTATATATATTATCGTTAAAAATATTGTATTTTAAATTAAAAATAATTTTTAAATTAAAATATTGGTGACATAAATAATTTAAAAACAACACATTTTACTTGTGTTTGGATTCATACATGATTTTAAATATATTTTTTAATTATTTGAGATGGTGCAAAATATTATGTGTAGTCTTTGTAAGGATGCTGATGAAACTATTGAACACCTTCTCTTTGAGTGCAGGATAATTAATATGATCTGGATGGACATCCTTCAATGGATGGAAGTGAACCACAGCCTAAATGAAGTGGATAGATGAAATCAAATGGATAGCTAGATACACAAAAAGTAAAGGTTGGAAAGCTGATATCATGAAAATTGTTATAACATAGACAATATATGGGATATGGCAACATAGAAATGATATTTGTTTTGATAGAAGTATAGATAACACAAATATAGTTAGGAATATTTTAGATAATATTGTTTATAGAGGTTGGATGAGACCTAAGCTAAGAGGTCACGTAGCGAAATTGATGATGTAGCTTATGTTTTTTGCCTTTTGAGTTTTTTTGTCTGTATAAAGGCTTGGATCCGAGTGATTGTACAAAAAATGTCATAATTCGTGTGTTCGCACGGATTCTGGTCTAGATATTCATGCGTTCGCACGAAGACTAATGTGTTACGCGCATTTGTTTTTAAAATGTAATAAGAACGTAAAAAAATAGAAAAACAAAATTATTTAACCAAGAAAGTTTATTAGTTTTAAAAGAAAAACATATTTTTATTTATATTTGGAGCATAAATATAGCTATCTTATATATACAAATATTTGGATCAACCTTATCTTTTCCCGTATGTAAATATTAATTTTGTTTTGACATTATTTATAAAAATATTTATGCAATCATTTAGTTTTATAAATATCAAATAATAACATAGTATTTGTAAATATTTTTTTAATTGTATATATAAATATTAGTAACATAAATAAATACATGTTGTCTGTATTTGGATTCATACATTAGTTTAAATATATTTATCTTTATTTTCTTTAATTGTACAAAAATTGTAATAACTCGTGCGTCCTCACGGATTCTGATCAGGATACTTGTGCGTTCGCACGAGTACTAGTGAGTTACGTGCATTTGTTTTCAAAATGTAATAAGAATGAATAGAAAGAAAAACAAAATTACTCTATATTAATCAAATTAAAAATATTTTGATGAATAAAAAACTTGTTCCCATTTATAAATATTTGGATCACCAATACACTTTTTTCTATATAAAAATAAAGTTCAATATAAAGTATTCAATATAAAAATAAAAATAAAGTCCACTCACTTGATCCCCTCTTATTCTCATACCTATTGCCATCTCTTTAATGTTATTAGTAATTAAATCTCACTTATAATCATCGTACCAATGACAACTATTGATTGAGTACATTACAAACATTTTCTATGATACCACTTAACATACATATTGAACGATACAAAATGTTTTATTATTATTATTATTATTATTATTATTATTATTATTATTATTATTATTATTATTATTATTATTATGACATATTAAATTTATTATTATTTAAAGAAGTCATATTTATTAGTGTTATATTAAAGATAAACATTTACTCTCTCCATTCCTATTTATAAGCAAATTTTAATATTTTAGATTCATTAAGTAACTAGTGGGATACCCGTGCGTCCGCACGGGTACCGCTGTGGATCGCGGAATTGTCACTAATTTGTCATAGAAATTCAAACAAATTAGAAAATATCAAAAAAATGACTGGAAAAAAGAAAAATGGTCTGGAAGATAATTGTACAAGTTTTTAAATACAACTATTGTTAGGAAAAACTATTAAACACATACTTTGTAAAAAACAATTGTGAAAATAGAAAAAAAATGTTTTGTTAGGGTTAATAGAGTTATAATAAAAGGGCTTATAAAGTTTAATAAATGAGACAAATAAATATCCAAAATTAGAATTAGTTGAAAATCAGTAGAAAACTAATTGTACTATGGTTTAAAATATAAAAAAATTAAAAGTCAGTAGTACAACTGACATAAATTTTACATTTATTTTTTTAAAATGTACAAAAATAAATAAAAACCCGTGCGTTCGCACAGATTTTGGTATGATTACTCGTGCGTTCACACGGTTCTGGTGTGTTACTCGTCCGTTCTGGTGTGGTACGTACACTTTTATTTTAATCAACAATATAATTATTTTAAAATGTAATAAAATTGTAAATCAGAAAAATAATATTGTTTTGTCAACAAAATTTTTTTATTTTTAAAAGAAAGACATATTTTTAAAAGAAAAATAATATTGTTTTTCCAAAATTATTTTATATCAATAATATGTATTTTAAATTTTAATATATTAAATCTGTGCATTCATACGGATTTTGATATGGTTACCCGGGCATTCACACGGTACCGGTGTGTTAACCGTGCATTCGCACGGATATTGGTGTGGTACCCATATTTATAAATAAATTAATCAACAACGAATTTGATCTCGTATATAAATATTAAATTTGTTGATATTACTTCTATAATTAAATCTATATAAAAATATTTGAATCAACAATGTATTTTTGTCCGTAAGTAAATATTAAGTTGTTAAATGACATATACTTTTATTATATTTTATAATTTATTTTAATTAAAATATTATGATTTTTTTAAACTAAAAATATTATTTGGTGGATGTAAAATAGACATTCCATTAATTTTATTTACCCGTAATAACTTTGTTTTCTATTTAATTTTAAAAAAACAATTGTTTTTTTAGTATTTCATAGTTTGCTACTGGTGTCACTTTTGCTTTTGCTGCTACCGGTTATGACAATGTCACTTCAGATGTTTTGGTATATACACATTTAATTCACTCTTACATGAATGTATTACATCATTTTTTTGTTAGTATAAAATTTATATTTTCATAGCATTTAGTTGCACAGTCCATAGGGTCAAATGATTCATGAAAACAAGTCACTGTATGTACTGGTGCAAAACAAATGAACCAGTTGCTTGTGTTTAGTTAGTGAAAATAGGTTGCTAGTCTTGTTATGTGTGTTTTGAATGACTCTAATGGTGCAATGTGTGTGATTTGCAGGAATGGGTACTTGATCAAGGCATGCGCTATGGAGGTGGGACTTGAGAAAGGCTTTGGACACCAAGGACCATGAAATGTCTTGAACACAATTGAGATGGATTCTTGAAGAAAAAGTAGTATTTAGGGTTAGGCTTAGGTGTCGCTCCCGGGATTTTCATCCAAGTACAAACACGAAAGTGGCGCGAAAACAGAGTCGCCAGCAATGTGTATTTATCCCAAGAGAGGGAAAGGAAACACTGCATAAACCTGAGGGAAGGGAAAAGACATGGTCTCGCGACCAAGAGAAACGGGTAAGGGAGTCGATTACGCGAGGGGAAGGCAAAGGGTGTCGTCATCTGGAGCTCCACTGCTACTAGAAAGGAAAAGGAACGGGAACGGAGGAGAACGAAGAAACGAAGAAGAAAAGAAAAAGAAGTGACTCGATAGGACATCAGCGTCCTATGCCTACGTATTCCTTCGTGCAATGGGAAAGTCAGAATCAACGTAGTTCAGACACGAACTAAGGGGGGAGGTTGCTCGCCAAGACATCGCCGTCTTGTGCCTACGTATCCTCAATCTAACCAGAAGGAGGAAATCAGAGCAGTCGTAGTTCGACCTACGGGTCGAAAGGGTCTCGATCGCATCGGGGGCGAGAGAAAAGACTCAGTTAGTTGTTAGTGTGCTCGCCAAGGATAGGGATCCTCGTGCCTACGTATCTCATCGGAAATGAGAATCAGAGCATCCGTAGTTCACACAACTACGGAGGAATCGCATGGGTGCGAGAGAAGAGTGGAAGGGTCTCAATTGCATGGGTGCGAGAGAAGAGTCGGGACTCACGGAAAGTCTAAGGGGAAACTGAATCCTACAAGTTATCATGCGAAATGGCCCTAAGGTCAGGATTAGGAGAGAATTCTACCTAATGTTAGCATGCTTGGATTGCTATCCTAGTGTCTCTCCTACCTCTGACTTAATAAAAAATTAAGTGGAGCGAGGAATCCTACGAGACCATGTGAATACAGAGTAATCAACAAGTAAACACGAAGCCACGCAATCACAAAATAAGATCAAGCAAGAGGCAGGTCAAGTATTTAATCAGAAATTAATCAACAATTAATCAAGAATATGCAATTAAAATCATGGTCAATCAATTATTCAAAAATAACCAAGCTAGAATTAAAATGCTAATTAAAAAAAGAAGATTAAATTCTAAGTAAAAGAGTTAATCTAAAATTAAAAGCTAATTCTAAAATTAAACCTAAAGTTAATTCAAGTTCATTTCTAATTAAAGTCTAATTCTAATTAAGACCAAAATTAATTCTAAAATTAAGAACTAAAACCAACAAATTATAAACTAATTCTAAAAATTAGTATTCAATTAGTAAGCTAAAACAATTAGAAAGAAAAAAAAAACAAAAGAAGGGTGTAGAGAGATCCAGGGGGTGTAGGAATTAATCCAGGCGCATGGGCATGAGGTTAAGGTCCAATGGCCTTCTCCTTCAGCCAAGAGGCGTGGATAACATTTTCGGAGGTGCGTGAGAGGACTCCAGGCGGATGAGCTTTAGAAAGATGGCCCAAAGCTTTTCCTTGCAAGATCAAAGGGGGTGCAGTGAGCAGTTCAGTAGGTGTGAAAATAAAAAAACAAATGGGCCCAGGCCCGATTCGTTTCACTGCAACAAACATGAAAACCTAAAACTACTCTCAGCCGCCTTCTTCACTCATTCTCCAATTTCCCCTTCGTTCACGCCGTTTAATCCCTCCGCGGCCAAAACTTTTTCTCCTACTTCACCCTCACCCGTCTTCCACAAATCAATCCGTCAACCTCAAAATGATTCCAAATCATCGCGCTCGGCCGTGTCAGGGACATTCTCCGCCATTTCAATACCTCTTTCACTCTCTCCGGCGAACTCTTCTACACTCCATCTTCTTCGACCTGTTCGTCGTCTCAACCTCTTCAGCTTTCCGTTCAAATCGCAAGCACGCATACCTCCTTCTACATCACGCCATTGGAACTCCTTGCAAGCTTCGCCGTCTTCTTCTTCGCAAAACCACCGGCCCCAAACACGTTCTCACGGCCTCCCTCCGTCAACCTCTATGTCGTCTCTTCTTCATCACCTTCGTCTTCTCACAACGATACATCAGCAATGCAAAACCTCGCTCCGCCGCGCCGTGGCATCACGCCGACGACGGCGGAGGCTTTGACGTCCTCACCGCCACGACTCACACTCTCGCTCGCACAAAATCAACGTGATTCGCTGAGAAACAACCAAGCCGGAAGAACATATCAACAGACCGCAAACTCACCGCAAAAACAATTCAATCCAAAATTACACGGCGACATCAAGGTTTGGATTAGGATTAACGTACCTACCGGAGAACCGTCCGGTGCGTCTTCAGATCGGAGAATACGAATAGAAAACTAGAGGTAACTTTAATTCCACACTGCTTCTAATTCTTCTTCGGATCTTCTGTTGATCCTCGTATCTTCTTCTTCTCCTACTTGATTCTACCGTGTGTCGAATTCACGTAGTGTCGAAATTACGAAAGAGTTGTGGATCGATTGTTGAATTGAAGTTGTTGCAGAACTTGAATTGTCTTGAATTTTGTTACAGGTTATTGAAGAAACGACTTCTAATCGTGAACTGTTGTTGCGGTTATGGCTTCTACAAATTGATAAAGTTTTTCGGAAACTGAAGAATGATGATGATGGTTGAATTGAAGGTTGTTGCATAATGAATTCTCAGATGCAGAGAACCAGGAGCTTGAAGAGATTCAGTTTTAGGAGATGGAGGAAGTTGCAGAGTGAATGGAGGTGAAGAGAAATGGAGGAATTTGTAGATGATTCTGCAGAAAAATGAAGAAGCTCCTCTTGCAGATGATTGTGCCTCAGTTATATAGCAGCAAAAGTTTGTTACAAGAGCAATTAATCAGGGCCTTTAATTCAAGAGTTAGTTACAAGAAATGGAGAGTTGAGATTGAATCTTGTTAGAGGAATAGATTTTCTGTTGTAAATTGAGTGAATTTTCTGTTTTTTGCTGCTAATTTCTGTTGGGAATTGGAGAATGATTTTGGAATTGTGGTTATTTTTCTGTTATGATTTGTTTTGAGAAATTCCGCTGCTATGAAATTTTTCTTTTTCCTGCTATGTATCTACGCATATTCTGCACCTTGGTTTAAGAATCTCAGAAAATCCAAACCCTTTGTTTTTCTCCTTTGTATTGGATTAGCAAAAGCAACAATTTTCTCAAATCTCAATAAAGCTTTTCCCAACAAAGATTCAGCGCTTTATTTATGTGACTTATCTCCAACCATAAAAATATGTACTTCTTTGGAGAGATGGTTAAAAGCAATGGTTAGTTGAATTGAAAAAAATGATTTGATTAAAGACTGAGTTTTAAATGTGAATTTTGGGTTAGACAAACATGGATTTCAAGTTTGGATGATTTTTTAGGAATTTTGGATATGGACTAGAATTACACAAGTGGTCTTGAAAAATGGTTTTGGTTATTTAAAGTGGATATTGAAATGGATAAAAAATGGTTTTTGGTTAGTAATGTGAAATGGATCTAAAATGGCCATGGGTCAAAATGGATTTGAAAATGGGTTAATGACTTAAAAAAGAATGGTTAATTGGATTAACAATGAGGGATAATGGTTTATGATGACTTTGTATTTCGAATTCCAAATAGCCCGCACGACTAATCATGCCATGTCTAATTCCGATCAAATTCCCCATCCACACCAAACTCTTATCTTCAATGAATTCCCACAATTCAATCAGTAAGCTCAATTGACCATGACTCCATGCCCTTCAAATCAATCCACAGATGCCTTGTCACGATGACCACTGATCCCCTTAACCTGAAACCCTAATCTCATGATCTTTAATTGATGATTGTCCACAAACTCAACAAAGAAGGGGAAACCATGACCCTTGTTTATATACACCCTGAAACCTGGTGAACCTCTGAATACAACAACCTTGGATCTTGATGAACCTCTGAATAGGAAGATAACAATAGCATGAAAACTCTTCGATCCCATGTCTCAGAAAACCAATGCGATGATATGATTATGAGTTATGACCTAATGAGATGCAAAATGAGAAAGAAACATAAGCCAGAAAAATGTAGGGCAAATTTTGGGGTGTTACAGCTGCCCCTATTCAATCGACTTGGACCTGAAAGAATGATAGCAACGACTTTCAGACGTTCAAGGTAGAAGGTGATTAAATACAAAAAGAACCACAAAATTTGCACTCTGGGGAGAAAAAATATTATTGGAGCCCTGACACAACTCATCAAAGGAATTTGACGGAAAGGCAGCATACCCATAGAAACACATCGTCAAAGGAATTTGACAGAAAGAACGCTTATTCCGAAACAACACATCGTCAAAGGGGTTTGACGGAAAGAAAACCTGAATACCCGACCGAAGGGACACCTCGTCAAAGGGATTTGACGTGAATAAAATGGAACCCAAGAAACACATCGTCAAAGGGATTTGACGGAAATAACGCTTATTCCGAAGCAACACATCGTTAAAGGGGTTTGACGGAAAGAAAACTCTATACGAAGAAACACATCATCAAAGGGGTTTGATGGAAAGGAAACCTGACCGAAGAAACACATTGTCATAGGGATGACAGAAAGAAAATCTGAACAAAGATAACACATTGTCATGGGGATGACAGAAAGAAAATTCCACCGTAGGGACACATCATCATAGGGATGACAGAAAGAAAATTCCACCGTAGGGACACATTGTCATGGGGATGACATAAAGAAACACATATCCAAAGGCACACATCGTCAAAGAATTGATGAAAAGAAGATGGAACCCATATCCGAAGAAACACATCGTCAAAGAATTGACAAAAAGAAAACCATATCTGAAGGTACACATCGTCAAAGGGGTTTGACGGGAAGAAGCAAAACATACCCGAAGGTACACATCGTCAAAGGGGTTTGACGGGAAGAAGCAAAACATATCCGAACGTACAAAACCTGAGCTCAGAACACAACACATCCGAAGGTACGAAACATGAGCTCGGAACACATCGTCAAGGGGTTGACGGGAAGAAACTGAACATGTCCGAAGGTACTAAACCTGAGCTCGAAACAAAACACATCCGAAGGTACGAAACCTGAGCTCGGAACACATCGTCAAGGGGTTGACGGGAAGAAACTGTCTGCTGAGGAATGGCTTGGCATTCTCTCTGGAGATATGTCACTGTCTTGACTGAAAATTGATTTGGGCTTTCGCGCAAGGTACCAAATCTGGCTTATGCTTCGCATGCATATGTTTGAATTTTTCTATGGCGTAATGCTCCATACGAAATGGAAATGCTACGCATTTGAGGATGCAATGCAAATATGCTTACTATATGCAAAAGGACCCCTCCAGCAAAATAAATGTTGAAGAGACGAGGCCAACTCCGTTGGGGATGACAAACTGAACTGTCTCCGAGGTCACAAACCCTGCTGAGGAAGTCACACTGAACGACCTCCTTGATATATCCTCTGCTGAAGATGAAACCCGAAGAAAACTCCCACTCCGTTGGGGATCAAGAATAACAACTTCTGAATATGAAACCCAAAGATTAGCTACGAAAAAGGAGCCAATAACCATTGAACTTGGAATCTGCCGGGGACGTCAACCACTGTTGACCAAGCCATTGAGATGACTAGCACCAAACTTTGCTTGAGGAATGAAGTCAATAACACCGAACCTACCGAGGAATATCATTGAACTTAACCTGTGGTCGGGGAAACACCCTTAACCTGCTGGGGAGTACCAGCCACCACCAAGTAATCTGCTTGGGGAACGATGATTGATGACGTCAACTCTGTTAGGGGACATTATCGAGCTTACTCCTCTGTTAGAGACTTACCTCTTAACCTTACCTTGTTGGGGAGATGGCAACAACTTTACCGCCAACTGGGGGATCACAAATCCAACACTATTATCTTGTACATGCCTATGAACTTTTGCTGACGAGCAGTGAACTTCACCACCTGGCTAGGGGAGAGCGAACTCCTGAACTCTTGCTGGGGAGAATAATCATAATCTTCATGACACTCTGCCGAGAGTGATAAAAATCCAGCTATCTCTGCTAGGGAGAGAGACTCTACTGGGGTCGTCACGTGTTAGCTATCAACATGAACCCTGCAGATGTGACCAAAAGAATGTGCCCTGATGCAGCATAATCCAAAAAGAACTTGTCTTTAGGATGTATCATGAAGATCTGACATATCTTGCCCCATGATCTTGATTAACCATTTTCCAAAGAGAATATCCTTTTGCTTTTGGGGTGGCCTGCCCCAGCCTTGAAGTGATTTTGCCCCTGACTGTCTGATCTGCGAAGGAATTCCTCTGACTGACTGACCTTCGAGAGATTTGTTGAATCTCGACTTGGTTGCCCCAGATTGGCTGAATCTTGGAATGTATTACCCACTTGATATGAATTGCCCTTGCTCAATAGAGTACTCAAGCATTTTGCAACTTATCCTGATCAATCCTTCCATTGCAGAAACTTTCCTGAGTCAAGTACTTACTCGCAAGTAAAACAATTCGTTTTGAAAATGACAATTTTAATGTAATGCATATGACAATTTTGAAATCCGAGTCTGTTCACTGAAAAAGTGTTACGACATATAGTGAATGAATCACTTATCAGAATGTCATTGATACCAGCATGAATGGTAAGAAAATCCTTTTAGGAGTCAGTTTCGACACGATCTTTACCGAAGTATGCTTTCGAAACAACCCTGCTTCAATTAGGTCTTTTGAAGGTTGTAACGTGGCCTGGTTCGTGGTTTAAGAAAGAAAAGATATAAGGCTCAAAGTTTTGTTTTAACCCACCCATTCTCCTTGATGTTCTCCAGTCCTACGTTCAGCTAACTCGACACAAGCGCTCACCTTTCAAAAAGGTTAATGAATGGTAGGAGGATAGAAGGAACCCACACGGTTTTCGGAGTGACAACCACCCCTTTTGTCTTTGGTGTCTGTAGTCACACGACTTGTTCTTTATTGAGGATTTTTCTTTTTGCAATCCTTTTCACTTTTTATTCTTTTGATTTTCCCAGATTTTGCCTGGACTGATTCTTTTGAATTTTCGATATTGAAGTCCAACGGGATGCCCTAACTTTTGCCTAAGTCACTTGTTTTCAAGTTTTCGACTTAGTGGGCTTTCTTTTTCTTTTGATTTTTTCCTCTCTTTTTTTTTGAACAAATCATGTGACACTGGCTTGTCTCAACTGTTTGAAAGGGTTGTGACTGTCTCACTCTTTGATTGGTGAATGATACCCATAGGTGTGATTGATCCTCGAGTGGAACACTCCTTTTGAAATTTAAACGCTCGGTCAAATTAACTGACACCTACCCTGCCCCGGGTTAAGATTGAGGGTTTTTTCGTTTTCAGAAAGAAACTCCTACTTCTAGGCTCAAAGGGGTTTACAAGGGATTATCTTCCTTATATCTCCGGTGTTTGGGAAGTTGAAACAATGCCTGTACATCATCAGTAGGGTTTCTATTTCAAAAGCATACAATCAGAAGTTCTGCGTCTTTGAATATCATCATCCTCCCTTGGATCCTACTTAAACAAGCAAATGATATTGATAAAAAGTACGAGTGAACACAAATGGATTTAATCAAAACATGCATATTCATTTCATTATCATTATCAACTGAAAACAAACAAGTTTTACAAATGAGTTTGCACATTAACAGAAAAGGGACTACAAATGCAAAGAAATGACATGATCTAAAAGATAGTCAGGTCCGGGGAACTGGGCTTTCTAATCTGGATTTGCTACTGAACTAGCCATCTTCAGAATTGCCCGTCGAAGTCAATCTGATAATCATCTGCATAACTGCTCTCGGTGACTTCTTCCATAACCTGAAATGATGAACCCACCTGATTGGATGAAGGAGAATTGTTAATCTGAATACCCTGAGGCGTGAATGAGAACATATTGGAGTCAAGAAGAGTCTGAATCTTGCTCCTAAGCACCTTACAGTCTTCAGTTGAATGCCCATGTACCCCAGCATAGTAGTCACAACGGGCGTTGGCATCAAAACCTGGTGGATAAGGAAAAGGCACTGGCTTCAATTCCTTCGGAACTATCAATCCACCTCTTATCAAATCTGGCAGCATCTGACGATATGACATTGGTAATTGAGTGAAGTGCCTCTCTGGCTTCCTTGGTCTTTGTTGGGCGTGCTGACGCGGCTGACGGCGGTATGACCGTTGATTCTAAGGAAGTCCTTGATACGAAGACCCAGAAGATTGCTGACTCTGAACAGTTGAAACATTTGAATACTGAGGATGAGGTAGCGGAGATTCTTGGACGAAATTACTTTCTTCCTCCCATTCCTCTTGAGAACTGACAAATAATTCACTTTCACTAGCCGGGAAGTTCGAGGCGCTTTGGATTTTTCCACACTTAACACCAAACTCAATGCCGTCTCCAATTATTACCATGTCAGAGAATTTTGATGCCCCAATCGACTTATCGAGGTATAGTCCTTGCAAAGTACCCTTGAATATATCAACCAATTCTCTATCCAAAAGTGGTGGTTGAACACGAACAGCTAACTCTCTCCATCTCTGAGCATACTCTCTGAATGATTCATTATCCGCTTGAGATACACCTTGCAACTACAGGCGGCTGGGAGCCATGTCAAGATTATAACTGTATTGCTTCACAAAGGCATTAGCTAGGTCTGTCCATGATCGGATGCTACCACTTTCTAACTGCGTATACCAACTCAACGATGCCCCACTCATACTGTGTTGGAAACAGTGGATCATGAGCTTATCATTATAGATATATGAGGTCATTCTTCGGTAAAACATCACCAAATGTTGCTTCGGACAACTATCCCATTTGTACTTCTCAAAACTTGGCATCTTGAACTTTGGATGCATTACAAGGCCAGGCACCAAACACATACTCGAAGCATTCAAATCTAGAGTATCACGCCTCATCAGGGCATCAAGTTTTTCTTCCAACACACGACATCTTTCATCAAACTGAACTGCCCTCAGGTCCTTAGGTTTTATCTTTGGAACTACCCCTGGACATCTGGCATAGAGAAGGCAAAGCTCTGATAATTTGTGGCATCAAGAGAAGAAGAATGTCCATCTCAGACGATGGTACGCTCGTGTATAATATGATTCTCAAAAGGGATTCGCACAGGCTGAGCTTGAGCAACATGGTTCACCGGAGATGGAATGACATTCCCAATTCCTGAAGTCCTCTGAATATTGGCATCTCCCTTGTCATGGCTACCACAGCTTCCACAAGATGATCCAACTGACTCTTCATCAATTCAACTTCGGCCCTAGTCACAATCTGATTTTGGTCCCCTGAATTCATGATGATCTTTCCAAAAGTTGATTCAAGTCCAATACGAAAGTCGGGAAATCAACTACAGTTCAGACAAAGGATGGATGAGCTCTCTAATCTGCAAATGCAATATGAATGCAGTAGACATGGGATCAAAGCTTCCATATATTCTGAATAACTACTGTGCTGAGGGATGGATAAATTCATAGGTCTGCTCTTAAGAGAATACCGGAATACCAAAATACCAGGCTGATAAGTCCACACTGATAGGAAACCAAAATACCAGGTAGGTTGAAGGTTACGGTTACCTGCAAACCTATAAACAACCTGCCCCTCTCACATGTGGGTTCTAGAAAACTGAGAATCCTCAGTGTCGGATTCTCGATTTGAGAAGCAATAATACATTCATCCCTCGGGGTACAGTACTATCGCCAAACAAAGAGGTCGTCCACTGATTCCTCAAAAAATAAGGTTATCCTATAGCAAGTTCCCAGCATTGGGTCCTCGGATCGAGAATCCGTAATGGGTTTGCCATTTCTGGTCTGCCATTATCACATCTCGGGAGGAGTGCCGCAACTGAGTCCTCGGGAATGGTCACCAGAGTCGGCAGTCCCTCCAGAGAATATCTACTGGCCTGTATCACATATACAGTAGCAGATAGCTCTGGATAGAACCTCGTCTGGCTGTAGGTCTCGTGAACACCCACACGTGGCCAAACACCACGGGAGCGACACGCCTGCCCACGTTAATACCTATGTGTATGCTCAAGCCTGGGTAGTGGGCTTATCTCTCAGAACTCCCCAACCTGCCAAACAGAAAATCCAGTACAGCGCAACACAGTCCAACATAATAATGAAATGCAATGCAATAAATGCGGTAAATACAGTAAGACAGTAAAACAGTAATACAATGATACAGTAATATACAACAAAATAAACCACCACAATAAACACCCAATGAAAACAAATAACCAAGCGCGATTGACTCGCAAAGGGGATGGACCAGCAAGAGGTCAACCTGTCCCCAGCAGAGTCGCTAGCTATCGCTCCCGGGATTTTCATCCAAGTACAAATGCGAAAGTGGCTCGAAAACAGAGTCGCCAGCAATGTGTATTTATCCCAAGAGAGGGAAAGGAAACACTGCATAAACCTGAGGGAAGGGAAAATACATGGTCTCGCGACCAAGAGAAACGGGTAAGGGAGTCGGTTACGCGAGGGGAAGGTGTTAACACCCCACGCGTCCATCGTACTAGATGGGATCCACGCTTGTTGTTTTCGATCAAAGGGTGTCGTCATCTGGAGCTCCACTGCTACTGGAAAGGAAAAGGAACGGGAACGGAGGAGAACGAAAAAAAGAAGAAGAAAAGAAAAAGAAGTGACTCGATAGGACATCGGCGTCCTATGCCTACGTATTCCCTCGTGCAATGGGAAAGTCAGAGTCAACGTAGTTCGGACACGAACTAAGGGGGGAGGTTGCTCGCCAAGACATCGCCGTCTTGTGCCTACGTATCCTCAATCTAACCAGAAGGAGGAAATCAGAGCAGTCGTAGTTCGACCTACGGGTCGAAAGGGTCTCGATCGCATCGGGGGCGAGAGAAAAGACTCAGTTAGTTGTTAGTGTGCTCGCCAAGGATAGGGATCCTCGTGCCTACGTATCTCATTGGAAATGAGAATCAGAGCATCCGTAGTTCATGCAACTACGGAGGAATCGCATGGGTGCGAGAGAAGAGTGGAAGGGTCTCAATTGCATGGGTGCGAGAGAAGAGTCGGGACTCACGGAAAGTCTAAGGGGAAACTGAATCCTACAAGTTATCATGCGAAATGGCCCTAAGGTCAGGATTAGGAGGGAATTCTACCTAATGTTAGCATGCTTGGATTGCTATCCTAGTGTCTCTCCTACCTCCGACTTAATCAAAAATTAAGTGGAGCGAGGAATCCTACGGGATCATGTGAATACAGAGTAATCAACAAGTAAACACGAAGCCACGCAATCACAAAATAAGATCAAGCAAGAGGCAGGTCAAGTATTTAATAAAAAATTAATCAACAATTAATCAAGAATAGGCAATTAAAATCATGGTCAATCAATTAATAAAAAATAACCAAGCTAGAATTAAAATGCTAATTAAAAAAAGAAGATTAAATTCTAAGTAAAAGAGTTAATCTAAAATTAAAAGCTAATTCTAAAATTAAACCTAAAGTTAATTCAAGTTAATTTCTAATTAAAATATAATTCTAATTAAGACCAAAAATAATTCTAAAATTAAGAACTAAAACCAACAAATTATAAACTAATTCTAAAAATTAGTATTCAATTAGTTAGCTAAAACAATTATCAAAACAATTAGAAAGAAAAAAAAAACAAAAGAAGGGTGTAGAGAGATCTAGGGGGGTGTAGGAATTAATCCAGACGCATGGGCCTGAGGTTAAGGCCCAATGGCCTTCTCTTTCAGCCAAGAGGTGTGGACAGAGTTTCCGGAGGTGCGTGAGAGGACTCCAGGCGGATGGGCTTTAGAAAGCTGGCCCAAAGCTTTTCCTTGCAAGATCAGAGGGGGTGCAGTGAGTAGTTCAGTAGGTGTGAAAATAAAAAAACAAATGGGGCCAGGCCCGGTTCATTTCACTGCAACTAACATGAAAACCTAAAACTACTCTCCGCCGCCTCCTTCACTCATTCTCCAATTTCCCATTCGTTCACGCCGCTCACTCCCTCCGCGGCCAAAACTTCTTCTCCTACTTCACCCTCACCGTCGTCTTCCACAAATCAATCTGCCAACCTCAAAATGATTCCAAATCATCGCGCTCGCCCGTGTCAGGGACATTCTCCTCTGTTTCAATACCTCTTTCACTCTCTCCGGCAAACTCTTCTACACTTTATCTTCTTCGACCTGTTCGCCGTCTCAACCTCTTCAACTCTCCGATCAAATCGCAAGCACGCATACCTCCTTCTACATCACGCCGTTGGAACTCCTTGCAAGCTCCGCCGTCTTCTTCTTTGCAAAACCACCAGCCCCGAACACGTTCTCACGGCCTCCCTCCGTCAACCTCTATGTCGCCTCTTCTTCATCACCTTCGTCTTCTCACAATGATACATCAGCAATGCAAAACCTCACTCTGCCGCGCCGTGGCATAGCGTCGGCGACGACGGAGGCTTTGACGTCCTCACCACCACGACTCACACTCTCACTCGCACAAAATCGACATGATTCGCCGAGAAACAACCAAGCCAGAAGAACATATCAACAGACCGCAAACTCACCGCAAAAACAATTCGATCCAAAATTACACGGCGACATCAAGGTTTGGATTAGGATTAACGTACCTACCGGAGAACCATCCGATGCGTCTTCAGATCGGAGAATACGAATAGAAAACCAGAGGTAACTTTAGTTCCACTTTGCTACTAATTCTTCTTCGAATCTTCTGTTGATCCTCGTGTCTTCTTCTTCTCCTACTTGATTCTACCGTGTATCGAATTCACGTAGCGTCGAAATTACGAAAGAGTTGTGGATCAATTGTTGAATTGAAGTTGTTGCAGAACTTGAATTGTCTTGAATTTTGTTACAGGTTATTGAAGAAACGACTTCAAATCGTGAACTGTTGTTGCGGTTATGGCTTCTACAGATTGATAAAGTTTTTCGGAAACTGAAGAATGATGATGATGGTTGAATTGAAGGTTGTTGCGTAATGAATTCTCAGATGCAGAGAACCAGGAGCTTGAAGAGATTCAGTTTTAGGAGATGGAGGAAGTTGCAGAGTGAATGGAGGTGAAGAGAAATGGAGGAATTTGTAGATGATTCTGCAGAAAAATGAAGAAGCTCCTCTTGAAGATGATTGTGCCTCAGTTATATAGCATCAAAAGTTTGTTACAAGAGCAATTAATCAGGGCCTTTGATTCAAGAGTTAGTTACAAGAAATGGAGAGTTGAGATTGAATCTTGTTAGAGGAATAGATTTTCTGTTGTAAATTGAGTGAATTTTCTGTTTTTTGCTGCTAATTTTTGCTGGGAATTGGAGAATGATTTTGGAATTGTGGTTATTTTTCTGTTATGATTTGTTTTGAGAAATTCCGCTGCTATGAAATT
This sequence comes from Lathyrus tuberosus, assembly GCA_022829125.1. Classification (NCBI taxonomy): domain Eukaryota; kingdom Viridiplantae; phylum Streptophyta; class Magnoliopsida; order Fabales; family Fabaceae; genus Lathyrus; species Lathyrus tuberosus. The sequence continues at coordinate 2,361,243 of JALAZF010000622.1, read as the reverse complement.
TTTCTTTTTCCTGCTATGTATCTACGCTTTTGCACCTTGGTTTAAGAATCTCAGAAAATCCAAACCCTTTGTTTTTCTCCTTTGTACTGGATTAGCAAAAGCAACAATTTTCTCAAATCTCAATAAAGCTTTTCCCAACAAAGATTCAGCGCTTTATTTATGTGACTTATCTCCAACCATAAAAATATGTACTTCTTTGGAGAGATGGTTAAAAGCAATGGTTAATTGAATTGAAAAAAATGATTTTTAATTAAAGACTTTGAGTTTTAAATGTGAATTTTGGGTTAGACAAACATGGATTTCAAGTTTGGATGATTTTTTAGGAATTTTGGATATGGACTAGAATTACACAAGTGGTCTTGAAAAATGGTTTTGGTTATTTAAAGTGGATATTGAAATGGATAAAAAATGGTTTTTGGTTAGTAATGTGAAATGGATCTAAAATGGCCATGGGTCAAAATGGATTTGAAAATGGGTTAATGACTTAAAAAAGAATGGTTAATTGGATTAACAATGAGGGATAATGGTTTATGATGACTTTGTATTTCGAATTCCAAATAGCCCGCACGACTAATCATGCCATGTCTAATTCCGATCAAATTCCCCATCCACACCAAAATCTTATCTTCAATGAATACCCACAATTCAATCAGTAAGCTCAATTGACCATGACTCCATGCCCTTCAAATCAATCCACACATGCCTTGTCATGATGACCACTGATCCCCTTAACCTGAAACCCTAATCTCATGATCTTTAATTGATGATTGTCCACAAACTCAACCAAGAAGGGGAAACAGTGACCCTTGTTTATATACACCCTGAAACCTGGTGAATCTCTGAATACAACAACCTTGGATCTTGATGAACATCTGAATATGAAGATACCAATAGCATGAAAACTCTTCGATCCCATGTCTAAAAAAACCGATGCGATGATATGATTATGAGTTATGACCTAATGAGATGCAAAATGAGAAAGAAACATAAGCCAGAAAAATGTAGGGCAAATTTTGGGGTGTTACATTAGGGAGTTGACTTTGCTCAACTTGTTGACCAAAAAGTAAACACTTGATCAAAGTCAACTATAGGTCAAAAAATGCTATTTTGTAGGTTTTGGTTTGGTATCTTTTGTGATGTAATATGGATCTTGGTGTTTTATAATGGAATGAATCTTCTTTAAATGAAAACGACTTCTAAGAAACACATTCTTCCCTCCAAATTGACATTTTGAAAATTTGAATTTGAATTAAGTGTGAAGGCCTTGAATGAAACTTGACCTCTTGAAATGAATGTAAATCTTGAAGCTTGTATGCATCTCAATGCCTTATCTTGCATCCAGCTTAAGTAACTAAATGACTAGTGTAATGGATAGGCCATAAAGAAATTAGGTCAACAAGAGCCAAACTATTGCAATCAATCCCATGCCCAAAATGCAATTCATAGTAATTGGACCATAGTCCCAGAATAGGGGCCTTTGAAGCTTAGTCCCAGAATAGGGGCCCTTGAAGCTTAGTCCCAGAGAAATGGTCATCACTAGTCAATGTAGCATCAAGATACCAGAGGCTTGATTCTCATAAAAAAAACGTATCCAACACTTGTTCCATGAAGACTCATCTTTGAATCAATGGTGTTTTGAATGATTATGTCATGAATATGCAGATGAGCCTAGGATCAAAAGTCAGACGAAAAATGGAAATAAGTTAGGGCAAATTTTGGGGTATGACACCTCTTGGTAATATTTTAGTCATCATATCAGAACCATTATCATCTGTATGAACTTTAGCTAACTCCAACAACTTAGCATCCAAAATATCACGTATCCAATGATATCACACATCAATGTGTTTGGACCTATTATGAAAAGTCAGATTTTTACCAAGATGAATAGTGCTTTGGCTATCAACAAATTACACATATTTATTTTGAACAAAACCAAGCTCCTGCAAAAATTTCTTCAACCATAGTAACTATTTGCATGCTTCGATAATTGCAATGAACTCAACCTCTGTAGTAGACAATGCTACACACTTTTGTAATTTGGACTGCCAAGCCATAATTCCCTAACAAATTTTATCATGTAGCCTAAATTGGACTTTCTGGAATCAATGTCTTTATCCATATCAGAGTTAGAGTATCCTATTGGAGTAGACTTATCTCCTCCAAAATAAAGTCTCGCAGAAGTAGTACCGCGAAGATACCTTAAAATCCATTTTACAACATTCCAATGCTTTCTACCTGGATTTGACAAAAATCAACTGATTATACCAACAACATGTGCTATATCTGGTCCTGTACACACCATTGCATACATTAAATTGCCCACAACAGACACATAAGGAACACATTTCATATCAAACACTTCATCTTCACTTGAAGGACTTTGATTAGAACTCAACTTAAAATGAGTAGCAAGAAGAATGCTTACCGCCTTAGAACTTTCCATTTTGAATCTTTGCAGCACTCTCTCGATATAATGTTCCTGTGACATCCAAAGTTTCTTCTCTTTTCTGTCACGCATGATTCTAATGCCAAGAATCTGTTTAGCTTCTCCCATGTCTTTCATGGGAAATGACTCTCCTAATTTCTTCTTTAACTTATTAGTGTTAGAAATACTTTTCCCTACAATAAGCATATCATCAACATATAACAATAGGATAATGAAGTCATTGTTAGCAAATTTTCTAACAAAATTATCTAAAGTAGTCTTCTAGTTTCCTTGATCACACATAACTGACTCAAACTTCTTATACCACTGCCTTGGAGCTTGCTTAAACCCATATAAACTCTTTCTCAATCTACACACTTGATCTTCTTTGCCTTTAACTTAAAAACCATCGGGTTGATTCATGTAGATCTCTTCCTCCAAAACACCATGAAGGAAAGTCGTTTTCACATCCATTTGCTCTACCTCTAAATCAAGATTAGCATCCAAACTTTACACGGTTCTAATTGGTGACATCTATACAATAGGTGAGAAAATATCATTAAAATCAACACCCTTTATTTGACAGAAACATTTCACCACCAATCTGACATAAATCCACTTTTTTCCAAAACCCTTTTGCCTTTAGGTAACTTCACTAAATCATAAGTTTGATTATCATGCAATGATTTTATCTCATCATGCTTTGCATCCAACCATTTTTTATTTTCATCACTTTCCGTGGCCTTTTGAAAACACTCAGGTTCACCTTCATCACTCAAGGTCACATACTCATCAGAATTATACCTTGTAGAAGATTGACTATGCCTGTTAGACCTTCTAAGTTGAACTTGAGATAATTCTTGAGATTCACATGCTATGACATATCGCTCTCCCCTTCACCATCATTAGTTGGAATGTTTACATCATTTCTAAGTTGTTGATCATCAACATAATCATATGGCTTACCATTTTGATCATCACCACCAATAGCATCCAAATTTTGACTAAGTAACCAAACTAGATCAACATTAGACAAACTAATATCTTTCTTAGGTGTAGCCTTCTCTACCTTATCAATGTCTTTAATAGTTTGGTTTTCCATGAACACCAAATCACGACTTCGGATAAGCTTCCTACCTACAGGATCATTTAACTTGTAACCAAACTCATCTTTCCCATAGTCGATGAAGATACATTGTTTTGACTTTGCATCCAACTTATATCTTTCATCCTTTGGAATATGCACAAAAGCCTTGCAACCAAAGACTCTCAAACGATTATACTTGACATTCTTTCCAAACCAAAATTTGTCTGGAACTTCACTGTTTAAAATAACAGTATGAGCGAGATTAAGAACATGTAATGTCGTATAAGGTGCCTCGCCCCAATATTAATTAGGCAACTTAGCTTCTGAAAGCATACATTTTACTCTCTCAATTAGTGTTTGATTCATCCTCCCTACCAAACCTTTCAATTGAGGAGTTTTAGAAAGAGTCTTTTCATGTGTAATACCATGCTGATTGTAATAGAAATCAAATGGTCCACAATACTCTCCACCGTTGTCTGAACAAACACATTTCAGCTTCTCGCCTGTATGCCTCTCAACCAAAGCATGGAATTATTTAAACTTTTCCAACACTTGGTCTTTTGTCTTCAAGGTACAAACCCATAGTTTTCTAGAGTAGTCATTAATAAAGGTAACAAAATAAAGTTCACCACTAAAGTATTTTACCTTTAATGCACCGTAAACATAAGAATGTACCAATTGAAGTAACTTTGACTTCCTTGAGGGGTGATATCTCTTGAAATCTACTTTATTCTATTTACCATCCATGCAATGAGAACACTTCTCCAAATTTGCATTCTTTAATCTAAGAAGAACATCATTTTTGGCCAAAACATTCAACCCTTTTTCACTAATATGACTGAGTCTTCGGTGCCACAAATATGTTTCCATGTCGATATCATTCACAATGTCCCTATCAACTAAGTCTTTTGTCCAATAGAGTTTAGAAAGATTTTCCCCTTTAGCCACAATCAAGTTACCTTTGTTGAGTTTCCAATTTTCAAAACCAAAGTGATTGTCATAACCACAATCAATACGCATACGCATATAGATCAAATTAAAGTGGGCATATGAAGCATGTTTGACACCTCTAAGCAACAATTTCATTCCCATGTTGGTTTGCAAGAAAACATCACCAACACCAATTACCTTAGGTACACCATTATTATCCATATTCAAGACTCCAAAATCGCCAAAAGTATAAGATGTGAAGAAATCCTTCCTTGGTATAACATGCAATGTAACACCACTATCAATTATCCACATGTTCTCGTCTAATACAAGATTAAGAGACTCATGATCACGGAGAATAACAAGATCATCACTAGTAACAATAGTTACATGATTATCATCATCATATTAATGGTCTCTTTGTTTAGACTTACCCTTCTTGCCTTTGTTATCTCTTTTTCGTTGATAGTAATACTTTTATACGTGTCCTATTTTGTGACAATAATGACACTCCTGATTATTGTATCGCGGCTTGGACTTGCTTCTGCTATTCTCTCTACCACCCTTCAGTTCCTTTTTATGACTTCTCCCTTATTTTCACGTACAAGTGTGAGTTTAGAAGTCCCACATTGCTTAGAAAAATGGAGGTTGAACACTTTATAAATGAGAGGATCCATACACCTATCACCTTAAGGTTTTTGGTGAATATGTGGTGTCTCTCTCACTTGTGTGTTGCTCTTGACCCAATGTGGATGCTCCTCATGATGGCATAACATATACACTGTATAATGATTAGGAACTTAATACAATTGATTAGGTCAGGGAAAAGTATTCTTAATTGATTAAGAATACTCCTAACTGATAAATATACATAACCGTTGTAAGGTTTCCTTTTTGGAATTAGGGTTGCCTTATTTTTTAACCTTATAATCAATTAACCATATGCCTTAATTGATTATATCATTAAAAGGCCCATGGGTATTTTTCTTGCCTGAGCCAAATTTGTCTTCTATAAACAAGGGGATTTTCCTCATTTCAAAATATACCAGAAAAACTTATTCATATAATACTTTCTCATTTTCTACTCTCTGTATGTCATTTCTTTATTTTTCATGACATTTCCTTAGTGCTTTGAGAGTGAAAAATATCAGTAAGACTTTTTGTTGTTCTGGTGCTATGGGAATTTTTTAAGTTACTCAAGAGGGTTTGTCTCGTGTTTATTATATTCTAAAGAAATCATTGTTTAGTTCTTGAGCTAAATCATCTAAAAGCTCTGTTTGTTTCTTAAGATTAGCCAAGTAAAATCTTTGTTTGCCTCATGAGCTTAGATTGTTAAAAGTTATCATTTGGTTATTGAGTTTAATCATAAAAAAATTATTTGTTCTTGAGCTCAACCTGGTGTAAAAGCTTTATTTAGTTATGAGATTATCTCGGTGTAAAATCTCTCGATTGGTTTAAGGGTTATCCAATGTAAAATATCTTTTTTGGTTGTAAGAAGGTTTGTGGGCACATGTGAAAAGCTCACATCTGATATAGTGTAAAATCTCAAGAAGAAATTCTTGGGTACATGAGTTATCTGAGTGGTTAGATCAAACTTGTATAAATTGTCGATGCATTTCTCTCTTCTCTTATCTCTTTACATTTTAGTTCTTTTATTTCTTTTTGATGCATTTCCTTATCTTCATCTATTTGATTTTCCTTATTTTAATTATTTTGATGCATATTCTCTATTTTATTTATAAAATTATTTTCAACATTTTTATAAATCAATTTTTTTTGTAATTGGACATTGGTTTTCAAACTCCACAATTCAACCCTCCCTCTTGAGGTTGTGTTTAGAGTCACTTGTCCAACATGGATAACCCTTGAAGTGCTAAGGAGTTCTCTTGGGACATTGAGAGAATGGTCGAATCATCCCTTCAAAAGGAAAATCTTGAGGAGCCTCGACTTCATTTGATTCCATATCCTTTGGTTCATGCTCTAAATCTCTATTAGAAACTCAGATTTTAATTTGATTTAGAGACTTTAATCAAATCAAAATGGGAGTTGTATTTGAGCATTCACCTTCCATATTGATTCCATATTATATCAAAATATTGTTGATTAAACTTCCATAACATAGTTAATATGAGTTGTTTCTATCAATGATACATGTAACACATCACTCCGTATGCCTAGTTGGTTTGAAATTTATGATTTAACATCCACATGATCACTAGTTCTTCTTTTAAGAGTTCTTCACATTTTTCTCTCCTTGGAAAAAAACACACCAGTTAATAGGAGGTACACAACATGGTAATTTGCTTTCAACAACTTTACTTTGACAGGAAGTTTGTGACTTCCCATTGGATTGATAAGGGGACTTGAAATAATAACAAAAAGTTCTTAATCGTGAGAAGTTATGAGATCATTAATGGTGTAAGTTTTTCCATAGGCCAGTGGATTACACAATTTTTCAAATCCCTACATGAAGAGAAAATTATTGGTTTTGTGAGCTTTTGATATGAGATCTATGTCTACAAATTTGAGATTTGCATATAAAATTTTTACAAGCCATGGATAGGTAGGTTGTAGTTCCTTAATGAATACGTCTTTGAGTAGAGCTTGGCAAACATTATCGTATAGGCTGAAATCTTAGAAGAACTTTGCATCAATATAGGCAGAATTGAGCAATTTGTGGTTCAGGAAGTGTTTGTTGAAGATTTCTTCTTGAGCTTTGTAGGAATAATTCCTTAAAGAGTGGATACTTGATGAAGAATTTCCATCAAGAAGAATTCTTGTTGAAGCCATGATGATGATGATGCTGATGATGATGATGATGATAGAGTGGCAAGAAATATGAACCCTCACACAAACATGAGAAAAATGAATTTCTAGGATGATGAAAGGGAGAAAAGAAAGTATCATATAAAGCATTTTTTAAAGGTGATTTCAATCTAATTTAGACGAGAAAAATAATTATTGATATAAGGGATATGATCCAAGAATATTTGATTTGAGAAACATGCCAAAATAATCATTTTAATCGATTAAAAATCCTAGTTAATCAATTGAATCTTCATGGAGATTTGATTTCTTTATTGATTCTGATTGTGAATCGATTTGATGAAGATTTTTTGATGATGTAATGAGGATATAGATCCTTAATCGATTGATCTCATAGTTAAAGCTTAAAATTTAGAAATGAGTTAGTCATAAACAATTAGCTTGAATGAATTAATCGATTAACAGATGATTTTCAACTTCTCTTGGTCCTTTTGGGCCTTGTGATACTTTCGGCTATTAATATTGATTTACGTACCTCTTTTCTTTTGGCTTTGCACCCTTTTGCTAAAACATTTTAATTCTCAAAACAAATTATTAGTGAAAATAAATAAAATGGAGAAAGTATTTAAATAAGCACTCGATAGAGGATTAACTGAAGTTTTTCAAGTTTGTTTTCAATCAAGTGTTATACCTAAAAAGCTCAAAGAACTTTAAAATTCTTCCCTGTTTTAAGAAAGGAACAAAATTAAATAAATAACGTCTCTTTGAATTGTTTGACCCAGAAGTTGATCTAGAACATTATTTCTTCTTGAGGGGGATATTTCTTTCTTTAGAAAACTTCCAAATAGTTCCTTAACTATCAATTCTATTAAGATGATATTTCTTTGGAAAAATTTTCAAACTCATTCTTTGCACAACATTTCTTTAATTTGCATTTCGCCCCTTAAATTTACAAAACATCCTTACAAAAGAGGTTAGGTTTTCATCTTTGGTACTAAAATCTTTTTGGGTCTTGTGTGTGCAATACCCTAATTTTTACCCCTAAGATCCCACATGTCATCTTTGCACCGCAAACAAGATCACCAGCTTTGGTTCTCTTTCTCTCCTCTTTGGTTTTGCTTCTGAGAGAGATCACCAAGCACCCCTGTGTTTCTTGTTTACTTTATATTTGTTTATGTTTATGTTTACTAACCCTTAATCAAAATACCAAAAAATATGTTTGTTTTCCCTTTACTAACTTTTCCAAGAAGAAGTTGGGGGCAAGAATATCAAATATCAGTTCCTCAACTCGAGTGTAATTCATCTGAACAAAGTCAAAGTTTGGTCAACATCATTTTCAAGAATTATCCAATCTCAATTGATCAAGAGTTTCCCAAGCTTTGATTATTTATTACTCAAGAGACTCTAAAGTTCATGTGTTTATTTCCATGCCTTCTTTGACAAGTCAAGAAACGAGCCAAAGCCAGAGCAGTGCAGCCATTAAAGAAAATTCCCACAATTTTAATTGTGGTAATTGATTATTACATTTGGTGTAATCAGTTACCACCCTTCAGAAGGGCCATTTTTGAAGTTTTTCAACGTTGTAATCGATTACCACATATGTTGTAATCGATTATAGCTGCGAAAATTTGGCCAGGAAGTGCATTTCAGAATTCTACAGTACAAGTACATCTCATTCAACTGCGTGACATCATTTTACACCAAATGGAATATTCTAGAGCATGCACAATCATTCCAATTTAATTCCTCTACCTCATCATAATTAAATTCCATCATACACCCTCATTTAATCACACTTTTTAACCACTTGATCTTGATTTTGCTTCTAATCCAATTTCCAAGCCTAGATTAAATTCCAAACCAAATTCCAAGCCACCAAAATTTCCAATCCTAAATTCTATAAATAGAGGCCTCATTTCATTCATTCTTCAAGCTTTTGATAACCAAATTCACCTTGCAAAAATTTCTCTCAATTCTCTTCAACTACCAAATTCACCAAAAGCTCTTCCTCCATTAAAGTTAGTAAGCTTTTCATTGAAGCTTACTAATCTTTAAGCTAAACCTTCATCCAAACACTTCACCAACATGAAATTGTGTAGATCAAAGCTTTGGAGTGTGGTTCTTGAAGTTAATTTGAAGCATTTTCAGATTTGGAAGTGGTAATCTCTAGTTTCACCATTGTTGTGTTTGATTCATCTTCCACAATGTGGTCTCTTGTTGATTCTTGTTGCTTGATCTTTGGATCTTGCAAATTGTGTTTTATTGGTGTTATTTGTTGTTGTTTTACTTGAATTTTCATGCTCAATTGCATCATTGATCATGAGGTGTTTGATCAAATGGTTGATCAAGGATTGATGCTGCTGCAGAGCTATTTTTGCTGTTTTTACCTCCGTAACGGGTTACAGAATTTTGCGTAATGGGTTACGAAGGTAAACAATGACCTGAATCTGCCTGTTTTGTGTTCATAATTGATTGCAGGTTTTGGCGTAACCGATTACGGCTGCGATTTTTTGCTTTTTTGCTGCTGTTTGGGGACTGTTTTGCCTCATTTTCTATTTTCTTCCCCTCTCTTTTGCTTTTGGCCTTGGATCATTAATTCAAGTATCCTATTCCTCTTTAATTTTAATGGACTTTGGATGTAGAAGAAGTTGGATAAACATTCATTAGTTCAAATCTATCTTTAAAGTGAATTGTTCAATTCATTTAGGTGCTTTGAATTAATGATATGTTTAGTGCTTTAATCCATCAATTAAGAGTGATTGAACTTGAGGATGAAATAAACCTTGGAGATGTGATTCAATTTGGTTTCCCTTCATCCCTCTCCCTCCTTTTTATTTTTGATAAATGAAAATCTTCAATATCATTGAAACTTGTTTCAAGTTCTTGATGAAGATGAGATCGCCACCTCTTTTCTTTTAGTGTGGCAAGTTTTAGGAGAATGACCTACATGTTATTTCTCTAACTTGTATTAACACGAACATAGTTATTAACCGGCCTCAGATAGTCGTAGCTTCTACATAAGTCCGATTACGATTGCTTAACATAGTGCTAAATTGTCCCGAAATCGAAAATCAGTTTGTTTTTGTAAGTGCGTTGTCAATCTCCTACTCTCTATAGTGTGGTGTGAAATAGATTATCTCCTTGTTGTTAAGGGAGTTAGTTGGCACACTTGTCGATTTTATCCAAGTTGGCGCCCTTCCTTTAATGATATATGGATTCATGTTTTCATGCTTATGGTTGACTAGTCGAGTATTCTCCAAAAAACAACAAATTGTTCTCCATCACTAACACTAACTTACTAACTATATAATTGCACTAAATTTATTCTATGTATTTTAATTTTTTCTCTTTATTTTCTTGTCATTTACTTTATGCCTTTACTTTTAGCATTTTATTATCATATTATCATCTTATTTTCTCTTTGTCCACTTGGACACATGTTTATGCTTATGCTATTTTTTAATTTTTGTCCACTTGGACCATACTTCTCTTAAGACACTAATAAATACTTAAACACTAAAAAACTTGGTTCTCTTAATTCCAGACTATTATGACTTTATGCTTGGACTTTGTGACTTGGATTTCGGACTTAGATCTAGGATCATTGCCCTATGCTCTTGGAGACTTGAGACCTTGGACCTTTTGGTGTTGTTTTTGTCTGTTTTGTCTAGAAATTTTGTGTGTGTAGGTGTTAATACTTTGACTTTGAAAATAATCTGATACATGACTCTCCTAATTGGCTTTCAATCCTTGGGGAAGACTTTGTTTTGGTTTTGTTATGGCTTAACTTAGGATTTCTTTAGATGCTTTATTCATTTGGTTATTATGCTTGAGGCTTAAATCCAAAAGGAAGAGGATTGCTTATGTTGACTTATTGTCAAGTGTTTTCTTTAATAAACGTCAATCAATGTTAATCATACTTTGACTAATTTCAAAAATACATAAAAAATACAAAAACTCATTCAAACTTTTTGTGCATTTGTGCACTTTTTCTTTTAAAACTTTTCAAAAAGTTTAGACATGGGTCATTTTCATAGTTGAGATGTAATTCTCATATTTCCCATAGTATTTAAGATGTTGACATTTTCCACTTAAATGTTGAGTGATAGACTTGTTGATTTTAATCCAAGCAAAAATCCTTCATCTTAAGTAGATGCAAATGTTGTTTTCTTGTACTTGTGGGTGACTAGTCGTAGTTTTCTCCTTAAAATGACGACTTGTATTTTCATTTAAAATCAATCAAAACAAACCAATTTTTGTCATTTCTACCACGAACTACGATGTTTTGATCCTATATTGCACTTTGTGGGTACGTAGGCATGTGGCTCAAGAAGTCTCTCCAAACACAAAAATCTTTAAAAAAAATTATTTTCTCATCTCCCCAATCTCATTTCAAACAAACCTTTTCAAACCAAAAAACATAGATATTTCGAAGGATTCCTATAGAGTACTATAGATGTTTTGGGTGCTAACACCTTCCCTTAGAATAACCAACCCCCTTACCCAGTCTCTGTTCATTTGTTCTTATTTTAGAACTTGTTTAGGTTTTGTTCGCTCTTTTTCTTTTCCTTTTGGATATAAATAAAAGTGCGGTGACGACTCTTACATTTTTGAGTTAAGTTAATTAATAGCTTACACTCACAATTTCCCCGCTACAAAAAAGTGGCGACTCTGCTGGGGACTCTGGTTCTTAGCGGGTTCAGCCTTCTTTATTTTATTTGCGCTTATTTGTTTGATTTGTTTGTTATTGCTTGTTCTATTTGGGTGCTTGGTGATCTTGTGTGGTGAGATAAGTCCTATACCCAGATTTGAGTGCACTTATGATAGGAGGGTGGTATAGTCTTGTTCGGCTTATGTGGAGTAGTCCTTACTAAGCTGACTTGAGATCCCCCGCTCAGTGGATGCCTCTTTGGGATTACTGATGTCATACGAGTAGTCATATTTGGCATTACTTTTTTTGACCTGGGAGCCCGAGAATCCGAGGACCTTAGAACCCTTTAACTCATCTTGGCCTTATTAGGACATGGTGTGGTGGTTGTTCAGGCGTAGACTTGAATTAGTTGTTACGCGATACCACACTCAGACGAGTTTCTCTTGAGAATATTGTTGGCTGACGAGTAGTCCTTTAAGCCGGTAATATCCAAAAGATGGAATTATGACTCTGGGAACATTTTAGAACCTTGTTCTACAGGTGCTGATATAACCTTAGTACATACCATTGTGGGTTGGTTATTACCCTTGGCTCCATGCTCGCGCCAAACCTTTGAACCCGTGTGCTTTGAGTGATCTTTTTTGTGGGTGTTGCATCATGCATTCATGCATTCATGCATTCATAGACTTGTTGTTTCAATCAGTGTTCAAGGATCTCAGAGATTTTCCTTTGCAAACATTGCAGATATTGTGATCATGGACATTGGAAGGAGAAATACTCAGAAGTACGGTTTTCGAGCTCCTGATCTTAGTGATTTGAAAAAGCTAGCGTCCTTGGTAGTTGATCGTGCAGACTTCAGATCTCGTCATGGGAGACTTCTATCTGTTCTTCTACCAACATTGAAGACATACTTCTGAACACCCTTGTGCAATTCTAAGATCATATATACCGATGCTTTACTTTTCTTGATTATCAGCTCATGCCAACCTTGGAGGAGTACGCTTATCTGTTGGGTATACCAGTTTCTGATGAAGTTCCTTATACTGGTTTGGAGGAAGTTCTTAAGCCCCAAGATATTGCTGCAGCTACCCATTTGAGGAAATCTGACATATATGCGAATCTTATGGTTAAGGGAGGCATCAAGGGTTTGACTTTTAAGTTCTTGATTAGGAAAGACACTTTATTTGCTAATGTTGGTAGCACATTGGCGTTTGAGGCTATATTTGCTTTGCTTATCTACGAATTAGTCTTATTCCCTAACGTTGACAACTTTGTGGATGTTAACGCTATTAGGATTTTCTTAATTGGGAACCCTATTCCGACTTTACTTGGCGATACCTACTTCTCCATCCATCATAAGAATTCTAAAGGGAATGGTACCATTGTTTGTTGCACACCTCTACTGTACAAGTGGTTTATTTCGCACTTGCCACGGTTATATGCTTTCAAGGAGAACAAGAGTTGTTTAAGGTGGCCTCAGAGGATCATGTCCCTTACTCATGCTGACATTACTTGGTCTTCTTCTGTTTATGAGAATGTCCAGATTATTGATAGTTGTGGGGAATTCTCCAATGTTCCTTTTCTTGGCACACAAGGTGGAATAAACTACAACCTGAGTTTGGCTCATCGTCAACATGGTTATATGTTTAAGGATAAACCTAATAATTTTCTATTAGAGGGTTTGTTTTTTCAAGGAAGGGATGACTCTCTTGGTTTGATGAGAAGAATGGATCATGCTTGGACTAAGATTCATAGTATGGGTAGAGGACAGCTTGGAAGACAAGTTTGCATTGGCTTGGAACCATATACGCTTTGGGTGAAAGAGAGAGCTAAGGATCTCAAAATGCCTTATCCTTTTGAGAATCCCATGTCTACAATGGATGCTACACTGCTTCCTATTCCTTCTGATGATATTAAGACTCTTCAAGATGCTTTGCCCAAAATGAAGGAAGAAAAAGATCTTTGGGAATCCAAGTTTCATGCTTCGAATCTTGAGAAGATAGAGTTGCAAAAGCAGATGAAGGAGAAAGATGACTTGATTGAGTTGCTTGAGCGACATGTTGTGAAGAGACATGGAGAGGATTCATTTTCCTCTACTTCATCATCATCTTATACTCCTACTTCCGGTGTTTAGAAGAGTGTCGTGGATCGGCTCGTTCTAGAGAAGACCTCTATGAAGGACAACTATGAGAGAGAGATTAAGAGACTTCAAAGGAAGTATCAGTTTGGGTCGTCATCAGATGCTTCTTAGAATCCTTTGTTAGAACAAGATTTGGTTCTGCTGGTTATCTCTAAGTTTTGATAATAACAAGGTAGTATTTGTGTGAAAACAATTTTCATACTCTAACGGTTTGTTACTATGAAGTTTTAACAAACAGGTTTTGACTCTGATAGAGACCATATGCAACGTCATTCTGGTTTGACAAAAGTCGTTTCTGCGCCAAAGAAGCAAGTCTGCTTCTGTATCTACTCACATTCAGAAAGATTCTAAGAAGACAATATGTTGCTGCTACAATGCTCTCTTGAATTCTGCCTTTGAGCGTGACTCTGATGATTTACTTCTGAAGGCTTTCTAACTTCTGAAGTTGTTCTCTTCTGAAGACTAAGTGCTAAAGACTCTGAAGACAAGGTTCTGCTGAACAAAGTTCTGAAGACTCTAAAGACTTAAGTTTCTGAAGACTATGTGATAAAGACTCTAAATACAAGGTTCTGCTGAACAAAGTTCTAAAGACTCTGAAGACTTAAGTTTCTGAAGACTAAGGGTTCTGAAGGCTAAGTGATAAAGATTCTGAAGACAAGGTTCTGGTGAACAAGTTCTGAAGACTCTGAAGACTTAAGACTCTGAAGACCCAGTGATCAACTCTTCTTCTCATGCTTCAAACATCAATATCCAGAAGCCTCTGATGTACATAAGATAAGATCAAAAGTTTACGAGGGAAAAAATACATAGTACATATCAAAACGTTCTATTCCACTACCTTGATTTTATGGTGAAAAAGGAAAAGTCTTGTGTACGATATTCATCCATACGTAACGACATTCTTTCAAGTCGCCAGCTCACTCAAGGATATTCCTGATCTTTCCTCTAACAGATCTTTTACTGGCTATATAAGGACTTGATAACTTGAAGAAAATTGAAAAGAAGAAACACAACACAACAATGCAAGAACACAACAACGAAAAATTCATACTGTGTGCAAATTTTCTTTAAGTCTTTTTAAGATATTCATTGTGTTTATATCTGCTTGAGTAGAAGCATTTCATTATAAACATTTATCTTTCATAAATTGTTGTTTGTAATTCCTTAAGGGACCAGTTAGGTCAGAATCCTTAAGAAGACTTAGACAGTTAGTCTTTGCGGTTGTTAGTCACCAGTGATTGCTAGTGCGGATTGTAATCAATTGATTATATTGGATTAAGTCCTTGGGTATAAGGCAAAATCACCTTGGCAGGTGGACTGGATTAGCTTGATAGTCTTCAAGTGAACCAGGATATATCGTGTGTCTTTCTCTCTTATTTAGTTTCTTTATGATTTCTGTTTGAGTTTCATAAAAAGCTTTCATTTTTAAAAACCCAATTCAAACCCCCCTTTCTTGAGTTTTTCTCACACCTTTAATTGGAATCAGACCTCTGTTTCTGATTGTGATACAAGTTTTATCAACACTTCACCGTGTTCAATACTGATCCAATATTTGTGTGAGACATCATGGCTGCCGCTAACGCTAATCCTATTCCAGAAGAGAAAGATCACTACAGTGCCAAACCACAAATCTTTGATGGTGAAAAGTTTGACTAATGGAAAGATAGAATTGAAAGTTTCTTTCTTGGCTACGACATAGATCTTTGGGATCTTGTAGGTGATCGCTACACTCACCCAGTTGATGCTGCAGAAGTAAAAGTGTCAAGAAGTGCTATGACTAATCAACAAAAGAAAGATTACAAGAATCATCACAAGGCAAGAACTATACTGCTGAATGCTATTTCTTATACTGAGTATGAGAAAATAACAGATAGAGAAACTGCCAAGTCCATTTTTGATTCACTACAAATGACTCATGAAGGAAATGCTCAAGTAAATGAGACAAAGGCTCTTGCCCTAATCCAGAAATATGAAGCTTTCAAGATGGATGATGATGAATCTGTAGAAACTATATTTTCAAGATTTCAGATGTTGGTAGCATGACTCAGAGTGCTAAACAAAGGATATTCAACTGTTGATCATGTTAAAAAGATTATCAAAAGTCTTCCCAAGAAATGGAGACCTGTGGTAACTGCTCTAAAGATATCTAAAGATCTGAACAGTGTAAGTATTGAAGAACTTATTAGTTCTTTAAGAAGTCATGAGATAGAGCTGGAGGAAGATGAACCTCAGAAGAAGAGTAAATTAGTTGCTCTTAAGTCTAAACTTGAAAAGGCAAAGGCTTATCAAGCTGAGGAAGAATCAGATGATTCTGATGAAGACTCAGGAGATGAGTTATCACTTATCTCCAGAAGGATCAACAAACTAGGGAAACATAGGCAAGGAAAGTTCAGAGGATCAAGAAGGAACAACGGTCATTCTGACTCAACATCTGGACAAAAGAGGCAGAGTTCTGGAAAAGAAGTCATCTGCTATGAGTGTAATGAGCCAAGTTATTACAAGAATGAGTGTCCAAAGCTTAAGAAAGACAAGAAGCCTAAGAAGAACTTCACCAAATTCAAGAAGGGACTCATGGTAACTTAGGATGACTTTGATTATGAAGAAGAAGATCCTAATGAAGAACAGGCAAATGTTGCGTTAGTGGCAACAACAATTAACGCTGAAGTCTCTGGAGAACCAGAAGACAAAATGCTATCAGAACCAGAATCAGATTCAAACTCCGACTCAGAGGTATTGTCTAAACTCTCTCGTTATAAATTAGAGTCATGTCTTTTAGAAATGCTAGAAAGATATCAGAGTCTTCAAAGTAAATACAAGGACCTTAAATAAATCCATGTAATTACTTCTGAAGCTAGAGATAAGCTTGAACAAAATAATTCTTCTCTGAATGAAAATATGTTTTCTTTAAAAAATATTAACTGTGCTTTGAAAAGCAAAATTTCTAAACTAGAAGAAGAATTAGTCTCTAATATCTCTGATACTAATTGTGTCAACAAGTATGATAGAGAATTCCAGCACTTTCTGGCTAAAAGCAAAGATTGAAGCAAAATGGCTTCCATGATCTATGGAGTTAGCAGAAATGGCAAGAAAGGTTTGGGGTGTACAGAAACATCTAAAATTGATGAAAGTCAGCCTGTAAAACCAAAACCTCTCTATGATCATTCGTGCCTTCTGGAAGTAAGCTTGATTATTCTGAGCTTGTGCAAGCACCTTCACAGACACAGAAATCTGATCTTAAACGAAAGTATCATGCACAAATTCCACTTGATTATCCTGTTGCTCAGAAACCCAAAGTTGTGAAAAACTCTGGGAAAACTAACAAAAGAGGACCCAGAAAGTGGGTACCTAAGGATGACATAATCTATGTTGCAGATATCCTTAGCAGCTCATTTGAAACACCAATTATGGTACCTGAACAGTGGTTGCTCGCGACACATGACGGGAAGAAGGCATATGTTCCAAAGTTTGGAACTTAAGCCTGGAGGCTTCGTTGGTTTCAGAGGAAACCAAAAGGATAAGATCATTGGCTCTAGAACTATTAGTAATGGTGAACTTCCTTCTATTACTGATGTTCTTCTGGTCGATGGTTTGATGCATAACTTATTGTCAATTATCCAATTTAGTAACAATGATTATGATATCATTTTCAATCAAAAATCCTGTAAGGCTATTAGTCAAAAGGATGGCTCAATCCTTTTTAATGCAAAGAGGAAAAACAACATTTACAAAATTAGACTTTCTGATCTTAAGGACCAGAATGTTAAATGCTTAATGTCTGTAAATGAGGAGCAATGGGTATGGCATAGAAGTTTGGGCCATGTTAGCATGAGAAAGATTTCTCAGCTAAATAAGCTTGGATAAGTCAGAGGCTTACCAAATCTGAAGTATTCTTCAAATGCTCTTCGTGAGCATGTCAGAAAGGCAAGTTTTCCAAAACCTCTTTTAAAGCGAAAAATGTTGTTTTTACCTCTAGACCATTAGAACTTCTGCACATTGATCTTTTTGGTCTAGTGAAAACTGCTTCAATCAATGGTAAGAAATATGGATTAGTCATTGCAGATGACTATAGTCGTTGGACATGGGTAAAATTCTTGAAATACAAGGATGAGTCACATTCTGTTTTCTCTACCTTTTGCTCACAAGTGCAAACAGAGAAGGATTGCAAAATAGTCAGAGTCAGAAGCGATCATGGTGGAGAATTCGAGAACAGATACTTTGAGAATTTTTTTTGATTCCCATGGCATTTCCCAATATTTCTCGTCCTAGAACTCCACAACAAAATGGAGTAGTGGAAAGGAAGAATAGGACATTGCAAGAAATGGCTCGTACCATGATCCAAGAAACTGACATGGCTAAGCACTTCTGGGCAGAGGCAGTAAACACAGCATGTTATATTCAAAACAGGATTTCTATCAGACCTATTCTGGGTAAGAATCCTTATGAATTGTGGAAGAATAGAAAACCCAACATCTCTTATTTTCATCCTTTTGACTGTATTTGTTTTATGTTGAACACTAAAGAGAATATTGGCAAGTTTGATTCCAAAGCTCAAAAGTGTTTATTGTTAGGATACTCTGAGCGCTCTAAAGGCTACAGAATCTATAACACAGAAACATGGATTGTTGAGGAATCAATTCATGTTAGATTCGATGATAAGCTTGACCCTGAAAAGTCAAAGCTAGTTGAAAATTTTTCAGATTTGAAGATTACTTTATCAGAATCCAAGGAGGAAGATTCTAAAGAAGGAGACAAAGCTGCAGAAACTATAGACTCAGATACAACTTCACCAGAAACAATGAATAGTCCATCTCATCAGAAGAAGAATAGAATAAGGACTTATCATTCTGAAGAATTGTTTCTAGGAGATAAAGATGATCCAGTCAGAACTCGTTCATCATTCAAACCTTCTGAAGAAACTCTTCTGTGTTTGGTGTCACTTATAGAGCCAACATCAGTTGATGAAGCTCTTTTGGAGAATGAGTGGATTATGGCCATGCAAGAAAAACTGAATCAATTCACCAGAAACGATGTTTGGAATCTTGTCCAGAAACCAAAAGGTGTCCACGTCATTGAAACAAAATGGGTATTCAGAAACAAGCTTAATGAGAAAGGCGAGATCGTAAGAAACAAAGCTCGACTGGTTTCACAAGGCTATACTTAGCAAGAAGGGATATACTATACTGAAACATTTGCACCAGTTGCCAGGTTAGAATCTATTCACTTATTAGTTTCTTTTGCTGTTAATCATAACATCATTCATTATCAGATGGATGTTAAGAATGCATTCTTAAATGGGTATATTTCAGAAGAAGTGTATGTACATCAACCCCCTGGATTTGAAAATTCTAAAAAATCAGATTATGTATTTAAACTGAAGAAATCATTATACGATCTGAAACAAGCTCCCAGAGCTTGGTATGACAGACTCAGTAATTTCCTTTTGGAAAATGATTTTACCAAGGGGAAAGTAGACACTACACTCTTTTGCAAAGCCTTTAAGAATGATATTCTAGTTGTGCAAATTTATGTAGATGATATTATTTTTGGTTCTGCTAATCTTTCTTTGTGCAAGGAACTTTCTAAGTTAATGCAGGAAGAATTTGAAATGAGTCTGATGGGAGAGCTCAGATTCTTTCTGGGAATTCAAATTGATCAACGTCCAGAAGGAACGTATATTCATCAGAGCAAATAAGCACGAGAACTTCTGAAGAAGTTTGAGATGTCAGATAGTAAACCTGCAAAAACTCTCATGCATCCTACATGCATTCTGGAGAAAGAAGAAGTAAGTAAAAAGGTTTGTCAGAAGCTCTATCGTGGTATGATAGACTCTCTTCTGTATTTGACTGCTTCTCGTCCAGATATTCTGTTTAGTGTATGTCTGTGTACTCGTTTTCAATCAAATCCAAGGGAAACTCACTTAACAGCTGTTAAGAGAATCCTAAGGTATCTATAGGGAACAACTAACCTTGGCTTGATGTATAAGAAAACATCAGAGTACAAGCTATCTGGTTATTGTGATGCAGATTATGCTGGAGACAGATTAGAAAGGAAAAGTACTTCTGGAAACTATCAGTTTCTGGGTAACAACCTCGTCTCTTGGGCAAGTAAAAGGCAATCAACCATTGCACTATCTACTATAGAAGTAGAATACATCTCAGCGTCACTTTGCAGTACCCAGATGCTCTGGATGAAGAATCAACTAGAAAATTTTCAGATTCACGAGGGTAACATTCCTATCTTCTGTGATAACATAGCTACTATTTGCCTAAGTAAGAATCCTATTTTACATTCTCAAGTTAAACTCATTGAAATTAAACATCATTTCATCAGAGACTATGTTCAGAAAGGGATTTTAACTCTAAAATTTATAGATACAGACCATCAGTGGGCTGATATTTTTACAAAACCCTTAGCTGAAGATAGATTTCAGATCATTATGAAAAACTTAAATATGGATTTTTGTCCAGAATGAATCTTATCAGAATATGTTTAATCTCCTTTTATAAAAAGAGATTCTGACGTTAATAAAATATTTTTTATTTACTTATTTGTCTTTCTGAATAAACATACTTCTACATGTTAGAAGATGTCTTGATCATAAACTTGTTTAGTCAGATACCTCTTAGTATTCTTGACTTTGGGAACATCAAACGTGTTCACTTAAACAAACGACTATGATTTCTTGTGACACTTTCCTAATATCAAATCATACCTTACTGTTGAAGTGACACCTCGAGCATTGTGATTTCGTGAGACTAGGTTTTAAAATAATTACTCCCTAATTTTTGTAATCATCAACTTCTCTCTTTAAATACTCATTATCTCACTATCACACACTACACTACTCTTTCATTTCCCACATTTTTTTGAAATCCTAAAACCCTTTGTGTTCCGTAACTTCATCATCTTCATCAATGGATCCTCAACAACAAAGTGTGTACAACTTCTCTCAACAATCACAACATGCAGAATCATCTAAAATGGTTTCTACTACTGCTCAAATTGCTTCGATGTCGCTACATCAATCGTTATCTACCTTCCAGAAACCAGTTAAAGTTCATATTGTGGATTGTCCACCTCACATTCATCTCTCGACTCCTTTTGCAGAATTGGAAGTTATGTGTGAATGGTTGGCAGATTTTGATAACCTGCTTGAAAATGGAATAGATTTGTTATGGGAACTGAATGCTCAAGGTTGGAGAAATTACTTTTATCATTTCTACGGTCCCATCTTCCCTAAACTAATCAAGGAATTCTGGAGATTTGCTGATGCTGATGATCACTTCATTGTGTCATATGTTTTGGGAAACAAATTTGTCATCACGGAGAAATCTATCGCTACCTTACTTGGAATAGAGAACGCTGGTGGAAAGCGTATCTATAAAATGAATTCAAAATCAAAGTTTCTTTCTGAAGTGATAAACCCAGCCATCTTTACTCAATCATCTGATGGAAAGCCACCCTTTAAGAGTCAGGATCTGTCTAAAGAGCTTCGTGTCTGGCTCATGATCATTTTGGGTTGTATCTATCATAGACTTTCATCAAGTTCATCTGACTTCATCAACACTGATCAGAAATACATGTTGTATTATCTGCTGAAAGGTGAAAAGATCTGCCTCCCTTCCATTCTCCAAATATCTTAGAGATTCTGTAAGAGAAACCAGAAATGATGCAAATAAGCTTAAAAATTACATTCCTCTTGGTAGACTTATCTCAGATATTCTGATTAAAAGTGGTATGGTTGATCATCTGGAAAATTTGAATTTCAAAGAAGAATTAGATATTAAAACCGGAACACCTCTGAATAGCAGAAATCTGAAGCAGATGCAAATTATAAACGAGGTAAGAGTTGAACCAAGTATGGCTATAGATTGGAACAGTTTCAAGTCAAGGAGAATGATAATTAATGGATTTCCTCTGTTCACCAAGCATGACTCTATAGAAGCTATAGAGGAGTACATTAAGATACAATAAGCTGAAGGATATGATTTGTCTGGATTTTGGTTTGAAGATCTACCAGATAATCCTCTTGATCAGATGAGGAAGAAGAAACCCTATAACAAGACCCCTCAGAAGAAGATTGTTAAGAAGCAAAAGAAAGGTTTGCATCTGGGTGAAGCCAGCACAAAAAATACTTCACTGGCATCCTATCCAGAACCGACAAGTAAGTCTTCTGACTCTTCTATGACTGCATTTGTTCTTACTAATAAAAATGTGTCTTCATCTATTCCAACACCACCTCCAATATTTTCAACTAGAGTTACAATCTCATTCATCACTCTTTCTGAACCACCATCATCTCAGACATTTCCATCTTTTGCACCATCTACACAACTTCCACCTCAGATATTTCAAACCACTTCCACTCAATTAACTCCCACCATATCTTTACAATTAACTTCCACCATATCTTTACCATTAACTCCCACCATATCTTTACCATTAACTTCTAACATCATCAATCAACCCATTTCTGAAGAAATTCCTATAGAAACTATTCCAACAACCAACCCTCAATCACCCACATCCTCAAATGCAATAAACATCTCTAGTAATTATAACCCTTCATCACTATAAACAAACTCTTATTCAGACTCTGACCAAACACTTTCTAATCTAGTTGCTTCTGATGAAGAAACCCAAACACTTCCTAAACATCAATCTTCTGATCTTCCCCCTCCTAACCTTGATGAAGTCATTTCTATTTTTAAAGACAATGTAGTTAGGAGATTCAAGAAACTTTTTGATGAATCCAGTTCTAGTGCTGAACCTTCTGCTTTGGGTGCTACCTGGAATCGATTCGATCGATGGATGTCTGTGGAGTTTCTAAAGATCAAAAATCTCTCTGCTCAAACAAAATACCACTTTATCTAGAAAGCAGAAGAAAGATTGGAAGCTCGGAGAGAAGCTGAAGAAAAGTTAGCTGTAGAAAGAGAACTAGCTGAAAGACAAGCTAAGGAAGCTAAGGAAGCTCTTAAGAGAGAAGCTGAAATGAAGAATCAAGAAGATTCTCTTAACGCTGTTGAAAGCTCTGATAACCCTACTTCCAATCCAGTGTTAAAGAGTCTGGAAAGCATTGAGAAGGAACAAGAGTTATTCAGAACTAGAATGGATAAGCAAGATGAAGTTACATCCAACATTAAAAATGTGCTTGCTTAGATTCTTCAGAGGCTCCATTCTTCTCAACCTTAGACACTTTCTAGGCTACTCCTTAGTTATTTTTGTTTTTGTTTTGTTTACCTTTTTTATTATGACAAAAAAGGGGATTAGTAATGAAGAGATTATTTTGATAAAAATATCTTCTCTGAATCATAAATTTGACATTCTAACATAATAAATGCACACAATACTTCTTAGAATATTTTTCAGGAACAATATTGAAACTTTGGCAATCATGACTATCTGATGCATCTGATAAGAACCAACCTTGAACCTGCTTTGATAATTGATAAGAATCAGCTCTAACAAAATATTTAGAAAAACTTAGTCAGACATTATTCTGGATCTGATAAGACCAATAAGACTATGTTATTCCAAATCTGATAAGATTTTTATAAGTCTTAGATTCAGGGGGAGCTTGATAAAAGGAAGTTATTTTCTAAACGTATCTCTGTCATCACCTATTGATTATTTTTGTACGAAGTTGTTTCATCAAAATACATTATTTTGTCATTATCAAAAAGGGGGAGATTGTTAGAATAAGATTTGGTTATGCTGATTATCTCTAAGTTTTGATAATAACAAGGTAGTATTTGTGTGAAAACAATTTTGGTACTCTAACGGTTTGTTATTATGAAGTTTTAACAAACAGGTTCTGACTCTGATAGAGACCATATGCAACGTCATTCTGGTATGACAAAAGTCGCTTCTGTGCCAAAGAAGCAAGTCTGCTTCTGTATCTACTCACATTCAGAAAGATTCTAAGAAGACAATATGTTGTTGCTGCAATGCTCTATTGGATTCTGCCTCTGAGCGTGACTTTGATGATTTACTTCTGAAGGCTTTCTAGCTTCTGAAGTTGCTCTATTCTGAAGACTAAGTGCTAAAGAATCTGAAGACAAGGTTCTGCTGAACAAAGTTCTAAAGACACTAAAGACTTAAGTTTCTAAAGACTATGTGCTAAAGACTCTGAAGACAAGGTTCTGCTGAACAAAGTTCTGAAGACTCTGAAGACTTAAGTTTCTGAAGACTAAGGGTTCTGAAGACTAAGTGCTAAAGATTCTGAAGACAAGGTTCTGGTGAACAAGTTCTAAAGACTCTGAAGACTTAAGACTCTGACGACCCAGTGATCAACTCTTCTACTCATACTTCAAACATCTCTATCCAGAAGCCTCTGATGTACAGAAGATAAGATCAAAAGTTTACGAGGGAAATAGTACATAGTACATATCAAAACGTTCCATTCCACTACCTTGATTTTGTGGTGAAAAAGGAAAACTCTTGTGTACGATTTTCATCCCTACGTAACGAAATTCTTTCAAGTCGCCAGCTCACTCAAGGATATTCCTGATTTACCCTCCAATGGATCTTTTACTGGCTATATAAGGACTTGATAACTTGAAGAAAATTGAAAAGAAGAAACACAATACAACAACGCAAGAACACAACAATGCAAGAACACAACAATGAAAAATTCATACTGTGTGCAAATTTTCTTTAAGTCTTTTTTAAGATATTCATTGTGTTTATATCTGCTTGAGTAGAAGCATTTCATTGTAAACATTTATCTTTCACAAACTGTTGTTTGTAATTCCTTAAGGGACCAGTTAGGTCAGAATCCTTAAGAAGACTTAGATAGTTAGTCTTTGTGGTTGTTAGTCACCAGCGGTTGCTAGTGCAAATTGTAATCAGTTGATTATATTGGATAAAGTCCTTGGGTATAAGGCAAAATCACCTTGGCGGGTGGACTGGATTAGCTTGATAGTTTTCAAGTGAACCAGGATATATCGCGTGTCTTTCTCTCTTGTTTAGTTTTTTTGTGACTTCTGTTTGAGTTTCAAAAAAAACTTTCATTTAAAAAAAACTCATTTCAAACCCCCATTTCTTGTGTTTTTCTCACACCTTCATCCTTAGGATCTAGCTTTTTCTTATTGTGTTTTGATCCTTTGTAACTTGTACTTCCAAGTGTAACTCTTTCAATGTTCAATAAAATGAGATGTTTATAAATAATGTGTTATTTATTTACGATGTTTGCAATTGCTTTATATTTTAAAGATCCTTGAAAGTTGAATGAAACATTTGCATATCATGCATCATTGTGCATTGTGTTTTGCCTTTTTCAGGTGTCTTATCCATTTCTCTTGGTCTTCATTCAGTGAGACAAGTTATCGCATCACTATAATACTCGGGCTAATCAGAGAAAGAATATGGATCAGTTGCAACAAGAAAACCGTGAGCTTCGTGAAGAAGTAACCACTCTGAAGGATAGTATAGAGAGACTTTCTGCAATGAAGGAGACCCTGGTGGCTGCGCAGAATCATCCACCACCACCTCCTCCTTCGCATATTCAGAGAACCGTGATTTCAGAGATTGTATCAACGCCCATTTATATGGCCCCGGTTAATGTTTCTCAACATCAGATGCTTCCTGGTTTCCCTTGGGGAACGCCTCTCAATTATGTGCCGGAGGGATATTAACCTCCTGCTTCTGAAGGTCTAAGAGTTCCTGCTGTTATAATTGTGCCACCTCCTGTGGTTAATGTTGTTCCTCATACTGAGATCCCAGTTATTCCTGCTGTTGTATTTGTGCCACCACATGTGGGTCACGTTGTGCCTTATACTGAAGAACAAAATTTTCATACTGCTTCGAGCGAGAGTTTGGATGTCCTTGATCGTATGGATGATATTAAAGATCAATTTGCTAAGATGCAGAAAGAGATCAGAGCTTTAAGAGGGAAAGAGTTATTTGGAAAGAATGCTCATGAGTTGTGTCTTGTTCCAAATGTGAAGATTCCTACGAAGTTCAAGGTTCCAGGTTTTGAGAAATATAAAGGGAACACTTGTGCGCAAATCCATCTAGTTATGTATGCTAGAAAAATGTCCACCCATACTGATAACCATCAGTTGCTGATTCATTATTTCCAAGATAGTCTTATCGGTGCTGCATTGAAGTGGTACATGGGACTTGATAGTTCCCAGATTAAGACATTCAATGACCTCAGAGAAGCTTTTGTTCGTCAATATAAGTACAATATGGACATGGCACCAGACCGTGATCAACTCCATGTAATGTCTCAGAAAGAGAAAGAAACTTTTAAGGAGTACGCGCAAAGATGACGCGAGATTGCTGCACAGATCAGTCCTACGCTTGAAGAAAAAGAGATGACAAAAATCTTCTTGAAGACTTTGGCTCCATTCTATTATGAAAAGATGGTCGCGAGTGCGCCTAATTATTTTATGGAAATGGTAAATATGGGAAGGAGATTAGAGGAAGTTGTCCGTGAAGGACGTCGGACAAAAGAAGGTAGTTCTGGGAATACAAAGAAGCATGGCGCTGCTTTTTCTAAGAAAAAGGATGGGGAAACTAATGCCATCTATCAAGAGAGGTCCAGAAGACACAAGGGAATAAGTGGTAATGGTATTCGTCGTCAACAACATGTAGCTTCTGTCACGCCTGTCATCAATACTGCTTCTGCCGCTCAGACAACTCCGAATTATCAACCTCAATACCAACAAAGAGCACATCAGAATAATCAACAGAATTGTCCTCATAGGGAGAATCAGTTTGATCCTATTTTGATGTCTTATGTTGAGTTATACCCAAGTTTGTTACAAAAGAAGCTTGTACAACCCAGAGACCCGCCAACTATTCCTACAAAGCTTCCATGGTGGTATAGAGCCGATCAAACATGTGCTTTTCATCAAGGTGTCCCTGGGCATGATGTTGAAAACTGTTTTTCTCTGAAAACTGAGGTCCAAAGACTCATCCGAAGTGGTATTCTGTCTTTTGAAGATACTAATCCTAATGTGCAATTGAATTCGTTACCTAAGCATGGTAACACATCTGTTAACATGGTGTATGGGTGTCCCGACTGTCGCTCCCCGGGATTTTCATCCTGGTACAAACGCGAAAGTGGCGCAGAAAAAAGAAAGAGAGTAGCCAGCCAGGCATTTTTATCCCAAAGAAAGGGAAGGGTAATGCTGCACAAACCCGGGAGAAAGGAAATAACGAGGTCTCGCGAACCAAAGAGAAAGGGTAAGGGAGTCGGTTACGTGAAAGGAAGGTTATCGCACCCCTTCACGTCCATCGTACTCGACGGGATCCACGCTTGAAGTACTGCTAAAAGGGTGATAAAAAAGATGCTGGAAAAAGAATGGAAAGAGAACGAGAAACAAATGTAGGGAAAATAAAAGAAATGCTCGAATGGGCCCTACCCCACTGCCTACGTATCTCATCGGGAACATGAGAATCAGAGCGACGTAGTTCCCCTAACTAAGGGAAAACTATTTTTGTGTTTTAGGGAACGACTAATGTTCTAGCTCAGGTGTTGCAGGCTCGCTGTATCGAGTGCGTTACCGTATTGCAAGAGAACAAGGAGAAGCACGTTCGCACGTTGAGAGTGAGTGAGATGAGAAGAGAATTCCCGAAGGAAAGACGTTTTTTGTTTGTTTAAAGTGTTTTAGAAATTTTTTATTTGAAGTGTTTTGCATAGGTAAGTGTACCTAAGTCTTTTTCAATGGAATGTGCATCTCATGCATCATTCCAAAATGAAATGATGATGAAGTACACTAAGTATGAAGAAGATCCTCAAACTTATTTCCAAAGTTAAAGGCTTGAGCACACTAGCCTATTCCCTTTATTAAATGTTTTTGTTGTTTTTAAATGAAGAAGTATTTTTGGTTTTGTTTGTGAAATCACTTCATGTTAAAGACGTGTACATCATGCTAGAAAACCTACAACACATTCCAAGATGGAATGTATGCAAGCCCCCCCATGGAATAAGGCTCATGGAACATGAAGATGTTTCAACCTTTATTAAGTATTTTGAAGTTATTTTGAGATGAGAGAAGAGAGACTCAAAGAGAAGCAAAGGTGAAAACTAAAGGGGACTAAGACTCACCCTAATGTTATCATGCTTGGATGTTCCTAATGGTTAAGTGAGGTATAGAAACCTAAACTAAAAGAAGATAGAAGATGAGAGCAAGAGTTAACATAACTTACTTCTAAGATAGAAGATGAGTTATGAACCAAAAGGGAGAAGAAAAAAGTTGAACAAAGAAAGCATTGAAATGCTTTGGACAATCACAAAAGAGAACGCATTAAAAAAGATGAGGGAAGAAGGTATGTGTGGAAGCATATCCGCACACTCAACTTACCATTAGCCCCTACAAGCAAAGGTTAGCAAAACAATTAAATATGAAAGCATAAGTGAAAGAAGGAAGACAATTAAGCATCAAACTACTTATGAAATGAACTCATGAATGAAACAAAGCCTAAACCTAAAGGGAAAGGACTCTAAGTGTCCAAGGACTTATAAAGTCAGTATCTGTGTCTAAAAATGTTCTAATAGGGTTAGGGTACCTAATGGGATCAAACTATGTCAAGAAAGACGCCAAAGATTCATACAAGTTCAAGTCATGAAACATGGATGAAGTATGAATGCATATGGCATACAAACATGAATGAATGCTAGGATAAATGTCAAAATTAGAATTGAATGTCATATTATAATGCACATGAATGCCAATGAATGAACATACAAAGCATGAATGAAATGATTCAAGAATACGAAGCAAGTAAAAGCAAACAATGTTCAAGTTCAAGTAAGAAAAGAAGAAACTTATAACACAAGTCAAAGTTGAAAAGAACATGAAAGTAAATGCAAATGGATGCTAGTCAAAATTAAACAACATATTTGAATGTCCTATAATGTCTATGAATAAGCATACAAGTCATGAGAAAGAGTGTTCAAGTAAGAGAAATTAGATGAAGAAGAAGTGAGAAGAAGAGAAACAAGTTTCACTTAAAGAAAAGAATAATTTGGAATGCAAGTCAAAGTTGCAAATCAAAGATGAATGATCATGGAATATAGGTCAGTACCAAATGACATTTAAGATGCAATTAGGATGTAAGAATTAGTCATACAACATGCATATGCAAGCCACTTTGAAACTAGTTAAGAAAGAAAGTTGAATTGTGTCAAACATGTACAAGAATGCAAGTTATGGATGAATGACATTTAAATGCATGAGATGATTATGGGTCAGTAGCATATCCAATATGAAATGCAATTAGAATGCATGAATAGGTATTGATAATTCAAACACTAGTCATGTTAAACATTTGAAGAAAAGAGAAGCAAGTTTAGGTCAAATATTTCAAGTAAGGATGCATTTTAGAATACAAACACAAGCTAAGATGCAAAGCAAATGACCTATAATTCTTGGAAAAGGACCTATAATGATGCACAAAGTGATTCTAATATAATGGCACAAGTGCCTCCTAATCACACAAAGTTAGAAGTTCAAGAGAAGCACACAATTATGACCTATAATAATCAAACAAAGTAAAAATAGAAAGAATCTTAGGAAAATCATGAAATTAAGATGTCAAATACCTAAGTCAGAAGCTAAACACATGTCAAAAGATCACACAAAAATTAAACAAGAAACATGCTCAAACAAGTCATCAAAGTCACATTAGGTCAACAATGAATAATGCACAAAGATATGGTTCAAAGGCATGATTAAAGGACTTTAAAAATGTAAGAAAAATGTTTTTAGATGCTTCAAGATGTTGTTTAAACATGTCAAAAAGATTGGATGCAAACATGTTTTAGAACTATGCAAAAGAAATAAAAAAGAAAACATGTGTAATGGAGAAGAACACTTTAAAAGAAATTAAATGGAAATTATGAAAATATGAGAAAAAAGTATTAAAATCAGAAATTAAAATAATTGAAAATTAGCTAAATGTGTGTAGATTCCATGGGAATTTATTTGGAATTTTTGGGAATGATTTGGTATTTTTAATAAAATAAAATCAAAACAATGTCAAAAAGAAATTAGAAAATAGAAGAAAAATAAGGTAGGGGTGAAAACATAGCAAAAATGCAGTTCAGAATACGCTTGGGCCCTAAACAAGGAGGTACGAATAACAAAATAAGCCTGATCCACAATCCACATGCGCATGATTGTTGTGATACACACTCAGTCAAATAATTGACTCCATCAGAGCCACATAATGCAATCAACAAGTGATGGTCATCAAAGAAAACAGATCAAGTGGATCCAAATGCATGTACATGCTAGTTATGATGAACGCACACACACTACACAAGTCAAAGTTAATGTATGAGAGAAAAGGATGCACGCGTGAGGCACATGCCTCATTAATGTGCTGGCAAGCTCCTGGCCTTAGGATGCGAAACAATCAACGGCTGTGACTTATTCTCCTAAACCCTAGGGTTTATGACCTGAAATGGATTCAGGTGACCGGAGAAGACCTCCGGTTGTCTTCTCCGGTGAGTTTCCGGTGGAGCTACATTTACAGGTCAATGGAAACTAGCAAACCGCACATAGAAATGAAGCTGAAGTCAAGAGGAACACAAATCTACACTTAGTTTTCACAGATCATGCATGTACAGAGAGAATCGAAGAGAGAAAATTTGCCCTAAGTTTTCATCTAAGCTTCTAACAAGCTCTATCAACTAGCCAGATCAATCACAGCTTCTAATAAGCTCTATAAACAACAATAACAAGGTAAAAATCAATGAAATCATGCAAGAAAAGTTGAAGAAGTTCAAACCTGGATTGAAGCTTCTTGATGATTGTTTAGAAAACCAGAGGGGAGAACTTGATCTTGAGCTTCCTAAGAGCAAAATAAATGCTCTGAATCGTTGGATCTTGAAGAAAACAGATTGAGATTCGAATTGGAGAAGTTGCTACACTTGAGAATGCGATCTTACTTCAGCTTTTTCTTGATCAGAAGAGCTTGAGGATGAACAATTGATGAAGGTCAAAGTGAAAATGTGTGAAGAATTCGTGTGAAAATCAGAGAGAACTTTGAGATGAATTTTGGAGTGAACGTGCAAAAATGAGGTTTGTGAAATGTGAGAAATGAAGAGTTCTCCCCCCAAATTCTGTTGAAGCTTGTTTATATATCATGAGTTAAATGTTAACCAATGCAGTTAACAGTTAGAACTCAAGTTAACTGAGTTCAATGGTGAATCAATTCTGTTATGCCCGAGTTAGGTGTTGTGTTAGAGTGAAGAGAGTTTATGTTGCTTATGGTGAGGTTTAGTGATCAGTGGTGGTGATGATGTAGGATACAGCCACATAAACTTGTCATACAAGTTTACTTTTGAAACTTTCCCTCTTGATGCATGGGAACATGTATGGCATGTATGTGTAATAATTGTGGTTTGTCCAAATGAGGTAAACAATAGTACATGAGGGCATAGAAGTGTTTGTGATGGTACTGAACCCAAAACCATGTACAAAACCTCCAAAGATCCATCAATGCATCAATGAAAATAGGGATGTTTGCAGATGAAGTTCTCTTAATGTAGTGCATGAAAATGGATGTTTTTAGTGGCTATGGATCAAGGATACATCATAGAACAAGTTTGTAGTTGAAACCAAAATGAAACAATACCATCAAAGCACTCAAAAATGACACTAAAGTCACTTGCTTGTGGCTGAAGTTTTGGAAAGGCAAACCTGCATGCGTGCCTAACTCATGGGCCTATGAAATTCAGAGTGAAACCCTTGTCTTGGAACCCTCATAACTCTTCATACATTGCTCAAATGAAAAAGTGATAAACATGAACATTGTAGAGGGCATGGAGAGGAACAACTTTGGTGTTAAATTTTTTTTCATTTGAAGTCTTCTTCATTGAGAAAATTGGCTTGACATTTGGCACACCACCTGTTTGATGAAATTATGGCCTGGAGGCCTGAACTTGCCTTGCTATGACTTGAAATTTGCCTTGATTTTGCTATACTTTGATTGATGATAACTCCCTCAATTTTGATCCAATGGAAGAGTTCTTGGTATGGATTTAAAGCTTAAGATGTGATATTTAATTGGCTCAACTTGGGCCTGAAGTTTGAAGCTTTTATCTTGAAGAAAGAATGCCTTGAAGTAGAGTGCAAAATGGTCCAAACTTGCCATTTTTAGAAACCCTAAGTTTCTATTTTGGGCAGTTTTGTGATTTCTTGATTTTTTCATGAATCTCTTGACATTTCTTGATCAAATCTTGTACAATGAACATATGTGACTTGAAGTTCATGAATTTGACCTTAAAAAGTCAGGAGTTGACTTTTTCCTTTGCACAGTTGACTTTTCTCCAAATTTCTTGATTCTCAAGCAACTGACCAATTGAACCTCTTCTGAAATGAACCAATGGGCAATCTTCCATCCTTAGACACTTGACACAATGTGGAAAACATTGAGTTCAAGTTTGAACCAAAATTTCATCAGGAGACTGCTTGAATCCAAAACCCTAATTTGGACTGTGTTTGCTAGGAGATGATGAACTGTCCAACTTCTTGATGAATTCCCATCTTCTAATGACTTGTGAGATCAAATGAGATGTCATATGATATAAGAGACCCTTGAGGATTGTTGGGAGACCCTTGGCTCTAGCTCTCTTGCTTTGGATGATCAATACTCAGAAATCAACTGATCCCATGCCCTATGCTGAACCAATGATGAATGTTTTATTTTTCTATGACTTGAATGCAATGCAATGCAATGAAAGCACATGCTAAGTGATATGAAAGATGAGAGGGAAAATTTTGGGGTATTACAGTTGCCCCTATTCAATCACTGTAGACTTGAATGGATGATAGCGATTGCTTTCAGACTTTCAAGGTATGGAGGGATTGAATACCGAAAATAACCAGAAAATTTGCACTCTGTGGAGAAGAAGAAAAGGGATATAAACCCAACCAAATGAACTCTGCTCGGATAAACTCTGATGATAACCATAACATTGGAGAGATGTCTTTTGAGCGACGCCAGACGACTACTGGCTTGTCACACTGCGGATGGACTTTAAGAACGTCTTTTGTACGATGCCAGACGACTACTGGCTTGCCACACTGCGGATGGACTTTAACAATGTCTTTTGTACGATGCCAAATGACTACTGGCTTGCCACACTGCGGATGGACTTTAACAATGTCTTTTGTACGACGCCAGACGACTACTGGCTTGCCACACTGCGAGTGGACTTTAACAATGTCTTTTGTACGATGCCAGACGACTACTGGCTTGCCACACTGCGGATGGACTTTAAGAACGTCTTTTGAACGACGCCAGACGACTACTGGCTTGCCACACTGCGGGTGGACTTTCGCCAATCTGCGGTTGGTTTTGAAATTGTCTTTTAAAATGGAGTCAGACGACTACTGACTTGCCACACTGCGGGTGGACTTTCGCCAATCTGCGGTTAGACTTTGCTGATTTGCCACCCTAAGATGGACTTTTGCCAATCTGCGATTGGACTTTGCTAATTTGCCACCCTAAGATGGACTTTTTCCAATCTGCGGTTGGACTTTGCTTCGTCTTTCGAATAAAACCGGACAAATGCCGACGGGCCACGCTGCGGGTGGACTTTTTGAAAGATGCCTTTTGGATGAAGTCAGTTAACTACTGACTGGCCACACTGCGGGTGGACTTTTGCAAAAATTCAACATTGGATTACGTTCTGTATGCGTATCAGACATCCCTGCTGACTCTGCTGAGGAACAATGATCAATGATTTGACCTCATAAGCTCCTGAAAGGATAATATCTCTGCTGGAGAATGAATGAACAATCCGTCTGCTTCGAATTACCATGCTTGCCAAAAATAAATTGGACTTTGGGATAAAGGGGAGTGATGGCTCTGCCAGGAATTATTTCATCTGTCTGGGGATGAATTTTGATCATAGCAACTCCGCTGGAGGAATGACAACTTTCCGACTTGGCTGGGGAAAGAAAGTACTAACACTCTACTGAGGAAGAGATTCTGTTGATCTGTTAAACCTCTGCGGGGAGAAAAACAACTCAGCTGGGGAGCATTACTGACAAGATTTAATGCTGGACTCTGTGGGGATACAACCACCAGAGATACGATCCTGCTTGGGATCGGAACTACTCCGTCGGGGATACGCAAATCCTGGTGGGAAGACGTTCTGTTGCGACTTGCTGGGAAAGAGTCCCTAGAGATCTGCTGGGAAAACACCAAGAAAATCCATTGTGATCTGTTGAGGAACAAAGCTGTCGAGCTTATAATAAGAGCCACAATGTCCCACGCTAGGCAAACCTTCCGGTCGACGACTCCACTG
Organism: Lathyrus tuberosus; assembly: GCA_022829125.1. Taxonomy (NCBI): domain Eukaryota; kingdom Viridiplantae; phylum Streptophyta; class Magnoliopsida; order Fabales; family Fabaceae; genus Lathyrus; species Lathyrus tuberosus. Next base: position 2,326,966 of record JALAZF010000622.1, on the reverse strand, counting down.
GGGATAATGAGTTGACAACAAACTCTGCTGGGGATAACTGCTTCAAAGCGTCTCGTGCTGGGGAATGTTTCTTAAGAGGATTTTATAGAAGACCAAGCATCTTCAAACTCTTAAACAAATGCCGAGACTTAAGCTAATTGTACTAACTGAGAGGTTACTCTACTGGGGATAATAGACTTGGAACACATCTTGTCGGAGGGATTTCAAAATGCCCCATGCTTGGGAGAGTCACAAACTCGCTTTTGCCCCAGATTACAAGGCTGATCTGAAGAAATCGTCCTAAGAGGATTTTACAGAATACTGGCATCTTCAAACTCCTGGACACTCACTGAGTCTTGAGCATTAACTGTGAGGCAACTCTATTGGGGAGCCCATAACTGTTATCGTCACATAAAAGCTTGTAGCTGTTGGAAGTACTGAATGTGAGAATCGACTTAATAGGATACAAAGCTACCCAGTTGAGATTAATTTGCCGATATCAAATTGTTGTGAGCGACCGTCGGCTGAGTGATGGACTCAATCGGTAAAAGTTGTGACAAAACGGTGACATGAAAACCCTTTCCTGAATATGGTTGCCTCAGTATCATGAACTTAGGGATAAGTGATCACCTGTCTGGAAGAAAATGGCTCTCGTGCTTTTGAAATCGCTTGTACCTATTACCTGCAACAAAAGAATACGCACACATGCCCCATGATATTGCATAGTTTGAATCCACCATCCAGGATTACTCAATATTCAAAGTAATTTTAAATGTTTTTCTGCGCATGTTATTGTAAAGCCACAATGTTTTCAAATGCAATGTTTTATCAAAAATTCGGACGTTTTGCAAACAAAGCAGTAAAACAAAATAAGAAGCTTTTGACTGAAATTCAATTTACTGAAGAAATGCATGAAGTAGCAAATATATTTGGAAGAAAACCCTGGAAAGAGGAGATTGTTGTAAATTGAGAAAAGAAACTATCCTAATGGAAATGTGAAAACGGCATTCCACTGAGTTTCAATTCTGATATAGCCAGTATGTCTTCAAAACTCCCCGACCTTGCCTTCTGAGGAGTGATTGGACTGATTCCTACCCTTTGGAATGTCAGTTGCTGAAACGGTGATGGAGTACAGATAACTCAGACCACAATCGTTCGTTTAAATCCCTCTTTTACGTGGACCGCCCTTTCGGGTTTTCAATCCACCGGGATACCCCTTTTTTCCTAAGTTGCCCTTTCGGGTTTTCAACTTACCGGGTGTACAAATTTTCATTTATATCCCTAATTTTTGCCTGAACCCTTTTTATTCTGTTTTTATGGTTCGCCGGTATGCCTTTTTTTGCCTGGACTTTCTTTTTTGTCCAGCGGGTCTATTTATGCGAAGTATTTTTTGACTGCGTCTGAATTGACGGGGGATAGAAAGTCTTCGCCATCCATGGTTGTAAGTAATAAAGCTCCGCCCGAGAAGACCTTTTTAACCACGAATGAACCTTCATAGTTGGGAGTCCATTTGCCCATGTGATCTGTAATAGGAGGAAGGATCCTTTTGAGTACTACATCTCCGATTTTGTAAACCCGAGGACGCACCTTTTGGTCGAATGCCTGCTTCATCCTCTGTTGGTATAACTGCCCATGACACACAGCTACCAGTCGTTTCTCTTCAATAAGGCTCAACTGATTAAACCTGGCACAAACCCATTCAGCTTCGTCTAACTTGACATCCATCATGACTCTGAGGGATGGAATCTCAACTTCAACCGGGAGTACTGCCTCCATACCGTACACAAGTGAGAATGGTGTTGCCCCAGTGGACGTACGTACTGACGTTCGGTACCCATGCAAGGCGAACGGTAGCATCTCATGCTAATCTTTATATGTGACAACCATTTTCTGCACAATCTTCTTAATATTCTTGTTGGCCGCCTCAACAACGCCATTCATCTTCGGCCGATACGGAGAAGAATTGTGATGTTTGATTTTGAAGTCCCGGCACAGCTCAGCCATCATTTTGTTGTTTAGATTAGAACCATTATTAGCAATGATTTTCTCGGGCACTCCATAGCGACAAATGATATCTCGTTTCAGGAAACAAGCTACCACTTGCTTAGTGACGTTGGCATAAGATGCTGCTTCAACCCACTTTGTGAAATAATCAATGGCGACCAAGATGAAGCGATGACCATTTGAAGCAGTAGGCTCAATTTTTCCGATCATATCGATGCCCCACATTGCAAAGGGCTAAGGAGAGGACATGACACTTAACGGATTCAGAGGCATATGCACTTTGTCTGCATAAATCTGGCACTTGTGACATTTGCGGGCGTACTTGCAACAATCTGTCTCCATTGTCAACTAATAGTACCCCGACCTCAATAGTTTCTTTGCCATGGCATGTCCTCCGGCATGGGTACCGAAAGATCCTTCATGCACTTCTTGCATTAACAGGTCTGCTTCGTGTCTATCCACGCATCGGAGCAGAACCATGTCAAAATTCTGTTTGTACAGCACGTCATCTTGGTTCAGAAAGAAGCTACCAGACAACCTCCTCAAAGTCTTCTTATCTTTGGCAGATGCCCCAGGCGGGTACTCCTGACTTTTCAAAAAACACTTGATGTCATGAAACCACAGCTTGTCATCAGACGTTGCATCAACAGCAAACACAAATGCAGGTCTGTCTAGACGAGACACCTCAATCTTGGGTACATGGTTCCACTTTTGCACTTTGATCATAGAAGACAATGTGGCCAAGGCATCAGCAAACTTATTCTCATCTCGAGGAATATGGTACAGCTTTACTGTTGTGAAAAACGTCAACAATCTTCTTGCATAATCTCTATATGGAATCAGATGTACCTGGTGCCTGTACCAGTTCCCATTCACTTGATTGATTACCAAAGTTGAATCACTGAAGATATTGAGGGTCTTAATTCGCAAATTAATCGCCTCCTCAATCCCCATTATACAAGCTTCATATTCTGCTTCATTGTTGGTGCATCCGAAAGTTAATCGGGCAGTGAAGGGCATATGAACACCCTCGGTGTGATAAGAACTGCTCCAACTCCGCATCCATTCATGTTGACGGCCCCCATCAAACATCAAACTCCATTTGGATTCAGGGTCTGGTCCCTCCTCTGGGAGTGGTTCCTCGCAGTCTTTAGCTTTGAGAAACATGATGTCCTCATCAGGGAAATCAAATTTCATGGGTTGGTAATCATCAATCGGCTGTTGCGCAAGATAGTCTGACAGGATACTTCCTTTGATGGCTTTCTGAGAAGTATACTGGATATCATATTCTGTCAAAACCATTTGCCACCGTGCAACTCTGCCTGTTAGTGCTGGTTTCTCAAAAATATACTTGACCGGATCCATTTTGGAAATCAACAAAGTTGTGTGCGTGAGCATATACTGCCTCAATCACTTAGCAGCCCACGCCAGTCCACAGCATGTCTTTTCAAGCATTGAGTACCGGGACTCGCAGTCAGTGAACTTTTTGCTCAGGTAGTAGATATCATGCTCTTTCCTACCTGTCTCGTAGTGTTGACCGAGAACACAACCCATAGAACCTTCAAGCACTGTCAAGTACATTATCAAAGGTCTCCCTGGAACTGGAGCCATGAGAATTGGAGGTTCCTGCAAGTATTCTTTTATTTTATCGAATGCTGCTTGGCAATCATCATTCCACCTGACCGTTTGATCTTTTCTTAGCATTTTGAAAATTAGTTCACACGTGGCAGTTAGGTGAGATATGAACCTTGCAATGTAGGTCAATCTTCCTAAGAAACCACAAACCTCTTTTTCTGTTCTCGGTTCAGGCATATCTTGTATTGCTTTCACTTTGGCAGGATCAACCTCAATTCCTTTTTTGCTTACGATGAAACCCAACAGCTTTCCAGAACGCACTCCGAAAGTGCACTTGTTCGGATTCAACCTCAAACGGAACTTTCTTAACCTTTCAAACAACTTCTTCAAGTTAATCAGGTGTTCATCTTCTGTTCGCGACTTGGCAATCATATCATCCACATAGCATTCAATCTCCTAGTGAATCAAATCGTGAAATAATGTTACCATTTCCCGCTGATACGTTGCCCCCTGCGTTTTTCAACCCAAAAGGCATCACTTTATAACAAAATGTACCCCATGGGGTAATGAACGTGGTCTTCTCCATATCTTCAGGTGCCATTTTGATCTGATTGTACCCGAAGAAACCGTCCATGAAGGAGAATACTGAAAACTGAGTTGTATTATCAACCAGCACATCGATGTGAGGCAGTGGAAAATTATCTTTCGGGCTCGCTCTGTTAAGATCTCGATAATCCACACACATTCTGACCTTTCCGTCTTTCTTTGGCACCGGAACAATATTTGCAACCCATGGTGGGTAATTAGTGACGGCTAGAAATCCTGCATCTAACTATTTTTGTACCTCCTCTTTGATTTTGAGAGCCATTTCTGGTTTAGTTCTCCGAAGCTTCTGTTTGACAGGAGGACAACCCTCTTTCAATGGCAATCTGTGCACAACAATGTCTGTATCTAACCCTGGCATATCCTGATAAGACCAAGCGAAGATATCAACATACTTACACAACATCTCAATCAAGACTTTCTTTACATCCGCATGCAAGTTGGTGCCGATCTTGATCTCTTTCTTAGCATCCTCGGTACCAATATTGATGATCTCCATGGTCTCTTGATGAGGCTGAATGACCCTTTCCTCTTGTTTTAGCAATCTGGCTAATTCCCTAGGGAGTTCACAGTCTTCCTCATCCCCTTCTTCAGCTTGATTAATCGGTTTGTCAAAGTCATACATAGCCATAGCAGAACCGTTATCAGTGGAATCCAGAGGATTAAGTCTGCACGAATGGGTTCATGCTTTAGTTTAGAATTTATTTTTTTGAAAAACAAAAAGAAAACAAAGACATTGCCATTTTTAATGTTTTTGTGCAAAAATAAAAATGAAAGACAGGGAACGAAATTTGAATGCAAAACGTTCTTTATTAATGATTGCAAATGAAAATGTATGGCCCTACAAATGAATCTGTACGCCTTAGGCAGAGCGCAAGATTTTGACATGCATTATGGTTAGAGAAAAACAAGGAAAATTACTCTATTTGAAAAATAACTTGAACGATTTCTTCAGCGGACTAGTTTTGCAATCGTTGTCCCGAGACACTTGGGCGTACCCAATTGCCCAAGTCACAATCACTGTCAATGCCATCTTCTATAGCTGCACAAGACTGATTCGGGTAAATGATTCCACCACTGCTGAAAGTGATGGGTCCATTGTACTTTGCAGCCGAAGCCAGAGATGGTTGATAGCCAATACCAAACTTATCCTCTTTCACTGATGTCTCGATCAGCTTGCCCCATCCCTGAGCGTTACCTGCTCTAACAACCTCGACGACCTGCTTATAAGACGAAATAGACGTGCCGGCTCTAGCTGGTGTAGGGGAAGATTCAGGTACTTTATCAATATTCACTGCCTCGAACGACTGGCAAAGCATTTCATGGATTTCCCCATCCATCTCAACATACTTGAATGTGGATAAGTGACTGACAAAAATGTCCTCTTCACCATACACAGTTACTACTTGTCCTTCAAACTCATATTTCAGCTTCTGATGTAATGTGGATGTAACAGCCCCGGCCGCATGAATCCATGGGCGACCTAGTAAACAGCTATAAGCAGGCAGTATATCCATCACATGGAATGTAGACTTGAACACTTGAGGTCCAATTTGCGCAGGTAATTCCACATCACCGAATACAGATCTTTTCGTCCCATCGAACGCTCTGACAACCAAATCACTCGACCTCAAAATTAATCCATCAACCTCCAGCTTCATCAGTGCCTTCTTAGGCAAGACATTAAGTGAAGAACCGGTGTCTACCAGTACGTGGGACAACACCGCACCCTTACACTCCATTGTAATATGTAGAGCTTTCTTGTGGTTTTTACCTTCAGAAGTGAAATCTCGGCTCGTGAAACCCAACCCATGGCTGACATTGACATTAGAAATCACACTCTCGAACTGATTGACAGAAATTTCCTGTGGAACATAGGCCATCTTCAACACTTTCAGCAAAGCCTCTCGGTGCACATCAGAGCACATTAGTAATGACAAAATTGAGATCTTTGAGGGCATTTTGTTCAATTGATCGACGATTTTATAATCACTTTTCTTTATTATTCTCATAAACTCCTCTACCTCACTGTCGAAGGTAATTTTGGGATCTGTTTCAGGCACGGGCACACTCTCAGCCACTTGTTTTCCTTTAGCTCTCGCCGTAGCCTCGACTTCTTTATCACTTCGAAGAGTTTGTGGAGCAAACAACCTTCCACTCCTGGTAAAGCCGCCTAAACCCCCCCACATTATCAACATTTGAACTAGCCGATGTTCCAACTTCCTGCTTTTTTCCCCTCATAGTACACATCCGCCCTATAGTGCCATGGGACTGCTTTCTCAGAGGTAAACGGAATCGGCCCTGGCACCGTAATGGTAACAGGACTGGGTCTTTCCGGCACAACAACCGTTACAGGAGCTGCCCTTGCAGGTACCTGAATTTCAGCAGGAGTATAATAAATTGTCACAGCTGACACCTCATCATTATCTTTCACAACACGGTTAAACTGTAGACGACCTTCACTAATCAAATTCTGCAAACCAACTCTCAGTCTATCACAGCCATTCTCTTGACCCATACATTCCAAACAATCTCGGTCACAACTCAAGAACACATGTCCCTTCAACAGACGATCTTTCACTACCAACAATGAAGTCTTCACCCGATTGATATCTGTCACCAAGTTCAACACCTTTCCATCCTCAATGGCGTGCACATTTGCCACACCGTGATTCGGCATGGGGTTCTGGAGAACATTAGGATGTGTAGAAAAGTTGATTGCTTTAGCATCTATCAAATCATGTACCTTATTTTGAAATGCCCAGCATTTTTCGGTGTTGTGCCCCGGAGCACCTGAATGGAAATCACAGCGAGCATTAGCATCATAATTGGGTGGCAAGTTACCAGCAGCAGGAGGTCTCATGGTACGAAGTTTGACCAATTTCAATTGGAGTAACTGTGGTAACAATGCTGAGTAAGTCATAGGAATAGGGTCAATTTTGCGGTCCCTCTGCCTAGACCTTTGTTGGAACGGTGGTTGCTGTTGTTGTTGTTGAACCTGCTGTTGTGGCTGCTGTTGCTGAATAGATGGTGTTGGGATTGTTACTGTACCTACTTGGTGATAAGCTTGAGAACGTCTTTTTCCCCGTCCTCTATACACAGCGCTTGTCTCGCCTTCTCTCCTTTTTTGCCCAGTAGCAAAGGGTTTCTATGTTCCTGAAGAACCAGCACCACTTATATCCTAAATCTTCCCCAGTTTCAACAAATTCTCAATCCTTTCACCAGCAATCACGATATCAGAAAATCCTGTCGACGAACAAGCAACTAACCTGTCAAGAAATGCCCCTTGCAGGGTACCCATGAACATATCCGCCATTTCTCTCTCAAGCAAAGGGGGTTGAACTTGGGCGGCCATTTCTCTCCATCTTTGAGCGTACTCCTTAAAGCTTTCCTTAGCGTTCTGCGACAACCCTTGCAGCTGAGTGCGGTTGGGAGTCATATCAATATTATACTGATATTGTTTCAGAAACGCTTCTGCCAAATCTTTCCAGCTTCTCACGACAACTCTGTTCAATTTCATGTACCAAGTCAATGAAGCTCTAGCCAAACTATCTTGAAAGTAGTGCATCCACAACTTCTTGTCATCAGTGTGGGCTGAGATCCTCCCAAAATAAGCCTGAATATGTGTCTGGGGACACGTATTGCCATGATATTTGTCAAAAGTGGGTGGCTTGAACTTTGGAGGAATTCTGACCCCCGGTACCAGACCCAGATTAGTAACATCAATGCCTAGTGAGTTCTTGCACTCCATAGCCCTGATTTTCTCAGCCAGCTCATCATACCTTCTGTCATTGGAATTACCCATATAAGCATCCAGCAAGGTGAATTGATCTTCCTGAACATCTTCCAGAGGAGGATTAACACCAATATTTCTGGCAGCCCCAGTACCCAGATTACCATTAGGAGGAGGAGTACCAGCAGGAGGAGGAGTGCCCTTTGGCAACGAATTGCCAACGTGATTACCTTCCGGCGTGAACTCTGGACGCTCGACCATAAGTCTCAACCTCTCTTGGTTCTGTGCCATACTAGTCATGAGATCCATGAACTGGTCCATGCAGGTCCTTATCTCAGCCAAATCATTCTGAATTTGATCAACCATTCTGTTTCGATTGCCTCGTGTGGAGTAGCGATGTATGTGATCGGTAGCAATACTTCCTGTTGACAGGATAAATATGAGAACCAGATAGGGTACCTGAAAAACAAACAAAAATGCAAAAATGATATGCATGCAATGCAATGCTATGTTTTTTTTATTCCCAGGCCTTTTCGTGCCCCGATTTCGGTGTTTCAGAAGTCCGCAGCATTCAGATAACACACGAGATACAGCAGCTGATAAGAACATTCATTCAGACAAGTGCGTGAATAGGTGTAGAACCCCGTTGAAGTGGTGTTGTAACCAGGTGTCAGTGAAAAGTGAAGTAATATCAGGAAAGCCACTAGAGAAAATACTGAGCATATCATAACTGGAAGAAAACCCAAAGGGACTGAGTCTGGACAAGTATTTGAAAACATACAACCCAAATTCAGAAATTAAAGCAACGGTTCCTACAACAATTTTGTAGGTAACCGGATAGCATCAACATAATGAAAGCTAAAACGGACGAAACACCACATCCTGCAACCCTAGACTGAGCCTCTTGACCTCCTCAAACAGCACGACATTCTCGGGATCTTCCGGTGCCTCAATCAAGCCTCTGATCAAGCGTTCTCTCAAACTGAAGGATTGGTACAAATTGTTGATATTCTGACACAGTTCTTCCCCACTTGTACTACCATAGTCTGGCTCTGTCTTAGACTTCTTCACTTCCGCCCGGATCTTGAGATCAGCTATTTCTGCTTGAGCTTCCTGTAATAGCTTCTGACTTTCTTTCAAACTATCCCGGTACTTCCGTCGCTGAGCATGTGCAACTTTCAATTCTTCATCTGAGGTCTTGACCTTATATTCCAATTCTTCAACCTTAGCTTTAAACTCTTCCTCTATCTTGGCTTGGCGCTTCTGCTCATCGGCCCATTTTTGTTGCCATAAGGTAATAGCCTCATTAGCTTTCTTCAAAGACTTCTTGAGATTCTGGCGCTCTCTGGCGTTATTCTTATCAATTAAGCCCCGTCTTTGGAAATAAATCAACTTCCCTTCGAGTTCTTCTTTCCTGCTTTTTGCCATCTTCTCAGCAATGTGAACTTTCTCTTCCAACCCTCTGTTAGCAAATGCAGCTTCCTGATACAGGCTGGTGCATTCTCAATCCTGAGTTCATGAACCAAAGCTTCCAGCTTTTGGAATTCTTCAATTGGTACTGAGGTCCTTGGCTCCACTACCTTGGGATATAACAGAGGCTCGACAGAGAATGGCAACAATGTGATGGCTACCCGGCGCTTCATCCACTCAGTATAAGGAGGATAAGTCGTAGGATCAGGTCTCCCAAACTCCATCTTACCTTTCTTAACCCGAGTGTTCCAGGCTTCAGCAATAGAAAATGACACCTGTTCGTCATCTTTAGCAAGATAATACAAAGATTCCGCCACATCTTTTTCCAAAGGAGGTTCTTTTAACGTATACCCAAATTGTTTCAGCGAGAGAATAGGATTGTAGTTGATTCCTCCCCTCCTTCCTACCAGAGGCACATTTGGAAAAGCTCCACAACTGATAAGAATAGGTATACCCACCATGTCTTTCCGATGCCACCTGACTATATCTTCAGCCGTCAGCCCCATGAGCCTCTTGGAGCACTTAACAGTTCCTCGGAGATCACCAAAAGCTCCTGTCTTTGGCAAATGTCTATAAAACCAAGCATGGAATAAGACAGCACAACATAATACCAATCTTCCTCATTTTTTCTCATTCTTCTAATGCACGGAATGGTATACATCACCCAACAGAGTTGGGATTGGATTCTTCTTGACAAAGATACTGATTGCATCCATATCAATAAATCCAGCTATATTTGGAAACAGACAAATTCCGTACACACAGAGAGCTAAAATTGCATTAGAAGTAACCAAATCACCACCAGCAAAACTCTTCTTCGCTTCTTCAATCAGAAAGTCTAAATGGAACCCTTTATAGCCATCCTTTTCCTTAACATTATCCTTAACCACAGATACTCTCAAATGAATAGCCTCTACAATGACGTTGTCAGGAATAACATTCTTTGAACTGTAGTGAGGAGGAGTATCCTTGACATAAATCTTCAGAATATCAGAGAACTCTTCCAAAGTGGGTACCAGCAGATAATCATTGAAAGTGAAGAAACGCAGCTGAGGATCATAAAACTGCAAGAGAGTGTGTAGAGTATCATGCTGATCTGGAGTAAGAAGGCTCACATAACTCAAGATATCCCCAAACCTCTTTCTAAAATTATCCAGTTGGTTACTGTTCATTAAATCTGCCAATTCTTTGATCTATCCCACTTTAGGCTTCGGAAACCAGTAATGCACATTATTCTTTCTTGGAGGACCTTCCATCTGAAATAGAGAAAATACCCACCGGAATCGGAAACAATACTGAGACCTGGGAAAGAAAAAACATAAATGTTAATGATGCATGAAATGAAATGCAGCTAGGCATGTGATCAGAGCCAGAATCTGCAGTGTCGGTGCAACAACTGAGAGAGCCAAGTGTCTGTGTAGCAGCATATCAAGAATATCAGACCCAAGCACTAGTAAATAACCAGATCCAGAATACCAGAACAAAATACCCAAACCACTGATCATAGGAGAACTACACAAAAGGGTAGGTAGGAGGTCAAGGTTACCTGCAAACCCTGTAAACATCCCCCCAATCTCACAGGTGTGTTCTTAAAGGTAGGATCCTCAGATTCGGATCCCGGAATGAGAAGCAATAGCACACATTCAGCCGCAGGATACAATGCTATCACCAAACAAAGAGATCGTCATCTGATTCACCCCAAAATAAAAGCCATCTTATGCAAGTTCCAAAGTGGGCCATCTGGTACGAATGGGTTTGCCACAGAATGTGGTCTGCCACTGTCACCACTTCCACTAAGGTCCTCAATGATCGGTCACCAGATGCACATAACTCTCAAAGTCATACCTGAATGAGGAAAACCCTCAAATCAAGATAATCCTAAGAAAGTCGCACTCTGGCTGTGGAACTCACAACTACTCCCCGTGGCAAAATACCATGAGAGCCCTGTGACTATCCACTCTAAGTCCTAAAGTACACTCGAGCCTGGGTAATGGGCTCATCTCACAGTAACATCCCATCCCGCCAAAGGAAACCAGACAGTCCAGAATATATGATGCATGATATAAATAAAATGAAGTAAAGACGGTAAAGTAAAGCGATAAAGCTGTAAATAAAAGCAGTAAAGCTAAACTAAATCCATACAAAAATCAAACACCCAATAATCAAAAACAAACAAGCGCTAGGAGAGATTCGTATCGGTGAGGGACCAGCAAAAGTTTCAACTTTCCCCCAGCAGAGTCGCCAGCTGTCGCTCCCCGGGATTTTCATCCAGGTACAAACGTGAAAGTGGCGCGGAAAAAAGAAAAAGAGTCGCCAGCCAGGCATTTTTATCCCAAAGAAAGGGAAGGGTAATGCTGCACAAACCCGGGCGAAAGAAAAGAACGAGGTCTCGCGAACCAAAGAGAAAGGGTAAGGGAGTCGGTTACGTGAAGGAAAGGTTATCGCACCCCTTCACGCCCGTCGTACTCGACGGGATCCACGCTTGAAGTACTGCTAAAAGGGTGATAGAAAAGATGCTGGAAAAAGAATGGAAAGAGAACGAGAAACAAATATAGGGAAAATAAAAGAAGTGCTCGAATGGGCCCTACCCCCATTGCCTACGTATCTCATCGGGAACATGAGAATCAGAGCGACGTAGTTCCCCTAACTAAGGGAAAACTATTTTTGTGTTTTAGGGAACTGCTAATGTTCTAGCTCAGGTGTTGCAGGCTCGCTGTATCGAGTGCATTACCGTATTGCAAGAGAACAAGGAGAAGCACGTTCACACGTTGAGAGTGAGTGAGATGAGAAGAGAATTCCCGAAGGAAAGACATTTTTTTGTTTGTTTGAAGTGTTTTAGAAATTTTTTATTTGAAGTGTTTTGCATAGGTAAGTGTACCTAAGTCTTTTTCAATGGAATGTGCATCTCATGCATCATTCCAAAATGAAATGATGATGAAGTACACTAAGTATGAAGAAGATCCTCAAACTTATTTCCAAAGTTAAAGGCTTGAGCATATTAGCTTATTCCCTTTATTAAATGTTTTTGTTGTTTTTAAATGAAGAAGTATTTTTTGTTTTGTTTGTGAAATCACTTCATGTTAAAGACTTGTACATCATGCTAGAAAACCTACAACACATTCCAAGATGGAATGTATGCAACCCCCCCCCCCCCCCCCCCCCCCCCCCCAACATGGAATAAGGCTCATGGCACATGAAGATGTTTCAACCTTTATTAAGTATTTTGAAGTTATTTTGAGATGAGAGAAGAGAGACTCAAAGAGAAGCAAAGGTGAAAACTAAAGGGGACTAAGACTCACCCTAATGTTATCATGCTTGGATGTTCCTAATGGTTAAGTGAGGTATAGAAACCTAAACTAAAAGAAGAGAGAAGATGAGAGCAAGAGGTAACATAACTTACTTCTAAGATAGAAGATGAGTTATGAACCAAAAGGGAGAAGAAAAAAGTTGAACAAAGAAAGCATTGAAATGCTTTGCACAATCACAAAAGAGAAAGCATTAAAAAAGATGAGGGAAGAAGGTGTGTGTGGAAGCATATCCACACACTCAACTTACCATTAGCCCCTACAAGCAAAGGTTAGCTAAACAATTGAATATGATAGCATAAGTGAAAGAAGGAAGACAATTAAGCATCAAACTACTTATTAAATGAACTCATGAATCAAACAAAACCTAAACCTAAAGGGAAAGGACTCTAAGTGTCCAAGGACTTCTAAAGTCAGTAGCTATGTCTAAAAATGTTCTAATAGGGTTAGGGTACCTAATGGGATCAAACTATGTCAAGAAAGACGCCAAAGATTCACACAAGTTCAAGTCATGAAACATGGATGAAGTATGAATGCATATGGCATACAAACATGAATGAATGCTAGGATAAATGTCAAAATCAGAATTGAATGTCATATTATAATGCACATGGATGCCAATGAATGAACATACAAAGCATGAATGAAATGATTCAAGAATACGAAGCAAGTAAAAGCAAACAATGTTCAAGTTTAAGTAAGAAAAGAAGAAACTTATAACACAAGTCAAAGTTGAAAAGAACATGAAAATTAATGCAAATGGATGCAAGTCAGAATTAAACAACATATTTGAATGTCCTATAATGTCTATGAATAAGCATACAAGTCATGAGAAAGAGTGTTCAAGTAAGAGAAATTAGATGAAGAAGAAGTGAGAAGAAGAGAAACAAGTTTCACTTAAAGAAAAGAATAATTTGGAATGCAAGTCAAAGTTGCAAATCAAATATGAATGATCATGGAATATAGGTCAGTACCAAATGACATTTAAGATGCAATTAGGATGTAAGAATTAGTCATACAACATGTGTCGCGGCCGGCTAAAAATTTTTGAGTCGCCATCATATTTTTTAAGGAAAATAAATGATAAACCTAAAAATCCTAATCCTAAGGGTAGAGATTCCTAAGGTTCGGGAGTCGGTTAAGTGAAGGGAAGGTGTTAGGCACCCCTCACTTCCATTATACTCAATGGGATCCACCTTTGAGTTTAGGGTATGTTTTTTTGTCTAAATGAAAAGAAAACCTAAGTTTTTAACTAATTATACTCGCTAGGGTTGGTTTGCAACCCTATGCCTACGTACCCTCAAAATGAAGGATCAGAGTAACCATAGTTCACCTCCCTTATTCCTACCCCCTAATCCTATTCCTAAATCCCAAATCCTATCCCTAAATCCCATCCACTATTTATACTCTTGGATAAGGAGTTATATCCCTTAAATCTAGTGTTTATACTCCTAGATGAGGAGTTCTATCCCTTAAATCCCTTAAACCCTATCCATTATTTAGACTCTTGGAGGAAGAGTTTTATCCCTTAATCCTTTTATTTATACTCTCGGATATCAAGAGTTCTATCCCTTAATCCTTATCCCTTATCCCTTATCCCTATCCATTATTTAGACTCTCGGAGGAAGAGTTTTATCCCTTAATCCTTTTATTTATACTCTCGGATATCAAGAGTTCTATCCCTTATCCCATCCTTTATTTAGGCTCTCGGACCAAGAGCTTTATCCCTTAATCCTTTTGTTTATACTCTCGAATATCAAGAGTTCCATCCCTTATCCCATCCCTTATTTAGGCTCTCGGACCAAGAGCTTTATCCCTTTTGTAAATCCCTTAAAATCCTTAAACATCCTTTTTTTAAAAACCATTTTTCTAGTTTTTTTAAAAAGAATTTAAACCAAAAGTTAAAATCTTTAATATGCCAAAAAAACCAAATCCAAAATAAAGTCCCTATTTCAATAATTCTTCAAAGAATATTGTTATCCCAAAATTATGTTAAAATTATTTTTTAATCCCCACCCCATATTTATCCTTCTTTCTAAAATAATTTTCTTACAAAAAAACAAACCTTTATATATATATATATATATATATATATATATATATATATATATATATATATATATAAATCCTAAAATAAAATTTATTTACATATAGAAAAACTTAATTACATGAAAATTAAAAAAAAAGTTAAATAATAATAAAAAACTAATTTAACAAATGATAAAAAAAAATCCTCCACCTTTTTTACTTCACCACTTGAATCAAGGAATTGATTCAATTGTGATTGGTTTTTGAATACATATAAAAAACACAAAAAATCCAAATAAATCCTAAACCCTTAATTTATCCTAAAGAACCCTAAATCTCCTAATTAACCCTTAAATATAATTAATAATTAAATTAAATCATGTTAAATAATTCAATTAATTAAATTAATTAAAACAAAACAGGGGGGTGTAGAAGCCCTTAAAACAAACACTTGGGCCGTCTGGGTGGGGTACGAGTAGCATTGGGCGTAAAGCCCAATGGGCAACACCTCAGAAAAAAACCAAAAAAGGAAATGCAAATAGAATCCAGACCGTTGGATTAATCTGAAGTATTTTTCCAATATTTCCTTAAGACCGCTAGATCAATCCAGCGTACTGTGACTGGCCGAATCCCATGCGTTAGATACGAATACTTTTCCAAAGTAGTATCGTCCAATGGCCCAGATGATGAGCCATGTCTGTTTATGGTGTACGCGCATACAGGGGAAACATTGACCTCAACGGTCAAATGAAATCGAGTGGCACAAGTGAGGCCACTTGGCGCACATCTGACGGTACAAAGGAGAGATATTTAAGCTTCGAACCTTCAGAAAACAAACATTTTCATTTCTCAATCTCTCTCTAACTCTCCATTTCTCTCCCTTTTCTCTAAAATCTTCTCCCCCTTCTCTCTAAGTCTACGTCGCCGGTTGGCCTCCTGCCACCGTGCGACGCCACCAAACACCGCCCCCAAAAACCTCCGACCACCCTCAACCTCCCAGGTTTCCGGTTGATCTTCAACCGGAACCTGCAAAAACCCAGAAACCCTTTGAAGATATGAACCCTAACCCTAGGGTTCTTCCCAAACCTAACGAAACCCCAAGAACCCTAGGATTTAACGAAGAACCTTAAATTCCCAGACGAACCCTAACCCTCAACCCTAAGAACCCTAGGGTTCTTCACGAACCCTAACCCTAAAAACCCAGAACAAAACCCAGATTCAAACATACAAAAACAACCAATTAATCATCAAAGCTGAGTAATTCTTACCGTCCTTGCCGTGAATCTTTTCGTATAATTTTCCTTTTTTCTTTTCCGGTCTCAACTTCTAATCCCTTTCCTTGTTTGTTTTGCAGGTACGATCAAAGGAATCCGTGTAACAACTGCACGCCTAGGGTTTTCTCTCCAAAAATTCTGACCCCTCTCTCTGATTCTATCGTTTTGATTTTATAGTGAAAATTAGGTTTTAAGTTTTAATTCTGTTAAAATTAGAATTAGGAATTTTAGATCTGATTTTGATTTATTGTAATTTTTTGATCCAATCTGTGTAATGATGAAGATTTGATTTGGAATTTTAATGAGATTTGATTTTTGTTCAATTTTAGATTTTGATCCACTCTGTGCGCAGTTAGGGTTTGGAGACTTGGGGAAGGGGACGGCCCCACTCGGGTCAACACGTTTGACCGACAAAAATAAAAATAAAATAAATAATAAAAGGATAATAAAATACAACCCGTCCCTCTCCCTAATAATAATCTTAATAATCCTAATAACATAATAACAATTAATCCTAATTAAAAATAAATAGTAAAATAATTAAATTCTAACATTAAAATAAATTATTCCTAATTAATAAAATAATATACTTAACTTATAAACCTAATGACCTAAAAAAAACAAAATAATTAAACATCCGGTAGTTAATTTTTCATAAATAATTAGCTCTAAGATAAAATAATTACTTCTAAAAATATATTTGACACTTAAACCCAAATAAATAAATCCTAACCTTAAATAAAACAAATAAAAACCCCTTACCAAACCAAATTCAGAATGGGCCAAAAATGCTAGCAAACTCAGAAGCCCAATGACATCTAACAGAAACCCCTTGGTAGCGCAAAAAAATGAAAAAAAAAACTGGTCAAAATTTAGGGTACTACAGCTGCCCCTATTTAATCGTCTTCGAATCAGAAGGATGATGTCGACGAGCATTCCTCCTTTTGAGGAGGAGACGATTAAATACAAGAAGGACCCTAATTTTGACCGCTGAACCCGATTGGCACCAAGTTGACATCCCAAAATCCCTGGTAATAGACCCTTGGCGAAATACCCGATTGAACCCCTTGAAAAACTCCTTTTACTGAACCCCTTAAAACTTAAACAAAAAACCCTTAACAGAATCCCCTGATAAAATCCCTTGGTGCAACCCCTTTGGTAGAACCCCTTGAGTAACAATCCGTATGAAATCCCTAATGGTGATTATGAACCCTATGCATGTATGCATGTTTGCGTATATGAGTGCATGTTAGATGCTAGAGCGTAGCGACATGACTGATGCATGATTTGGGCCAACGCCTCTTTTATGATATGCAATGCATGTGTTTGCCTGAAATAATACTTTCCATAACGTCCTGACTCCCTGACCCTTGAGACCTGGATAATTGCAGTAAGCCATGATATCCTTGATTCCTGTTTAGTATGTAGCAAAGAATATCCCATGTTAGTATATTCCTGTCAGTGCATAAACCCTATATCCTGCTTTGGAAGAATATGATCCCTTTGATGATTCCAAAAATCGAAGTAAAAATCCATTTTCCTTTTTTAAAGCTTTTATTTATACCTGATATTTCAATGCATTATTTTACAATTAATCGACACCTTGTAATCAAGCGGAATAATTTGGGAGGCAAAGAAATGTATTTGGAAAGCAAATTTATTGAGAATTGGCCCGAAAATGGGCAATGATAAGCAAGGAGGGTAATTCTCATAAGGAGATATTACCGTCAATCCAGAAAAATGTAAAATGGCAATAAGAAAACAAATTTATTTATGTTCCTATTAAATTTGACACCAGCTAATATCCCTAAGACTCCAAGATCATGACACTTCGCTTCTGAAGATGACGGCTGGAATGATCGTTCCCTTCTGAATTCCTGTTACGGGGTGACTTGAGTGTTTTCAGTCATATGCCTTTTGGATATCCCTAACTTTTGCCTGGACCGCTCTTTTTAGAGTCTTAGTCCACCGGGATGATATACCATTTTTTTTTACTAAGCCGCCCTTTAGGGTTTTCGACTTGTCGGGTATCATTTTTATCCAAGTCCCTAATTTTTGCCTGGATTGCTCTTTCGAGTTTTCAATCCATTGGGACACCCTAATTTTTGCCTAAGTCGCCTTTTAGGGTTTTCGACTTAGCGGGCTTTTATCCTCTTTTTCTAGGCATAGCATTTTTGACCGAATCGGAGTTCACCAGTCGTGGTAAATCCGCTCCATCCACGGTTATTAATATTAGTGCTCCGCCAGAGGAGACACTCTTCACGACATATGGCCCTTCATAGGGTGGGGTCCATTTGACGTGGTGGTCTTTATGGATGGGTAATATTTTCCTTAACCCCAGGTCTTTCTCTTCGCGTAGGCGAGGACAAATTTCTTTGTCAAGCGCTCTCTTAAATCCCTATGGATATAACTGCCCATAGCCACACGTTTCCCTCATACGAGGTTTAGCTGATCGAGCCTAGTTTGCACCCATTCCGCCTTATCCAGTTTAGCTTCCTTTAAGATCCTAGATGATGAATTTTCACCCCAATTGATAGCCCCTCTTTGAAGCCCATATCCTTATGCAAATAGAAGTTTCCATCGAGATCTAGGTCCAGGTCCTTCATAGGAGTCCGAAGTTTCACAATCCATTGGATTTTCAAATATTGTTAAGTACATTATGAGTGGTCTCCTTGGGTCTGGTAGCGCCAATATAGGAGGCTTTCATTTTGTCTTTTATTCCTTACTGACCACGGACCCTGATATTTTCCAGATCTGATTCCATAGGTACACCTTGTGGGCTTTAGTCATAACTTTAATTTCCTTAACTGATCCAATAACTTTTGCAAGTTAGTTATGTGATCTTCTTCCTTTTGTGACTTGGTAATCATATCATCCATATGAACCTCTATCTCCTTATGCCCCATATTATCATAGTCCTTTGATAAGTTACTCCTACGTTCTTTAACCCAACAGGCGTTACCTTGCAACAAAAAGCCGAATTGCTTCTTGACTTCTTCCCTAATCTGGAGGATCATATCTGATCTAGTCTTCCTCAGGTTTTGCTTGATTGGCGTGCATTCTAGTTTGAGTAGTGGTTTGTGCTTGCTGATGCTTGTATCAAGTCCTGGCGTATCTTGGTATGACCATGCAAACACGCCGGAGTATCCTTGCAATAGCTCTATCAGTCTTTCCTTTATATATTTTATCCGGAGAAGCACGACTTTGACCTCTTTCCTATCTTCCTCAGTTCCCAGATTGATCACATCCACTGGTTCCTGGTGAGGCTGTATTTCCTTGTCCTCTTGCCTCAACAGTCTGGTTAACTCTTCGGGAAGCTCACACTCGTCCTCATCACCCTCTTCCGCTTGGTTAATCGGTAATCCGAAGTCATTCGAGATTATAGCGGTGTCATTTTTAATAGGTTCATTTTTAAATTTGCACGGGGAAGAAGTTTTATTTTTATTTATTTTTATATCCCTTTTGAAATGAAGTGTTAGAAATGAAAATATTGAAAGAAGGTATATTGCCATTTTGAATAAACAGAAAATGAAAGAAAAAGATCTTGATTGAAAACAAAATGCAAATTGATTGATAGAAATAAACCAATGAAATAAAAGGTGGCCTTACAAAGCTTTGTCCACTTGCCTTGGGCATAGCAAGGGACTTATTATTATTTTAAGAAAAAGTAAATTACTTCGGAACAAAAATCATCTCAGAAATCCCAATGGTTCTCCAATTGTTGAAATTAGGCATTCCTTTCTCCCCCTTCCATTGCAGCCATATGGTCCCCAATTCCAAATCCCACGCCATGGAAATTGTCTTCTAATCCTTCATTAGCCGGTTTGTAACCCAGCCCAAACAAATCCTTCTCCTCAGGTGACTCCCATTGTTTGCCCCAGTTTGTTATGTCTTCCTTATTTATAAGGAATTCATCCTCCATCCCTTCCATGGCGTTGACTGTTGCCACAATGTGCCCCAGCAACGCATTATCTCCCAGATTTGGATCTTCAGGGTCTATAACACTGACATCATTTTCCTTTGAGTTGTTTTCGGGGTACCCCATATTGTTGTGTTGGTCGGAGGATGACTGCCCAATCTTTCCTGTCTTTAAACCATTCTCAATCCTCTCTCCAATGATAACCAAGTCAGCAAATCCTGTTGAGGTTGCCCCAATCATCCTCTTGTAGTATGTTCCTTGTAGGGTATCCATAAACATATCCACAAGTTCACTTTCCAATAGTGGGGGTTGCACACGGGAAGCTAGTTCTCTCCATCTTTGGGCATATTCTCTGAAGGACTCATTCCCCTTTTGAGACATGTTTTGTAATTGTATGAGATTAGGAGCCATGTCTACATTATATTGGTATTGCTTTATAAAAGCGCTTGCCAGATCCTCCCAGTTCCTGATATGAGTCATTTCCAGCTGCATGTACCAATCCAAAGATGCCCCACTAAGGCTGTCTTGGAAAACATGCATCATCAGCTTTTCATTTTTAGCATGAGCCCCCATCTTTCGGGAAAACATCCGGATGTGATTTTTGGGACAACTAACTCCTTTATACATCTCGAAGTTAGGTGCCTTAAACTTAGGAGGTATAACCACATCAGGCACCAGACACATTTCCAAGGCATCCACTCCAAGAACGTTGAGTCCCTCCACGACCTTTAGCCTTTCCTCAAGTGCTTTGTACTTATCATCAATCCTTCTCCTTTCCCTAACAGTGGTTCCTTTATTTTCAAGGGCCACTTGACTCAGATTTTCACCCTCGTATGCATAGTTCTCGCGTGGAGTAGGTCTGCAAGTAGTACGAGGTACCCCATTGGAAATAGGTGGAGAGACGGTTCCCACGAGAGGTTGGTCAACAGTTTTGTGCTTAGTAGTTTCAGTCTCCTCACGTTCTAGATCATGGATAAACCCTAGTAGGGGGTTATTGTCTTCAACATGGGAGGTAGGAGTAGGAACCTTCCTTTGATGACTTGACTTGGTTCTACTGGCAATCAAATTTTGGACGGCAAGTGTCAGTTGACCAATCCGTCTTTTCATTTCTTCCACGTTCTCCTTGACAGTATCCATTTCTCCTCTCAGAATAACCATATCCTTCTCCATCTGATCCATAGCTTTCCTTTGGCACGCTCGAGTGTGAGGTCGGGAAGTCAGGTTGTTATGCTCAATGACCCTGAGACAAAGTTTTAAAAAAAAAATGATTTTTTGTTCCTTTTTCCTTATGTTGAATGCATGTTGGTGATGAATGTATGAATATGCATGATGTATGCTAAATAATTTTAAAATTTATTTGGGGGGAATTCCAAAATCCGTTGTAGTTATAGATGAATATATCCAAAGGATGAGACCCATACACATAGAATATCGAATTCAAATCCATTAGCCAATCCAAAATGCCTTCCAAACTTATAATAAAAATTCCTCGGGAATAACCCAGAACAATAATCCTAAAATGGAAGCTCCTGAACTTACGAAGACGTAAACTAAATAGATGCCCCCAATGCCTTCTTAAGACTCCTCCAAGTACCCTTGCATTTCCCTATCCTCCTTGTGGTGAGATGATGGATCTTCAAGGGGTACGGCTGAGTGTTTTTTTTTAGCTTGACCATTTTCCTTTTCTATTTTTTTTTTGTTTTTTTTTGTTTTCTTTCCATTTTTTGCCCCCATCCCCCTTGTAAGTTTTTTTCTTCTCCTTGTAAATCCAAGTATAGCGTAGGAGCTGGTTGAAAATCTTTACAGAGGAGGATCATAAAATTGTGCAAAAGCAATTACGACCTCTACCTTCATAGGGATCCCTAAGAGATCGAGGATCCTTCCACACTTGTGTATAAAAATCCTTTGAGCCGACTTTGGCATTAAGTCTTAAAGGTTTTCGAGACTCTGTGAATTAGCACTTAGCACTTTGATGCGTAGGGTAGCCTTTTGGTTTGAATCCATCTTTCCAATGTTCCTACAACATATCTTGAAATTCCCCACAACAATGTATATATGCAAAAACTGTTTTTAAATGCATGATGACATGGACATTTTTTAGTGTTTTATTTGGTTAGGGTAAGGTGATGTGCAAGCATACCCTAGTAAGGTGGGCTCCCTATAATAGGCTAGATCTAAGTTTACCCAATCCCCTCACATGTAGGTTACCTAAATTTGGCCAGCATAACGGCCCCAAAATGTTTAGACTATACCCTTGTTTTACCATGAGAAGGAGCAAGCCTTCCTACGGTAATCCTTTGGGATAAGTCTTATTTTGGATAGGACCCTAGTAACAACCCTTGAGGGTTGAATACCTAAGGTCCATGATTGGTGTGGGGTAGGTTAAGGTTCTCAGAGTCACGGACCACATCCAAATCATTCCACTACGAGAGGGGCTAGCCCTTTCGTGAGGACGACTTTGGAAGGATCTACTCTGAGTGTGGCATCAATGCATTTTAGGGGACGTTGCGTCCCCCGCAAAAACATTTCCGTTCCACTTTAGGTTCTAGGGTTATCCTCCAAGCTTTGGGTTTTAGCTTCACTCCTTTTTTTTATGTCCCAATCCCTTGCATGATAATACAAAAAACAAAATGTTAAATAAATAAATATATGAAATAAAAATAAATAAATAACAATAAAAAAATAGAAAAACCAAAACAACATCCAAGACAAACAAAACCCTAAATCCTAAGGCTAGGGTTGACTCTCGCTAGGAAGGAGTCTCCAGCAGAGAAGCCAGCTGTCGCGGCCGGCTAAAATTTTTCGAGTCGCCATCATATTTTTTAAGGAAAATAAATGATAAACCTAAAAATCCTAATCCTAAGGGTAGAGATTCCTAAGGTTCGGGAGTCGGTTAAGTGAAGGAAAGGTGTTAGACACTCCTCACTTCCATTGTACTCAATGGGATCCACCTTTGAGTTTAGGGTATGTTTGTTTGTCTAAATGAAAAGAAAACCTAAGTTTTTTACTAATTATACTCGCTAGGGTTGGTTTGCAACCCTATGCCTACGTACCCTCAAAATGAAGGATCAGAGTAACCGTAGTTCACCTCCCTTATTCCTACCCCCTAATCCTATTCCTAAATCCCGAATCCTATCCCTAAATCCCATCCACTATTTATACTCTTGGATAAGGAGTTCTATCCCTTAAATCTAGTGTTTATACTCCTAGATGAGGAGTTCTATCCTTTAAATCCCTTAAATCCTATCCATTATTTAGACTCTTGGAGGAAGAGTTTTATCCCTTAATCCTTTTATTTATACTCTCGGATATCAAGAGTTCTATCCCTTAATACTTATCCCTTATCCCTTATCCCTATCCATTATTTAGACTCTCGGAGGAAGAGTTTTATCCCTTAATCCTTTTATTTATACTCTCAGATATCAAGAGTTATATCCCTTATCCCATCCTTTATTTAGGCTCTCAGACCAAGAGCTTTATCCCTTAATCCTTTTGTTTATACTCTCGGATATCAAGAGTTCTATCCCTTATTTAGGCTCTCGGACCAAGAGCTTTATCCCTTTTGTAAATCCCTTAAAATCCTTAAACATCCTTTTTTTAAAAACCATTTTTCTAGTTTTTTTAAAAAGAATTTAAACCAAAAGTTAAAATCTTTAATATGACAAAAAAACCAAATCCAAAATAAAGTCCCTATTTCAATAATTCTTCAAAGAATATTGTTATCCTAAAATTATGTTAAAATTATTTTTTAATCCCCACCCCATATTTATCCTTCTTTCTAAAATAATTTTCTTACAAAAAAAAAAACCTTTATATATATATATATATATATATATATATATATATATATATAAATCCTAAAATAAAATTTATTTACATATAGAAAAACTTAATTATATGAAAATAAAAAAAAATTTAAATAATAATAAAAAACTAATTTAACAAATAATAAAAAAAAATCCTCCACCTTTTTTACTTCACCACTTGAATCAAGGAATTGATTCAATTGTGATTGGTTTTTGAATAAATATAACAAAACCACAAAAAATCCAAAATAAATCCTAAACCCTTAATTTATCCTAAAGAACCCTAAATCTCCTAATTAACCCTTAAATATAATTAATAATTAAATCAAATCATGTTAAATAATTCAATTAATTAAATTAATGAAAACAAAACAGGGGGGTGTAGAAGCCCTTAAAACAAACACTTGGGCCGTCTGGGTGGGGTGCGAGTAGCATTGGGCGTAAAGCCCAATGGCCAACACCTCAGAAAAAAACAAAAAAAGGAAATGCAAATAGAATCCAGACTGTTGGATTAATCTGAAGTATTTTTCCAATATTTCCTTAAGACCGTTAGATCAATCCAGCGTATTGTGACTGACCGAATCCCATGCGTTAGATACAAATACTTTTCCAAAGTAGTATCATCCAATGGCCCAGATGATGAGCCATGTCTGTTTATGGTGTACGTGCATACAGGGGAAACATTGACCTCAACGGTCAAATGAAATCGAGTGGCACAAGTGAGGCCACTTGGCGCACATCTGACGGTACAAAGGAGAGATATTTAAGCTTCGAACCTTCAGAAAACAAACATTTTCATTACTCAATCTCTCTCTAACTCTCCATTTCTCTCCCTTCTCTCTAAAATCTTATCCCCCTTCTCTCTAAGTCTACGTCGCCGGTTGGCCTCCTGCCACCGTGCGACGCCACCAAACACCATCCCCAAAAACCTCCGACCACCCTCAACCTCCCAGGTTTCCGATTGATCTTCAACCGGAACCTACAAAAATCCAGAAACCCTTTGAAGATATGAACCCTAACCCTAGGGTTCTTCCCAAACCCAACGAAACCCCAAGAACCCTAGGATTTAACGAAGAACCTTAAATTCCCAGACGAACCCTAACCCTCAACCCTATGAACCCTAGGGTTCTTCACGAACCCTAACCCTAAAAACCCAGAACAAAACCCAGATTCAAACATACAAAAACAACCAATCAATCATCAAAGCTGAGTAATTCTTACCGTCCTTGCCGTGAATCTTTTCGTATAATTTTCCTTTTTTCTTTTCCGGTCTCAACTTCTAATCCCTTTCCTTGTTTGTTTTGTAGGTACGATCAAAGGAATCCGTGTAACAACTGCGCGCCTAGGGTTTTCTCTCCAAAATTTCTGACCCCTCTCTCTGATTCTATCATTTTGATTTTAAAGTGAAAATTAGGTTTTAAGTTTTAATTCTGTTAAAATTAGAATTAGGAATTTTAGATCTGATTTTGATTTATTGTAATTTTTTGATCCAATATGTGTAATGATGAAGATTTGATTTGGAATTTTAATGAGATTTGATTTTTGTTCAATTTTAGATTTTGATCCACTCTGTGCGCAGTTAGGGTTTGGAGACTTGGGGAAGGGGACGGCCCACTCGGGTCAACACGTTTGACCGACAAAAATAAAAATAAAATAAATAATAAAAGGATAATAAAATACAACCCGTCCCTCTCCCTAATAATAATCTTAATAATCCTAATAACATAATAACAATTAATCCTAATTAAAAATAAATAGTAAAATAATTAAATTCTAACATTAAAATAAATTATTCCTAATTAATAAAATAATATACTTAACTTATAAACCTAATGACCTAAAAAAAACAAAATAATTAAACATCCGGTAGTTAATTTTTCATAAATAATTAGCTCTAAGATAAAATAATTACTTCTAAAAATATATTTGACACTTAAACCCAAATAAATAAATCCTGACCTTAAATAAAACAAATAAAAACCCCTTACCAAACCAAATTCAGAATGGGCCAAAAATGCTAGCAAACTCAGAAGCCCAATGACATCTAACAGAAACCCCTTGGTAGCGCAAAAAAATGAAAAAAAAAAACTGGTCAAAATTTAGGGTACTACAACATGCATATGCACGCCACTTTGAAACTAGTTAAGAAAGAAAGATGAATTGTGTCAAACATGTACAAGTATGCAAGTTATGGATGAATGACATTTAAATGCATGAGATGGTTATGGGTCAGTAGCATATCCAATATGAAATGCAATTAGAATGCATGAATAGGCATTGATGATTCAAACACTAGTCATGTTAAACATTAGAAGAAAAGAGAAGCAAGTTTAGGTCAAACATTTCAAGTAAGGATGCATTTTAGAATACAAACACAAGCCAAACAAAGATGCAGAGCAAATGACCTATAATTCTTGGCAAAGGACCTATAATGATGCACAAAGTGATTCTAATATGATGGCACAAGTGCCTCCTAATCACACAAAGTTAGAAGTTTAAGAGAAGCACACAATTATGACCTATAACAATCAAACAAAGTAAAAATAGAAAGAATCTTAGGAAAATCATGAAATTAAGATGTCAAATATCTAAGTCATAAGCTAAACACATGTCAAAAGCTCACACAAAAATTCAACAAGAAACATGCTCGAACAAGTCATCAAAGTCACATTAGGTCAACAATGAATAATGCACAAAGATATGGTTCAAAGGCATGATTAAAGGACTTTAAAAATGTAATAAAAATGTTTTTAGATGCTTCAAGATGTTTTTTAAACATGACAAAAAGATTGGATGCAAAAATGTTTTGGAACTATGCAAAAGAAATAAAAAAGAAAACATGTGTAATGGAGAAGAACACTTTAAAAGAAATTAAATGGAAATTATGAAAATATGAGAAAAAAGTATTAAAATCAGAAATTAAAATAATGTAAAATTAGCTAAATGTGTGTAGATGCCACGGGAATTTATTTGGAATTTTTGGGAATGATTTGGTATTTATAATAAAAGAAAATCAAAACAATGTAAAAAAGAAATTAGAAAATAGAAGAAAAATAAGGGAGGGGTGAAAACATAGCAAAAATGTAGTTCAGAATACGCTTGGGCCCTAAACAAGGAGGTACGAATAACAAAATAAGCCTGATCCATAATCCACATGCGCATGATTGTTATGATACACACTCAGTCAAATAATTGACTCCATCAGAGCCACATAATGCAATTAACAAGTGATGGTCATCAAAGAAAACAGATCAAGTGGATCCAAATGCATGTACATGCTAGTTATGATGAACGCACGCACACTACACAATTCAAAGTCAATGTATAAGAGAAAAGGATGCACGCGTGAGGCACATGCCTCATTAATGTGCTGGCAAGCTCCTGGCCTTAGGATGCGAAACAATCAATGGCTGTGACTTATTCTCCTAAACCCTAGGGTTTATGACTTGAAATGGATTCAGGTGACCGGAGAAGACCTCCGGTTGTCTTCTCCGGTGAGTTTCTGGTGGAGCTACATTTACAGGTCAATGGAAACTAGAAAACCGCACATAGAAATGAAGCTGAAGTCAAGAGGAACGCAAATCCACACTTAGTTTTCACAGATTGTGCATGTACAGAGAGAATCGAAGAGAGAAAGTTTGCCCTAAGTTTTCATCTAAGCTTCTAGCAAGCTCTATCAACTTGCCAGATCAATCACAGCTTCTAATAAGCTCTATAAACAACAATAACAAGCTAAAAATCAATGAAATCGTGCAAGAAAAGTTGAAGAAATTCAAACCTGGATTGAAGCTTCTTGATGATTGTTGAGAAAACCAGAGGGGAGAACTTGATCTTGAGCTTCCTAAGAGCAAAATAAATGCTCTGAATCCTTGGATCTTGAAGAAAACAGATTGAGATTCGAATTGGAGAAGTTGCTACACTTGAGAATGCGATCTTACTTCAGCTTGTTCTTGATCAGAAGTGCTTGAGGATGAACAATTGATGAAGATCAAAGTGAAAATGTGTGAAGAATTCGTGTGAAAATCAAAGAGAACTTTGAGATGAATTTTGGAGTGAACGTGCAAAAATGAGGTTTGTGAAATGTGAGAAATGAAGAGTTCTCCCCCCAAATTCTATTGAAGCTTGTTTATATATCATGAGTTAAATGTTAACCAATGCAGTTAACAGTTAGAACTCAAGTTAACTGAGTTCAATGGTGAATCAATTTTGTTATGCCCGAGTTAGGTGTTGTGTTAGAGTGAAGAGAGTTTATGTTGCTTATTGGGGGTTTAGTGATCAGTGGTGGTGATGATGTAGGATACAGCCACATAAACTTGTCATACAAGTTTGCTTTTGAAATTTTCCCTCTTGATGCATGGGAACATGTATGGCATGTATGTGTAATAATTGCGGTTTGTCCAAATGAGGTAAACAATAGTACATGAGTGCATAGAAGTGTTTGTGATGGTACTGAATCCAAAACCATGTACAAAACCTCCAAAGATCCATCAATGCATCAATGAAAATAGGGATGTTTGTAGATGAAGTTCTCTCAATGTAGTGCATGAAAATGGATGTTTTTGGTGGCTATGGATCAAGGATACATCATAGAACAAGTTTGTAGTTGAAACCAAAATGAAACAATACCATCAAAGCACTCAAAAATGACACTAAAGTCACTTGCTTGTGGCTGAAGTTTTGGCAAGGCAAACCTGCATGCGTGCCTAACTCATGGGCCTATGAAATTCAGAGTGAAACCCTTGTTTTGGAACCCTCATAACTCTTCATACATTGCTCAAATGAAAAAGTGATAAACATGAACATTGTAGAGGGCATGGAGAGGAACAACTTTGGTGTTCAACATTTTTTCATTTGAAGTCTTCTTCATTGAGAAAATTGGCTTGACATCTGGAACACCACCTGTTTGATGAAATTATGTCCTGGAGGCCTGAACTTGCCTTGCCATGACTTGAAATTTGCCTTGATTTTGCTCTACTTTGATTGATCATAACTCCCTCAATTTTGATCCAATGGAAGAGTTCTTGGTATGGATTTGAAGCTTAAGATGTGATCTTTAATTGGCTCAACTTGGGCCTGAAGTTTGAAGCTTTTATATTGAAGAAAGAATGCCTTGAAGTAGAGTGCAAAATGGTCCAAACTTGCCATTTTTAGAAACCCTAAGTTTCTATTTTGGGCAGTTTTGTGATTTCTTGATTTTTCCATGAATATCTTGACATTTCTTGATCAAATCTTGTCCAATGAACATATGTGACTTGAAGTTCATGAATTTGACCTTAAAAAGTCAGGAGTTGACTTTTTCCTTTGCACAGTTGACTTTTTCCCAAATTTCTTGATTCTCAAGCAACTGACCAATTGAACCTCTTCTGAAATGAACCAATGGGCAATCTTCCATCCTTAGACATTTGATATCATGTGGAAAACATTGAGATCAAGTTTGAACCAAAATTTCATCAGGAGACTGCTTGAATCCAAAACCCTAATTTGGACTGTGTTTGCTAGGAGATGATGAACTGTCCAACTTCTTGATGAATTCCCATCTTCCAATGACTTGTGAGATCAAATGAGATGTCATATGATATAAGAGACCCTTGATGCTTATTGGGAGACTCTTGGATCTAGCTATCTTGCTTTGGATGATCAATACTCTGAAATCAACTGATCCCATGCCCTATGCTGAACCAATGATGAATGTTTTATTTTTCTATGACTTGAATGCAATGCAATGCAATGAAAGCACATGCTAAGTGATATGAAAGATGAGAGGGCAAATTTTAGGGTATTACACCAACACATACCATATCTTTGATATCCGCTGGATCCGAAGATCATTGGTTGAGATGCATGCTACTTTGAGCGAATACCATGATATTGAACATGATTTTGTTGCTTGTTGTATTTTTTCTGTGAACCCCCATGAGTGTGTGATTGTTAAGAGAGATTTACAAAAGATGATAGACCTGAATCTGATTCAGGTCACCGTAAACAGAAACGAAGATGAGAATGAGGTGAATGTCATAGTTCCACATTTCAACATTCCGAAGCGAGTTGCAATCTCCTATAATAGCCAGAATTCTGCTGTTTCACCTTTGGTTATCCATTTGCCTGACCTGATACCGTATGAATCGAATAAAGTTGTTCCTTTCAGATATACTGCTACCATGTTAGAGGACGGAAAAGAAGTTCCCATTCCTTCTCTTCCCTAAGTGGTGACTATTGTGGATGTGGGTCGTGTAACCAGAAATGGTAGAGTATTTGCTGATGTACCCTCAAAGACGAGTGAAGATGTTATGGGTAAGCAAGCTCGGTTGAATACTTCCATTGATACTAGACAATCGAGCAATAATGAAATGTTGAAATTGATAAAAAAAAAGAGAGAATACAATGTGGTGGATCAAATTTTGCACACGCCATCAAAAATTTATGTTTTGTCTTTGCTAATAAGCTCAGAGGCTCATCGATAATCTCTTTAGAAAGTATTGGAACATGCTTATGTGGATCATGATGTGACTGTTAATCAATTTGATAGCATTGTTGCCAATATCATCGCATGTAATAATATGAGCTTCTGTGATGAAGAATTGAGTGAACATGGAAGAAATCATAATTTTGCCCTCCATATTTCTTTGAATTGCCAGGAGGATGTTATGTCCAATGTGTTAGTTTATACCGGTTCATCTCTCAATGTAATGCCAAAATCCACTTTGTCTAGACTGTCCTATCAGGGTACTCCTATGAGGTTCAGCGGAGTTGTTGTGAAAGTTTTTGATGGCTCGAGGAAAACCGTGATCGGAGAAGTGGATCTCCCTATTAAGATAGGTCTGTGCTTATTCCAAATTACTTTTCAATTTATGGACATTCATCCGGCTTATAGTTGTCTTATCAGACGCCCTTGGATCCATGAAGCTGGGGCAGTGACCTCAAAACTTCACCAGAAGTTGAAATTTGTCCAGAATGGCAAACTTGTTGTTGTTGGTGGAGAGCAGGCTATGATGGTGAGCAGTTTGTCGTCTTTCTCTTATATTGATGCCGACAAAGATGTTGGAACTTCGTTCTAGGCTCTTTCTATCATTGATAATGCTGTTAAGAAGAATGGTGGGCCCATGTCTTCTTTGAAAGATGCTCAACATGTTCTTGAGAGTGGCCAAGCTGATGATTAGGGTCAAGTCATTGAAGTTGCTGAGAAAAAAGATAGGGCTGGTTTGGGTTTCGCGCCTGGTTCAACCCGCAAAGAGCTAAAAGGTATTCGTGAAGTTTTCCGTAGTGCTGGGTTCATCCATGCCAATGATCATTCTACTACTACAATTATTGAAGATGATCGAGAAGTTGAGATTGATTCTCAGGAATGGGAACCATACCTTGATGATCCTGAATACTTTTCTGAGAAAGAAGATGCATGTGTACCTTTTCATACCCCTCGGCTGAGGCCTAAAGAACCTGAATATGAAGTCATTGCCATCATTGAAGATGATCAAGAGGAATTAATGCCCAACTTTGTGATGTATGGGTCGACATGCCAGAATTGGATATCTGTTGATATTCCTTCTGTTATTCATATTTCAAAGTAATTTGTTTTTGTTTCTTTCAAAAATCCTTTCACTCTGCCCAAGGCGAAAATGAATTTGTGAGGGCTTTGTTCCAACTACTATCATCATCAATAAAATGTTATTTTATTTATCCATATTCTGTTTTCCCTTTTTGCTTTATTTCTGAAAAATGGTAACATAGAAAACCAAAAAAATAATAATTTGATGATCACTTTTATCTACATGATACTTGCACTTTTGTTCATATTCTAAAATCAAACATAAAATTATTGTGCAGATTGTTTGTTAAACCCATTGAAAACAACGTCCCTATGCTCTCTCCCAACTTTGAATTCCCTATGTTTGAAGCAGAAGAAGATGATGTTGAAGGGATTCCAGATGAGATTTCTCGGTTGCTTGAGCACGAGGAAAAGACCATTCAGCCTCATGAAGAGCCGGTAGAATTAGTTAATTTGGGTTCTGAAGATGTTAAAAAAGAAGTCAAAATTGGGACACTGCTTGATCCAGATGTTAAGAAGAGAATGGTAGAGCTTCTTAGAGAATATGTTGATGTTTTTGCCTGGTCTTATCAAGATATTCCAGGTCTTGATATTGATATTGTGGAACACAGATTACTGTTGAAGCCTGAATATCCGCCGGTTAAACAGAGATTGGGAAGAACTCATCCTGACATGGCTGTTAAGATTAAAAAGGAGGTTTAGAAGCAGATTGACGTTGGTTTTCTTGTGACTGCTGAGTATCCTCAATGGGTGGCCAATATTATGCCAGTTCCAAAGAAAGACAGAAAAGTCTGAATGTGCGTTGATTATAGAGATTTGAATAAAGCAAGTCTGAAAGATGATTTCCCTCTACCACACATTGATATGTTGGTAGATAATACTGCTAAGTTCAACATCTTCTCCTTTATGGATGAATTTTCCGGTTCTAATCAGATAAAGATGGCACCCGAGGATATGGAAAAGACAACATTCATTACACCCTGGGGAACATTCTGTTACAGAGCGATGCCCTTCGATTTGAAAAATGCGGGTGCAACATACCAGAGAGTTATGACCACTCTGTTCCATGATATGATGCATAAGGAAATTGAGGTCTATGTGGATGATATGATTTGAAAGTCGAAGACTGAAGAAGATCATATTGAGTATCTGTTGAAGCTGTTTCAGCGATTGAGGAAGTTTAAGCTCCGTTTGAATCCAAATAAATGCACTTTTGGTGTCTGTTTTAGAAAGTTGTTGGGCTTTATTGTTAGTCAGAAAGGCGTTGAAGTTGATCCTGGTAAAGTCAAAGCTATTCAGAAAATGCATGTGCCCAAAACAGAAAAACAAGTAAGAGGATTCTTGGGACGTTTAAATTATATCTCCCGATTTATATCCAACATGACTGCCACATGTGCGCCGATCTTCAAACTTCTTCACAAAGATCAGGGTTGTGTCTGGACAGAGGATTGTCAGAAAGCTTTTGATATTATTAAAGAGTATTTGCTTGAACCTCCGATTTTGTCTCCTCCCGTGGAAGGAATACCATTAATTATGTATTTGACTATGCTGGAAGAGTCTATGGGCTGTGTTCTGGGTCAACAAGATGAATCTGGTCGAAAAAAGTTTGCCATTTACTACCTGAGTAAGAAGTTCACTGATTACGAGTCTCGGTACTCCATGCTTGAAAAGACATGTTGTGCTTTAGCTTGGGCTGCCAAGCGCCTCTGCCAGTATATGTTGAATCACACTACTTGGTTGATTCCAAAATGGATCCAATCAAGTATATTTTTGAAAAGCTTGCTTTGACTGGGAGGATCGCTCGTTGGAAAATGTTGTTGTCAGAATATGATATCAAATACCGAACTCAAAAAGCGATATAAGGAAGTGTTTTGGCTGACCATTTGGCACACCAGCCAATTGATGATTATCAACCTATCAGGTTTAATTTTCCTGATGAGGATGTGATGTACCTAAAAGCTAAATATTGTGAGGACCCATTACCTGAAGAAGGGTCGGAGCCTGGATCCTGATGGGGTTTGATTTTTGATGGAGCTGTTAACGCTTATGGCAATGGTATTGGGGCAATAATTATTACTCCCCTTAGTTCTCATATTCCTTTCACTGCAAGGTTGATGTTCACTTGCACTAATAATGCGGCAGAGTATGAAGCATGTATTATGGGCTTGGAAGAAGCTATTGATTTAAGAATCAAGATTCTTGATGTATACGGAGATTCATCCCTAGTGATTAATCAGATTAAAGAGGATTGGGAGACACGTCAACCTGATTTGATTCCTTATCGAGATTATGCAAGAAGGTTCTCAACTTTCTTCAATAAGGTTGAGTTTCACTATATACCCAGAGAAGAGAATTGAATGACAGATGCTCTGACAAATTTATCCTCCATGATTGTGGTAAATAAGTGGAATGATGTGCCAAAAATCGATGTTATGCATCTTGATAGACCAACTCACGTGTTTGCAGTTGAAGAGGCCGTCAATGATAAACCTTGGTATTATGATATTAAATGCTTTCTTCAGAATCAAGAGTACCCACTTGGGGAATCCAAGAAGGATAAGAAAACTTTGAGGAGATTGGCTGGTAGTTTCTTCTTGAATGATGATGTGATGTATAAGAGAAATTATGTCATGGTCTTGCTAAGATGTGTAGACAAGCATGAAACAGACATGTTGATGAAAGAAATTCATTAAGGATCCTTTGGTACCCATGTCAATGGACATGCAATGACTAAGAAAATGTTAAGGGCGGGTTACTATTGGCAGACAATGGAATCTGATTGTTGCAAATATGTGAGAAAGTGCCATAAATGCCAAATTTATGCTGACAAAATTCATGTACCTCCAACTCCTCTCAATGTTATCTCTTCCCCTTGGCCTTTCTCCATGTTGGGCATTGATATGATTGGAATGATTAATCCTAAAGCATCGAACGGACACCGTTTTGTTTTGGTAGCTATTGACTATTTTACCAAGTGGGTTGAAATGACGTCATATGCTAATGTGACCAAGCAAGTAGTGGTCTAGTTTATCAAGAACCAAATCATCTGCCGGTATGGTGTTTCGAGCAAGATTACTGATAATGGGTCGAATTTGAATAACAAGATGATGAAGGAATTATGTGATGAGTTTAAGATTGAGCATCATAATTCTTCTCCCTACAGGCCCAAGATGAATGGGGTTATTGAAGCTGCTAATAAGAATATTAAGAAGATCATCCAGAAGATGGTTGTCATATACAAGGACTGGCATGAGATGCTCCATTTTGCTTTGCATGGGTATCGTACATCCGTCCGCACTTCAACAGGGGCAACCCCTTTCTCTCTTGTTTATGGTATGAAAGCAGTACTCCCAGTAGAAGTTGAAATCCCTTCTATGAGAGTCTTGATGGAAGCTGAATTGTCTGAGGCTAAATGGTGTCAGAGTAGATACGATCAGTTGAATTTGATTGAAGAGAAAAGAATGACGGCCTTGTGTCATGGCCAGTTGTGTCAGAAACGAATGAAGATAGCATTTGATAAGAAGGTTTAACCTCATGTATTTAGAGAAGACGACCTCGTGCTAAAAAAGATCTCGACTTTTACCACTGATTCAAGGGGCAAGTGGACTCCTAACTATGAATGCCCATATGCTGTTAAGAGAGCCTTCTCTAACGGTGCATTAATTCTCTCAACTATGGATGATGAAGAGTTCACTCGTCCTGTGAATGTCGATGCAGTCAAGAAATACTTCTCCTAAAAAATAAAAGAACAACTCGCTAAGTTGAAAACCCGAAAAGGCGGCTTATGCAAAAAATGAGCGTCTCGGTGGGCTGAAAACCCGAAAGGGCGGTTCAGGCAAAAGTTAGGGACAAAAACAGAAATAATCATCCCGGTAGATTGAAAACCCGAGAGGGCAATCTAGACAAAAGTTAGGGATTATGGCAAGTAACTGCATCTGGCCAGTCATGATCATTTGAAGCAACATTGCTTGTCAACGATTCTCATTCAATCATTCTCGATGGAAGTTTTGAGCATAATGGAATTCAAAGTTGTTAGAGAGAATAGTGGCCATTGTATTTCAATGTAACCCTTTTCCATTGTGTTTATCATTTTTCAATCTTTGTAATGATCCAAGGAGTCATGCCATTCACGGACTACCGTTCTATCAATAAAATTTGGGCCTTCGTCCCTTTGGTTGCAATTCTTATTTTGTTTCTGTTTACATAATTTCATTTATTTTTTATGATGATTTTTTAAACAAAATGTGAATAATTGATTAAAGTTTTGAAAATTTTAAAAATATTTTACTTTGATTTATGAATACAAAAAGAAATGTCAAAGGTTGTTCCAAGAACGGTAAGATCGCGAAACGTAAAACTTGGTGTCTTCCTTAGTGAAGTTTCCAGGATTCGTTCTTCCTTTCCCCAATAGAGTCTGTTGATAATGCATCAACATAATTTGTAACTTGTTTCCTTCTTTGGGTTGACGGTGGTTTTCCTCGAGACTTGTTACAATATGATGAACTTATGAAATCCAATATGACCCAGACAAATCCCAGTGCAGGTTTCCTCCAGATGGGTATCAATTGGATTTCCCCTAACTAAGTCTTGATCAGGCCTTTTCCCCGGCTGATTAAGTTTCTTCTCTCTAACAATGGCGTGATTAGACAATAGAGCGATTTCAGTCTTCCACTTCTTCTTAATATTAACCACCACACAGAGATGTATCTTTGTTGCTTCCCAGCAGAAGTCGTGCATCATTACTATAGATGTTTTCTCAAGCAAAGAGAATTGTTGTTACCTTCTGAGGAGTATTGATATAGCAGTCACCAGTTGGGTTTTCTCTCACTTGTTTTGGGTATTGATTTAAAGTCCCCCATAACTTGATTTTCGCTATGATGTTAACTTCTTATTCCCCCCTGCAAGTTCATAACGTTTCTCTCATACTTGCATCCCTAGAGAATTTTGTGTTTCTCGTATCTCCAGCAGACCTGCAATTTTCCCCAGTGGAGTTAGTGTAGCTATTTACACGACTGCAATCCCCAGCGGATCCATCATTCTTCACAACTGATCTCTTTATCTCCTTTTGGAATGGATTTCATATGAATTTTCTTCTTATCCCCTAGGATGAGTCAAGAAGTTTTGGGATGTTTTGCTTCCCCATTGGTTTTTCTGCCATTCTCGAAAGCAGAGTTCATGTTGTTATTTTTCCTTTGTGGACTATTGATACTAAAAGATTGATCCTTGTGTTTTTCCCCAAGCAGTATCTTTATCTTCTCAACAAAATTTGAGCATTGTAATAGGATTTATTTTCATTTAATGGCTTTCATTTGTCTCTTGCAGGATCCCTTCAGCTAAGCTCCTAGCAGAGTTTCCAGTGATATCTCCATCTTGTTGAGATTAACTGAGTATCCGGTTGTACTGTGGTGATTGGTCGTCCCCAGTTTTCTCTTGTCTATTTTGTCAGCATATTCATATTCATATGCATTGCATGCACATTCATTTATTGTGCATGGCATTTTGTTGCTGCATTTTCGCATCTTGCATTTTTGTCAGTGTTTCTCCACTCTCTGGTGTTGTTATCCCCACAGAGTGTGTGTGTCCTCTCTCCATTAGAGTGTTGACCCATAAGCAGAAAATGTTTATCCTTTCTAATTCCCCACTGAGTTTGTCCCTCGTGGAAGATGTTTATTTTAATTACTCCCCAGTTGAGTTATTTACTCTTTGGGTCGAGTCTTGTTTGGCCATTTCGCTCCAGTTTGTTCCTGGATTGAACTTTGGTCTCTTGCAATGATTATTTTGAATCTCTCTAAGCCGTGAGACCTGGATGATGATAAGGCATTATTTCTCCCTTTGAGGATTTATTTTCCTCAGCAGAAATCTGTTTGTGGATTCCATCAAAAGATGAAGATCTGAATTCTCCCAGCAGAGTTACGATAACCTACTCTTAGAAATTTATGCTTAATCGCAGGTGGTGTTCTCTTTATTCGAGAATTTGGTGTATCCTCAGCATGTCAACAAGTGGCAATCTCTTCGAGAAGCTTGTTCGATATATTAAACTTTTGTGCGACTTCAAGTGGTAGCCTATTTATTTGAGCAGCTTATATGTCCCCAACAAGGTAAATTTCACCTGGAAACAAGTGGCAGCCTCTTTATTTGAGCATCTTGTGTATTCTCAGGAATCAATGTTCCATCAAATGGCATCTCTCTGATTGTGTTAAAGGGAAGTTTGGTGAAGTTATGTTCCATCAAATGGCATCTCTCTGATTGTGTCGAAGGGAAGTTTGGTGAAGTTATGTTCCATCAAATGGCATCTTTCCGATTGCGTCGAAGGGAAGTTTGGTGAAGTTATGTGCCATCAAATGGCATCTATCCAAGGGAAGTTTGATGAAGTCTACTTTTTCCAACAAATGGTCATCTCTCTAGTGCAACCTCAACAGAGAAGTTTCTTGTGAAATCTCAACAGATGGTTGTCTCTTTATTTGAGAAGTCTATTGTATTGATCTAACATGCCCTTATCTCCTTTGAAGGTCCCCGGTAGATTTATTGATCCCTAACTCCTAGCAAATGGCAGTCCCTTTAGAGGAGACAATTTGTATTCGGTCATTTTTCAAGTTTGAGACTTGATTAAAGAAGAAGTTGAACCCTATCTTTATAATGGACGCTTGTTATCTTCAGGTTGGTTCGTTATTCGAACAAGTGTCTATTTCCTCATATGAGAATCCTGTTACGATCCAGTAAATTTCCCATTCCCAACAGATGGTTGTCTCTTCATTTGAGAAGTATGTTGCATGATTTGGCCTGCCTGTGCCTCTTTTGAGTTTTCCTAGCAAAATTTTTGTTTATCCCCGACAAGTGGCTATCCTTGTGAAGCTTGTCTGTTATCCCGTTACTGTTGGCATGTCAATGATTCTTTCCTCGGTTGGGCTCATGTTTCGTTTTCCCCCTGCGGAGTCTCTTTCCTTTTCTTTGGCTCCCTTGCAGTCGTTTGTCTCCTGTGGTATTCATTCCCCACAGAGGTCTTGCATTCGCATAACATCTACATAATCATATCATTTTGTGGTCTCTTAGGGCCAAAAATTGGGTTTATTTTTATATTTAAGTCTCTTCTATCTAGTCGAGACAATGATGTCAATCTTCATATCTCTGGATAGAAAAAACTTAAATAGGGGTAGTTGTAATACCCTAATTTTTACCCCTAAGATCCCACATGTCATCTTTACATCCCAAAAAAAGATCACCAACTTTGGTTCTATTTCTTTCCTCTTTGGTTTTGCTTCTGAGAGAGATCACCAAGCACCCCTGTATTTCTTGTTTACTTTATATTTGTTTATGTTTATGTTTACTAACCCTTAATCAAAATACCAAAAAATGTGTTTGTCTTCCCTTTAGTAACTTTTCCAGGAAGAGGTTGGGGGAAAGAATATCAAATACCAGTTCCTCAGCTCGAGTGTAATTCATCTGAACAAAGTCAAAGTTTGGTCAAAATCATTTTTCAAGAATTATCCAATCTCAATTGATCAAGAGTTTCCCAAGCATTGATTGTTTATTACTCAAGAGACTCTAAAGTTCATGTGTTTATTTCCATGCCTTCTTTGACAAATCAAGAATCGAGCCAGAACCAGAACAGTGCAGCTAACAGAGCAAATTCTCGTAATTTTCACTATGGTAATCGATTACCACATTTGGTGTAATTGGTTACCACCCATCAGAATGGCCATTTTTGAAGTTTTTCAACGTGGTAATTGATTACCGCATAGACTGTAATCGATTACAGTTGCGAAAATTTGGCCAGGAAGTGCATTTCAGAATTCTGTAGTACAAGTACACCTCATTCAACTGCATGACATCATTTTACACTAGATGGAATATTCTAGAGCATGCACAATCACCCCAATTTAATTCCTCTACCTCATCATAATTAAATTCCATCATACACCCTCATTTAATCACACCTTTTAACCACTTGATCTTTGATTTTGCTTGTAATCCAATTTCCAAGCCTAGATTAAATTCTAAACCAAATTCCAGGCCACCAAAATTTCCAAGCTTAAATTCTATAAATAGAGGCCTCATTTCATTAATTCTTCAAGCTTTTGATAGCCAAACTCACCTTGCAAAAATTTCTCTCAATTCTCTTCAACTACCAAATTCACCAAAAGCTCTTCCTCCATTAAAGTTAGTAAGCTTTTCATTGAAGCTTACTAATCTTTGAGCTAAACCTTCATCCAAACACTTCATCAACATCAAATTGTGTAGATCAAAGCTTTGGAGTGTGGTTCTTGAAGTTGATTTGAAGCATTTTCAGATTTGGAAGTGGTAATCTCTAGTTCCACCATTGTTGTGCTTGATTCATCTTCCACAATATGATCTCTTGTTGATTCTTGTTGCTTGATCTTTAGATCTTGCAAATTGTGTTTTATTGGTGTTATTTGATGTTGTTTTACTTGAATTTTTATGCTCAATTGCATCCTTGATCATGAGGTGTTTGATCAAATGATTGATCAAGGATTGGTGTTGTGTAGAGCTATTTTTGCTATTTTTGCCTCCGTAACGGGTTACAGGATTTTACGTAACGGGTTACGAAGGCAAAAAATGACCTAAATCTGCCTGTTTCATGTCTGTAATTGATTATGGGTTTTTGCGTAACCGATTACGGCTGTAATTTTTTGCATTTTTGCTGCTGTTTGGGGACTGTTTTGCCTCATTTTCTATTTTCTTCCCCTCTCTTTTGCTTTTGGCCTTGGATCATTAATTTAAGTATCCTATTTCTATTTAATTTCAATGGACTTTGGATGTAGATGAAGTTGGATAAACATTCATTAGTTCAAATCTATCTTTAAAGTGAATTGTTCAATTCATTTTAGGTGCTTTGAATTAATGATATGTTTAGTGCTTTAATCCATCAATTAAGAGTGATTGAACTTAAAGATGAAAGAAACCTTGTGTCATACCCTAAATTTTGACCATAAGACTTCACATCATTGTGCAAACAATCACCACAATTTGGATTTACCTAATCCTCTCAAAGATTGTTGAGTATTCACTTTAACCAAGAATTAGGGTTTTTGAGCCCTCTTAGAGCATTCAGGCAAAGGATCAATCAAGAATTGATATGATCTTCAACTTTTCAAACCTCTCAAACATCCATGAAGGACCAAGAGGTCTCCCACATCAAGAATCTAACACAAGATTGCATCATTCCAAGTTGATCAAGCCTTAAGATCATTAGTGTCACCAAATTAGGGTTTTTGTCGACCAAGGAATCAAATTAAGATCATTACTTCAATATATGATTCAAGAAGCTCAAAAGAACCTATGATTCCATTCATAAGTTCAAAATAGCCTCAGAGGATGCATCTATCAAAAATCAAGAATTAGGATTTTGATCTAATTCAGTCCCTAAATTGACTTTTTGGAGCAAGGCATGATCTAAAACTTCAAGATATGCTTTAATGACCTCAAATGCATCATATTTATCCATTCATAAGATTGGATTAATTCAAAGAGCTTGATTTATAAGCAATACAAGGATTCAAATTCCCCTAGACCACAAACTAGGGTTTATGAGAAAAAGTCAACCATACCTTTGACTTTTGAGCAAAGCATGATCTCAAACCTTGGGACATGATTCAAGACACTCAAAAACACCTTTGGAATCCATCCATTAGGTTTAATTTAGCCCAAGGACTTGATTTCATAAAGGATCACAAAGTTCAAGCTTCATCTAAGATAAAAAGTCAACTATGTTCAAAACCAAGTTTGACTTTTGGGATTTTAGAGCAAACATGGCCTCTTTAAGTCAAGAACAATGTTAACTTATGATTTGGATCATGATCAATCAAGAAAAATCAATGCAAAAAGGGCAACCTTGAGAAACTTAAAATTTCACTAAGTTATGGAAGGAACATGGTTTTTACCCAACTTTGCAAGGCCATAACTTGTGATCCAAGCAACCATTTTTTCCCATCCAAAGCTCAAATGATAGATCTTCTTACATACAACAAGATTGTAAAGCATAAGTACCCCAAAAAAATGCATAGATTTTGAGATATGAAGCATTAAAGTTAGGGTTTCATGAGATTTTGAACTTTGACACTTAGAATTTTTTAGGCAGAATCTGCCTCATGTTTTGTTAAACTTTGGAGGCATTTTCCATTATGATCCAAGATGAATCAAGACCAAATGTAAACATCAAAGTTGAAGTATGATATATAAGCTTTCTAAATAGTACAAGAACTTCCATTAACTCAACTTGAGCAAGAAGTTATGAACCTCACAACATGCCTTGACACAAACTATTTTTTGACAACATTGGGGTACATAACTTGCATCCCACGATTTTGAGTCCAAATTTGATGACTATGCAAGATTGATCCTCATCCAAATTCAACAAGAATCTCAGTCAATCATGAATAACCTACAAACTTGGGCCCTAAGTCAAGAATCCTATCCTTTGGCATGTGAGAATCATGATGACAAGCCATGGAACTTAAATTTTGGCAAGTTGCATTAAAGTGATTCATTGAATTGGTATGAAGCAAGCACAAACCAGCCAAGATTCAGTCCAAAGCCATGAGTGTTCAAACCTTTAAAAATTGAATTGAGTCAAAATATAACTATGCTAGAGGAGACTTATAGCACCTTAGACTTCATGTCATGCTACATGACAAAATCCATTGGACAATAGCATGCTCTCTCATCCATTCATTATTCCTACCTAAACAAACTTCTCCTCCTATAAATAGGAGCCATTTCTGATTGTTTAAGACACACCAAAACGTCACAACACATGTTTTCTCTCATTTCCCTCCTCACTTCAAAATTCCAAAACCTTAAGAGGTGAGAATCGAATTTTCAAATAGAGAGCAATTCAATCCCAACCAATGATGCAAACACCTCACATACATCATATATGAGTGATCCAAACACTTGAACAACGTATATAACATCAAATTCATCAAGATCACATCTCACCCCAAGCCAGCTGCAGTTGGATTTGAGCCAAGCAATCCAAGAGGTTTCAACTTGTTCTAAACATCTCAACACAATCCTTGAGGTCTAAGGAAGCTGTTAGGATCATCATTTCACATCTGTAACACCTACAACTGAGGATTTGAATTCCTCTTTCACATGTAAGCCTGAACTTCCCAAACTCCATGACTCATGCATCATAAATGTTGTTTCAAATTACCAACATGTTTCTAGATGTTCATAGAATGTTAACCCTCAATCAATTGCTATTTATCCCGCGTGTATGAGATTTCATATAGTTTTTGCATTTTTTAGGGTTCATCTGATTATAACATGATATCTAGTGATACACTAAAAAGAAATGAAATGAAATACCACCATTGAGTTCCTTGTTTAAAAACGAGCAATTTTTGTTTACATCATCCCATTTCATTACGTATTAAGGGAGATAAGGTAGTTTTTGCAAATTTTGGCTGGAGGTTGAAGATGAAGTTCTTCGCGCGCAGAATTTGAATTTCCCACGCATTTATCATATATTATGTGTTGGTTTGGCATAATTATCACTAGCACATGTGGGCTCAGTTGGCAAGGGCGTGTTTTGCTTGTGTGTGGGTGAAAGGTCGTGGTTTCAATCCCCACCCATGACATTTTTTTTACCACTTGTCCAATTTCACTTATTTTCATATTATTTTCAATAATTAATTTTTATATTCAATTTTATTTATTTTCAAATGATTTTTTAAACAAATCTCACTCACATATTTAAATATTTTATCCACCAAAAAATTCACAAAAATATATTTTATTTGATATATTTTTGAATATTTTAAAGAATTTTATTTTAAATTGTTTTAAACATGTTAAAATAATTTCCTTTCTTGATATTTCTCAAACCAATTTGATTTCAAATATTCATGTGGATAAGACATCATTTTATAAACCTTAATCATTGTTCATAATATGTTTTAAAGTTTTCATTTGATATTTTCATCATTTTTTATTGAATTTCTTTGAAAAATACCTTTAAAAAATTCAATTAGGGTTTTCCCTTTGATTCGACCTTTCAAATTTCATTTCAATACCTTGGACCTCTGCTAGGAGTGTAAGTCCCATCCCTCTTTCTATTTTCAAACCCCTCTTTCAATTTTCAAAACTTCAATCTTTCAAAACTTTCAAATTCAATCTAAACCTAGCATCAATCATGCATCTTTTAGCCTTGTTCATCTTGGGCTTTGTACAGGATACAAATACACTTGAGCCTCTATTAGAGTGTAAGACCCAACCCTCTTTGTAAATAAACCACTTCATGGGCCTCTGTTATAGTATAAGTCCCATCGCGCTTTTCAAAATTGCGATGCGATCGTTGCTTTCACAACCATCTGGGCCTCTGTTAGGAGTGTAAGTCTCATCTCTGTATACATAAACTTTGTTTTAAATAACCATCTAGGCCTCTGATAGAGTGTAAGACCCAACACCTCTTTTGTAAATAGAAAATCATTTAGCCCCATTCATCCTGGGCTTTGTACAGGATACAAATAATCATCTGGGCCTCTCTCTAGAGTGTAAGACCCAACACCTTTGTTTTTCTCTTACTTGAGATCAAGTCATCTCCAAAAGTCAAAACTTTCTTCAATTTCTCAAAACATTAATCCAATATTAAAGAAAAACATCTGATCAATCACAATACACTTGGGCTTCTATCCAGAGAATAAGACCCACCACCTTTCTCAAGTCAATTCAAACTTATTTATATACTTGTTCAGATATCTGTATATACACTTGTACATATCTTGTTGAGTTTTCTCTAGCATTTAACTATCTTCAGTTTAGACTAGTTCAAACAATAGGATCCCTTCTTTCACAAATTAGTTCAAACAACTAGTTCCCTGGCCTCCTCTTAGGCTTCATACAAGCATCATTGCCTTCTCTTGGGCATCATACAAAAAATCTCCCCAGAAGACAACCTCATATTGGGCTTTGTTCAATTTATTTAACCTTGAAACACTTCAATAAAGAGAGGATTATTTCCCCGTGAAACCTCTTCTTTAACTCCTTTAACCCTGGAACAGTTCAACAAAG
Organism: Lathyrus tuberosus; assembly: GCA_022829125.1. Taxonomy (NCBI): domain Eukaryota; kingdom Viridiplantae; phylum Streptophyta; class Magnoliopsida; order Fabales; family Fabaceae; genus Lathyrus; species Lathyrus tuberosus. Next base: position 2,282,695 of record JALAZF010000622.1, on the reverse strand, counting down.
AAAGGATTATTTCCCTGTGAAACCTTTCTTGAACTCTTCCTAGACTTGGAAAGTCTCAACACCTAGCCTCCTCTTGGGCTTCATACAAGGACCCACAGGCTTCCTAGAAGCATTCTTAGGCTCCTATTGGGCTTCATACAAGGACCCTCAGGTTTCCTAAAAGCATAGGATAAACACTAGTCATCTTTATCAACACATCAGTCCTCAGGAGAGTCAAAACCTCTAAGGCATTCCAACTCATCCTTTAAGTCTCTTCTGATCCTCAACAAGGTTTGGTTTTCATTTTAAAATCCCCAGCCAGGGCCAGGTTATCATCAACAAATCCCCAAAAGAATCAAAGCCCTTATGGCATCTAATGATTCAACTCTTCTATAATCTCCAGCAAGAGTTAGTTTCCTTTTTGATTCCTCAAAACAGTTTAGACTTTCTCTTGGAATTAAATTTCCTCAGCAAGAGTCAGTCTCCACTTAAATTCCCTCAGCCTCCTCTTAGGCTTCATATAATTATTTTCCCTGCCAGCCTCAATCTTGGGATTTGTACAAGACATATATAATACTCCCCCAGTTGAGTCAGTTTTCAACTTTTTTAGCTTCAACCTTGGGCTTTGATCAAGGCACAAAAATCCAACATCCCCACAGATGAGATTCTGAGTCCTCTCTGCAGGAGGGTATTTCCTATATACATCACATTTCAAATAAACAACCAAAAACCTTTTTCTAGATAATTGATGTAAGTGGCACACTTGTTGATTCAAAATCCAAGCTGGAGTCCCTCCTTTATCATGGATAAAATTTCTCTTTCATCTAAGTGATGTAAGTGGCAAACCTCTGGATTCTACACATCCAAGTCAATATCCCTCTCTTGGCGTGAAAAGATTCATAAAGGAAAAAGTGGCATTGCTCTACACTGAGTTAAAGCTTCTTCCTTCATGCCATTTCACTTCTCCTATAAAGGAAGATGTGGCATTGCTGGATTCCACACATCCCAGTTAAAGCAACTTCCCTTATAAATCAATTCCTCATTATTTGTGATGAATAGATGAGATATCTCCCTTTAGAGATGACAAATTCTCTCTCAGTCACTCTTTTAGCTTCAATCTTGGGCTTTAAACAAGACACAGATACTCTTTTAGCTTCAATCTGGGGCTTTGAACAAGACACCAAATCATTTTGCTCTCATAGAATAGGAGGAACTACGAACGCTCTGATTTCTCAAAATCTCTTTACGGGAATACGTAGGCATAAGATTGTGAAATCTTAGTGAGCGCACTAATTAAAAATCCTAAAAAAATAGAAAACCCTAAAACAACAAAAACATTTCCTCAACCTTCAAAAAGGAGAAACTTTCCCTATTCAATAGCAAATGGATTTAAGCAACCAAGCAATTCAACAGTATAAACATATGCAAATAAAGGTTCTTATAGATTACTATAGATACTCTGGGTGTTAACAGTTTCCCTTTGTATAATCAACCCCCGATCTCTTCGCATTTGTTAAGGAAAACATTTGCATGCAGGGTTAGTTTGAGATATCTTCCCCTTCCTTTTAAGCTTCTTAGGATAAATATATAAATCAGAAAGTAGCACTAAATGCGGTGGTGGTCGCATCACAAAAACCAAGCTACACCTTGGAGATGTGATTCAATTTGGTTTCCCTTCATCCCTCTCCCTCTTTCTCCTTTTTATTTTTTATCAATGAAAATCTTCAATATCATTGAAACTTGTCTCAAGTTCTTGATGAAGATGAGATCGCTACCTCTTTTCTTTTAGTGTGGCAAGTTTTAGGAGAATGGCCTACATGTCATTTCTCTAACTTGTATTAACACGAACATTATTATTGACCGGCCTCAGATTGTCGTGGCTTCTACATAAGTCCGATTACGATTGCTTAACATAGCACTAAATTGTCTCAAAATCGGAAATCAGTTTGTTTTTGTAAGTGAGTTGTCAATCTCCTACTCTCCATAGTATGGTGTGAAATAGATTGTCTCCTTGTTGTTAAGGGAGTTAGTTGGCACACTCGTCAATTTTATCCGAGTTGACGCCCTTCCCTTAGTGATGTATGGATTCATGTTTTCATGCTTATGGTTGACTAGTCGAGTATTCTCCGAAAAATAACAAAATTGTTCTCCATCACTAACACTAACTTACTAACTATATAATTGCACTAACTTTACTTTGTGTCTTTTAATTTTTGCTCTTTATTTTCTTGTCATTTACTTTATGCCTTTACTTTTAGCATTTTATTATCATATTTTCATCTTATTTTCTCTTTGTCCACTTGGACACATGTTTATGCTTATGCTTTTTTTTTGTCCACTTGGACCATACTTCTCTTAAGACACTAATAAATACTTAAACACTAAAAAACTTGGTTCTCTTAATTCCGGACTGTTATGACCTTATGCTTGGACTTTGTGACTTGGATTTCGGACTTAGATCTAGGATCCTTGCCCTATGCTCTTGGAGACTTTAGACCTTGGACCTTTTGATGGTTTTTTTTGTCTGTTTTATCTGGAAATTTTCTGTGTGCAGGTGTTAATACTTTGACTTTGAAAATCATCTGATACATGACTCTCCTAATTGGCTCTCAATCCTTGGGGAAGACTTTGTTTTGGCTTTGCTATGGCTTAACTTGGAATTTCTTTGGATGCTTTATACATCTGGTTATTATGCTTGAGGCTTAAATCCAACAGGAAGAGGATTGCTTATGTTGACTTCTTGTCAAATGTTTGCTCCTTGTGTGGTCAGATCTTCCTTTCTCTAGCTTTTATTTTAAGTTTTAGGGTAGTCACTTCTTCTCCTTCCCTTCTTCAATTTTCAAATCTTCTCCCTTTTTCAAAACCTTTTTGTTTTCAAAACTATAACCTCATTCACAATAAACCTTGGGTTTTGTCAAGTGATTTTTTCAAAACTTTGTTTTCTTTAATAAATGTCAATCAATGTTAATCATACTTTGGCTAATTTCAAAAATACATAAAAAATACAAAAACTCATTCAAACTTTTTGTGCCTTTGTGCATTTTTTCTTTTAAAACTTTTCAAAAAGTTTAGACATAACTCATTTTCATAGTTGAGATGTAATTCTCCTACTCCCCATAGTATTTAAGATGTTGACATTTTCCACTTAGATGTTGAGTGATAGACTTGTTGATTTTAATCCAAGCAAAAACCCTCCATCTTAAGATGATGTAAATGTTGTTTTCTTGTACTTGTGGGTGAGTCGTAGTTTTCTCCTTAAAATGACGACTTGTCTTTTCATTTAAAATCAATCCATACAAACTATTTTTTGTCATTTGTAACACGAACTACGAGGTTTTGATCTTATATTACACTTTGTGGGTACGCAGGCATGAGGCTCAAGAAGTCTCTCCAAACACAAAAATCTTAAAAACTATTTCTTTTCTCATCTCCCCAATCTCATTTCAAACAAACCTTTTCAAACCAAAAAGCGTAGATATTTCGAAGGGTTCCTATATAGTACTATACGTTTTAGGTGCTAACACCTTCCCTTAGCGTAACCAACCCCCTTACCCAGTCATTGTTCATTTGTTCTTGTTTTAGAACTTGTTTAGGTTTTGTTCGCTCTTTTTCCTTTCCTTTTGGATAAAGATAAAAGTGAGGTGGAGACTCTTGCATTTTTGAGTTAAGTTAATCAATAGCTTACACTCACAATTTCCCCGCTACAGTGTGTTAGTGGTTTTAAGATGTATTGAATCATATCCTTTAAACCATCTTAAACTATTTATTTTCTCATAACAAAAATGTTCTAAATGATCGAGCTTATGATAATAATTACATTTAAATACATATTGATTTATCTTAGCATGGCGAATACCTATGAAAAATTTATAAGGTTGATAACCTAATCCACTTTTATTAAAGGAAGCCAATTGATTCAATGTGATTAAATCTAAATTCTTTTTACCTTTGTGGAATTTACATATGGTTTCATGCAAACTTTGAACTAAATTTTTCAGAGAATCACAAGCTTCACACTTACTTGATTCTAACATTAAATTCCAATACAATATTAAGTTTTTAATTATTACTTTCAAGACAATTAATATGATATTTATAATCTAATATGTTTCTTTATAATGATCTGCTGTGGCGCACGGATCAAAAACGAGTATTTTTGAAAAATATAGTTACGGTAACGACAACTCGAGTATCGTTCTCAAAAGGACTCTTGTAATTTTATTATCCAACACAGTAACGGTTTATGGGGGGGGGGGGGTTGGTTTTGATTTAGAAAAAATAATGAAAATAAGTGATTATAAAAAAAAGTGATTATCAATTAAGCTAAAACGGCTAATCCTACTGATTCGGATTCTGACTTATCATCGGCTATTATAACACCAATCCCTAAGCGGCTTCGATCCTATTCGATTATGAGATCAATTAGACAAGCGCTTATCAGAATAAAAAGAATTATGTTCCTGTTTACCGAATTAATCAAACGGTTAAGAATATGACGAGTTAACGAATTAAGCAAACGATAACACACAATTAAATTTAGGAACATGCATACAATCGAATTTAATCAATTCTATCCTATGAATAACAATAGAATTAAGCAAGCAAATGCAATCAAATTAAGTAAATGAATTCATAGAAAAGGATTGAAAGGAATCGAATTTAAATTGGTATTAGAATAACCTCAAAGCAGTGGAACTCGTAAGCAGCAGGATTTGCCTTCGGGAATTAGTTCTCTATTACAATTATAAAAAGCAAAGTAAAATCGTGAAAAAAAGGTAATGAACAGTAGTACGGCTGCTAATAGGTATAGGAAAGCATAACAAAATCCGGTTCTAACCCAACTGGGTCGAAAAACATAAAAAAAAACCCGGCCCAAAACTAAATATTCCTAAAGGCAGAATTCGGGTCCTGACTTCAACGAATTATTCGAGCCTTCTACACTCCGAATCAGCTTCTTCGTACAACATGAAAGTTGTATCTCTTTATCTCATCTTTCCAACACCTAGTAGAACGCATAAATTTGATTCTCATAGCTCCAGTTATGATCCAAATAGTGGACAGGTATCAAATAACCGCTAAAGCTGAAAATAAGCTGCGAAAATATATTAACGGCAAACAAAGACTTAATTATAAAAACATAATAAAATAGTAAAATAAACAAAACAAACTAAGGAAATGCCTAAGTACAACATAAGAGAATGTACATTAAAATGCACTGATCAAATTCCCCCACACTTGAAATTTTGCACTCCGAGCAAAATAGTATCAAGACTCATGAAAAACAATAGCATTCGAAAATTCATTCTAGGCTACAAACTCTTCTTTAGTCAAGATTGCATCGATAGGTACTAATTTTGCACACTATGGATATCGTAATAACACAAATCCGCAATTGTGCGGTCATAAACCTCCCTCCTATACAAACCAATCTAAATCATGTTATTATGCTTAAGCCTAACTTAATCATCCTCCTTTTTGCTCTCTTTCATTCTAATGCAATCACATTAAGCCCGTTATCTATTCACACACATGGTAAATAAGCCAGTTAGTGACTATGATCCATATCTTGTCAACAATTCAAAATTAACCACTTTAGCAACAACAATATTTTTTTCATTTTTTGAAGGTTTCACAACCGTTAGCCTAAGTGACCGGGTGAGGGTCACCTAGCTTAAAAGGCGGATTCCTATTTAGATTTCTTATTAAGCACATGATCATTCACTTATTTGCATTAGCTTAATTACTTAGTGTGTGATTTCTAGATGGTACTGACTGCTAGATAAACAACTTAAGAGCTATTAAAGGATGAGAACTCAAGGCTATGTCATAACAAGTATTTAAATCGATTTCCGTATTCGGGAGATGTAATGTGTTGAAACGGTACCGATCTTATGAATTTTTCCCAAGTCTCCATAATCTAACCTCAAATTAATATATAGCCTAAAAATTTCAAAAGATGCATTGTGTTTCTAAGTAAATTTTTTATTTATTTAAGAACAAAACCAAAACAAAAGAAAATTTAAAACAAAACAAAGAAAACAAAATAAAGCAATGGTTCCCTCCCTCACACTTAAAACATGCATTGTCCTCAATGAAATGACATAACTATTAAACAAGAGTGAGAGAAAGGAAAGAACACACCCGAGTAGTCAAGGTGGATAGGTGATTGCATAAGCAGCCTTTCCCAAAGAGAGATATTCTACAAGGTCCTCTTCCAAAGTGGGGATGTCATAAAGTAACTTTGGGTAGCAACCATCGACCTTGAAATTTTTATTAGTGCCTTCGCCTTTTATTTCAGGATCAAAGAAGAATCTTCAATAAGTAAAAGTGTCAAATGGGCACGTGAAAGTGGTCTTCTCTTTATCCTCTGATACAATGTGGATCTCATTTTTAATAGCATCCAAAATCAATAAGCTAGACCAACTTTGGGGCTGCCTCAATGCTTTTTCTCCATTTTCAAGTAAGATCCTATGCATACACATGGACTGCCTAATATCAGAAATGACAGTCATTGTCCATCCAATTCCCTTCTTATGTTCTTGTAATAAATTTTCTTCCTGCTCAAATTGAAGCTTTGATGAATAATATAAATCCTTAAGAAGTGGTTTAGAAGGTGGTTGTTCAATGGAATGTTTGGTTGGGGTATCCGGGATGTCAAGAGCTTCAGCCATATAAACAGCTTCATTTAAAACTCCATATGTAGGAAAAATGTTAACCTGCAAAGCACCCTCAATCTCAGCACAAACAAAGCAAAGGTTAGTGCCAGTATAGTTATCACATGAGTAACTATAATCAAAATCAGACAATAATGGAAAATCAGCTGCAAACAAACCAATACAAGTATCATCAACAACTTAGAAATTAATTCAATATGAAAAACAGAATGTTCTTCTTCACCAATCTCTTTACTTTTCAGTAATCTATGTGGGAAAGGTATCTTAGGTACATACTCTTTTTCTTTTTCCTCAACAACAACAAAAGGCTTAGGTTCAGGTTCAGGTGTGACCTCAACAACTTTCTCATTTTTTTGGAGCAGAATCTATAACTTTTTCGGATCGCAAGGATATTGCACTCACATTAGGACCTTTAGGATTCACCACTGTTTGAGCAAGTAGTTGGTTTGATTCTTGAGCTTGTTGTATGGCATTCATTGAAGTGTCAAGTTGTCCAATTTGTGTGTGCAAGGTTTGAATACTAGAATTTGTTCGTTGCTGAAACTGGAGCACATTTACAGCTAATTGTTTGATAAGGTCCTCTAGTGAAGGTTCGGAAGGTGCATCGGTGGTTACTTATGGAGGGTTTTGTGGTGGTGGTAATGGTAACATCAATTGTTGTTTCACTAAAGAAATAAGCTCATCAAGTCTGGTTTCTAGAGCATTGATGTAAGAAGAAACCTGAATCTCATTCACACCTTTTGTTTAGACATAATTGTTTCTAGTTGTAAACTATTGAGAGTTGAGTGACATATTCCCAATCAAGGCTTTGGTAGCAGCTGTGGTCTTATCAAAAAGTGCTCCACCACTAGCAGCATCTAAAATGTTTCTATCCATTGGTAGCACTCCCTCATAGAAATACTGGATAAGCAACTGTTCAGTAATCTGGTGTTGGGGGCAATTAGACACTAACTGCTTGAATCTTCCCCAATATTCTGCCAATGATTCATTGTTGAGCTGTCTAATACCACATATATCTTTTATGATTGATGCAACTCTAGAGGCCGGAAAGTATCTCTCTAGGAAGACTTTCTTCAAATCATTCCAGGTTGTGACAGAATTCGGCTTAAGATAGTAAAACCAATCTTTGGCAGCACCTTGTAGTGAAAGGTACAGTAACAACAGGATATTCAATACATAAAGAATTATAGTTCACATCAGGGGCAACAAGTTCTTTAAGCGTTCTTTGCTTAGCCATATTAAATTTAATAGGAAAAAAATTAACAAAGAATGAGAAAATACAGAAGCAATTCAGCAATTCAACAAATGCAAAAATACCAACAATGTCCCTAATGAGAAAAAGAGTGGAAAAATAGAAAAGCGGTTAAAATAAAATCTGTTCTGGACTGGACCAATGGCTAGAATTGGCCCAATCCGCCTATGTACCAGAGCTGCCCCAAAGTGCCTAAGTCCAATCCACGGAGGGGAAAAAGTTACCTTTCTTCCCCTCCAACCGGGCAAGGAATTCAATATCCCTCCCCGGAATAACTGCCCGTTACGCACGGCTTCATTGCTCCCCGAACAGCTATGGGCAGGTGCCCGAAACTATGCCTATGCCCGACATAACAGCTAGTTTTGGGCACCCTGCCTGACATAACGGCTAGTTTGGGTAGTTACCTATTCTTTGGGGAAAACGGTTATTTCGCCCCAAAAATAGGATCGTTGGCCACGCGCTGGGGGCTCTATATAAACCCTTTCGCCTGAGAGGGTCAGGTATAAAATATTCACCCTACGAACTAACACTTTGTACTTACCCCTTTTCTCTGACCCTTTCTTACTTGAGCGTCGGAGTGCCTTGCAGGTACACCCCCCTCCTCTCCATACGACCAGCATCCCTGACGCACTTGGCGGTCTGATTCTACAGGATCTGATCCAGGCTTCACGATCAGTGGCGCCGTCTGTGGGAAACTTTGTTCTCCCCGTCTTCTTTCCTCAGAAACCGAAGATCAAAACAATTCTCAAACATCATCACGATCATGGACTCCCAAGATCGCACCAAGGATGCTCTCCAAACCACCATCCTCCCCGTCAACAAATCTGACATTGACGGCCAGCCATCTCTCCTTCGAGATGCTCGTTTCCTCAGGGACGGAGCCACTGCTTCTCCTTCCCCTACCCCTGCTGATCACAACAACGATCAGCCAGCACTGGACATCCAGCCCTTTCCTGTTCCGCCCAACACCGATTCGGCCGTGGCAGCCCTCCTGGAGGCGATCAACAAAACCAACTCCCTAATCCTACAGCAGAACGAAAGGATTGGGGCGTTAGAGGAGTCCAACCATCCAAGATCCCCTCCTACGCGGAGGAACCAGCGACGATCAAGAAGCTCGTAGCCCCGGAGAGAAATCAACCGAAGACTGCGTCAAGAGTCTGAGCCTCGCGCAGCCCAGAAGCGCGACCAGATCTCCCCGCGTGACCAGCACGCTCACGAACACAAGAGGACTCGGAGGAACGAGCAATCTCCACCGATGAAGTCTAAAGGATGGAACCACTCACCTTCTCCTCGAAGGAACCGCTCACCTTCTCCGCGAAGGAACCGGCGTCGCGAGCATCCCGCTCGTTCCCCATCATACACCAGTTCTAGCAGCGACGACGAGCCTCGCGGCCCGTTGTCCCAGGAGATCTTGGCTACCCGTCTCCCAAAAGGCTTGGAGAAACCCCTGTCACTTAGCATGTACGAAGGGACCACTGACCCCGACAAGCACATCGAGAACATCGATGCGCTATTAGACTACCGTGGCGTCCGGGGCGCCATCAAATGCAGACTATTTTTGACGACGCTCTGAAAGGGAGCGATGACATGGTATAAGCAGTTGCCCGAAGAATCCATTACCTCGTGGAGACAATTGGGCAGGATGTTCTCGTGACATTTCACAGCTTCTCGCCGCCACCTGAAGACTGAGGCCTCCCTTGGAGCCATAATCCAAGGAAAGGACGAACCTCTCCGCGCTTATATCAAGAGGTTCAATAAAGAAGCAGTGCAGGTCCCTACAACGGACGAAATGAAGAAGTTTCTGCTCGAGCAAGGGCTCCGCCCGGGTTCCTAGTTTTCTAAAGTCGTTGGCCTCGCGCCACCGAGGAATTTAGACGCCCTCCTCCTCAAAGCCCAATCGCACATTCAGTACGAGGAGAAGGTTGCGGCCAGCAATGTCCGGGCATCCCGTCATCAGGAGAATGCTCGGATCTCCAAAGGCGACGAAGCCTCGATATCTCATCGGGGTGAACAAAGGCGCGAAGACCGCCCCCGGGACTCCCGCGACAGCAAGGGGCCATCTGGACGGTTCCACGACTATACTCCCCTAACAGTCTCCAGGGAGAAGATTCTGTCCGAATGTGCCAATTCGGAGTTCAAGCAGGCAGGGGTCCGCTTCCCTAAATAGCAGCCGGCCAGACCAAACTTGGACAAGTCAAAATACTGCCGCTTCCACAAGAGTCACGGCCACACTACAGAAGACTGCATCCACCTGAAGGATGCCATTGAAATACTTATCGGGGATGGCCACCTGAAACAGTACACGAAGAAGAAGGACACTCCTCGGCAGGACGCCCAGGAGTCCAAGAAGATAAAAGAGGAGGTACCCTCCTCGGAAGGCACCAATATCCAGGTCGCTATGTCCGTATCACGACCCAAGGACTTCTACGTTCCGGGCGGGCTCAGCGTGCCTACTTATTTTGCGGCCCACAACCCATGGGAGACGTTTCCCTCTGCCATGGTTGTTTCTGGCGAGGGCTTCAAAAAACTCACGGTGGGCTCCATGAAGCGAAAATTCGAGCATCTGATCAACACGAGCTCCAACAAGGTGACCACGCTTGATCAGGCCCCTAAGGGCTCTATCCCCATCTACTTCTACAGAGAAGAGCTCCTCGGGGGATCCCCGAACTCAAGCATACCCTTGCTTGTCAGAGCCAGAATGGCGAACTTCGACGTTCGCAGAATCCTCGTCGACCAGGGCAGCTCGGTCGACATCATGTACTCCCAATTATTTTCGACGCTTCAGCTGGACGAATCACACCTTACCCCATATGTAGGGTCTGATTTACAGGGATTCAACAGATCAATCACCAAGCCATGGGGCTACGTCGAACTGGTCATAACCATCAGAACAACTGAGATGGCCAGATCCGTCAAGGTGTAATTTCTGGTAATCGACTGCCCGTCGCTTTACAAGTGCATATTCGGAAGACCAACCCTGGCCGAGTTGGTAGCGGTGCCTTCAACAGTCCACCTAAAGATGAAGTACTACACTTCAAAAGGAATGGTCGCCATCCTCCACGGCGACATCGAAGCTGTACGATGATGTTTCGAGGCAGCTACAAAAGGGCTCAACGCAATTGCATCCAAGCCAAAAGCGTCGGGCAAGCCAGCACTGCCAAGCAGTTCCGAGGAAGCAAATCCTCTTCCCCAGGTCGACTCCATCGACCTCGATAGTCGCTTCCAAGAGGAAGAACAGCAGGAGGAACGAGCAGATTCAGCCAATCCATCCAGCAGCAGCTCCCATCCGACACGCCCAATTCCGGATGGCAACTTCGAGATCGTCCTGTTCGGCGATGACCCTCAACGGGGAGTAAAGATTGGAGGAGATCTGCCCGACATCGCGAGGAAGAACCTCAAGGCATGCCTCCGTGAGAATGCCGACCTCTTCGCGTGAAGTGCCGCCGAAATGCCCGGCTTGGATCCATTCGTCGCATGCCACCAGCTGACAATTGACCCGGTCGTCAAGGCCGTAGCACAACGTAGAAGAAAGCAGTCTCCGGAGAAAATGGAGGCTGCTGAAAAAGCTGTAAAGGACCTCCTCGAGGCCAAATTCATTTCGGAGGCCAAGTACACCACTTGGCTGTCCAACGTTGTATTAGTCAAAAAATCTAATGGAAAATGACGCATGTGCATTGATTACACCGATCTCAATAAGGCATGCCCGAATGATGCCTACCCCTCCCCAATATTGATAAACTTGTTGATAATTCTGCCGATTTTAAACTTTTATCGTTCATGGACGCCTACTCGGGCTATAATCAAATTCCAATGGCAATGGCCGACAAAAAATACACGGCCTTCATGACCGAATCGGGCAACTATTACTACAACGTAATGCCCTTCGGCCTGAAGAACGCCGAAGCAACCTACCAAAGAATGATGAACAAAGTATTCCGGGGAGAAATAGGCGACATGCTCGAAGTCTACATGGACGACATGATCGTTAAATCCCACGAGGAAACCGATCATACTGCCCATTTGAGAAAGGTCTTCGAACAGGCCAGGAAATACAAAATGCGTTTTAATCCAGAGAAGTGCACGTTTGGTGTCCGGGCAGGCAAGTTCCTCGGCTTCTACTTAACAGAACGAGGAATCGAAGCCAATCCCGACAAATGCCGAGCATTCTCCGAGTTTCCTATGCCCAAGTCCAAGAAATCCATCCAGTCCCTCAACGGGATACTCGCGTCACTATCTCGTTTCGTGGCCAAGTCCGCCCAGCACGCCTTACCATTCTTCAAACTCCTCCGCAAGGAGGCACCATTCGAATGGACCAAGGAATGCGACAAGGCCCTTATCCACCTAAAACGAGCACTCTCAGAGCCACCGGTCCTCTCTCACCCGAACAGTGGCGAAACGTTGTACCTGTATCTCGTTGTGGCAACTGAAGCAGTGAGCGCCGCTCTCATCCGCGAGACACCTGACGGGCAGAAGCCCATTTATTTCACGAGCAAAGCACTACAAGGACCAGAGTTAAGATACCAACAGATAGAGAAGGTGGCACTGGCCCTCATCAACGCAGCCAGAAGATTAAGACACTACTTCTTGGCCCACACGATCGTGGTTCGAACAGATCAGCCCATAAAGCAGCTACTCGGACGACCAAACATGGCCGGTCGAATGCTTAAATGGTCGCTTGAACTGTCCGAATTTGACATCCAATATGAAGGCAGGAAAGCTCTCAAAGCCCAGGCGCTGGCCGACTTCGTCGCAGAAATGATATTCGCAGACTCCCCCTCGAGCGAAGCGCGCAAATGGACCATTTTTGTGGACGGTGCCTCCAGCTCGGCAGAAAGCGGTGCGGGCATCATACTGGAAAGCAACGAAGGAATCATCGTCGAAGTGTCACTCACCTTGTCCTTCCCCACCTCCAACAACCAGGCCGAGTACGAAGCCTTCCTCGCTGGATTACGTCTGGCCGAGGACTTGGGCGCAGAAGAGATCGTCATTTGCACGGATTCATAACTCGTGGCCCTCCAGGTCCGAGGAGAATATCAAGCCAAAAACGACAACCTGACCGAATACTTGGCCCTGGTAAAGAAGGAAATGGCGAAGTTCACAACAGTGGAAGTAAAACACGTTCCCCGCGAACATAACGTACAAGCAGACGTGCTATCTAAACTAGCCAGCATGAAGAAGAAAGGCGGTAACAAATCCGTCATTCAGGAGGTACTTCCTCGACCCAGTATCGAGAAGGCCTCCCCGACACTCGACGTACAGGTGATCGGCGACAGCAACTGCTGGATGACCCCAGTCTACAATTATCTCGCCAAAGACGAACTCCCGTCCGACCCAAAAGAGGCCAGCACAGTTAGGCGAAGAGCCTGCTCGTATGTCTTGGGTGAAGATAAACTCTACAGGCGGGGATTCTCCATTCCGTTGCTCAAATGTGTCGAAGAGGAGTTGGTCGCGCACATCCTGCGCGAAATCCACGAAGGAATCAACGCCCATAATCTCGGCGGAAGGTCACTTGCATGGAAGGCCCTCCGAGCAGGATATTACTGGCCGACCATGCAGCACGACGCAAAAAAGCACGTGAAGAAATGCGATAAATGCCAATGGAACGGGGACATGCACCTGGCTCCACCTAACGAGCTCAAGACAATGTCCTCCCCGTGGCCATTCGCCTGGTGGGGCCTAGAAATCCTAGGACCCTTCGTGGTAGGATCAAATCAGAACAAATATCTAATAGTGGGCGTGGACTATTTCACAAAATGGATAGAAGCGAAAGCTCTAGCCAAGATAACTTCCCTCAACATCCTGCGTTTCTACAAACGAAACATCCTTGCGCACTTCGGCATCCCCCAAGTGATAGTGACAGACAACGGGACGTAATTCACGGACAGGAAGTTTCAAGACTTCGTCGGCCAACTAGGCACGAAGCAGCACTTCGCATCCGTCGAGCACCCTCAAACAAATGGGCAAGCTGAGGCAGCTAACCAAGTCATCCTTAGAGGCCTCAAACGAAGGCTGGACGAAACAAAAAAGGCATGGGTCAAGGAACTGCACAACGTACTATGGGCATACCGAACAACTCCACACTCTATAACCGGGGAAACACCCTTCCGTCTAGCATACGGAACTGAGGCCGTGATCCCCGTCGAAGTTCACATACCCTCTAGGCGGACAGAGTCCCCCCTAGACGAGGAGATGAACGACGAATCATTAAGAAAGGAACTCGACCTCATCGAGGAAATCTGAACAGGGGCAGCCCTCCGCGAAGCCTCACTAAAATAAAAAATCACCATCAGGCACAACGCCAAAGTGATACGACGTGAGTTCGACGTGGGAAGCCTCGTCCTAAGAAGGAGCCACAAAGACTCTCACGAAGGCAAACTAGCAGCCAACTGGGAAATACCCTATCGCGTCTGAGCAAAAACGGAAAATAGGGCCTACTTCCTAGAACACCTCAACAGGGAAGAACTTGCTCGACCATGAAACGCCGAAAAGCTAAAACAATACTACAGCTAAATCCTCGGTTCGACCCGTCGCAACGAAGAACGTCAGCTACCGACCACTATGCGCATCTAGGTACAAGCGTCGCATACGAATAAAGCAGAACCTCGCTTAGTAACGAGCCAGGCCACTGCTCGACGGCGGTCCTCGATCGAGCATCGCTGTCGTCAAAGTACCATGACCGACAGAACCCCAGCTCGCGATGGGACGTTCACGCCGCGAACTCAGGCCTCAAACGCGACCTGAGCTCTGCACCCCGCCAGTACATTCCCCGGCCGTTCGACCAGTTCCCCTCACTGTCGAACATATCCGCAACGAGTAATCCCCCTAAAATATTTGCGCAAGTCAAATACTCCCAACCACGGGCAGATGTACACTTGCGACGAGTATGAATACTATACTTAGCAAAAAATAAAAGCAAGTAAATTCATACAAACAATAGAATTAAACATGTGATAATTTAACATAATAAGTGGTCGCAAGGGCCACGGTTGTACTTCGTTACATAAAACGGGGGCCATGCCCCCCAAAAAAATAAATTACAAGCAATTCCACGGCACGCAGGCCGGACAGATTACAACAACATCAAAAATACAAACTCCTCACTCATCCGCATGCTCGGCAGGTTCTGGCTGGGGTCCCTGGTCCTCTGCGGGCTGATCCTCGGGGGTACTTTCAAGGAGACCGTCGGGCACGACAATACGGCCATCCTCTACATGCGCCAGGTAGTGGGTACCCTCGACAGAAAAATCGAGCTCAGGGTTCACCGCCCGCAATTGAGCCACGACATTTTGGAAAGACTCCGCCACGACGGCAATACCATCATCTTCGGCCAGCAGCATGCGAGCAACCAGCTCGGATCTAGTCTTCAATTCTTTCACATCGTCTGATTCGTCGACACCCGGGGCATTAACCGCCCTCAGCTCCCTGATCAGCTCCTCAGCAGCTTTCTTCTCTGCCGCCAGCTTAGAGTTCTCCTCCTTCAGCCTGGCCACCTTCTCCCCGGCCTTTTTCTGAGTATCGCCGACACTCTTAACTTCCTCCTTGAGGGACGTAATAGAAGCCCGGGCAGCAGTAAGCTCAGACTCAGTCGCAGAGTCCCCTTCGGCGTAAACAGCTACCATCTCCAGCATCCTGACCAAGGCAGAAGCATCTTGAGCCACCAGTACCCTCCTGCTCGGGCGATCCATACTTTCCAAGCGAAGGGATTCCGCCCGGGGCACGACTAAAGAGTTCCCCTCAAAGAACCTCCTATTGTGGATGCAAGGAGGAAGCTCGAACCTCCCTTTATCCGGAACCCGAGTGAGATCAACATAATCAACTGTCCTTGCCCGTTTGCCCTATTCGGTCAAAGACAAAGAAGATCCCCGAGGGGCAGGAGTAGGAGAAGAAGAGGTCCCTGTAGCAGAATGCACCAGAGGAGGAACACGAGCACCAGTAAAGCGAGACTTTGGAGGGACTGCCCCGGCCTTGTTCCTCGCAAGAGCGTTCCTGACAACCCTGTCGTGGGCCTGAGACATCTCACCTGCACAAACAAAGTACGAACATGTTAGATACGAGGAAGAAAAATAACGCAAACAAAGCCTAAATAACTAAGACTACCAAGCAGCTTCTCAGCATCCACGAAAGTCTTGCACTCTAGTAGTGCCTTAATGTTGATGAATCGACGCTCGACCCTCTGACTCCCATCTTCCTCGAAGATTGGGTCGCCCTTGCTCGTCCAGCATGCAGCAAGCCCGAAGGAGTTGACCCACCTCACCAGCGCCTCGTACGCCACGGCGTCCTGCCCGCGTAAATCGCTCGGTTGGAAGACATAGTCACCAGGCTTCTTGGCAAAATGGTCGGGCGCCCAATAGATGGGGAACTTGTAGATTCTCTGTCCAATATACCTCCCCTCCTCGTCGTGCAGTTCGTTCCCATTCTCGTCGACTTCGATCTCCCAGACATATGTACTGTCCTGGGCAGCCTCGGACACGGGCTCAACGACGTAGTACCGTTCCTTGAATGTCTGGATAGACTCTGAAAATGGCTTGAACAGCTTACGGGGCTGCTTTAAAGAGACCCAGCCATACTTCTTCCCCGATAGCTGCCTCTGAAGATGGAAGACAGTGAAAAACAAAGGAAGAGTAGCCCCTATAGCGAGATGCTCGCATACTAACTCGAACGCCCGAATGAAGGCCAGCGAGTTAGGATGCAACTGCGTGGGGGCTAACTTCAAATGCTCGAACACTGACAGTTGAAAGTCAGTAAAAGGCAACCTCAGGCCCAGTTCTTTAAAGGCATACTCGTACATCGTGAAGCGGTCCACGAAGCTCGTACAGACCTGCTCGTCTAAAGAAGGGAAGTGCATCTTTCACTCTCCCTCCGATCTTACCTCCGTGAAAACATCCACCAAAGATTTTGCGAAAGTCGACACATGCTCGGCAGGTTCGGCCACCTCCCACTCCTCTGCGGAGAACCCGTCGACATCCTCGTCCATGTCGTCTACCTCTTCCTCCTCCCCGACTTCCTCCCCGACATCAGTGGAAGAACTCGAAGCCATCGAGCTCGAAGCCGTTGAGCTGCTATTATCATCAGAGCCTGTTTCCTCCTCGGACATATCTATTACAATCTCTCTATCTGACCCCGTCGCCATTACAATCACCTGAAAAGCAGAGAAAAAAGTGAATTCGACAGCAAATCAAATCCACCCTTCCACCGCTAAGTCAAGTGAAAGGGCGCACAAAGGGCGGAGGACAACGTCCCCGGCCTAAGCCCTAACATCAATAGAAAGGCCAAAACCTCCCCGCGAGGAGGCGCCCATAACAGATCATCTCCCAGCGAGGAGCTTCCCCGCATTCATACCCAGTTTCCGTTCGAAGCTTCGCCGGAAATCGCAAAGCTCCACCAGAATCTGGGAATGTTCCACCGGAAAACTCATCGCCCAATCAGGAGATGAACAGACACGGTGGTCATACATACATAGATGTCGCAACATCTCCGTGAACCACCCTCCTCGCTGAAATGCACTACTAGCTCCGGCGACATGTCAGCAGTGGAAAAGTGGCACAACCACCGTCCACCACCAACAACCGCCGGAATTTCCCCTATTTCATCCTCTAAACCTAGTCCTAACCGCATGCAACCTACCCTCAACAACCAAAAGGAGTAGAACAAGTTATAAATCAGAAAACTTACTTGATTTAAGAAGGGAAAGTGGCTGCTCAAAAACTTGGAGCGATGGTCGGAGTGAACAAACGGCGGTAACGGGCAGGGACGTTGAAGAAACGAAGAGAAATCAGACTGAAAAAGTTCCAAACTAAACGAATTCTTCCTTTTTATACAAAGGGGCACGTGCATACACGTGCTCGTAGGCCATGATGGCTATCCACTAGCCATCATTGCCTAGTAACCGCTACACGGAGCTCGAGGCACACGTGGCGCCCCAACATTTCCAATTCTGTCTGACCCTTAGTCTCCCCGAACACCGGGCAACAAGGTCACGACCACGAATCTCATGGACATAGAGGGCCACGAGCACATTGAGACAATCCTCCTAGTCTTCAAACGACGACTCCATACTGGCTCCACGGAGCAATGAGCAGTCCTTAAGTCATCACTCCCACGCTCGGGAGCAACGACTTGGGGGGCTCCTGTTCTGGACTGGACCAATGGCTAGAATTGGCCCAATCCGCCTCTGTTCCAGAGCGGCCCCAAAGTGCCTAAGCCCAATCCACAGAGGGGCAAAAGTTACCTTTCTTCCTCTCCAACCAGGCAAGGAATTCAACGTCCCTCCCCAGAATAACTGCCTGTTACACACAGCTTCATTGCTCCTTGAACAGCTATGGGCAGGTGCCCGGAACTATGCCTATGCCCGACATAACGGCTAGTTTTGGGCACCCTGCCCGACATAACGGCTAGTTTGGGTAGTTACCTATTCTTTGGGGAAAACGGTTATTTCGCCCCGAAAATAGGACCATTGGCCACACGTTGGGGGCTCTATATAAACCCTCTCGCTTGAGAGAGTCAGGTATCAAATATTCACCCTACGAACTAACACTTTGTACTTGCCCCTTTTCTCTGACCCTTTCTTACTTGAGCGTCGGAGTGCCTTGCAGGTACACCCCCCTCCTCTCCATACGACCAGCATCCCTGACGCACTTGGCGGCCTGATTCTACAGGATCTGATCCAGCCTTCACGATCAAAATCTAAAAATTATAAAAATATGACTAAAAATCAAATTGAATCAGAAGAAATCTCTACAAAAAATTTTGGATTTTTTTGAAAATATGAAAATAGAAAATAAATCAAATAAAATAGAAAAATAAAGAATTTGCAAATTTCATGGTCAAAATCTTTTAGAATTTAATTCTAAATGAGTATTGTTTAGCGATTTTTTTTCTGATATTCTGGAAAAAATTCTGAGCGAATCGAAACAGTAGCTTCAAAACTTGCCTGGTAGGCTGAAACGCTTACCACTGCACTGCAACCCTGAAAATCAGCAAGCAAAAAAAAAAAACAAAAAAAAAATCTAACAAAACTCTAAATTAAAGTTCTAAAATTGTCTAACATCAATAAGAATCCCCAGCAACGACGCCAATTTGATCCACTGTCGCGCACGGATAAAAAACGAGTATTTTTGAAAAATATAGTTACGGTAACGACAACTCGAGTATCGTTCTCAAAAGGACTCTTGTAATTTTATTATCCAACACAGTAACGGTTTATGGGGGGTTTGGTTTTGATTTAGAAAAAATAATGAAAATAAGTGATTATAAAAAAAAGTGATTATCAATTAAGCTAAAACGGCTAATCCTACTGATTCAGATTCTGACTTATCATCGGCTATTATAACACCAATCCCTAAGCGACTTCGATCCTATTCGATTATGAGATCAATTAGACAAGCGCTTATCAAAATAAAATGAATTATGTTTCTGTTTACCATATTAATCAAACGGTTAAGAATATGACGAGTTAACGAATTAAGAAAACGATAACACGTAATTAAATTTAGGAACATGCATACAATCGAATTTAATGAATTATATCCTATGAATACCAATCTAATTAAGCAAGCAGTTAAAATCAAATTAAGCATATGACTTCATAGAAAAGGATTGAAAGGAATCGAATTTAAATTGGTGTTAGAATAACGTCAAAGCGGTGGAACCCGTAAGCAGCAGGATTAGCCTTCGGGAATTAGTTCTCCATTACAATCGTAAAAAGCAAAGTAAAATCGCGAAAAGAAGGTAATGAATAGTAGTATGGCTGCTACTAGGTATAGAAAAGCATAAGAAAATCTGGTTCTAATCCAACTGGGTCGAAAAACATAAAAAAAACCCGGCCCAAAACTAAATATTCCTAAAGCCAGAATTTGGGTCCTGACTTCAACGAATTATTCGAGCCTACTACACTCCGAATCAGCTTCTTCGTACAACATGAAAGTTGTAGGTCTTTGTCTCAGCTTTCCAACGCCTAGTAGAACGCGTAAATCCAATTCACGTAGCTCCAGTTATGATCCAAATAGTGGACAGGTATCAAATAGCCGCTAAAGCTGAAAAATAAGCTGCGAAAATACATTAACGGCAAACAAAGACTTAATTATAAAACATAATAAAACAGTAAAATAAACAAAACAAACTAAGGAAATGCCTAAGTACAAACATAAGAGAATGTGTATTAAAATGCACTGATCAATAACTTCTCAACTCCCCTGCTAAGTATAACACTTAATTTAAACATTTGCCTATAGGAAATAGTAGTTACCTCATTGTTAACGAAGGAAGAAACTGATCACATGAATATGATTTCATACACATTTGCAATTGGATATATCATGTATGCCATGTTGCATACTTGACTAGATGTTTCTTATCCCTCGAGTGCAACACCCTAATTTTCTCTGCGTAAATTATAAATAGAATCAGAGTAATTTCACAATCACCAAAACAATTAGGATGCTACTTTATCACCAAAATAGCTCGTACAATAGGATATGTAACACATGCAGAATTTTAAAAACAATAATAGAAATAAACATGTTTGAACTTCAATTTTTATATGAATAGCAGCGGAAAACACCAACAACTGATTAGTTTAACATTTTCAAAACAGAATCATAACATAAAGTTATTTAAGAAATTATCAAAAACATAGGAGATATACATAACAATCTCCACCAAACATAAAATAGGACACAAGCATTCCACCCCCAGTGTTACATATCAGAGCAGACGCCGACTCAACAAAAAGCATAAGGAAAAACACTATCTTCCACTCACTTCCACACCTCTACTGCGGATTATTTGCACGATGCCCATGTAAAGGAAACATTCAAACAAAATGGGTGATAATTCACAATCATATAAAGAAATGCATAATAATATGTAAGCACCCCATCAACATATGCACAATCACTCAATCTACAATTCAAACTCCACACAATCCACACCTCATGATGTAACATGTATGCAAATGCAAAGAGACTCAACTCAGGACTCAATGCATGTGGTACCAAATGTGAACTCTCAGGTTCACTCGCTCTGATCCCCACCATAGGATCATAGCCCACCAAAAATCGTTATCATCACCATAGGTAATGCTACACTAAGTCCTACCTAGAACAAGTTGCTTGCACCTAATCCCCACCATAGGATTGAGGCTCGCCAAAAATGGACCACCATCTAAACATCATGATGCATGATTCATATAAGATATACAATAACAACAACAATCCAATGTACAATGATATTCACCTTAATAATTATACCAAACCAAAACTGACCACCAACATCCAACATGTACTACAAGCATTCAACAATGGCATTATGGTAGCATAGCAAGTAATAACACAACATTCGTACACAATGCCATACTGCAACATATACACCACATACCATCCAACACCATTACGAACCATTTAAAATTATTTTCAGGCACTGAAACTATTTTTAAAATAAAGTTCATTGCGTCAGCTTCCCAATGTTTCGAACGACGCCTCAAACGGACACCCGGAACTCAAGTTATGAATTTTTAAAGTTTTACACAACAAGTATAACCGGTTATCCAAAAACAAGTAACTGGTTACCACTTAATGAAAAACAGTGGCTAACCCATCTCAGTGTAATCAGCTACACCAAATCTAGTAACCAGTTACACCCTTTACAAAATGCCCAGTTACACTATTTTTGGACAGTGTAACCGGTTACACCAATACCTGTAACCGGTTACACCTTAGAAAAACCCAGTTTTTATAAAATTTGTCTCAGGTGTAATCGGTTACCACTGACAAAATCAATTTTTCTGCAACTTTTTGATACGAAAACCAGATTGCAACATTCCAAATTTTTATAAAAATCATATCTTTGAGTTTCGCGCTTCAAAACCCAACCACACACAACAACAGAATCGTTCATCAATGCACAAATCATGCAAGCACACATCATGATCATATTATCACACAATTGCAAAATTACAAATTAATTGCTCAGAACATAGAGAAGAAAATAACAATCATATAGAGATATAGAAACCCACCCACATGTTATCATGCAATCCCTATATAATAAGAAATCCCACCCTTACCTTGGTATTCCTAGCAATGATTTCTTCAACCCTCTGGCAATGGTGTTCTTCCTAGGCTTCTTCTTCCTTGCCCTAGCCATCTCTTCTCTTTTTCTCAACTTTCACGTACTGACAGTTTCTACTTCCCTTTTCCTTCTTTTTCTTATTTTTAATATATTATTCTCCAATTACACCTTATTCCCACTAAATAAAATAATAATAATTTCACTAACTATCTATTTTAAATAATATCCACCTAATACTATTTAATCAAATAAATATTAACTAATATGAATTTATTAGCTTTACTCTTACCACCGCCAAATCTCTACAATTTTACTCAAACACCTCAAATACCTTAAATTCAACATTTTTAAGGTTACTACCCTTCATTTAAGGGTCCCTCTACCACCACAAATCATAAACAAACACACACATGCACACACACACACACACATACACGCACACACACACACACACACACACACACACACACACACACACACACACACACACACACACACACACAATCATATAATTATTTACGAAAATAAATAAATAAATAAATAAATTGGGGCGTTACAACTATCCTCCTCTTAGAACATTTTCGTCCTAAAAAATTTACATGATGCGAACAACTCAGAATATGACTCTCCCATCCCACTCTCCAACTCCCACGTCATGTTCCTTCCAGCAGCTCCTCCCCAAACTACCATCACGAGAGTAATATCCTTGCCTCTCAACTTTTTCAACTCACTGTCTTTGATCCTCGCAAGTAAAGCTTCAACTGTAAGATTATACCTTATTTGCACATCATCTCTCGGAATCACATGAGATGGATCCGAAACATACTTCTGAAGCTGTGAGACATGGAATACATCATGAAATTTTGCAAGATTAGGTGGCAACGCCACCCTATAAGCAACTACTCCAACCCTGTCAGAAATCTAATACGGACCGATAAATAGAGGAGTAAGCTTTCTTGATTTCAAAGTACGCTCGACACCGGTCACCGGAGTGACTCTCAAGAATACATGGTATCCCTCTTGAAACTCAAGATCCTTCCCCCTCTTATCATGGTAACTCTTCTTTCTACTCTGCGAAGCTTTCATATTCTCTTGAATTAATTTCACTTTTTTAGTAGTCTGCTGGACAATCTCAGGCCCAAGTACCATATTCTCACTAGACTCATGCCAACATAAAGGTGTCCTACACCTCCAACCATACAATGCCTCAAAAGGTGCCATTCAAATTCTAGAATGGTAACTATTGTTACAAGTGAACTATATCAGCGACAAATGACTATCCCAAACACCTCCTTGGTCAAGAACACATGCTCTCAATAAATCCTCCAATGACTGAATAGATCTTTCTGTCTGACATTTGTCTCTGGATGATAAGCAGAACCCAACCTCAGCTTAGAACCCAAAGCCTCCTACAAACTCTCCCCAAATCTGGATGTAAAACTCATATCTATATCATAAATACTACTCAACGGAACTCCATGCAACTTCACAGTCACACAGATGTAAATCTCTGCTAACTTCTGAAAAGGAAAACTGATATTAACCGGAATAAAATGTACCAATTTCGTCAATTTATCAACCACCACCCAATTCCATCATGCCCTCTAGGAGTATTTGGTAATCCCGTCACAAAGTCCATAAAAATGCTATCCCATTTCCACTCTAGAATATCTAACGGGTGCATCAACCCTGCAGGCTTCTGGTGCTCAACCTTCGGCTTCTGACAAGTCAAACACGCATACACGAATTGTGCCACGTCACGCTTCAGTCCATGCCACCAAAATATCATTTTCAAATCCTGATACATCTTATTAGCTTCTGAATAGATACTCAAGCTACTTCTATGACTTTCTTCTAATATCATCTTCTTCAACTCAGGATTATCAGGTATACAGATTCTACCTAAGAATTTCAACACACCATACTCATCCACTCTAAAATCATCCTCTTCAGTCCGACTTCTCTCAACCATTGATAAGTGCAAAATGTACCTATTTTTGTATATAAGTTTTGTTACACTTATCTATACTTTTTGTTGATATCGTTCGAATAATCCATGATTTGTTTATAAATACGTTTACTTTACATTTTAGTGTATATATTGCGTATCGTGTAAATATCAATGAGTTTAATTGATTTTCTCTCATTTTTGCAGGTATTCAATCAAGGATATCTTGCCATTATTGTATAGAGCATTGAATAAGCTTTCCAGCGCTTCAAACCGGGCGAAAAACGGAGTTAAGGTTCAAAAGTTACGAATAAAACAATGCAGAATTTTTGCTGTCTGGTATGCTGCGCCCCTGCAGCGCCGGGCGGTGCAGAGGCACTAGAAAATAGAATAAATTCCAGTAGCGTTCTGTATTTTTGAGCCAGCGCCGGACGGTGCAATTCTAGCGCTGGGTGCTCCAGAACAATGCTGGAACTTACAAAATAAGCCGCCTTTCGCCCCCGGGCGCCCCAAAACATCGCCGGGCGAAACTGTGCAGACAGAAACACCATTTAAGGCCAAAAACACTATTTTTTGAGTATGTTTTTAGGGGAACTTTCTCCCAACTTCATCAAACATATTTTAGGAGTAGAGAGGCTTAGAAACAACATTAGAGGATGCATATTATTGATCCGAAGTTGGATTTGCTTCAATCGGCTCTGACAAACCGTGAGAAATTGGTTCTTCTCCTTTCTTCTCTTTGTATTCTCTATTTGTTGAGGTTTTGTATGTAAATCTCTTGATACCTATTGTATTTCATCTAATGTATGTTTGTGAATGAATTCTGATTTTCTATTGTTGTTGTCTTTGATTGATTATTTGTGGTCTTGACAAAACCTTTACAAATCTTTGATCTTAGATTTTCTTTTACCAATGAGCAAGCATTTGACATGGTTTTGTGAGTTGATATTCATTTTATCATTTGTTGTATTGTGTTGATTAAGTAGCATAGGTAGCATGAGTAGGATCAATACGATATCGCGAGGATGCGTGATAATAGGGATGAAGAAGGATATTCACATTCATTTGGCAAATTAGTTGAATACATGTAAAAAGGGTTAAGTGTATGTACGTATTCTGATCTTGGCTTTAATACGAAGAAATCATTTATCTGATATGGATGTTATAGTAATATTTGTTGGGGCTAGACTCTAGAGATAGATTTAGGCTTAACACTTGCGTGAGTATCAGTTCTTAATGCTCAGTGTTGGTTTTGTTGCGTGAGACATCACCAATGAGACAATACGGTTGTTCTCTCGACGTTGCGTTAGACATAACCTCTGTTGTGGGTGATACGTGAGGATATTAGGCGAATGACTGATTTGTGTTTACTATGATTAGAAGAATGCATGTGTTATCGATTGATCTCTATTAAGTTTCTCTTCTCTGAATAATTTGTTATTGTTATTTACTTGCTTTTTGTTCCTTTAATTTTCTGCATTTGCTTTTGGTTCGTTTTAAACCAGAACTTTTGATCCATGAGCTTAGAAATATAGATACCGTTGAATGGCATTCTTTCCCTCGCACTGATCCCTGTGGAGAATGACAAAACTGTGTTACTTATATATTTTTGCTTGCTGCTATTCTAGCTTCAACAAAAATGGCGTCGTTGCCGGGGATTGGTGTTTCGATATTGATTTGCATCGTATAGTTTCTATGTTTTTAAGCTTCGTACATAATTGTCTATATTGTATATTTACTTGTATAAACACTTGTTTTGCTTTTGTATAGACTTGTTTATAGTTGTTTTCCATAAGTGATTGTATATATGTGTTTTCCATCATGTTTATGTGTGTGTATATATTTTTGTTTTTGGTTTATGTTTGCTCAAGTGTTGCAGGTTTTATTGGGTCGCTACCGGTGAACGAAGCAACATGGAGGAGCTTGTACGTAAATAAGGCGTCGAGCTTACGTTGTGAAACAAGCGCCTGTTGGGAGGCAACCCAACGATTTGAGTTTGTAAAGTTTTATATTTAGTAGTATAGTTAGAATAAGATGATATTGGATGGATTGAGTTAGAGAAAGAGCTTGAAAAACTCAGCAAGCCTGTGCGCGCTTAGCGCGCCTTGCTTTTTGTGGAAAAACTCTCTTATTCTCTTATCCGCTTTCACGCATTTTGTTAGTATATGTTTATTAGTTTTAGAAATTTTTGTGTTTGTTCTCAAGTTTTGTTTTTGATTAGCTTGAGGATGCATGGTGTGATTTTTCAATTTTGATTGTTTCAACAAGAAAATGTTATGGTAGTGTGAAAAGTTTAAAGAAAGTTGCATTGCTTTGGTTTGTGTTTATTGTTTTTCTAGAACATAACATGTGTATGAACCTTAGGATTTGTGCAACTTACATGTCATTCATTCTCTTGCAATTTTTGCTCATTTATGAATCACTTTAGTTCATAGCCCCATGTGAGGAAACCTCCATTGTTTACTAAATGCTTGGATGACTGATAAATTTTGTTTAATACATTTGATTCATGCTTTATCTTTTGATTACTTTAATTTTGTGAAAGCATTAGAAATGATCAAGGCATTTGTTTATATTGAGCACAACCATATCCAAAAGTACCTTACCCGTGAGTAGAGAGAATTCGTTAACCCCTTTGAGCCTAAACAGTTTAGATCTCGTTTTAGTAATGAACTTTGTGTTGTACATAATTTGAAAATCAAGTTCATCATTGAATTTTGTGAGGTTCTAACAATTTCTTCTTGAACCTTTGAACATTATTTTAATTTGATTTCCTTGCCGTAAAAAGCAAGGAAAATTCACTTGAGGTTTGGTTGAATTCAAGTTAGGGAGAATGAAAAAGAAGATTGGTAGGTTGCTATAAACTTTTGAAAATTTTCGAACAAGCATGAAAAGAAAAAGTGTAAATATGAATGTGAAAAACAAAAGAAAAAGAATACTTGTTTGAATGAGAAAAATAGAGTGAAATAATTGTGCATAAGGAAGTTTGAGAAGGTTTACAATAGAGGAATGAAATTGGTGAATGAAGTTGAGATGTTTGTGAATACCTTGTATAGCGAATGTTTCTTTTGCATCGGAAATTTCGATTCCATGGCCTTTATAAATGTCCCTTTGTTGTGAACCCGACAAAGCTACAACCTTTAAAGCCCTTAGTGATCTTTTTGCTTCCATATTTTCATTTTTTATTGTTAGATGTAATTTCTTCATTCTTATTTAAAGTGGAGTGTTAGGTGTGATTCATTCTTGAACATGTATTGTTTTTGGATGTTTGGCATGTGTTTTGTGCTTAGACTTTGTTTCATAGTCATGTTGTCGTTATAGTTTAGTGGTAAGCATTGTCTTGTGTGTACTTTTGATATGTATACCATACATTTTTTTTCCTTTTATAAGGCTTGTTGAGCATGATTTCTTGATAATTACTTTTGTTTCTTTGAGTTGATTGACTTTTGTTTGAGGACAAACAAAATAATAAGTTGGGGAGAGTTTGATAAGTGCAAAATGTACCTATTTTTGTATATAAGTTTTGTTGCACTTATCTATACTTTTTGTTGATATCGTTCGAATAATCCCTGATTTGTTTATAAATACGTTTACTTTACATTTTAGTACATATATTGCGTATCGTGTAAATATCAATGAGTTTAATTGATTTTCTCTCATTTTTTCAGGTATTTAATCAAGGATATCTTGCCATTATTGTATAGAGCATTGAATAAGCTTTCCAGCCCTTCAAACCGGGCGAAAAACGGAGTTACGGTTCAAAAGTTACGAACAAAACAATGCAGAATTTTTGCTGTCTGGTGTGTTGTGCCCCTGCAGCGCCGGGCGGTGCAGAGGCACTAAAAAATAGAATAAATTCCAGTAGCGTTATGTATTTTTGATCCAGCGCCGGGCGATGCAATTCTAGCGCCGGGGGCTCCAGAACAATGCTGGAACTTACAAAATAAGCCGCCTTTCGCCGCCGGGCTCCCCAAAACACCATCGGGCGAAACTGTGCGGACAGAAACACCATTTAAGGCCAAAAACACTATTTTTTGAGTATGTTTTTGGGGTAACTTTCCCCCAACTTCATCAAACATATTTTAGGAGTAGAGAGGCTTAGAAACAACATTAGAGGATGCGTATTGTTGATCCGGAGTTGGATTTGCTTCAATCGGCTCTGACAAACCGTGAGAAATTGGTTCTTCTCCTTTCTTATCTTTGTATTCTCTAGGTTTTGTAAGTAAATCTCTTGATACCTATTGTATTTCATCTAATGTATGTTTGTGAATGAATTCTGATTTTCTATTGTTGTTGTCTTTGATTGATTATTTGTAGTTTTGACAAAACCTTTACAAATCTTTGATCTTAGATTTTCTTCTATCAATGAGAAAGCTTTTGACATGGTTTTGTGAGTTGATATTCATTTTATCTTTTGTTGTATTGTGTTGGTTAAGTAGCATGGGTAGCATGAGTAGGGTCGATACGATATCGCGAGGATGCGTGATAATAGGGATGAAGAAGGATATTCACATTCATTTGGCAAATAAGTTGAATACATGTAAAAAGGGTTAAGCGTATGTACGTATTCTGATCTTGGCTTTAATATGGAGAAATCATTTATCTGATATGGATGTTATAGTAATATCTATTGGGGCTAGACTCTAGAGATAGATTTAGGCTTAACACTTGCGTGAGTATCAGTTCTTAATGCTCTGTGTTGGTTTTGTTGCGTGAGACATCACCAATGAGACAATACGGTTGTTCTCTCAACGTTGCGTTAGACATAACCTCTGTTGTGGGTGATACGTGAGGATATTAGGCGAATGATTGATTTGTGTTTACTATGATTAGAAGAATGCATGTGTTATCGATTGATCTCTATTGAGTTTCTCTTCTCCGAAGAATGTGTTATTGTTATTTACTTGCTTTTTGTTCCTTTAATTTTCCGCATTTGCTTTTGGTTTGTTTTAAACCAGAACTTTTGATCCATGAGCTTAGAAATATAGATACCGTTGAATGGCATTCTTTCCCTCGCACTGATCCCTGTGGAGAACGACAAAACTGGGTTACTTATATATTTTTGCTTGCTGCCATTCTAGCTTCAACAACCATCAAATCCACCAACTTTACATCCAACTTCTGACTCTCCTAAATATTAATAAGAAAATCATTGTTTATCTTCAACATACCTAACATCACACTCTGCGGTGTTAGCTCGCAGACCAAACTCAAATCTCTGAACTGTTTAATAAGTTCCAACTCTCTAACCATCAAAACAGTCATATGCAAAGACTTCCGACTTAAAGCATTAGCCACAATATTAGCCTTACCGGGGTGATAATTCAAGCCAAAGTCGTAATCCTTCAGAAATTCCAACCATCTCCGTTGCCTCATATTTAATTCATTCTGATCAAACAGATAATTCAAACTTTTGTGATCACTAAATACCTCAAATCTGGAACCATAAAGATAATGCCTCCAAATTTTCAACACAAACACCATTGCAGCCAATTCCAAATCATGAGTAGGATAGTTTCTCTCATGAATCCTCGGTTGTCGTGAAGAATAAGCCACAACCTTTCCATCTTGCATCAGTACACCACCGAAATCCATCATCGACGCATCACAATACACCACAAACGGTTCCTTAGGTTCTAGCAAAATCAGAAGTGGAGCTGTAGTCAATCTCTTTTTCAGCTCCGTGAAAATTTTCTCATAATGGATATCCCATACAAACGCTTTATCTTTACAAGTAGGCTGGGTCAACGGAAGTGCTAACTTAGGAAAAACCTTCAATAAACCTACGGTAGTAACCATCCAAGCCCAAAAAGCTTCTAATCTCAATAACCGACTTAGGAGCCTCCCACTATAGTACTGCATCTACTTTGGACAGATCCACAGAGATACCATAATTCACACTTTGACAACTTTGCATATAACTTCTTCTCTTTCAACACTTGCAACACAATTCGAAAGTGCTTGGAATGCTCTTCTTCTGACTTGGAATAAATCAGAATATCATCAATAAAAACCACCACGAATTGATCCAGATAAGTATGAAATATACGATTCATATATTCCATAAACACTCCAGGTGCATTAGAAACGCCAAACGACATCACCAAATATTCATAATGTATATACCGAGTCCTAAAAGTCATCTTCTGAATATCCTCATCCTTCACTCGAATCTGATGGTAACCCGATCTCAAGTCAATTTTGCTGAACACACGTGCACCCACCAATTGATCCATCAAATCATTTATTCTCGGAAGTGGATACTTGTTCTTGATCGTTACTTTACTTAGTTATCGGTAATCTACACACAACCTCATACTACCATCTTTCTTCTTTACTAACAACACCGAAGCTCCCCAAGGCGACACACTTGGTCTCAAAAATTTCTTTTCCAACTAGTCCTCTAATTGCTTCTTCAATTCTGCTAATTCCGACGGTGACTTCCTGTATGGTGCCATAGAAATAGATCTGGTACCAGGGACAAGATCAATAGAGAACTCTACCTTCCTCTCTGGAGGCACATCTGATAGATCATCTGAAAACACATCTAGAAAATCAAGCACTACCGGCTATTCATCAATTGTAGCTTGTATTTCAACAGACAAAGATGCAAACAACGCAAGCACCTGAGCTTTATCCTGTAAAAGCCCTTCCAACTACCTAGCAGATAAGAAACCAGCTTCCTCCTCATCATCAGGAGTGAGAAACCACACCGATTTGTTGTAACAATTAATATGAACATGATTGAACATCAACCAGTTCATTCCCAAGATAACATCAAGATCTCTCAGCGGAAAGCAAATAAGATCAACACCAAAATTTCTATTAAAAATAAACAAAGGACAGTTCAAGAAAACTAAAGAGGTAGTTGTCGATCCCTTAGCAGTAGTATCGACAACATCTCTCCATTCATGGAGGAAACTACAAGACCCAACCTTTTCACACAATCAGCAGCAATAAACGAGTGAGTAGCACCAACAACAATAATAACAATCATATGATTACTATTAATGTAACAAATACCTCTAATCAACCTCTCGTCATTGGAAGTCTGAGTCCTCGACATAGCAAACTGTTAAGGGCCAATTTGTGTATACTTTTGACTATATTTTATGGCCCTTTCAATTGGTTTCCTTGATAATTTAGTAGCATATTTATTAGTTTTAGTGTAATTGTGCTAATTTCCGATTTTATTATAAATATTGCGAATTATGATCATTTTGATGCTCTTTAACAGGTCTTCTTACTTATATTTGATGATAGGAATAATTGGTGAAGGAAAGAAGGCCTAAAAGATGATTTTTGAGGAGTTCGTGTCAGTAACTCGCGCTAAACGTGCTTTTCAGCGCGGGTATCAGCGCGCTCTTTCTGTTTGAGGCAGTAGCTAAAATCTACAACCGCGCTAAGCGGCCTGCTACCCTCGCTTAGCGTGCTTTCTAGGAAATTGTCTATGTTTTTGCTAACCGCGCTTAGCGCGTTCCTGATGGCGCTTAGCACGGTGCCACTTACTGCACTTTGTGCACTTGCTATAAATATCTTCTTTTGGAGATATTTTGAAGGACTCTTGTACTTTACACTTTTTCAGCATTTTTTGAAGATAGAAAGGGTTTTCTAGGTCAAAAATCTTAGGAACTCAAGGAGAAGTGAGAATCAAATCTTTGAAGCATCAATCCTTGATTCTTCGACTTTGGTGCTAGCAAAGCTTCTTTTCTTACTTGTTGATCAAGCTACCATGGTGATGGGTAGCTAAACACTTTTGTGTCAAGATTAGAGGTAGTTAATCTTGTTATTATGTATTTCTTTTGATCTTTTGTATGTGAACAAGGTTTATGATCAATAGATGATAAAGATAATTTGTTTTTAATGATGTATTTATGGTTTGAATCACTCTAGACATAGATTTTCTAAGTCTTGATCTAATTTCTTCATCTATTAACCAACAAACTCTAGACATAGATTTGAAAGTTAATATTTGCTTTGTATCGATCTTTATGTTTATTGTTTTGATTGTTATTTCGAGAAATCATCTAGCGATTAAAACAATAATATTCACGGAGCCGCTTTAGAAATAAACGGATTCGCGAGGATACGCGATTGTATTGATCGAAACTAAGTTCACATGCTTGATTAATAGGATACATATGAAAAGGATTAATGAAATCTAATCTTGACATGCTTTTCTTAAAACAAAACATCTTTGCCCTAATTTACTCTTTGCAACAAACTTATGTTTCAAAACAAGAAATCTTTGAAAACTCTTTACTTGGAACGTTAAACTATTGAACGGCGAGCATCTATATATCTTGGGCATAATCCCTATGGATACAATAAAACACCCACCTAAAATAATTTTCAACAAAATGGCGCCGTTGTCGAGGATTGTTGAGTAGGATATTGCAAGCATTGCGATAATTTAGTGATTTTAAGATATTTGTATTGTGAATCTCTTACCTCTGTAATTCTCTTGTGCTTTTTAATTTGTTTGGCTAGTGTGCTGAATCTCTTTATGCGAGGGAGTGTACCTGCAGAAGAACTTCTTTTTGATCCTGAGATTGAAAGAACTGCTCATAGACTCAATAGCAGAACAAGGCGGAGACGACAACTTGCTAGAGAAAGACAAGAGTGAGGAGAATCTTCTTCATTCACACAAATTGTTACACCAATCATGGCAGATCCACCTCCACCACCACCTCCTGCTTCAATACCATGTATCAACAGTCCAATTCATAATGCTCAGTTTGCGCGCAACGCCCACAATGGGAGGCATTCTAAGATGAAAACCACAATTCTTGCGCTTCTATACCAAAATCCTTTTATCGATATGGATCATGAGGATCCTTTCACTCATCTCACAAAATTCTATGAAATTGCGGGTGCAACGGGAGCACCAAAAACTGAAGAAGAATCATTGTTCAAGAGACTATTTCCGCATTCCTTAATTGGGAAGGCAAAGGAATGGTATCTTGATCAATTAACTTTGGTTATGACGGATTGGAATTTGTTAGAAGAAAAGTTTGTTGAATAATTTTTTCCACACAATCGATTCATGGAAGCAAAGACAGCAATTGCGGTATTTGCTCAAGGCGGAAATGAATCTCTCAATGAAGCTTGGGAGAGGTTCAAATCCATGTTATGAAAATGTAAGGGTCGCGGTTTTGATGAACTTACTCAAGTGCAAATCTTTCGAAATGGTCTCCAACCGGTCCACAAGACTTTATTGGATGCTACTTCGGGTGGATCGTTAATGTCCAAGAGTGCCGAAGATGAAATTTCTATTATTGATAAGATGGAACTCAATGATCACCAAGGAAATCATAATCGTGGTACAATGCAAAGAAAGCCGGACATGATCGAGTTGGAGACAAATGATGCGATTCTTGCTCAAAACAAATTGCTTTCACAACAAGTGGAGTTGTTGACTCAACAAATGTCAAAACTTCCACAACAAATCAAAGAAATGCAACAAGTTCCCAATAACAACAAACAAGTG
Source organism: Lathyrus tuberosus (assembly GCA_022829125.1). Lineage (NCBI taxonomy): Eukaryota > Viridiplantae > Streptophyta > Magnoliopsida > Fabales > Fabaceae > Lathyrus > Lathyrus tuberosus. Next base: position 2,249,285 of record JALAZF010000622.1, on the reverse strand, counting down.
GCGAGTTGTGAGCTTTGTAAGGGAGATCGCCTTACCGGGTATTGTCCTCCGGTAGTGGAAGAGGCGAATTATGCGGGAAATCAAAACCAAGGGTATCAACCTCGACCACCTTACCAACAAGGCAACCAAGGTTACCAACAAAGAGGTAATCAAGGTTATCAATAACAATGGAGGCCTCAAGATGCCGGAACTTCTAATCGTCAACAACAATATCAAAACTACACTCAACCTCCACAAGATCCAAGTGGAAATTCAAAAATGGAAGACACTCTCACTCAATTCATGCAAATGTCAATGTCTAATCCAAAGAACACTTATACGACTATAAAGAACCTTGAGACGCCAGTGGGGCAATTATCAAAATAATTGGCCGACCAACACAAAGGAAGTTTTTCGGCGAATACTCAAGTGAATCCAAAAGAGCATTGCAAGGCTATTCTTACAAGAAGTGGTAGAGAAATTGATATGAGCATAGGTGAGGAAGTAGTGGAAAGAGAGGGAGTAGTTGAAAAAGAAAAAGAGATTGATGAGAAAGAAGTAGAAAAAAATGTTGAGGGAGAATTAGTTGAAAATGAAAAGAAAATGAGAGAAGAAAAAATGAAAAAGACTAGGAAGGGAGAGGAACAAGTGAGCACTATTTCGATTCAAAATTTGCCATATCCTCATGCTCCGTTAAAGAAAGATAGTGCGAGGTACTATGTTCGGTTTATGGATATTTTTAAGCAATTGCAAATTAATATTCCATTTTCTGAGGCATAGGAGCAAATGCCAAAATACGCAAAATTCATGAAGGATATTCTCACCAAGAAGAAAAGGCATATGAATCAAGAAACTATCATGGTTGATGCTAGTTGTAGCGCTATCATTCAACAGACTCTTCCACAGAAATAAAGTGATTCGGGATGAGTCACTTTGTCGGTTACAATAGGAAATATTTATGTTGGCAATGGGTTGATCGATTTGGGCTCTAGTATCAATTTGATACTGTTGTCCATTGTGAAAAGGTTGAGACATATGGAATTGAGAGCTACTCAAATGACATTACAACTTGCCGATAAATCCACTATCCGTCCTCACGGTGTAGCGGAAGATGTATTGGTTAAGGTAGACAAATTCTTGTTTCCCATCAACTTTGTGGTGATTGATATGGAAGAAGATGAGGACGCTCCATTGATTCTTGGAAGACCTTTATGAAGACCACTAGAATGTCCATTGATATGGATGACGGCCTCATGAAAGTGAGAGTTTAAGATGAGGAGATTTGTTTTAATCTATTTGAAGCCATGAAGCATTCAAAGGACAAAGGTGATTGTTTTAGAATTGATGCAACGGAGAAGGTGATTGAAGAAGTAAAATGGAAATTACAAGTTCCCACCCCATTAAAAAAAGTTCTTACAAATGTTATTCAAAGTATCAATGAGAATGAAGAAAAAGAAATCAAAAAGTGTTTGCGAGTACTTGAAGAATTGGATGAAATTCCTCCTTTTAAAGAAAGGGTGGAAATTTTGAAAAAGGAAAATAATGAAGAAATCAAGCTTGAATTGAAGTTGTTGCCCTCTCATCTTAAATATGTGTTTCTTGATGATGAGGGGCATAAACCGATAATCATAAGCAAGGAGCTAACCAAAAGTGATGAGGAAAAATTTATTGGTGTTTTGAAAAAGAATCAAGATGTGATGGGGTGGACTCTTTCCGATTTAAAAGGAATAAGTCCTTCTTATTGTATGCATCGGGTATTCCTGGAAGATGATTTCAAACCAGTTGCTCAACCTCAACGTCACTTAAATCCTACCATGAAAGAAGTGGTTAGGAAGGAAGTGGTGAAAATGTTGGATGTTGGAATGATTTACCCGATTTTCGATAGTCCTTGGGTTAGCCCGGTGCAAGTGGTACCGAAGAAAGGAGGGATGGCGGTTATCCGAAACAAGAAAAATGAGTTGATCCCTACAAGAACCATGACTAGGTGGAGAATGTGCATTGATTACCATAGGCTAAACCAAGTTGCGAGGAAATATCATTTCCCTCTTCTATTCATCGATCAAATGCTCGAGAGACTTTCTGGTCAAGAATTCTATTGTTTTTTGGATGGTTATTCGGATTACAATCAAATTATTGTGAACCTAGAGGACCATGAGAAAACTGCTTTCACTTGCCCTTTTGGAATCTTCGCTTATAGGAGGATGTTGTTTGGGTTGTGTAATGCACCGACGAATTTTCAACGGTGTATGCAAGCAATATTTTCAGACTTGATTGAAAAGTCAATTGAGGTTTTTATGGATGACTTCTCGGTTTTTGGACCATCGTTTAATCTTTGTTTGAAAAACTTGGATGTGGTATTGGAAAGGTGTGTGGAAACCAACTTGGTGCTTAATTGGGAAAATGCAATTTCATGGTAACCGAAGGAATTATGCTCGGCCACAAAGTTTCTTCAAAGGGCCTTGAAGTTGATCAACCAAGGTGGATGTTATTGAAAAATTACCACCACCATTGAATGTTAAGGGTATAAGGTGCTTTCTTGGTCATGCGGGATTTTATCTGAGGTTCATCAAAGATTTCGCAAAAATCGCAAAGCCTTTGAGCAATTTGCCCAAAAAAGATAAGTCTTTTGAATTTGATAAGTCTTGCATGATCGCTTTTAAATCTTTAAAACAAAGTTTGACTACCGCACCCATAATCATCGCTCCAAATTGGAAATGGATTTTGAACTCATGTGTGACGCGAGTGATTATGCAGTTGGTATGGTACTAGGTCAATGAAGAACAAAAGAATTTCATGCTATACACTACGCAAGAAAAGTCTTGAATGAACCTCAAGTAAACTATTCAACAACAGAAAAAGAGTTGCTTGTGATACTGTATGCATTGGAGAGATTTCGATCATATTTAATTGGGTCTAGAGTTGTGGTTTACACGGATCATGCGGCGATTAAGTATTTGCTTACCAAGCCGGATTCAAAACAAAGGCTAATTCGTTGGGTCCTTTTGTTGCAAGAGTTTGATTTAGAAATTCGTGACAAAAAAGGATCCGAGAATTTGGTGGCGGATCACTTATCCTATCTTGTTAATGTTGAGGTGACCAAGAATGAATGAGAGGTCAAGGAAGAATTTCCTGATGAAAAGTTGTATATGGTGCAAGTTAGACCTTGGTTTGCCGACATGGCAAATCACAAAGCTGCCGAATTAATACCGGCAGGTCTAACTCGTAACTAGAAAAAGAAATTTTTATCTGACGCAAAGTACTTTATCATGATCATATTATCACACAATTACAAAATTATGCATCAATTTCTCAGAACATATAGAATAAGACAACAATCATATAAAGATATAGAAACTCACCCACGTGTTATCATGCAATCCCTATACAATAGGAAAGCCCATCCTTACCTTGGTATTCCTAGAAATGATTTCTTCAACCTCTAGAAATGGTGTTCTTCCTATGCTTCTCCTTCCTTGCCTTAGCCATCTCTTCTCTTTTTCTCAACGTTCACGTACTGACAGTTTCTACTTCTCTTTTTCCTTCTTTTTCTTATTTTAATATATTATTCTCCAATTACACCTTATTCCACTAAATAAAATAATAATATCCATCTAATACTATTTAATCAAATAAATACTAACTAATATTAATTAATTAGCTTTACTCTTACCATCCCCAAATCTTTACCATTTTACTCAAACACCTTAAATACCTCAAATTAGACATTTCTAAGGTTACTACCCTTCACCTAAGGGTCCTTCTACCACCACAAATTATAAACAAACAAACACACACAATCATATAATTATTTTCAAAAATTAATAAATAAGTAAATAAATCGGGGCATTACATCGAGCATAATGAGCATGCTAGTATAATCTCAATGATGGTCATTAGGTTGAGGAAAAAATATATTTGTAAGTACTTGAGAATAATTAATGATTATTCTTGGTATATTGAGTTTAGTAAGATATCGTTGTAATATGTTACATTGGTGTTAGGTTCCATAAAAATAAAGATAACTTTAACTTGCAATATGGTTATATGTTTGGTCTAAATGGTTGCACTATGAGTTAGAAGAGTTCAAGGAGAGTCAAAATCATTGACTCTATTACATAGATTGAGTATATTGTTGCCTCAAATGCAACAAAATAGGTTGTTTAGACCATGAAGTTTGTTAGCAAGTTATGTACAACTACTAGCATTATATACCTTGTTGTCTGTTAGTATGCTAACAGTGGTGCCATTGCATAATCTAAGCATGGATCTTTGTGCTTGGAGGTATATCCATTAGTTTCTGGAAAGAGAATATGAACTCTTTCATCGAATGGGATGGATCGTGGTATTTGGAATGTTACGAAGGAAGGCCAGTTCGCTCCTACACACAAATTTAATGGTATTGTAGTGATCAAACCTAAAAAGGGTTTGACCAAAAATGATAAAGAAAATGTGCAGCGTAATTTGAAGGCAAAATTTGTCATCACTATTGATCTCGGTCTTTATAAGTTTTTGCAAGTTTCTTGCTGCAAGACTACAAAAGGAATGTGGGAAATCCTCCAAATTACCCATGAAGGAATTACTGAGGTAAAGAGGGCAATGTTGGGTATTGTTGTGAAAACTATTGATATGTGCAGGTATACACAGTCAAATAGTAGCAAGTGATGTAAAAGTGAGAGTATCAATCCCAAAGAGATTGTAATGACTTAAATTGATTCTCACAATAAAACCTTGTGAATAGCCATGAGGAAAAAGTAACAATAATAATGGTTTGTCACAAATTCGGGTTGAAATACAATAAGTGATAAGTAATACTGAAGAAGTTAAATCAATCGTGAGAGGCATGTTAAGCAATGATCTATCAAATGAAGTTCATATTTTATGTGTATTTGATGAGATCTATTGTGACAGATGAGGTAGATAGTGATCTAGTGGTGTATTACTACAACATCAAAACATATACATTAAGTCAAGGGAACAACTCTCGAGGTCTCAGAATAACATTAAAACAAGTATATTTTTTAACTCTGAATTTCTCCTATGATTGTAGTATTTTATCTCTAAAGTGACTAATCTAGTGAATGTGTCTATTCTACTATTTCCAACCATATTTAATTATGAAGTATGTTAGTCAATAGATCTCTCAACCCTTAACCAACTTTGACCTATTTCTAAGGTGATACAAAATAAACACATGTATAACATTATTTTACATAGTAAAATGCATCACTTCAAACCACACAATGTTATCACAAAATATTACTTTTCACTAAACTTCACATTGCTTAATATGAAGAGTATTAGCTCGTGATAGCAGAATAAATACAACAACCCAAGTTCTTGCATTCATCATTTCTAAACACAAATGAAAAAAATATATGAACCAAAGTATGACATTATACTCTTTGCAATCTTTCAATCAGCGGGAGATGAGTTTTGCCATGCCAGGATGCTCAACACTTCTTCAATTGAGGGAGAATACGTGGAACATTGTTTTACAAGTCAAATAAAATGCTTTTGATGATGACACCTATTAAAGATGATCATGCCCTGGATAGTGATAACAACTAAAGTCAGGCATAAAGTGGTTAAACTGTTAAAGATGGAAACCATGATATTATGTTTTGATGGACTTGACTATCTGATTATGACAACCAAAAGGAATATAACTCAAGCCTCATCTCAAAGTAAACTCAAACAAATGTCTATAAGGATGAAACATATGACAAGTCTTGAAGTGTAAGAAAGCCTGCCTCAACACGTCTGAGTGAATATATTGTAAAGCTTAAAGGCATTCTCGTAAAAGTGCATGGCTAAATCACACACACATGCGCACACACAAAAACTTGTTTTAAAACTTATTTTTCTCAAGAAAACATTTTCAAAAATACCTTGAAGTTGTGCCAGATGAGTTCGGAGCTGTTAGAAAAGCTATGGGCAAATTTTTGTCTTTGCCAATCGATTGGAACCTTAACCTAATCGATTGGGCCAGTTCAAAATTGTGCCCTAAGCGATTAGGGCACCGTATTAATGAGGTGTAATGGCTACATATATTTTATTTCCTTTTTATCATAGTAATCGATTAATTTGAAGGCACCCAATTGATTGGTGTATGTTGCCAATCGATTGGCAAGTCATAAAAGGTCATATAACTTTTTCCTTTTTTGTGTCAATCTTTTGCCTATAAATAGAGTTCACTTCCCACTTTTTTCACCATCTAGAAAACATGATTTCAATTATCACTTCTCACACTCTCTCTAAAATTCTTTTTGTTTACTTTCTCTCACTAAAAGTTTAGTTGATGTGCTTTTTGAGAAAGTCATTTTGCAAGTGAGGAAGGTGTTCGCGAATAAATAAGACTATTATGGTGTCACATGCAAGTATACATGTATGTTTTATTGCAGCAAGTGATAATAGTAAGGATATCGTACCCACAAGGAGTGAAGAGGTTTAGATTAAACCCTTGTAAGTAATCTTTATTTATAATAAGTATGAGCAAGGTAACAAAATAATAATTGGTAACAAGTTACAGATGTCTATAGCACATAACTAAATGAAATAAATATAGGGTTGAAAAAGTCAAGAGAGTAAATGATGAGCTATGATCCATTAATATGTAGTAACCAGAATGTGTATATGATGAGATATGTCGTGCCTCAAAGGGTCAGAACGTGATCTTTATGTCTATCTCTACAACATCAAAACATGCATTAATAGAGCAAGGGAACAAATCTCTAAGTCTCACTTATAACCCAAAAATACATCTGGTTTATATTCTGAAAGTTCTTTATGGTCTTAGCCTCTTATCTCTAAGCAAGCTAATTAAGTGAATATCTCTATCCTACTTGTTTAACCACTTTTGTTATGAAATCCACTTGTTGTTAGATGTCTCATAACAATAAGCTTTTACCTTTTTCTAAGTTGATCGTTCAAAGAGTCAGGTTTATAGCATAAAAAAACATAACAAAATAAGACACTTAACATCACATCATTTTAACATAAAGGCAACAGTGTATTAACTTCACATTGCTCGTCAAACAAGTGTTTAGCTCACGATGAGCTGAGTACAAACTACTGAACTGAAACTACTAGGAAACATGCTTAAACAAAAGATGTAAAAGAAATAACAACCTAAAAGTAACTTAGAGATCTCTTGTCTTGGATAAACAGCAAGTGAAGTCTCCGGTCGCGCCAGCTCTCAACACTGAGTACAAGATTGGATGAGAAGAAAAACTCTCTATTTTCTCACTAACCCTCATACTGAAATAAACTAATACTAAACTATAATTCTTGTGTGTGTGGAACTTTAATTCCAAATCCTAAGCTCAACTTTTATAGACTTGAGTGTGGATGTGAGAGGTAGTAGGCCTTGGATCATGGCTTTTTGATACAAACAAGGTTTAGCCCAAATCAAATCAACATAATCTCTTTCTGTCCTTAATTCTTAGTGAATAAGCATCCTGGTATAGACAATGGTGGGAGACAAGGCGTCCTGGCGAAGAGGTGCAGGTAGCGAAATGTTGGTGTGTAGGGCGCGCTTTTTTCAGAGGTGGTCTCCACCGTACTACATCTTTGTCTCTTTGTGAAATTGATCTTATCCTTTTGATTTTCATTTTCTTTCAAGCACAATTCTGCCACGCAAGCCCTATGAAATAACTTCCTTCATGCTTTTGGCTACTTTTAATTCTCCTTTCATTTTTGTCTATCAGTTACTGCCTAGTCCAGGCATGCCTCAGCTTGCCTCAAAACTGCCTTGCAATTCAGTATCACACATATGAAAACTACAAAAAGGAGCACCTATTGTGCTCAAAGAAAAACAAGCTAAAAATAGTAAAATTAAATAATTAAACTCTTAATCCATTACAAAAACATTGTTGAAAAGAGATAATAATGACACACTAAAAGTGGATTATCAGAAGGGTAGTTATGTAAGTTCACCAAGGAATTTTTTTTACCTTGGTTGAACATTTTATCTATTTAAATATTGTTTGTTTAGGTTTAAAGCTAAACCCATAAAAGTTTTGGTTTGGATATTGTATGGTTAAGTCTTCGTTTAGGTTCGAAAGTTCAGACAATTCAAAAGCTTTTAAGGTTAGAGATCAACCCGTGATAAAATCTATAGGTTTTTTGTCAGCTCACGATAAAACCAAGTTTCAATTAAAGCTTAGCCAGTGATAAAAACTTATTTTGATTAGAGATCAACCGATGATAAAATCTCACAGCTTCTTGGTTAGCTCGCAAAAAAACCAAGTTTCACTTAACGCTCAGTCCGCGATAAAAGGTTGTTTCGATTTGAGATCATCCCAGTTGTAAAATCTAAAAAATTATTGGTTAGCTTGGTATAAAACCAAGTTTAGGTTAGTAAGCTCATTCTGGTATTAAAAGCTCCCGAGGTTTGTTTGAAGCTTGAAGACTAACCGCTCCAAGTTTCTTGTGGAAAGGAGACTAACCTCTTCGATCTATCTTTTGGAAGGAAGGCGTATCGCTTCTCTCCCATGTTTCTTGTTTGGTTGGAAGTTAGACACAAACTACATTTTTTATTGTATAAGGGGGTTTGAGAGTTTAGCCTATAAAAGCTCTTAAGTTTATTAGATACTCTCAAGATTAATTCTTGGGGACATGACTAAGTCATTTTTTACTGAGCCTATATAACTCCTGGTGTTTTTCTCTCTTCCCTTAAACTCTTTACTTCCGCATTTTATATTCTGCAAGTTTATTTTCCGTTGTATAACTCAAGAACATTTCTAAAAATGTTTTCAAATTCTGATTTTGATTCTCAAAGCTTTTCAAAACCACCTTTTTCTTCATCTTCATCTTCTTTTTCTTCCTAAGTAATTTCTCATGTCTTTCAATTTTTGAACCCTTTTCCATTTCGTGTAAAAGGTTCCTTTTATATCCTCTAACTTTAAGGGTTTTATCGTATCATTGGATCATGGGCCTTGTAGGTATTCCTTGTTTTGGCCTTATATATACAACATGTTTCTTCTTCTTTCCTTCAAATCAGCTTCAGGTAGAACAATTCTAGCATGTAGGGGATAACATGTCCTATGGCAAGCCTCTTGCACAGACAGACAAAAAAGCGCACAATTATTTGTGCAACAGCTTTTGTAGAATTTTGTCCTGTAGTGTTTGATCTTATCCATCCAATTTTTATTGCTTACTAACACTCCATTTGATACCAATGGATTCACTTCTTCCGATCGTGGAACTAATTCCCACAATTTTTTTCTTTTAAATTGAAACAACTCTTCTTGCATAGCATTAATCCATAATTCATCAGTCAATGCTTCCTTGATATTTTTGGGCTCGATCTTGGAAATGAAGCAAGAGTTGGAAATCATATCTCTGGATCTTTGTCGATGTTGGGACTTCTTACTTGACATCTTTAGATCCTTCTTTCTTTTTTGTTGGGTAGAATTCACACCAAGTCTTTTCTCTTTATTCTCAACTTGATCATTATAACCAAGTCCCTTAACATTTCCAACATTTTGTCCTGATTGAAGAATTTCATCTAGCACGTCTGAACTGCCATTGAGCATTCTTATATACTTAGTCATATTGTCAAGTTTTGAATTGAGCAATACAACTTCATCAACCATATCATAAATGGTAGCCAAATGCTTTAATCTTTCGTCATAGAGTTGAGCAATAAGATCCCGTTGATCCTGCCCTAATTGACAAACTTCTGCACTTCTGATGCACAACTCCTTATAAGAGGCAACAGCTCATCAGAAGTGAGTTCTTCAACATCTGATTCTTTGTCACAATCATATACTCCAGTAAGTGCAGAAACATTTTTAGCAGTTTCTCCTTTACTTGAGGAGTCGTCTTCAGACCAAGATGTAGACAAGTCTTTCTTCTCCTTCTTGAGAAAAGTAGGATACTCAGCTCTTGTCTGTCCAAACCCTTCGCACTCATAACATTGGATTCCCTTACCCTTGTTGGATTTCTTATCATTATTGGTTCTTCTTCAAGAATCCTTCCTTCTTTTGATGTCGGAGGATTAAGTCTTAACATTAGATTTTGACTTCTCGCCCAATTTTTTCACCAGGTGGTTATACTATTTTTCAAGAAGAGCCACAACCTTGGACAATTCCTCATTGGAATTAGGGTCACATTCAACCTGATTAGACACCAAGGCTATACTCTTCTTCTTCTCAGATTTCTCACTGATTGCCAGTTCAAAAGTCTGAAGTGATCCCATGAGTTCATCCACCTTCATGGTGTTTAAGTCTTGGGCTTCTTCAATAGCAGTCACCTTCATATCAAATTTCTTCGGAAGAGATCTTAGAATTTTTTGAACCAACTTGGTTTCTGGAATCTTTTCTCCTAGATCACTTGAAGTATTGGCAATATGAACAATGTTCATATGAAAGTCTTGAATACTTTCATCCTTCTTCATCTTCAAGTTCTCAAACTTGGTAGTGAGAAGTTGAAGTCTTGATGATTTCACCCTAGAATTTCCTTCATGAGCAGCCTTTAGAATCTCCCAAGCATCCTTAGCAATAATACAATTCTTGATCAACCTGAAGATGTTCTTGTCTACACCATTGAACAAGGCATTCAATGCTTTGGAGTTACATTGAGCAAGCTTGTCATCTTCATCATCCCAGTCTTCCTCAGGCTTTATCATATCAGTAATCTTCCCTTCCTTATCTTTAGCCTTTGGTGGATTCCACCCTTTGACCACAGACTTCCAAGCTTTACCATCCATAGACTTGATAAAGTCCACCATGCGCACTTTCTAATATTCATAATTGGATCCATCAAGAATGGGTGGTCTGTTTAATATTCCTCCTTCTTTGTCCATTGCACCAGAAAGTAACTTCCCTGAATCTCACCCAGATGCAGAGCAGGATGCCTGCTCTGATACCAATTAAAATTCTGGTAGCAGATCTTAGATGTCCTGAGAGACATCGAGACACTTGATCTCTACTTCAAACACAGTGGCAGTAAGGAGTAGAATACAAATAGCAGAATATAAACAAACACATAGTGATTGTTAACCCAGTTCGGTGAACAACAACACCTACGTCTGGGGGCTACCAAGCGAGGAATGAAATCCACTAGATAGTATTAATTCTAAGCTAAACAACCTCTGGTTTATAACTTATCACTTAATCATTACTCGTGCTTAATTTCTACCTAAGACACTCCCTAGGTATGAGACCCTTCTCAATTCCTTTTCAATCACAGTAGTGACAGAAATTATAACTCAATGTAAATAGTCCAGCTCTAGTATCAACATGACACAAGAGAGGCTCACAAATACAAACCCTAAAGCTTACTAAGCTACAATGTATTTTCCACACTTTGATTAGGTTAAATCCATCCTATTCATAACCATAAACTAGACTGAAATTGGGCTTTAAAAGGCAGCAATTCTGTTACACAGAATCTGTAACTAATTCTCCTCAAGAATAGTTTCTTCAATCCAAAGTTTCCTAAAATGTCCACACTTAGAAAACAGCATATTCAAATTCAATCAGAATCTCTGATTCCTCAATCTTGAACGCCACCTAGGATAAACTAATATTCCCAGAATAATCTGATATCTGGAAATAAAAATAACAGAATTAAAAATGAAAAGTAACAGACAAAGATGTCGAATCAACATATAGGACATCTTGTCCAACATCTTGATCTTCAGTTAGTTCTTCATGTTGGGACATCTTGTCCAACATCTTGTTGTCAAGTTAGTTTTACCAAAATTGATGCCAACCTCAAAAGCTTGGACTCATCAGTCTTTGCTGGAGACAATTCACTCAGACTTATTGAAGTTCACATTAAAACCTTGATCACTTAATTGATTGATGCTGATCAAGTTTGTTGTCAATCCATCTACAAGCAGCACATCATCAAGACAAGGGAAACATGGACTAACCAGTTTTCATGTGCCCTTAATTCTTCCTGTAACACCCATGTATAATGTACATATAGGAAATATATTATACATAGTGTAATTGGTACTAAATACACATAAGAGCATATCGCCAATGTTATATATACATGTCCACAAGAAATAATATACAAAAATGGCACATGATATACACAGGTGCCTAAACAAAACAATGATCTATCATAGAGTTCACTTGATCCATGACAGAAGATCATGATCCAAAAAGTGTGATCACCAAAACATCAGCAAGCAAGCTTATCCTTGTCTTTCACCTACAAAGAACTACCTGAAAAACAACAACAATAGTAGGATGAGATGATAATCTCAGTGAGTTCCCCTATCTTATGGGTCCACTCGGCTCTAAAGGAATCTTAATCTAAGGGAACGAGCCATGTATCAATGAGAGAATTCTATAGTGATTACCACCTTTTATGACCAATGTATACCATTTCTAACAACTTAGGTTTATGGTTACATATACAGGTTAAGCATGTAATCAGCCATTCATTACGCCCATTATGCACGAATTAATCTAGCCTCAAGTATGACACTAATTCCATAGAATTCTCACATCATCCTATCTTATTCACACCATATACAACTTAATCAACTAGCATATTAAATTAAGTTACATCATTTCTGATGCTCCTACTAGTATCAAAGTATCTTTACAGCATTGAATATAAGCAAGATACTCGTATCGTTTACAATCCTTCTGATAAGAACTTAGTCCAACATCTAAGTACGACCCACTCGGTTAGATTTAGTACATTTCCTAACACTACTAATTACGACCCTTATGATTGGAAATTAGCAGGTGTAGAAAGCACATTACTAATTGCAACCCCGCACGGTTGGATTTACTTGATGGCATACCATTACTAATTACGACCCATTCCGATTAAAATTTAGTGTGTATAACTAATTACGGCTCCATTCAATTGAGTTAGTACGTCATTAGGATTGTACTAATTACGACTCCATTCTAGGAACTTAGTACTCCTCTAAGCTTGTACTAATTACAACCCCATTCTAGAAACTTAGCACTTTGCCCTCTCTTGTGCATGTATTATATTCCAAGTTCCAATCATTAACCATGCAATTTATACACATGCACATCACAACATGATACGTGAAACACACATCATATTTCATTATCAATATCCAAGAAATATTTGGAACATGAGTATGGTGTCTTTTTTACCAAAAGGTAAAGTATTGGACTAGTTTTCCAACGCATTCAACCTCGCGTTAACCGGAGTCATGGTTCCTATTTTATGGAGGAAACATGAACACTAGTCATCTTTCAATGCATAATAACTCTCTCTTAGCGAGCTCGGGGCAAGCTCAAAGCGAGACGAGGCAGTAAGCTCAAAATTGGAAATTTCCTCTTATTTGCTTGGCGAGCTTCAAATGAGGCGTCCAAGAAAGTTTTCACCCAGCGAGGTCCAAGCTTAGGATTCTATAATGTCATTTCTTAAAATAAAAAAAGCACCCATCTCACCTAGCGAGACCTGTCTTCGCCTAACGAGGGTTGCATAACACTCTTTGTGTGGGAACTAATATGCTCGCTTAGCGAGCGGTTCCCTCGCCTAGTGAGAAAGCCATAACAAAACTAATAACAATAATGACAGGAAGAAGGAATAAACAATTAACATCGTCACAGGCATCATATTGCATCAACAACACCAAATATCAAGGAATATCACCAGCAAACATGAAAAACAACAAGAACATCATATATTAACATCAATTTCATGATCATAGAAAAACACACAATCCTAATTTCTCAATCATGGATTTTCCCCACCAAAGCTATGTCTAACTAGGAACCCACCTTAAATCAAGAAGATGATGAAAGTTGGGGATGAATCTAGATGAAGCAAGATGATTCTTCCTCTCTCCAAGTATTTCTCTTTTTCTTCTCTTCTTCTCTTCTTATTTATTTCTCTCTTCTTCCTTACCAACTTTCTTCTTTTCTTTCCTTTTGCTACTTCTAACAAGGCAAATGGTTAGTAAGAGGGAAAGAGAGAAAATATCTAAAAAGAGATATTTCTTCTAGAGAGCAATAGACCATTCATTAATGTTACCAAAATCTACCTTATTTTACTTATTAATAAAGGTCAATTGAATTGAGTAAGAATTAATCTCATATGAGTTCACTAATTACTTTATTTGTCTCAACTAACAACAAATAGAGCTTATAGGAGATCAATTTGTTCCAACTGACAACAAATAAAGAATTTTAGAGGATATGGGATATTACATTTTCCTCCTTAAATAAATTCATCCTCTAATCTTCTAAAAGATTTACTTGGAAAAGATAAGGGTAAGTTTCTCGCATCTCGGACTTTAGCTCCCAAGTAGCTTCGCCTGGGTGCGATCCTTCCCAAAGAACCTTGACAAGAGGAATCACCTTGTTCCTTAATATCTTAGTAGCACGATCCATAATCTGTCTAGGTTTAAGTTTGAATGAAAGATATGTTTCTACCTCAACGGTATCTAGAGGAACATGTTGAAGAGAGTAGGGAATGAATCTTCAAAGTTGAGATACATGGAACATGTCATGCAATTCAGAGAGTGAGAGTAGTCATGATAAATGGCATGTTACTTCGTCGATCCTTCCTACGATCTGATATGGTCCAACATTCCTTGGACTCAGCTTCCATGACTTAAAAGGTAATTTCAATCTCAATCTCGAGGTGAATTTCAAGAACACATGATCACCTTTTCAAACTCCAATGGTCCTTTCCTATTGTCTGCATAACTCTTCTAACGATCTTGAGTTATCTTCATTTTCTCTTGGATCATCTTTATCCTTGCTGTGGTTTCTTGTATAACTTTCGATCCTAAAATTCATTTCTCACCGACTTCCGTCCAACAAAGAGGCATCCTACACCTCCATTCATAAAGAGCTTTGTACGAAGCATACCAATGCTCGCATGATAACTATTATCATAAGCGAATTCAATCAAGGGTAGAATGTATTTCCAATTTCCTCCACTTTCAAGCAAACATGCTCTTAGCATACCTTTTAAAGTTTGAATCGTCCTCTCAGTCTGACCATCCGTCTGAGGATTATTAAACGTACTCAAACATAACCTCGAACCCATGACATGTTGAAATGCTCCCCGGAATCTTGAGGTAAACTTCGAGTTTCTATCTGATATGATACTAGAGGGAATACCATACAACCTTACAATTTCTGCAATGAACAATCTTGCAAGATGAATGGCTTTGTAAGTAGTTTTCACAGCCATAAATAGGATAACTTTGTTAGTTTGTCCATTATTACCTGAACTGAGTCATAACCACCCTGAGTACATGGTAACCCTATCACAAAGTCCATAGAAATACTCTCCCATTTCAGCACTAGGACTTCTAATGGTTGCAAAAGTCCACTTGGTCTTTGATGCTTAATCTTTACTTATTGGAATACTACACATTTAGCTACATACTCAGTAATACTTCTTTTCATATGAGACCACCAATAATCCTTCTTCAGGTCTTGGTACATCTTTGATGAACCTAGATGAATCGTGAACATACTTTTATGTGATGCTTCTAGAACCTTCCTTCTTAATTCCGCATTATTCAAAACACATACTCTTTGATTAAACACAAGAACTTCATCTGTAGTCTGTGAAAACCCAGTTGGTTTATCCTTGCTTGCAACTCGTCATCCAATAATTGACTTTGTCAAATCCTTTCCCTCAAATTCGAAGTAACATTCAAATTTCCCGTCATCACACCAATTAGAGTCCATGCAAATTGAAGATCAAGATTCTAAAAAATTTCCAATAGATTATATTCCAACATCATCAACTCAGCCTTATGTATTTCTTTCCGACTTAATGCATCTGACACCTAATTCGCTTTATCCGGATGGTACTTTAACTTAAGGTCAAAATTTTTCAAGTACTTCATCCATCTTCCCCGTCGCATGTTTAATTCTTTCTGGTCAAAAAGTTATTTCAATCTCTTATGGTTATTAAACATCTCGAAATGTACTTCATATAAATAATGGTGCCACACCTTCAAGGTAAACACAATAGCTGCCAATTCAAGTTCACTCGTCGGATAATTCTCTTCATGAGTTTTCCGTTGTTGAGACGCATATGCCACCACTTGGCTATGTTGCATCGAGACTCCACCTAACCATATCTTTAAGGCATAACAAAACACTTTATACGGTTTGGTAGGATATGGATTTATCAACACAGGTGCGGTAGTCAACCTTTCCTTTAACTTGGAGAAACTTTGTTCACATTTTGAATCCCATCTAAAAGGAATCTCCTTCCAAGTAATTCAGGTCATGGGTAAGGCCATCTACGAGAATCCTTGGATAAACTTTCTATAATAACCCGCCAATCCTACTTCTGACTTCCTATGCATTCTTCGGTCTATCCCAATCGATAATTGCTTCAATCTTAGATGGATCTACTATAACTCCTCCCTGTGATACAACATGACCAAGAAAATTCACTTTGGTAAGCAAAAACCAACACTTATTAGTATTTTCAAAGAGTTGCTTCTCTTGTAGCACTGATAGGACAATCCTTAAATGTTCCTCATGCTCATGTTGAGCACAAGAGCAGATAAGGATATCATTAATGAACATCACTACAAACCAATCCAAGTAAGGTTAGAATATCCTATTCATATAATCTATAAAAACAACAGGTGCATTTGTCTCAGATCTAATGGTAACCCAAACGTAAATTAATCTTTAAGAACACATAGGATCCTTTCAATTAATGTAGCAGATTGTTTATCCAAGGTAAAGGATGCTTATTTTTTATGGTAACCTTACTCAATTTACGGCAATCAAGGTACAAATGCATTCCCCTATCTTTCTTTTTCACCAACAATATTGGGGCTTCCCATGGTGACACACCCGGACGAACAAAATGCTTATTCAATAAATCCTCTAATTGATTCTTTAATTCTCTAAGTTCTACTGGTGACATGTGATAAGAAGCAATGAAGATTGGTCCAGTTGCTAGTACAAGAGCAATAAAGAATTCCACTTCCCTCTCTAGAGGAAGAGAAGTGGGGTCCTCAGAAAAAACTTATGGAAATTCATAGACAACATGAACTTGTCTAACATTCACACCCTCACTTAATTACTTAGTGAGAATCAAGAGGGTAGACTTTTTGCACTCAAACAAAAGATTGGTCATGCTAAGTGTACCCCTAGAAGAGTGGTTATCACATCGTCGAAAGTGGTTCCATCGGTTGGAGTAAATATTACTTTTTCCTTGCAACCAATGTACACAGAATTGGCGGGGAGCAAATCCATATCCAACACCACATCAACCTTCGTAAGTGGTAAGCATATAAGACCAATTTAGAAAACTTGACTATTCACAGATAATGAACAATTTTTACACTGCCATTGTGTCTCAACATTACTACCCGTAGTGGTAGAAACCACCACTGGAAGAGATAACATAAATACTTCTAATCTAAGATGTTTCACACATTGAGTCAATACAAAAGAGTGTGATGCTCCACAATCAAACAATACAAAGCAAAGATGGTTATTCAAGTGACACGTATCAGCGATCAGATCATTATCACCCTTGGCATTTCTAGCTGTCATACCCTAAATTTTATCCTGAGTTTTTTTTACTTGCACCAGCATAGCAAAATCATTTCATTTTATCATGCATTGCATTAGTCAAAAGCATTCATCAGTGTTTAGTTAAAAAGTCATGAGTTTTGACATTGTATCTATTCTTGATGACATTTATTCAGTCATTTGGTAATTAAGAAGTCAAAAGGCTTGTCTGCTCAATCTCAGTTCATCGTCCATTCCACTGCATCATGTTTCAGAGAATCAGAGGGTGATAATCAAGAGTATTATCGTCATCTAAATATTTGTAGGGTTTTAATTGCAATTGAAAATTAGAAGCATGTAGTCCAAGATTGATTCCTTTGCATCCGATTATTTATTCAAAATTATTCGATTAGTAATTCAATGCATTCACAAGACATCTGTATTTTATACTCATCACAGCATGCATTTAATTCTGCATAACGCTTAAAATGTCATTCAGAATAAATTTTCGGATCTACAGACAAACAGGTTGAATCGGTTTTCAAATGTGTGTAGAATTAGCAGCAAGAAGTTTCAAAATCAAGCTTGCAGACATCACTATCATTAATATATGGTTTGCGTAGTTTAACCTGACGTGCTCATTTAATTTTTTTGACTACTTTTTCGGTCACATTTTGACCAGCCTGAGCCTTTTTACCAGTCAATTTTTATTTCAAAATTTTATCAAAACATGTATGTTTTCTGGAAGTTATTTCGCGCTAATCTTTTTGGTGCAGTCGGATTTTTTTTTCGGGTTTTTTTGCGCCCGATTTTTATTATTTTTTTATCTGATTATTTTTGTTATTTTGCCAAAATATTTAGTAGAATTAATTTAGTATTTAGTTTTTTTGTTGGTTTGTTTAAATTTATTTTAATTACTAAAGTTTAAATGTTCAAAATTCATAAAATCAAAAGAAAAAGACAATAGAAAGAATGGTAGAGTAAAATGTGGCAATGCACAAGGGGGCGAAGATTTCCGAACGCGTGGCATAACATTCTGGAGGGAGTACCAACTTTTTCCAATATCTTTATCAGATCCCATTCACATGTCATCAATAATAGGAGAAGCTCTCACTCCTTGATACATTTTTTTGCAACAACAAAACATCATTTCTTTCTTCCTCTAAAATAATAAACCACATTTTCTCTCTTAATCTCTCCAAAAACAAGAAACACATACAACATAACAATCTCACCTCTTTTCTTCCTCTTCTTCTCAACAAAAACACCATCCTTCTCAAACATAACACACAATTTCATCTTCATTTTTTCACTTTTCAAACTCTTCAAAAACCATTCAACATCACATTTTCACAAAACCTCACATTCAAACACTAAGCAAAACCTCTCTCTTCATCTCTCCAAAAATAACATAACAACATACTCCTCTGCTGTGTATTGTTCACGCAGGCGATCCACCATCCTACAATCCATAAACGGCCTTTATTCGCCATTTCACCTTGCTTTTCCGACAGTATAAATCATACTCCCTCCATCTGACAAACAACCATCACCACCACCACCAGATTTCAGAGTGAGTGAGAGGGAGAGACTTAATTAAAACAAGTTTTGCTTGTTTTTTAATTTTGATAGTGTTTGTTTGCTCATGAGATTTTTGTTTTGTTGTTGAAAATCAAGAAAGAGAGTGACAGATGAGGAGAGAAACTTTTTTTATCTCTTTTTTGTTACTGTAAAATGAGTAGTGAGGGCGAAGAAGGGGAAAATGGTTTTTGACTTCTTCTTCTTCCCCTGTCACATGTCATTTTATGGTTGGTTTGTTTTTAAATTTAAAAAAAAAATCCACCATCTCTCTCTTTATCTCTCTCTCTCTATCTATCTCTGTGTGTGTGTGTGTGTGTGTGTGTGTGTGTGTATGTGTGTGTGTCTGCCGCCTCCTTGTTTTCTTCTTTTTTTATTTATTTTCTTTTATTATTATTACTGTTGTTGAGAAAAAAACATAGAGAAAAAAGGAACATAATCACAACACAAGAACATAACGTGAAAATTCCAAAACTGGAAAAAAACCATGGTCATTATCAATAGACAACCAGAGAATAACACTATGTGAAAATTGTTACTACACATAATATACCCTAAACTAACTCAAGCCCCCAGTACACCCACACCCTCCAAATAAATATTTAACTACATCTCACAACACTCTAATATAAGAGTATAAGAGGAAAAAAAAATAGTCAAATACAAGTTTAAAGTGCTTTTGACTGGTGCATCTTGGAATGAAGAACTTTAATCATATATATAGCCTTGGACTCCTTCTTCCTTCACAAAACTAAGCCATGTGGAACTTCAAATAACTTGTATCATATATATAGCCTTGGACTCTCTCTTCATTCACAAAACTAAGCGATATGGGACTTCTTCAACATGTATATTTTTAACCAACCCCAACAATCTCCACCTTGATTGAAAATAATATATTAACTTTCATTGTCTTCACCGACAACCATACTCCACCATAAAGAGTATCAACATGTATATTTTCAACCAATCTCAACAATCTCCGCATTGATTGAAAATAATACATAAGCTTTCATTGTCTTCATCGACAATCATACTCCACCATAAAGAATATAGTCACTTGAAGCAACACCACTCCAAAAATTTTCACATTGTCTTCACCGACAATCATAATTTTAAAAACTATCATACTCTCTCATTAAGAATATATTCCACTTGAAGATAAACCACTTCAAGAATTTCACATTTTTATCATCGACAATCATATACCTTATCATGAAGAATAAATTTCACTTGAAGCTAAAAAAACTCCAAGAATTCTCACATGTCGAAAACCAGGTTGAAACTTTATGGTGCAACTTCCATGTTGGTCGGAAGCTCTTTAACCATCAACATGATCTTGCACCTTGTGTAATCTTGAGTGTATCAACACATCTTTGACTTGAACTTTCCACAAGTAAAAAAATATTCTTCCAAGAATTTTCTCTAGCCCAAACCGCACAACGAAATTTGTGACTGCAGCTCAACAACTCTTTCACAATACTACCCTTCTTTTTTGATGTGGAAGATCAGACTAAACTGCAACCACATAGCATACTAAGAACACTTATCCCCGGATCGAACCAAAAAATCTCTGATACTAGTATTAGGGGGAGTTTTTTCACTAGGGAGCATTGGACATTGTGGGACTTCTTTTTTAGAGCAATACCTTTGTGAGAGACACACCATATATTCACCCAAAACCTTAAGGTGATATGTGGGTGGGTTATCTCACTTATACATGCTTAAATCTCCACATTTCCAACCAATGTAGGACTGTTACCCATACTACTCACACTTGCTACGTTCTCAACACTCCCCCTCAAGTGTGAGTCCACAATACCCCCCCTTTAAGTGAAAGTTCTTCATACTTCCACAAACACTTGTATCACACGGAACGTTTCTTACTCACCACCTTTGTGGCGCCGTTGACACTCTTCAAAGGAATATTTCTTACTCATCACCCTTGTGGCGCCGTTGACTTTTGATATAAGTAAGTTGGTCCCTTTCTCGAACCAAAGGCTCTGATACCACTGTCGGGGAGTCCGAGAGAGTCGGAAGCATCAACGTGACTAATACTTTAGGACCACAAGAGAGGGAGACACCACATATTAACCCAAAACCTTAAGGTGTTAGGTAAATGGGTCATCTCTCTTATAAACCCAACATTTCACTTATTCATAGGAAATGTGGGACTTTAACCACTCACACTAATCACAACACAAGAGAATAACACTATGTGAAAATTGTCAATAGACAACCAGATAATAACACTATATGAAAATTATAAGAGAACAAAAAATTCAAATACAAGCTTAATGTACTTTTGACTGGTGAATCTTGGAATGAAGAACTTTAATCTTGTATATAGCCTTGGACTTTCTCTTCCTTCAACAAACTAAGTGATGCGGAACTTCAAAAAACTTGTATCCTATATATAGCCTTAGACCCTCTCTTCATTCATAAAACTAAGCGACGTGGGACTTGTTTAACATGTATATTTTCAACCAACCCCAACAATTATTATTATTATTATTATTATTATTATTATTATTATTATTATTATTATTACTATTATTATTATTATTATTATTATTATTATTATTATTATTGTTATTACTAACTATAACTATTATTATTATTGTTGTTATTGTTATTGTTACTATTTTTCAATTAATTAAATTAGTAAATATTTAATTGACAAATTTTTTTATTTGATTTTATATTTTCAAAATGATAAATTGTTAATTAAATGCACATTTTAGAGAATTGGTTTAAGGATAAATCTTCAAGTTGATGGATTTTCTAACGTTTGATTAATCGAAAAGTGGATCATTTGATCAACTTGTTTAGTTGATCTCTTTGTGTTAGTCATTTAATAAGATGATCCATATTATTTGATCATACTATAGCACATAAATAATCTGTGTAATTGCTCATGTGTGGTTCCAGTGTGTTGCGATTTCAAAGCTCAAATTCAATTTAACTTTTGAAAATCACTTGAACGTATGTATTTTATTGATCGACTTCTTATAGAGTGATTCCTACATGAATTCCCTTTAAGTTAGCTTAACATAGCGCTAAATTCATTAGTTTAATTGTTAGTTTATTGTACCTTTGAAGGTGTTGTATATAATTTATCGAATTTTTGTTGTTTGGTTCATTGTGTCGCGATTTCGAAGCTTAAATTCAATTTAGCTTTCAGAAACCGCTTAGACGCATAAATTTTGTTGACCGACTTCTTACAAAGTGATTCCTACATGAATTCACTTTAATCTAACTTAACATAGTGTTAAATTCATTAGTTTAATTTTCAATTTATTTTTGGTCCCTTGGCTTTCTCTCGGTCCTTCTTACAATGAGATCTTTGTCTATTTACAATTGTTTTATAGGTTTGTATTTTTAACCGCTTCGTATATCCTCATTCGACAAATTGTATCCCCATTCCCGTAACTTGTAATAAGTTTATCGCTTTCCTTTATTTTTATTTTTTTTATGTTAGTTGATTGTTAACTCAAGATTAAAACCAACAGCTTTTAAAAAAAAGAACAAAAACAATACTCAATCCAATGTCTAGCCCTTTTCCCAAATCAAATTCAAGTTAAATGCAACATGAGTGCTTGATCCAATGTTAAGTGTCTCTCCTGATTAATTCAAACCTTTTTCATAAGTTAAACTTGCAACAATTAATCTAACGTCAAGTCGTTAATGCAAAGATTTTTGCAATAAAAATGGGAGAAAAAGATTAGGTGTAGACTTTCCCTTTCTCGAATGTTTGGATACTACTCTAGAGCTCTATGTTTGGACATCCGTCTTGCATATTAAAATACAATAATTATCTGAATTAAGTCATTTCTCCTATAGATTAAAAAGGATTGATTGGGTATCGACCTTCTCTTTCCAGATTATTTGGGCACTACTGTAGAGCTCCCTGTATGAATAATCGTCTTCCGTTAATGAACTTTGACTTAATTAACCACACATTTTCATAATAACTCTTAGATGAAAAGAGAGTGATTGGGCTTAGGCCCATTCCTTTTCGGGCATTAAATACTATTGTAGAGCTCCCTTTATGGATACTTGTCTCTCTAAAAGCAACTTAACCAATCAAACTTGTTTCCCCCTTGCGTAAGTTCAAAAACATTTTCAAAAATGAGTGTGCTTTATCCATATTGATGTGAGATAAACAAATACTTCCTTCTCCAAGAGTGGGAAACAAGTAAAGGTTTAGTCACTCGATATGTCTAAGGGATCACTCCTTAAAAGCAATCAACCCAATAATTCTTTTTAGTAGAATTACGTAGCCTTGAGTTCTTCATAGCATTTAGAGATACGTAGAAGCAGGGTTTTGAAATCTTGTCAAAACACATTAATGTTAAAAAACTATATGTCTTTCCTTTCTTTCTTTCTATTTTCTCACTCAATAAGTAGAAGATCACAATTTATTATCATACTAACACTCTTTCATAATACTAATTAAATGGGTCCTATTGAGTACAACGAATGCGAGGGTGTGTTAACACCTTCCCCTTGTATAACCAACTCCTGGACCCGATCTGGTTGCAACGACCATCTCTTTTTATTTTTCATGGGTTTTATCGATATTTTCCCTTTCCCTCTTCAAGGATAAATAAAGTTCGGTGGCGACTCTGTTTTGTTTATATTTTGAGTGTTCCTTACGCTTAGGTATTTTTTGCGTCGCGACAATAACATCCAAGGTATATACTCGACCAGTACTATTTCCTTGGACCTGAATTCTTCTCTGTGGGCAATCACGAGAAATGTGACATTCTTCTTAACACTAATAACAGCTAATCCCTCTGACCCCACACTTTCCAAAATGAAACTTCCTACGTGGCTGGCATTGAGGGGGTTGGACAGGATTTGTATTTTTTTCCCTTTTTCCCCTTGAACGATTGAAACTTAGGCTTAAACTGATAACCTGGTCTTCCTTGGTCTCGCTGACCAAACCTATACTGATTTCCTTCCTCTAGAACTCTTTTCAAACTATCTTCAGCAGCATAACATTGCCTCAACGATTCAGCTTAAGTAGTAAACTCTCTCTTAGAGACACTGTGAGCAATCTCAGCTCTTAATCCAAACATAATTTGGTTCACTTTCCACTTATCATATGGAGCACAAACAACTTGTCTAGAGTAAACAACCATCTTCTCAAACTTCTCGGTATATACAATCACCAACATGTTACTTTGTCTGAGTTATTGAAACTAAAACTCCTTTTGTGTTCTCAAGCTACTCGGCAAATACTTATCCAAGAAAGTGGTCTTAAAGTATTCCCAGTCTCTTGGAATTTCTTGGTTGGTCATGAAGGTCGAAGAACTATCCCACCATCTTGCTGCGGGACCTTTCATCATTTGCAAAGCAAATCCCACTTTGTTCTTCTCACTACAGGGCCTAATTTGAAACACCCTTTCCATGTGGGAGAACCAATCACGAGCTTTCAACGGGTCAATACCACGTTAAAACTCAAGATGATTCATCCGGAAGAAATCTCGAAAATTACCACCCACGGCAACTTACGGAGCAGCTTGTGATTGGGAACCACCATTGGCTTGTTGCATCACATGTTGCATGAACTGAGGCAACCACTGAGCCCCATTATCTTCAACCATTGGTATTGACTCCACATTTTGATTTATGGGCCTTCTGTGACCTCTGCGTTTGTCATTCATGTTCCTAAATTTCCTACTTATAGAATTAAATTGATCAGGTTCAATACTGTAATATATGGCATCGAGAACAATGACGAGAATTACACATATGAGGCATAATTCTATTCACTTATGATGTTTTATGGCTGGGTCAAGAATCAGCCTGCTCTGATACCAATTATAACATCCACATATAATATACATCTAGAAAATATATTATACATAATGTAATTGGTACTGAATACACATAAGATCCTATCAATAATGTTATATATACATGTCCAAAAGAAATAATATGCAAAAAATGGAACATGATATATAAAAGTGTCTAAATAAAACTAGGATCTATCAAAGAGTCCACGTGATCCACAGCGGAATATCATAATCCAAAAAGTGCAATCACCAAAACATCATCAAGCAAGCTTATCATTGCCTTTCACCTACAAATAACTACTTGAAAAACAACAACAATAGTAGGATGAGATAATAATCACAGTGAGTTATGGGCACCAGGGAACTAGCCATGTATCAATGAGAGCTTATGGGTCCACTCGACTCTAAAGGAATCTTAATCTTTACGGGATTCTACGATCCATGGGCACCATGGAACGAGTCATGTTTCAATGAGAGAATTGTATAACAATTATTGGGCCTATTATGGCCAATGTATACCATTTCTAGCAATTGAGGCTTATGGTTAATTTACGGCCTAATCGTGTAATTAACCATTCTTTATGCCCATTATGGCCAGATTAATCTAGCCTCGAGTAAGACACTAATTCCATAGTATTCTCACACCATCCTATTTATTCACACCACATACAACTTAATCAATTAGCATATTAAATTAAGTTACATCATTTTCGATACTCTTACTGGTATCAATGTATCATTTATAATCCTTCTGATAGGAACTTAGTCCAACAACTAATTACGACCCCACTCGACTGGACTTAGTACATGGTCTACCGCTACAAATTACGACCTTTCCGATTGGAATTTAGCAAGTGTAGCTAAAACACTGCTAATTACGACCTGAACAATTGGATTTAGTGGATGGCATACCATTACTAATTTCGAGACATTCCTATTGAAATTTAGTGTGTATAACTAATTACGTATCCATTCAGTTGAATGAATACGTCACTAGGCTTGTACTAATTACAACTCCGTTTTAGGAACTTAGTACTCCTCTAGGCTTGTACTAATTACGACTCCATTATAGTAACTTAGTACCTTGCCTTCTCTTGTGCATGTATTATATTCCAAGTTCCAATCATTAACTATGCAATTTATACACATACACATCACAGCATGATATATGAAACACACATCATAGTTCATTATCATTATCTAAGAAATTTTTGTAACATGAGCGTGGTTTCTTTTTACCAAAAGTTAGAGCATTGGACTAGTTTTCCAAACCATTCAACGTCACATTAACTGAAGTTACGGTTCTCGTTTACTGGTGGAAATAGGAATGCTATTCATCTTTCAATGCATTACAACTTTCTCGCTTAGAGAGCTCAGGTTGAGCTCCCAGCAATACGAGGCAGTAAGCTCGAAACTGGAAATTTCCTCTTTTTTGTTTGACGAGCTCCAACTGAGGTATCCAAGCGAGTTCCTTACGAGGCCCAAGCGAAGGATTCTAGAATGTCATTTCTTCAAAAAAATCACCCATCTTGCCTAGCGAGACATGTTATTGCCTATATTTCATACCCCAAATTTTAACCACTAAGATTCCCCATCATTGTGCAAATCATCATCACAATATGGATGAACCATCATACCTCATTAGTCTCCCCAAAGATGGGCGAGCATCCACTACAATCAAACTTAGGGTTAAAGCCCTCTCAGAGCTCTTAGATAAAGGATCAATCAAGGAATGACATAATCTTCAACTTATCTAAACCTCTCAAATATCCACAATGGATCAAGAGGACTCCCACCTCAAGAATCAAGCACAAAGTTGCAACATTCCAAGTGGATTAAGCCTCAAGATCGCCAGTGTCACCAAATTAGGGTTTTGGTCGACTGGGGCCTCCAGATGGAAATTTTCCTCTGGACATGAGCCAAAGGCTTCAACGCACAACCTAAGATGCTCCAAGGGACATCGTGAACCCAATCATCAAGTCAATTTTACCTCAGGGGATACATTTACTAAAAATCAGGAATTAGGGTTTCTTTACCTAATTCACCCCTAAGTTGACTTTTGGGACAAAACATGAGCCAAGACCTCAAGACATGATTTGAGGGACCCTAATACACTACATTGATCCATTTGCAACAATGGATTGATCCAAGAAGCTTGATCAACAAGTTTCAAATTCATCAGAACCACAATTAGGGTTTCGCGGGAAAAGTCAATTGTGCCTTTGACTTTTGACCTAGGCATGCTCCTAAACCTTGGGACATGATTCAATTCACCCTATAACACCCATGGAACATGTCCATTAAGTTTGATTTAGGTCAAGGACTTGATTTCATAGAGGATCGCACAGTTTGGAGTTCATCTGACAAAAAGTCAACTGTGCACAAAAGTCAACTTTGACTTTTTGAGAATTTTCACAATTATGGTTCTTTGACCCTAAAATGATGTTAATGTATGATTGGGATCATCATTCATCAAGAAAAATCAAGAAAAGTGGGATAACTTGTAAAAAGGGTAACCATTAAAAACTTAGAAATTTTCTAAGTTATGGAACAAAGTGGCTAGGGTACCAACTTCCAAGGATCATAACTTGAGATCCAAGAAACCATTTGGGCTGATCCAAATATGGATTTGTAGCTCTCATGGCATACTTTAAAAGTGTCAACTACACCTCATTCCAATTCATCATGGATTTTGAGTTATGGTTGGATCAAAATGGCTGAAAACATGAAATGCCACTTTTTCCAACACTTAGTGAAATTTTCACTAAGTCAGAATCTGTCTTGTTTTTTTTTCAAAAGTAGGGGGATTTTTCACTTGGATCCAAAAAGTATCAAGACAAACTATGATCACACATGTGTTGTATCATATAAGAGCTTTCCCAAATGGCCAAGAACTCCATGAAACTCCACTTAAGCCATGAGATATGACAATGACAATGTGCCTTGCTGCAAACTGTCATGGCAAGGAAGATTTATGTATTTTGCTCAATTTGAGCAAATTTTGCAAATGATAAACAAATTTATCCATCTGAACACCTCAGGGGGAGACTAAGGAGGGACAAACACTAATCCATTAGCCTCCCAAGTCCTTGGAACCAAAAGTAGCATGCCAAACCTAGAAATGTCTAAAAGAGGGACAAGACTCCAATTTTGGTTTGGAGCATTTAATGGATGCACCAAGGTGGCATGGACTGAGCCCTTTCCAACTGAATTCAGTCAAGACTTATCCAAGAACTAGGGAACCAGCAGCCTGTGCTCTAAGCTCTAGTCAATGACTAGAGGAGACTTGGATTCCTATTGATCAACATTTGCCAAACTTCTGCAGCAGTTGCCATTCACTATTGCTTGCAAAACAAACTTGCTCTACTATAAATAGAGCTCATTTGTGCTCAGTTTGAGTACACCAAAGCCATCAAATGGATGCTTTCCTCAAAATCTCTTCCTTCACTCCAAAATTGCCTTCCAAAGCAAGTCACCATCGGGTTTTGAGTTTGAGAGCAATTCCAACCAAACCAATCACACACACACCTCATAAACATCATATAGAAGTGATCCAAACACTCACATAACATCTGTAATAAAAAAATCACAAAATCACTTGCCAACTGCTCAAGTTCTTGGCAGAGGTGCAGTTGAGGTACCATCTCAAGTTTCAGCTTGTTTCAAACCACTCCAAGCATTCAGACACATCACTTGGCACCTAAGGAAGCTGTGCAAATCATTGGAACCAGCTTGCAACACCTCTAACACAAAACACGATC
This sequence comes from Lathyrus tuberosus, assembly GCA_022829125.1. Taxonomy (NCBI): domain Eukaryota; kingdom Viridiplantae; phylum Streptophyta; class Magnoliopsida; order Fabales; family Fabaceae; genus Lathyrus; species Lathyrus tuberosus. Next base: position 2,220,704 of record JALAZF010000622.1, on the reverse strand, counting down.
ACCAACTGCAAGAGGTAGGCCTGAGCTCTTCTAACTCTATGATCCATGCATATTTTGCTGCACAATAATTTGGCCATATGTTCATAATCATGCATAGAGTGTTTACCCTCAATCAATTGCTTTGTTTGAATCGTGTATGGAATTTCTGAGCCTTCATGTAAATTTTAGGGTTCTTGAGGTTTCTCTTTGATTTCTTATTCCATGCTTAAAATAAATGAAATTAAAGACCATAGACATGATCGTGAGGTGAAAACGAGTAGATTGATATGTAGATTGCATGATATCATCAAGTATTCCGTGAGATTGGATAGAAAATGCAAATCTGCAGAAACAGAGGGTGGCGCGTGTTCTTGGTGTGTTCTTGGCGCCATTTTTTTAATATTTGAATATTTGAATTTTGTGATTTTATTTAATTGATTCAAAAATTAATTTCTCTCTGAGTTTTAATGATTTTGAGTTGATTCTTTTTTTAATAATTCACAAAAATGTTAAAATATTTTATTTTGCCAAAAAATCCCAAAAATATTATTTATTTCATATACTTTATATTTTTGCAAAGAATTAATATTTTATTTGTTTTTTAACATTTAAAATATTTTTTCCTCCTTGATTTTCTAAATTTAATTGATTTCCAATCATTTTGTGAATATAAACATGATTTTTCAAATATTAATCCAAGATCACAACTAGTTTTTCACACATGTTTGATAATTTTGATTATTTTAATTAAATTCTTATTTAATTAAAATACATTTTGAAATTAATTTAGGGTTTTGATCTTAATCACCCTAAACAAATCATTGTCAAACACTCATGGGCCTCTATTACAGTGTAAGACCCATACCCTTTGTAAATACACCACTTTGTGGGCCTCAGTCATTGTATAAGTCCCACTGTATTTTCAAAAACAACGGCGCGATCGTCGCCTTTTTAACAAAACCAATTAAGTCTCTCCTCGAGCTATAAGTCCTATTCCATTTCAAAATCAAAAACTTTGGGTCTCTAATAGAGTGTAAGACCCAACCCCTCTTAAAAACCAAAATAATTTGGGCCTCAGTGTATTGTATAAGTCCCGATACCGTCAAAAAGTTCGGCGCGATTGTCGCCTTTCTAACAAAAATCATTTAGGCCTCTCCTGGAGCTATAAGACCCATCTTTATTCATTCTTTGGGCCTCTAATAGAGTGTAAGACCCAATCCCCTTTTAACCAAAACCATTTTGGGCCTCAGAAATTGTATAAGTCCCTCTGCGTTAAAAGAAAAATCTCGGCGCAATCGCCAGTTCAAAAACAAATCATCTGGGCCTCCCCTCGTGCTGTAAGCCCCATTTCTTTTCTTTTCAAAATCTCTGGGCCTCTAATAGAGTGTAAGACCCATCCCCTTGTACATAAAAACTTTTTGGGCCTCACGTATTGTATAAGTCCCTCTGTACAGTTTTTAAAACAACAGTGCGATCATCGTTAAAACTTGGGCCTCTCCTCGAGCCATAAGCCCCAACAATCTTTTCAAAGCACTTTCTCCTTTGATTTTGAATTCCAATATATGTTGTTATCAAAACTTTCTTTAATTTCTTTGTTGAACAACTAACAAAACAGCATGGAAGCTTTATAGCGGGTAAGTGTTTATCCGCTTTCATTTACCGCTTTCATAGGTATATAACTGTATTGTGGGGCTGCTTCACTGTAAGTCTTCTTTCACATCCTTTTATATACTCTTCATATATCCACTGTGAAATACTAGTATAGTTATTTAGAGTTTTCCCCGACAACTACGTCTAGAACTAGGTAAAGCCCTATTGGTCACTCTTAAATACAAACAAAACTAGATCCCCCGTAGGATTCTAGACACATTCTTCCCTCCTCTTGGGGTTAAACAATATGGAACAAAGAGAAAGGCAGTATTCTCAGTGAACCTTTTCTCAGACTGTCACCCTTAGAAATTGTCAAAGAAACTCTAACTCCCCAGAGATGATCTTTTCTCCGTGAATGGCATCTCTTGAGTTTCTTCCAAATCCTCAAACTTTCCTGGAATGATCTCTTCTCAGTGAATTGCATTTCTTGAACTTCTCTTGGTTTGGGGACCCACAGGCTTCCTAAAAGCATCCCTGCCTCCTCTTGGGCATTGTATAAGGACCCTTCGGCTTCTTATAAGTTCTCATGCCTTCTCTTGGGCTTAATACAAGGACCCTGACGACCTCTTAAAGGTATAAGACAGAACTTAGTCATCCTTTGCTAGAGCAGTCTTTCCAGCGTCGAAACTTTGGCCGTTGTAGGGTTGATACTCATCCCTTAATGTCCATGCCTCCTCTTAGGCATCATACAAAAGATAAAACTCTAGACTTGGACAGTCTAAGACCCTTGAGTCTCAAAGACATTCTTAAGTTCCTTTCAAACATAGGAAGAAACCCTGGTCTCTCCCATGAGAGTTCCCCACACTTGGACCCGCTTCAGGATCTCCATAATCCACAGCGGTAAGGTAGCCTTCTCTTGGGCTTTGTACAAATGACTCTCCCTAGTGAAGCTAACCTTTTCAGACTCTCTTGTTGAGTAAACCTTTTTTAGCCTCTGTCTTGGGCTTTGTACAAGACATATAAAATCACTCTCTTGTTGAGTATAAAAGACTCTCTTGTGGAGTCAATCCCTTTTTAGCCTCAATCTCGAGCTTCGTACGAGACATATAAACACTCTCTTGTTGAGTATAAAAGACTCTCTCATTGAGTCAATTTCCTTTTACCCTCAATCTCGGGCTTCGTACGAGATAGCAAATCACTCTCTTGTTGAGTATAAAAGACTCTCTTGTTGAGTCAATACCTTTTTAGCCTCAATCTCGGGCTTCGTACGAGACATATAAAACACTCTCTTGTTGAGTATAAAAGACTCTCTCGTTGATTCAATTTCCTTTTAGCCTTAATCTCGGGCTTCGTATGAGATAGCAAATCACTCTCTTGTTGAGTATAAAAGACTCTCTTGTTGAGTCAATCAACCTTCAGACTCTCTTGTTGAGTCAATCACACGTTCAAGGCTCTCTTGTTGAGTCAACCTTTCTTAGCCTTCGTCTTGGGTTTTATACCGGACACATAAAAGTACTCTCTTGTTGAGTCAAACCATTTTAGCCTCCATCTTGGGCTTTATACAAGATACATTCTCCCCAACGGAGTCAAAATCCCTTCTAGCCTCAATCTTGGGCTTTGTACAAGACAGAAAGAACATTTTCCCCGGAAAAGTCAAACTTTCCGCCTCCTCTTAGGCTTTGTATAAAGAAAACCCCGGTTGAGTCAATCAACCTTTTAGCATCAAAGTTGTGCCTTGCTCACAACATACAAACATCAATAACTCCTCTTTAGAGATGACAAATTCTCTCTCAGCCAAAACCCTTTAGCTTCACATCTTGGGCTTTAAACAAGATACAAATCACCTTTAGCTTCACGTCTTGGGCTTTGAACAAGACACCAAAACACCTATTTCCTCCCATAGAATAGGAGGAACTACGATCACTCTGATTTCCCTGTTTCGGGAATACGTAGGCATAAGATTGCAAAATCTTAGCGAGCATACTAATCAAAAACCCAAAATCTCGTACCTTCACACATCAATCGAAAAGCATCAGACCTAACATCTTACCAATAGTCTAGACACTGTTTTTAAGCGAATAACCCAAAAGAAGAGCCCCCTCTTGATAACATCTGTAAATCAACAGTTTTGACTGTTTAATCTCAGTTTGCAAGCAGGGTTAATTGGATACATATATTCCCTTCCTTAATCAGCTCAACATGATAAAAAATGAATCGAACTGTAGTTCCAAAGCGATAGTGATTCAAAACCACAAAAATCGCGCTACAGAAAAGTGGCGACCACAGTGGGAGGCATTCTTTCTATCCTCTTTTAGGGTGAGAGATTTAAATTCAGCAAAATGTCACAGAAATGACGACTCTGCTGGGGAGTCATTGTCTGTATAGGATCATAAGACTAGAGGTTTAGGATGATTAAGACAAATATATATATACCGCTTTTCCTAATTGATATCTGTGTTTATTTTTCTGCTAATGGGAATGCGTGTGATGCCTCATGTGGAAAGATTGAGTATACACCTAAGATAGGGGATGACATTATACGGGTAATCTTATGGGGAGTGAAAACCAGTTAAGAGTCCCCGGTCGACCATCAAACTCAGTGGAGACTCCCTTTGCAGATGCATTACCTATACGACTTCGGTTATTGAAAGTAGTGTGGTCGATTGGGCAATCTGAGAAGCTGAGGTTTTTAGTAGACTGAAACCATTTTGTAGTGCGGAAGCTATCGGGAATATTTGTCACGCGATACTACCCTCATTTGAGATCACTCTAAGATACATCAGCTCGCTGGCGATCCGCTTGCTATTGTTATCCCAAGAGGGGTCAATGATTTTGCGGACAGGTACAAAAATCACCAGTATAAACCTTTGGGGATGGGTAGAGCCTTAACTTCATGACACCGACCCTTTGACCCCATGTTTTTTCTATGTTTTTGTGTGCTGCATTCATGCATTCATCTAAAAAACATTAAAATAAAGAAAAATCTTCTCTTCTAGTCTCTCCTTTTCAAATTAAACTAAGACAATGATTGCAAATGTCAGATAAAGAGATTGCGCTAATGGACTTCGGTAGAAGAAAAACTCACAAGTACACCTTCAAGGTTCCAAAATTAGAGGATTTAAGAGGTTTGGCAAGGATGATAACCAACCCTGAGGCTTTCAGAGCCAAGTATGGAGGACTGCTGTCTCTGTTAAGGGTCCATGTAATCGAAGGAATCCTGTCCACACTAATCCAGTTCTATGATCCGGTTTATCACTGTTTCACATTCCCGGATTATCAACTAGCACCAACACTGGAAGAGTACTCTCACCTGACTGATTTGCATATTACTTACCAGGCTCCCTTTTCTGGACTGGAAGAAATTCCAAAAGATCAAACCATCGCAAGAGTAATCTATTTGGACGAGTCAGAGGTCAGGACTCACATGACCACTAAGGGTGGAATCCAGGGTTTTCCAGTCCCAGTTCTTGACAAAGAAAGCTCTATACTTTGCTAGTATAGGGAAAGTGGCCGCTTTCGAAAGCATCTTTGTTTTGCTTACCTACGGGTTATTTTTGTTTCCCAACATCGATAACTTTGTAGATATCAATGCCATTAAGATTTTTCTGATTGGAAACCCTGTACTGACCTTGCTCGCAGATGCTTATCATTCTGTACACTTAAGGAATTTATACAGCAGAGGAATGATCACATGCTGTGTACCCCTACTATACAAATGGTTCACTTCCCACTTACCTAAGTCTGCTGCATTTTGGGATCAAAAGAATACTTTACGTTGGTCGCAGAGAATCATGTCTCTTACCAACTCTGACATTGATTGGTACAATCGAATCTATGACGCGATCAGAATCATTGACCGTTGTGGGAATTTCCCAAATGTACCCCTTATAGGAACTAAGGGAGGAATCAACTATCATCCAGTTTTAGTTCGTCGTCAATTTGGATACCCGATGAGGCATGTCCCGCATAATGCTCATCTGGAAGGTCTTTTCTTCAAGGAAGGAGAAAAGGACAGAGCACTAAAGACGGAAATAGTGCATGCTTGGAAACACGTTCACAGGAAAGGAAGAGAGTCTCTAGGAAAACCAGATTGTGTCTCGGTGAAGCCTTATCTCCACTGGGTACAAACTAGAGCCCTCAAGCTGAGGATGCCTTACCCTCGTCAGGAAGTTCTTCCGTTAAGGGATCCTGTCCTTCACTTTATGTCAGATATGGAAAAACTTCAGGTTACTCTCAACAAAGTTTAGCAGGAGAAGAGGTCTTGGAGGAATAAGTACCGTATTCTCAATGTAGAGTGCAAGAAAATACAGTAACTGTTAAAAGAAAAAGATGCTCTGATTGAGATTTTAGAGCAACATGCTGTAGAAAATCAGGATGACCAAAGGAATGACAACCCAGCAACAGCCCAAGATCCCCGGTCAAAGAAAAGGAAAGTACCAGAACCTGCACCTGAGCTCACTTCAGAGAGGACTCAGGACCCATAAGTTTATATTTCCTTTTACAGCACTTTGTAAATTACTGTATTTCCATTTCCGCAATCTTTGAATTCAATAAAACGGGGTTTCCCCACTGTTTGATATTTGCAATCTAATTGTCGAAGTTTACTTTGAATAAATGGAAAGTATACAATTAATATAATCATTGCATATCATTCATCATTCTCACGTAACGCATTTTTCTTCCCCAAGAATCTCACGTTTGCGTCTCGATTCTAGAGTCAAACTGTCTTATTCGTACAATACTCAGGCCAACCATCAGAAAAAGATGGATGATCTCGAGGAAGAGAACAAATAGTTGAGGGAAGAGATCGACACTCTGAAAGAGGATCTGAGAAAGCTTCATGATGACATGCAAGCTCTGGCAGCAGCTCAGATGCATCAACAAAGGAATGTGATCTCAGAGATCACATCAACGCCCATAGTGGAAAAGTATGATCCTAGGTACAAAATGCCGAAAGACCGTCCCTGGTGTATGCCACTCAACTATATCCCAGAAGGATATATTCCGCCGATCACCGAAGATCCGGAAACTTGAGCAGAAGCCGCTGGGCCTGGAGGTTACAAACTTTGGGAAAGCGAAGATGCCAGGGGTATGACAGCAACTCCTGAAGGTTACAAACTTCGGGAGGCACCGAGAGTCTCGACCATAATGACTATACCACCACCCGTGGTACACATTGTCCCGGAAGGGTAGATTCCACAGATACCTTCTGGTGGAAACGAAAGTATGTTCGACAGAATGAATGAGTTCCAGGAACAATTCATGGAGATGCAGAAAGAGCTGCAAGCCCTTAGCGGTCAGTATTTATTTAGAAAGGACGCCGCAGCCATCTGTTGATGTACGCTCGATGAATGTCAGCTCAGACAAAGAACCAAGAGCTACTGATCCACTATTTTTCAGGATAGTTTAACCGGTACCACATTAAAATGGTACATGGGTTTAAACCGCACTAAGATCGCCACTTTCAGAGATCTTGGTGCTGCCTTCGTTCAACAATATAAGTATAACCTGGACATGGCACCAGACAGAGATCAACTCAGATCGATGTCACAGAAGGACAAGGAAACCTTTAAGGAGTACGCTCAGAGATGGCGTGAAACCGCCGCCCAGATTTATCCACCTCTTGAGGAAAAAGAGATGACGAATATCTTCTTGAAAACCTTAAGCTTATTTTACTACAACAGAATGGTTGCCAGTGCGCCCAGTGACTTCACCGAGATGGTGGGCATGGGAGTTCGTCTTGAGGAAGCAGTCCGAGAAGGACGGTTAGCTAAAGATGTTGGATCATCAAGTAATACAAAATGATACGGTAGTGCTCTCCCTAAGAAAAAAGAGCAATATATTGGGAATATCTCTCTCGGAAAGCAAAGACGATGATACCAACCAGTAGCATCCGTAACTCCTGCTATCAACCCCGCGCCTGTTCCTACGTATCAACCTCAGGCTGCTCAGAGCCAACCGATTCAACAGCAATATTAGCAAAGGACACAACAGCCTCTTCAGCAGGCTCGTCCTCCATAGAACAACAACCGTACAACGCGACCACCAGGGTTCGACCCTATACCGATGTTGTACGCAGAATTGTTTCCACTCTTACTGGTCAAGGGACACGTCCAAACCATGTCTCCTCTTACAATACCGGAAAATCCTCCTTTTTGGTTCAAAGCGGATCAGACTTGCCCTTACCATCAAGGAGGACCAGGGCATAACATAGAAAACTATCTCAATTTCAAATTTGATGTGCAAAAGCTTGTTAGGAGCGGGGTTTTATCCTTCAAAGATACGAATCCTAATGTTCTCACGAACCCGCTGCCTCAACACGAGAAAGCTGCGATAAATTTGATAGAAGGAGAGTCTAGAAACAGCTATCAAATTCATGATGTACTCTTATTGAGGGCCAACTTGGTCAAGATGCATTGTAGACATAGTGGATACGGCCATGTGCCACCTCATAACTATAACCAGTGTGATATCTGCTCTAAGAACAATCAAGGATGTTCTGTGGTGCAATCAGCTCTACAGGAACAATTGGATCTCGGATGGATCCAAGAGCACCGAGTTCGTGTAGTTAACATGACTTATACAAATTCTAACGTCATTCAGAACCACAACATTCGTGCAATGAATATCAACTTGGTGGCAATGCACTCAAGGCAAAGCCAGTAACATAATCTGCCACGACACAATTACAATTCCTGTCTGTTTTGCTCGGTAAACAAACAGGGATGCTCTTTTGTACAAGAGGCCCTCCAACGTCAGATGGATCTTGGGTGGATCCAGGACTACCATGATAGAAATCCCTATCAGATCAACATGGTTCAAATCTCCGATATTCGTTTGATGAATACCAGCTTGGTGGAGTTGCACGCCAAGCAAGTCCAACTCGGTTTTCTCACTTCATATGATTATCTGAACTGTACAGTATGTCGTGAGAGTAACCAAGGGTGCGCTCTCATTTAGAGAACTTTACAACACTTGTTAAACCACTGGTGGCTTCCGATCTATATGGATGAAGACACGCAACAAATCAGTGTGACAAACGAAAACCCTACTAGGCATCAAAGGCGGGATATTCGATCTCTGGAAGCAGATCTAGTGAGGTCACACTGCATTCAAAGTGGACGTGGCCAGGTGCCATCACACAACTACGAGCGCTGTAGAGTCTGCTCGGAAAATAATCAAGGATGATACCTCGTGTGAGCTGCCCTTCAAAGTCAGTTGGCTCCTAAAGAGATTCGTCCGTGTCCAGGTTCTGGATCAATCAACTAGACGCCAGACTATTTTGCTGATCAGATTAAGGACGTTGTCGTAATCTCTAATCATGAGAGGACCAAAGATGTTTGTACCATCATCCCTCTACTTAACGAATCGAAGGTTCTTAGCCAAGAATTGATTGAAGTTACTTACAACAGTCAAAAAAATCAGAAGGCTCCTGTAATTATCTATCTACCAGGACCACTACCGCATGAATCAACTAAGGATATCCCTTACAAATACGGTGCAACAATAGTTGATAATGGAAAGGAATATTCCATTACCCTCCGTCGTGAATATTGCAGACATCAGTCGAGTTACACGGAGTGGTCGAATCTTCAACCGAGGAGTTAAAGAACCCACCAGAGAAAAGGAACCTCAAACAGAAGTTCCCAATCCACCAGTCGGTCAATCCAGTGATCCCGACCTTTCAAAGAACGATGATGAGATGCTAAAGCTCATCCAAAGGAGTGAATACAACATTGTTGATCAGCTGTTACAAACTCCTTCAAAGATCTCTGTGTTATCTCTTTTACTCAGTTCCGAAGTCCACGGAGAGGCTCTACAGAAAGTCTTAGAACAGGCCTTTGTGGAACAAGATGTGTCAATAAGACAATTCGACAGTATCGTCTCTAACATCACTTCCTGCAACAACTTAGGGTTTAGTGATGAGGAATTGCCAGAAGAAGGCAAAAGCCACAACATGGCGCTCAATATCACAGTTAACTGCCAGGGCGATGTTTTAGCCAGCGTATTGGTAGATACCGGATCGGCTTTCAACGTTATGCCGAAGTCCACTCTAATATGACTATCATTCAAAGGATCTTCAATGAGAGGCAGTGAGGTCATCGTCAAGGCATTTGACGGATCCAGAAAAATAGTTATCGACGAAGTCGACCTTCCCATAACTATCGGTCCTCACACTTTCCAGGTCATGGACATCCGGGCAACATATAGTTGTTTATTAGGAAGACCTTGGATACACCAGGCTGGAGCAGTTATTTCGACACTTCACTAGAAGCTGAAGTTCATCAAGAATGACCAACTCGTCACGGTCTATGGAGAACAAGCCTTGATCGTGAGTAACCTTTCATTGTCCACTTGTGTAGAACCAGAAGAGGTTGTTGGAACCCAATTCCAAGTACTTACAGTGAGTAGTGACAATCAATCAGAAATAGGAATGTCGATTTCCTCATACAAAGATGCTCTCGAAGTAATCAAAGGTAACAATACAAAAGGATGGGGACAACTTATCATTCCTACTGATAACAAAACAAAGAAGGGTCTTGGTTTTTCTTCAACCTGTACCCGGACAGCTGCTAACGATGAAAGTCTTCATCCCATTCAGAACTTCTTCCACAGTGGAGGTTTCCTTCACCCAGTGTCTCAAGAAGTACATACCATCAACGAGGGAGATTCCTCTGATACAGATGAAGAATGGAAATCTTATCTTAACGAGGACAGTTATATGTCTCAAGAAGAGATGCCTACACCATTTTACTTTTCAGCACAAAGTCCGAGATTTATACCGAGGTCAGATGTCAAAATGATATACAGAGATTGTGATCCAGAAGGATGTCGTGCTCCACCCAACTCATTAGAGGAAGACACTCTGATGAAAGACAACTTTGACCACGACTACTATGGCCCGATGGATGGTCTGCCTATCTGGCAGCCGTACCCAGGAGACTTGAGGCAAGAAAACCAGCCGAACAATGAAAATCAGCTGAGCATCATTAAAAAGAATACCTGCATCTCCACCATGTCATGGGATCAACACTCATGTCATTCACAAAATATCCAGCACGACGATGAATTTGCAAAATTTGCAGGACTAGAATTCATTAACTATGCCTTTCCCGAGGTCAACGTCATCGAAAGGGATGACTCCTCCAGTTCTAAAGAAGTGTGGGACACCTTAGGACAACCAAGTGGAAAATTTGACTTCTTGGTCAAGTACAATGCTCCTGAAAGCTCTCGTATCAGGCTCGAAGACATCCTGCCCACTGGATGGGGAGGTTTACCTGAGAGCACAAATACTATGCAAAATACAACTAAGGAATCCTTCTACGACAACTCTGCCTGGGAGACAAATTCCAATGATCCTGCTCCACCAGAAACCAGCGTTATTTCTGAAGACAAATCAAGGAAGGTACCAGACTTTGTGATTCACCGAAGAGTTCGCTGCCAATGAGTTGCAGTCGATGTTCCAAAGATCGTTCATAAGTCAAAGTAATGGCCATCTTTGTTTTAACCTTTCACCCTGCCCAGGTGAAATGGATGTTTTGATAGGGCTCACTTTCTGTAAATATCCCTCTTCGCTTCGCCCAAAGTGATAGAGTTTTGTTTTATAGGGCTGTAGTTTCAAGAATCGACAAAATCATAAATAAATAAACGTCGTTCTGTAATTTCCGCATTAATTGTTGTTTTCTCTTTTCGTTTTTTCAGAAAATGGTAATCCTAAAAAACAATTCAAATAATAAAAACAAGCAGTAAAAAAAATACACTGCACACACTCTTGCATTTTCTCTATCTCTTCTAAACACAAATCATCACGTCATGCAGATTGCTTGTTTTAAACCCCATTGAAACGTACGATCCGATGCCTTCTCCCAACTTTGAATTCTCGGTATTTGAAGCTGAAGAAGAAGATGACGAAGAAATTCCAGAAGAGATCTCCCGATTACTCAGACAGGAGGAAAGGTCCATTAAACCTCACAAAGAGCCGTTGGAAACGGTCAACTTGGGCTCAGAGGAAGAGAGAAAAGAAGTCAAGATTGGGGCCCTACTCAGCCCAGCTGTCAAAGAAAGTTTGATAAAGCTTCTCAAAGAGTTTCCCGATGTATTCGCTTGGTCCTATCAGTACATGCCAAGGTTGGATACCAGCATCGTGGAACATCATCTACCATTGAGATCAGAATGTCCACCAGTAAAACAGAGGTTGAGATGAACTCATCCAGACATGGCCATCAAAATCAAAGAGGAAGTCCAGAAATAGATTGACGCGGGTTTCCTCGCCACATCAGAATATCCTCAATGGTTAGCCATATAGAACCAGTTCCGAAAAAGGATGGAAAAGTCAGAATGTGTGTAGATTACAGGGATTTAAACAAGGCTAGTCCAAAGGGCGACTTTCCCTTACCACACATTGACATGCTGGTTGACAGTACAACAAAGTTCAAAGTCTTCTCCTTCATGGATGGATTCTCGGGCTATAATCAGATAAAAATGGCGCCGAAAGACATGGAGAAAACTACCTTCATCACCCCATGAGGTATTTTTTGTTACAAGGTAATGCCGTTCGGGTTGAAGAACGTCGGGGCAACCTATCAACAGGCCATCACTACTCTGTTTCATGACATGATACACAAGGAAATCGAGGTATATGTCGATGACATGATTGGAAAATCTAGAACAGAGGAGGAGCATGTGACCCACCTGTCAAAGCTATTCGAGCGGCTGAGAAAGTACAAACTCCGCTTGAATCCCAACAAGTGCATATTCGGTGTCCGTTCAGGGAAACTTTTAGGGTTCATCGTCAGCCAGAAAGGAATTGAGGTTGATCCTGACAAGGTCAAGGCCATTCAAGAAATACCTTCTCCAAAGACTGAAAAACAAGTCAGGGGATTCCTGGGACAGTTGAACTACATCTCCATATTTATATTCCTCATGACCGCGACATGCGCGCCAATCTTTAAGTTACGAAAAAAGAATCAGGGCTGCGTTTGGACAGATGATTGCCAAATCGCCTTCGACAGTATCAAGGAATATCTGTTGAACCCATCGATTCTATCACCTCCGGTGGAAGGAAGACCACTGATAATCTACCTAACAGTCTTGGAAGACTCAATGGGTTGTGTACTTGGCCAACGGGACGAAACGAAAAGGAAAGAGTCTGCCATTTACTATTTAAGCAAGAAATTCACCGACTGCGAGACTCGGTACACTATGCTTGAGAAAACTTGTTGTGCTCTGGCTTGGGCATCCAAACGTCTTCGCCAGTATATGATTCGTCACACTACTTGGTTAATCTCCGAAATGGATCCGATCAAGTACGTCTTTGAAAAACATGCTCTCACGGGAAGGATTGCCCGTTGGCAGATGTTGTTATCAGAATACGACATCGAGTACCATGCTCAGAAAGCCGTTAAGGGAAGTATTTTAGCCAATCATTTGGCTCACTAACCGATTGACGATCAGGAATCAATTGAATTTAACTTCCCAGACGAAGATGTCATGTACCTAAAAATGAAAGATTGTGATGAACCGCTACCCAGTGAAGGGCCAGAACCAGGTTCCCAATGGGGACTAATCTTTGACGGAGCTGTCAATCATTATGGAAACGGAATTGGGGCAATCATCATAACACCTCAGGGTACCCACATTCCTTTCACCGCTAGACTTACGTTCAAGTGCACAAACAACGAGGCCAAATACGAAGCTTGTATCATGGGTCTCGAAGAAGCGATCGACTTAAGGATCAAGAACTTGGACGTATACGGCGACTCAACCCTGGTTATCAATCAGATCAAAGGAGATTGGAACATATACTAATCAGGATTGATTCCTTACAAAGATTACGCAAGAAGGTTGTTACCCTTCTTCAACAGAATCGAGTTTCATCATATCCCTCGTGAAGAGAATCACATGGCTAATGCATTAGCCACCCTCTCTTCCATGATTAGTGTAGGTCAATGGAACGACTTACCTAAGATTGACATAATACGCCTTGAACGGCCCACTTACATCTTCACGATTGAAGCAGTCATAGACGACAAACCTTGGTATCACAATATCAAATACTTCCTTCAGAAACAAGAGTACCTTCCTGGGGCATCCAGAAAGGACCGAAAGACCCTCAGAAGACTGATAAAAGAGAAACTTCGACATGGTCTTGCTCCGATGTGTAGACAGACCAGAAGCAAACATGCTGATAAAAGAAATTCATGAAGGATCCTTTGGCACTCATGCCAATGGACACACAATGGCGAGAAAAATTCTAAGAGCATGGTACTACTGGTTGACCATGGAATCTGACTGCTATAAGTACATGAGGAAGTGTTACAAGTGTCAGATATACTCGGACAAAATCCATGTACCTCCAACGCATCTCAAAGTTCTTTCTTCCCCGTGGCCTTTTTCCATATGGGGAATCGACATGATTGGCATGATTGAGCCCAAGGCTTCGAACCGACATCGGTTCATCCTAGTAGCCATTGATTACTTCACCAAGTGGGTTGAAGCAGCGTCGTACACCAATGTAACCCGACAAGTGGTGGTCCGATTTATCAAAAACAATATTATTTGTTGTTATGGTGTTCCAAACCAGATCATTACTGACAATGGATCCAACTTGAACAACAAGATGATGAAAGAGTTGTGCACAGAGTGCCAGATCAAAGACCATAACTCATCTCCCTACCGACCCAAAATGAACGGGGCGGTAGAAGCGGCTAACTAGAACCTCAAGAAGATTGTTCAAAAGATGGTTGTAACCTATAAAGATTGGCACGAGATGCTACCCTTTGTCCTTCATGACTATCGCACATCTGTCCGCACTTCAAGAAGGGCAACCCCTTTCTCTCTAGTATATGGCATGGAGGCAGTGCTCCCCATAGAAGTAGAGATCCCATCAATCCGGGTATTGATGGAAGCTAAGCTAACAGAAGTTGAATGGTGTCAAAGTCGACACGATGAACTGAATCTGATAGAAGAAAAATGAATAACGCACTATGCCATGGTCAGTTGTATCAGCAAAGAATGAAGAATACGTTTGACAAAAAGGTCCGACCTCGCGTCTTCAGGAAAGGAGACCTTGTGCTCAAAAAGATACTACCATTTCTCACTGATTCTCGGGGCAAATGGACTCCGAACTATGACGGCCCCTATGTGGTCAAGAAAGCTTTCTCAGGCGGTGCCCTGAGACTCGCAACCATGGATGGAGAGGAATTTGCCTACCCCACAAATGTTGACATAGTCAAGAAATACTTCGCCTAAACTAAAAAAAAAAGAGAAAAAAGAAAAACGTCTTGGTGGATTGAAAACCCGAAAGGGCGGTCCAGGCAAAATTAGAGACACGAGCAAAAAATCATCCCAGTGGATTGGAAATCATCATAGTACAATCCAGGCAAAAGTTAGGGATAATGGCAAGTAACTATGTTCAACAGGGGCAAATCCCTCAGCAGCAGTCATGCCATCCATCAGGAAAACTCCACTCAAGGTCGTCTTCGACGGAAGCTCAAGATGTCCAGAATTCAAAGTTGGTAGAAGGATAACGGTCGTTATGTTTCAATGTAGCCCTTTTCCCTTAAATTACCATTTTCTAAACTTTGTAAATACTCCATGGAATCACGCGTTTGGATGATTTCCATCCTATCTATAAAATTTGAGCCCTGGTGCTTTGTTTATAATTCTCATTTGTTTTAGCTTTACAGAATGACGTTTTAATGTGATTAACGATTCTTGAAATAAAACAAAAAATGAATTTACTTGTCAAAATTTTTCTGCTTTTAAAATAAAGATGCAATTCTTTTGACTGTTGAACGTCAAAAGAACATCGATCGCTTCTCCAGAAGTAATCGAGCTTCAAAGTACATAATCAAAGTACTCTTTCTTAGCCAGTACACTTGAATGAAGGATCAACTGTGTCAGAAACCATGTTTCGTCTGACACCCTCGGCAGAGTTCTCACCTCCTAAGTCTGACCAACGTAGCTCCCAGCAGGGACTATCCCTCCTAAGCAAGGCAGAATTGCTATTTTTTAAACCAGCGATACTTTTCATCTCCCGCTGTGGTCGAGTATCCAGTCGTGTTCATTCATTAGTCTGTATGTCGCGTCGGTTTTGTCAGCATATACATACATACATCATGCATTATTGATTTACATTCATATTCATATTGCATCACTATCACTCTAGTCGGTCTTGTTCCCAAGTGATAAAAGTCCTCTCAATCGAGTTGTCAGTTCCTCCCTTGTCAGGAAACGTCGTGTCTAAACAACCTCTCCTCCAGTTTATATCTGGATTGAAGGTGGTTCTTTGACCACTTTGATAACTTGAACCTCTGAAAGGCCAGAGAACCTTCAGCCAATATCACTCTTCGCCATTGAAGATGATATCTTCGCTTTCCCGGATTAAGGAAAATCCCCAGAGAAAGCTTCTTAATCAGATATTCGACAGTACAACAGTTTTTCTCCAAAAAAATTCACTGACGAAAAAGTCATCGGCACCTCAAAATTGGATCACATCATATGGCATTTCTCCGAGAAGATCCCGAGAAAAGTATGATGTAATACCCCCAAGCGAAAGCAGACTCTCAAGAGACTCGTTTTCCCCTAGTAGAGTCAACGAATAGCATCTCAAACAGAGAAGTTTGTACACCTCTACAACTCAGATAGCTGGGTTCCCCAGCAACTCTGACATCATATCTTTTTCCATCAAATGGCATCTCCCCAGGAAAATTCGGCGAGAAGTATAGGGAAAACTGCTACAATAGCGTCCCTTGTCAATAAAGTTTATTGACAAAAGAAACTTAGACCGGTTCCTTGGTAGGAAACTGGGATCGAGGGGAAGTTTACATTAGAGACTGAGACCAGTTCCTTGGTAGGAAACCAGGATCGAGGGGAAGTTTACAAAAGAAACTTAGACCAGTTCCTTGGTAGGAAACCAGGATCGAGGGGAAGTTTACATTAGAGACTGAGACCAGTTCCTTGGTAGGAAACCAGGATCGAGGGGAAGTTTACAAAAGAAACTTAGACCAGTTACTTGGTAGGAAACCAGGATCGAGGGGAAGTTTATTTCAGAAACTGAGACTAGTTCCCTGGTAGGAAACCAGGATCGAGGGGAAGTTTATTTCAGAAACTGAGACCAGTTCCTCGGTAGGAAACTAGGATCGAGGGGAAGTTTATTTCAAAAACTAAGACCAGTTCCTTTGTAGGAAACCAGGATCGAGGGGAAGTTTTACCTTTTCTAAGCATCATCGCTTAGCAAAAGAAGATGAATGTGTAAGCTACCATTCATGACCACCATACAAATTTCGAGTATTCCGATATTTAATTGTCTTGCACCCTGAATGCCCGAATACCTTCGCCATTCACCCCTTCAGGTCCAAGAGGACTCCCACCTCAAGAATCAAGCACAAAGTTGCAACATTCCAAGTGGATTAAGCCTCAAGATCGCCAGTGTCACCAAATTAGGGTTTTGGTCGACTAGGGCCTCCAGATGGAAATTTTCCTCTGGACATGAGCCAAAGGCTTCAAAGCACAACCTAAGATGCTCCAAGGGACATCATGAACCCAATCATCAAGTCAATTTTACCTCAGGGGATACATTTACCAAAAATCAGGAATTAGGGTTTCTTAACCTAATTCACCCCTAAGTAGACTTTTGGGACAAAACATGAGCCAAGACCTCAAGACATGATTTGAGGGACCCTAATAAACTACATTTATCCATTTGCAACAATGGATTGATCCAAGAAGCTTGATCAACAAGTTTCAAATTCATCAGAACCACAATTAGGGTTTCGCGGGAAAACTCAACTGTGTCTTTGACTTTTGACCCAGGCATGCTCCCAAACCTTGGGACATGATTTAATACACCCATGGAACATGTCCATCAAGTTTGATTTAGGTTAAGGACCTGATTCTATAGAGGATCGCACAGTTTGGAGTTCATCTGACAAAAAGTCAACTGTGCACAAAAGTCAACTTTGACTTTTTGAGATTTTTCACAATTATGGTTCTTTGACCCTAAAATGATGTTAATGTGTGATTGGGATCATCATTCATCAAGAAAAATCAAGAAAAGTGGGATAACTTGTAAAAGGGGTAATCATAAAAAACTTAGAAATCTTCTAAGTTATGGAACAAAGTGGCTAGGGTACCAACTTCCAAGGATCATAACATGAGATCCAAGCAACCATTTGGGCTGATCCAAAGATGGATTTGTAGCTCTCATGGCATACTTTAAAAGTGTCAACTACACCTCCTTCCAATTCATCATGGATTTTGAGTTATGGTTGGATCAAAATGACTGAAAACATGAAATGCCACTTTTTCCAACACTTAGTGAAATTTTCACTAAGTCAGAATCTGTCTTGTTTTTTTCCAAAAGTAGGGGGATTTTTCACTTGGATCCAAAAATTATCAAGATAAACTATGATCACACATGTGTTGTATCATATAAGAGCTTTCCCAAATGGCCAAGAACTCCATGAAACTCCACTTAAGCCATGAGATATGACAATGACAATGTGCCTTGCTGCAAACTGTCATGGCAAGGCAGATTTGTTCATTTTGCTCGATTTGAGAAAATTTTGCAATTGACAAACAAGTTTATCCATCTGAACACCTCAGGGGGAGACCAAGGAGGGACAAACACTAATCCATTAGCCTCCCAAGTCCTTGGAAGCAAAAGTAGCATGCCAAACCTAGAATGGATGCACCAAGGTGGCATGGACTGAGCCCTTTCCAATTGAATTCAGTCAAGACTTATCCAAGAACTAGGGAACCAGCAGCCTGTGCTCTAACCTCTAGTCAATGGCTAGAGGAAACTTGGATTCCTATTGATCAACATTTGCCAAACTTCTGCAGCAGTTGCCATTCACTATTGCTTGCAAAACAAACTTGCTCTACTATAAATAGAGCTCATTTGTGCTCAGTTTGAGTACACCAAAGCCATCAAACAGATGCTTTCCTCAAAATCTCTTCCTTCATTCCAAAATTGCCTTCCAAAGCAAGTCACTATCGGGTTTTGAGTTTGAGAGCAATTCCAACCAAACCAATCACACACACACACACCTCATAAACATCATATAGAAGTGATCCAAACACTCACATAACATCTGTAACACCAAAATCACAAAATCACTTGCCAACTGCTCAAGTTCTTGACAGAGGTGCAGTTGAGGTACCATCTCAAGTTTCAGCTTGTTTCAAACCACTCCAAGCATTCAGACACATCACTTGGCACCTAAGGAAGCTGTACAAATCATTGGAACCAGCTTGCAACACCTCTAACACAAAACACGATCACCAGCTGCAAGAGGTAGGCCTGGGCTCTTCTAACTCTATGATCCATGCATATTTTGCTGCACAATAATTTGGCCATATGTTCATAAGCATGCATAGAGTGTTTACCCTCAATCAATTGCTTTGTTTGAATCGTGTATGGAATTTCTGAGCCTTCATGCAAATTTTAGGGTTCTTGAGGTTTCTCTTTGATTTCTTATTCCATGCTTAAAATAAATGAAATTAAAGAACATAGACATGATCGTGATGTGAAAACGAGCAGATTGATATGTAGATTGCATGATATCATCAAGTATTCAGTGAGATTGGATAGAAAATGCAAATCTGCAGAAACAGAGGGGTGCGCGTGTTCTTGGTGTGTTCTTGGCGCCATTTTTTGAATATTTGAATATTTGAATTTTGTGATTTTATTTAATTGATTCAAAAATTAATTTCTCTCTGAGTTTTAATGATTTTGAGTTGATTCTTTTTTTAATAATTCACAAAAATGTTGAAATATTTTATTTTGCCAAAAAATCCCAAAAATATTATTTATTTCATATACTTTATATTTTGCAAAGAATTAATCTTTTATTTGTTTTTTAACATTTAAAATATTTTTTCCTCCTTGATTTTCCAAATTTAATTGGTTTTCAATCATTTTGTGGATATAAACATGATTTTTCAAACATTAATCCAAGATCACAACTTGTTTTTCACACATGTTTGATAATTTTGATTATTTTAATTAAATTCTTATTTAATTAAATTCTTATTTAATTAAAATACATTTTGAAATTAATTTAGGGTTTTGATCTTAATCACCCTAAACAAATCATTTTCAAACACTCATGGGCCTCTATTAGAGTGTAAGACCCATCCCCTTTGTAAATACACCACTTTATGGGTCTCAGTCATTGTATAAGTCCCACTGTATTTTCAAAAACAATGACGCGATCGTCTCCTTTTTAACAAAACCAATTGGGCCTCTCCTCGAGCTATAAGTCCCATTCCTTTTCAAAATCAAAAACTTTGGGCCTCTAATAGAGTGTAAGACCCAACCCCTCTTAAAAACGAAAATAATTTGGGCCTCAGTGTATTGTATAAGTCCCGATACCGTCAAAAAGTTCGGCGCGATCGTCGCCTTTCTAACAAAAATCATTTAGGCCTCTCCTCGAGCTATAAGACCCATCTTTATTCATTCTTTGGGCCTCTAATAGAGTTTAAGACCCAATCCCCTTTTAACTAAAACCATTTTGGGCCTCAGACATTGTATAAGTCCCTCTGCGTTAAAAGAAAAATCTCGGCGCAATCGCCAGTTCAAAAACAAATCATCTGGGCCTCCCCTCGTGTTGTAAGCCCCATTTCTTTTCTTTTCAAAATATTTGGGCCTCTAATAGAGTGTAACACCCATCCCCTTGTACATAAAAACTTTTTGGGCCTCACGTATTGTATAAGTCCCTCTGTACAGTTTTTAAAACAACGGTGCGATCATCGTTAAAACTTGGGCCTCTCCTCGAGCTGTAAGCCCCAACAATCTTTTCAAAGCACTTTCTCCTTTGATTTTGAATTCCAATATATGTTGTTATCAAAACTTTCTTTAATTTCTTTGTTGAACAACTAACAAAATAGCATGGAAGCTCTACAACGGGTAAGTGTTTATCCGCTTTCATTTACCGCTTTCACATCCTTTTATATACTCGCCATATATCCACTGTGTAATACTAGTATAGTTATTTAGAGTTTTCCCTGACAACTACGTCTAGAACTAGGTAAAGCCCTGTTGGTCACTCTTAAATACAAACAAAACTAGATCCCCCGTAGGATTCCAGACACAGTCTTCCCTTCTCTTGGGGTTAAACAATATGGAACAAAGAGAAAGGCAGCATTCTCGGTGAACCTTTTCTCAGACTGTCACCCTTAGAAATTGTCAAAGAAACTCTAACTCCCCAAAGATGATCTTTTCTCCGTGAATGGCATCTCTTGAGTTTCTTCCAAATCCTCGAACTTTCCTGGAATGATCTCTTCTCGGTGAATTGCATTTCTTGAACTTATCTTGGTTTGGGGACCCACAGGATTCCTAAAAGCATCCCCGCCTCCTCTTGGGAGTTATACAAGGACCCTTCGGCTTCTTAGAAGTTCTCATGCCTTCTCTTGGGCTTAATATAAGGACCCTGATGACCTCTTAAAGGTATAAGACAGAACGTAGTCATCCTTTGCTAGAGCAGTCTTTCCAGCGTCGAAACTCCAGCCGTTGTAGGGTTGATACTCATCCCTTAATGCCCATGCCTCCTCTTAGGCATCATACAAAAGATAAAACTCTAGACTTGGACAGTCTAAGACCCTTGAGTCTCAAAGACATTCTCAAGTTCCTTTCAAACATAGGAAGAAACCCCTGTCTCTCCCATGAGAGTTCCCCACACTTGGACCCGCTTCAGGATCTCCAGAATCCACAGCGGTAAGGTAGCCTTCTCTTGGGCTTTGTACAAATGACTCTCCCTAGTGAAGCTAACCTTTTCAGACTCTCTTGTTGAGTCAACCTTTTTTAGCCTCCGTCTTGGGCTTTGTACAAGACATATAAAATCACTCTCTTGTTGAGTATAAAAGACTCTCTTGTGGAGTCAATCCCTTTTTAGCCTCAATCTCGGGCTTCGTACGAGACATATAAAACACTCTCTTGTTGAGTATAAAAGACTCTCTCGTTGAGTCAATTTCCTTTTAGCCTCAATCTCGGGCTTCGTACAAGATAGAAAATCACTCTCTTGTTGAGTATAAAAGACTCTCTTGTTGAGTCAATCCCTTTTTAGCCTCAATCTCGGACTTTGTACGAGACATATAAAACACTCTCTTGTTGAGTATAAAAGACTCTCTCGTTAAGTCAATTTCCTTTTAGCCCCAATCTCGGGCTTCGTACGAGATAGCAAATCACTCTCTTGTTGAGTATAAA
This sequence comes from Lathyrus tuberosus, assembly GCA_022829125.1. Classification (NCBI taxonomy): domain Eukaryota; kingdom Viridiplantae; phylum Streptophyta; class Magnoliopsida; order Fabales; family Fabaceae; genus Lathyrus; species Lathyrus tuberosus. The sequence continues at coordinate 2,198,926 of JALAZF010000622.1, read as the reverse complement.
AGACTCTCTTATTGAGTCAATCAACCTTCAGACTCTCTTGTTGAGTCAATCACACGTTCAAGGCTCTCTTGTGGAGTCAACCTTTCTTAGCCTCCGTCTTGGGCTTTATACCAGACAGATAAAAGTACTCTCTTATTGAGTCAAACCATTTCAGCCTCCATCTTGGGCTTTATACAAGATACCTTCTCCCCAACGGAGTCAAAATCCCTTCTAGCCTCAATCTTGGGCTTTGTACAAGACAGAAAGAACATTTTCCCCGGAAAAGTCAAACTTCCCGATTCCTCTTAGGCTTTGTAAAAGAAACCCCGGTTGAGTCAATCAACCTTTTAGCATCAAAGTTGTACCTTGCTCACAGCATACAAACATCAATAACTCCTCTTTAGAGATGAAAAATTCTCTCTCAGCCAAAACCCTTTAGCTTCACATCTTGGGCTTTGAACAAGATACAAATCACCTTTAGCTTCACGTCTTGGGCTTTGAACAAGACACCAAAACACCCCTTTCCTCCCATAGAATAGGAGGAACTACGATCGCTCTGATTTCCCTGTTTCGGGAATACGTAGGCATAAGATTGCAAAATCTTAGCGAGCATACTAATAAAAAACCCAAAATCTCGTACCTTCACACATCAATCGAAAAGCATCAGACTTAACATCTTACCAATAGCTTAGACACTATTTTTAAGCGAATAACCCTAAAGAAGAACCCCCTCTTGATAGCATCTGTAAACCAACAGTTTTGACTATTTAATCTCAGTTTGCAAGCAGGGTTAATTGGAGACATCTATTTCCCTTCCTTAATCAGCTCAACAGGATAAAAAATGAATCGAATTATAGTTCCAAAGCGATAGTGATTTGAAACCACAAAAATCGCGCTACACTATAAAAGGTTGTAGAATTGCTTCTGCATGAGAATTAATACACTCGCTTAGCAAGCGGTTCCCTTGCCTATCGAGAAAACCAGAAAAAAAAAGTCAGTAGCAACAAATGATAGGAAGAAGGAACAAGCAATTAACATCATCACATAGCATCATATTGCATCAACAACACCAAATATCATGGAATATCACAATAGCAAAAATGAAAAAAATAAGAACATCATATATTAACATCAATTTCATGATCATAGCAAAACACACAAACCATAATTTCTCAATCATGGATTTCCCCCACCAAAATTATGTCGAACTAGGAACCCACCTTAAATCAAGAAGATGATGGAAGTTAGGGATGATTATTGATGAAGCAAGATGGTTCTTATTTTTTTTCCAAGTCTTTCTCTTTTTCTTCTCTTCTTCTTTCTTTCTCTTTTTCTATTCTCTTGTTTCCTTACCAACTTTCTTCTTTTCTTTCCTTTTTGTTACTTCTAACAGTGCAAATGGTTGGTAAGAGGAAAATAGATAAAATATCTAAAAAGATATATTTCTTCTAGAGAGCAATTGATTATTCATTAATGTTAACAAAATGTACCTTCTTTTAATTATTAATAAAGGTTAATTGAATTGAGTAAGAATTAAGCTCAAATGAGTTCACTAATTAATTTATCTGTCTCAACTGACAACAAACAGAGTATATAAGAGCTCAACCTATTCCAAATGACAACAATTAAAGTATTTAGGAGCATATGGGATATTACATTTCCTCTAGCTCCATCACCAAAGCGGACATAACTGTTAGAGTAGGCCTTCAACTCTTCAAGATAAATCTTTTCACCAGTCATGTGCCTTGAACATCCACTATCAAAATACCAATCTTCTCTTGAGAAAGCTCTAAGAGATGCATGTGTTATAAGACACGTGACAATTTTCTTGGGATTCCACTCTTTCTTAAGTTAAGTGTTCCTCTTTTTTTTTCGTTGCGCCTTGGCTGACTATAAGACTAAGGATATCCTTATAGTATATATCAAAAGGATCTTATATTGCCATATTTTCCACAATGGTGACACCTCCAAGATGATTTATTATTGCCTTTGTTGCGAGGGTACACATGTTAAGCAATATGCTGAGACATGTGGTCCTTCATCAAAAACTCAATTTTCTTTTCAGGAGCAACAAACTTCTTAGTGGGAATTTTGACATTTTTATTCATGGAACTGTAGTTAAACCCTATAGTCTTCTTCTCCCCAATATGCAAGATCTCATCTAACATATCAGAGCCATTGTTCAACATACATACAAATTTTGTCATATTATCAAGTCTGGACTTTAACAATGTGATTTCCTCTTCTAAACCAGCAGTGGTTGAGTCAAGCTTCTCTTTTTCCAAAAGTAGAGCACTTATGGTATTCTTTTGTTTCTCTTATCTCAAACGAGATTTTTTCCACTCAATGAGCAAATGTCTATATGTTTCAGCTAGCTCTTCTGCTAAGATATCTTCATCACTGGACTCACTACAAGAGTCATATTTTCCAATGAAAGTCATCACCTTATTAGCTATTTATCATTCACTTTCATCATTAAAATCAGACCAAGTGATTGACAATTCCTTCACATTCATAACATTGTGCTCATTTTGCCTCTATTAGTTTTCTGACCATCTTTTCTCTTGTTCAAGTGACTGATGTCTGACGCCCTATCTGGGACATTTGTCCTCCAATTTTTGTCCAGCTTTCTTAAAGCTTTATTAAACTTCCTCCTAACAAGGGATATAGCCTCTGAAAAAATGTCTTCACCTTGATCTTCATTCTCTTTAGTGTTGGACATAAAGGCTATACTTTTGTTCTTCTTTTTAGACTGGCATTCAAATCCATCTCAAAGGTTTGTAAAGAACCAATGCGTTTATCAACTTTGATATTGCTAAGGTCTTGGGCTTCTTCAATAGTTGTGACTAGGGCTGGAAATGAGTCTAGTCTAGTCGAACACTCCTCAGCTCGGCTCGACTCGTTAAAAACTGGTTAAGCTCAAATCTCGGTTTGAGTTTGAATCGAACTTTTTTTAATTTCAAACTTGACTCGTTATAAGTTCACAAATAATTTGCTTCAACTCGTTAGGTTCAGCTCACTTGGTTCACGGACTTAAAATCATTTTTTTCTAATCTATTATATATATATATATATATATATATATATATATATATATATGAATTTTTAAATTAATATTTTTTTAGAAAGAAAATATTGAAATAAAATAAAAGTTATCAGATTGTAATTTAACTTTGTCTCAAAAATATACTAATTAAACTACACAACTTTCAAGAGATACATTTGAAAGTCTAATTCAAAAATTACTCAAGTGAAGTTTAAATTTGTCTCCAAAATCCACAACTTCATCTAAATATTTAGGAACCTTGCAAATTTAATGAAATAGTACACCAAAAATTACTAGAAATTGATACATTTCCATCACAAAATGATTACACCACTTGCGACCTTCATTGCATATGTTATTTTAACAAAAGTCATTATGCCTCCAAAAAGAATGACTTTAAATGCAATTGTTAGCTGTACTGCCATAACTAGCACAAAATAGACAAGTTTAGGGTTAAGATTTGGAGTAAATCTTGTGAAGTCAAGCTTTTCTATGATGAATATGTTTTGATGAAGACAAGACTCTTAGTAACAAGAAGGCAAAGATAATCTTCAAGTTAATAGGATCATGTTTAAGGCTTTGGATTCAATGGATTTAAAATGTCAAGAAGGTATAATGATAATAATTACCTTGACTAAAGTCTTAGATGCTCAAATGATCAAGCACTTTTGCATAAATCGTCTCTTTTCATGGCATAAAACACTTAGGCATATTTTCAATTTTTATCATATGCAAATCGATTTGCACACTATGTAAATCGATTTGCACCTGAAACATGCCTAAATTAACTTTGTAAAATTTCATGTTTTGTACTATGTAAGTCGATTTGCAAATCTTGTAAATTGATTGCATAGTGTAACTTTAAAAAAAATTATAACGTTGCTTGATGCAAATCGATTTGCACATAACAACAATCGATTTGCACCTAAACGAAATTGAAAAACAATAACTTTTTTCTTGACACCTTTTCATGCCTTTCTTGTAAAGCCTTTTCATTATAACTTGCCAATTGTTCATGATAATTTTTGTCAACTTCACATTGATTCATAAAGGTGCCATACTCATATAAATACATACATTTTCATATTTCAAATCACCTCTTCCATTCAAAATCTTAAATTTTCAAAATTCACTTTTCAAGTCTTCAACTTTTATTCAAGAAATTTTCTGCACACTTTCACATCATCTAAACAAGAAATTTCTTGAGCAATCTAACACTTTAGAGTTTGTGAATTATTGTTATTGAAAGAGAAGATCAATAAAGAGATTCATACATTGTACATTACTTCAAAATCTTGTAAAAATTCATAATAGTTTTTGTTATCCTTGTTGTCCAGGATTGTTGGAAACAAGAGAGTCATTAAGGGAGGATTGTTCACCTAGTGTACTTAGTGAAAATCCAAGAGGATTGTTCTTGGTGTTGTTTGTTAGTGTCTGTATACAAAGACTAGGATAGTCTTGTATAAGTCCTAACAATAGTAAAATTTCTTATTGCATAAGGGGACTGGAGTACTCACGAATTGTGATGGGGGCCAAGATATATCGTTGTGCCTTTTATCTTTCCGCATTTTACAGCTTGTATCACTTAGAAACTAAAACGGAAAAATTATAAGACTTAAGTTAAAAACCGGAAATATATTCTAAGTACCCATTTCACCCCCCCCCCCCCCCCCCCCCTCCTCTTAGGTGCATACTCTACTTACAATTGGTATCAGAGCAGGTTATAGCTAACTTGTCCTACTAGATCCAGTATGGCTTTCGCAAGTGCAAATCCACTATTTTCTGGATAATATATTGATTTCTGGAAAATTCGCATGAAGACTCATTTAGAAGCACAAGGAGAAGGAATTTGGGAAACCGTCGAAAATGGTCCACATAATCCAGTTAGTGTCATTAATGGTGTTGGAACTCCAAAGGCTAAAAGTTCTTATGATAAATATGATAAAAAGAAAGTCCTTAATGAAAAGAAAGCAATTAACATTATTCAAAGCGCACTTAGCATGAACGAATTCTTCCGTATATCTCAATGTAAATCGGCAAAAGAAATTCGGGATACTTTCGTGGAAACTCATGAAGGAACCGCTGAAGTTAAAAGGTCAAGATTGAATACCTTGAGTCAAGAATACAAAATTTTTGGAATGTTGTATGGAGAATCTATCGTCGCGTTGTAGAAGAGGTTTGTGCACTTAACAAATCATTTGATTGCTCTTGGTAAGAATTTCACTAACAATTAATTAAATCTTAAACTTCTTAGATCTTTAACCAGGGAATGGCAACCCAAAGTGACGTCTGCATCATTGTTGGAAAACTCGAAGAACATGAATTGAACTTGGAAGACTCGAAAAACATGAAAATCAAATAAAGAAATCCAAAATCATCATTTTAAAAGTCGAATCAAAAGAAGAACAAGATGATGCTCTTGAAGAAGATGAGAACTTCGTGCTTCTTGTGAAAAGACTTGTTAAGTTATTTGGTAAAAATGATAAATCTTTCAATTATGCAAAAAGAAAGAAACATTTTTGGAAAAAGGAGGCTTCCACTTCAACACCCGATGTCACTTGTTATGAATGTGGAAAACGAGGTCATATAAAGATGGATTGTCCGAAACTCTCCAAAAAAGGTGGCTTTAAGAATAAAAATGAGAATAAGAACAAAAGAGACTACATAGCATGGGAAGATAATGAGATAAGTCATTCATCATATTCAGATAGCGACGAATGTACAAATCTAGCATTGATGGCTTCTCACCATTCCGATGATGAAGAAGAGTTTAGTAATGAATTTTCCATTTACGATAATGATGCACAAGGTGCTATAGACGAATTTCTAAATGAATGCAAAATTCTGTACAAAACAATATCAACACAAAAGAAACAAATCTCATCTCTAGAAGAAAAAATTGATACAATGGAAAAAGATTTCAAAGATAAAAAACAAGATAATAAGTGAACAAAAACATAATTTTACCTGCAAAGAATGTGAATCTCTTTCTTTTGTCCAACTAAAAAGAGTACTTGAAAGATATGAAAAAGGACAATTTGGTTTGGAGGGTGTTCTTAGTCAACAAAGATATTCTAACAATAAAAGTGGTCTTGGTTATTCAAAATTTAGTAAACCAAGTTCAAGTAAAATTATCTTTGTTAAAGCTAGTGATCAAACTCTAAAAGAGAAAGTTAACAAAGCCAAAGTTGTTCACCCTTATCCTAAAAGGAAAAAATTTGTTAAAAAAAATCATATGTTCCTAGGTATAAAAGTAATTTTGTTCCTACATGTTTTTATTGTGGTATAGTTGGCCATACACCTAATGCTTACTATGTTAGAAACTTTAGTATGGCAATTGGGCATTATGTGTGGGTAAAGAAAGGTATTAATTATGAAGGACCCAAGGCAATTTGAGTGCCTAACAAAACTTAATTTGTTTCATAGGTATGCTTGAATACCACTTCTAATTTGTGGTATCTTGATAGTGGTTGTTCGAAGCATATGACTAGAGATATTAACAAGTTTTCAGACCTAGTGCATAATGCCAAGGGTCATGTCACATATGGAGATAACAACAAAGGAAAAATTCTTGGCATAGGCAAAGTTGGAACACCACCTTTCACATCCATTAAAGATGTTCTTTACGTTGAAGGACTAAAGCACAATCTTCTAAGTATTAGCCAACTTTGTGACAAAGGCTTCAAGATCAAGTTCACCAAGGATGAATGCTTGATTGAAGATGAATTCACACATGAGGTAAAAATCAAAAGTACAATAATCAATAATATATTTATGATTTCCCTAGATGATCTATCTTTGAAAGTAAAATGTCTAATGGTAAATAACAATGACTCGTGGCTTTGGCATAAAAGAGTTGCTTATATTCATATGAAACATTTAAATAAACTAGTCAAGCATGATCTTGTCATTGGATTGCCTAAGATAAAGTTTGTCAAAGACAGATTATATGATGCTTGCCAAAAGGGAAAATAAACTAAATCAACTTTCAAACCTAAGAATGTGGTGTGCATTTCAAGGCCACTACAATTGTTGTATATGGACTTATTTGGTCTATCATGAACAAAAAGGTTTGGAGGCAATGTATATGCATTAGTTATTATTAATGATTTTTCTAGATTTTGTTGGACATTGTTTTTAGTACAGAAAAGTGATGCATTCAAGGCATTCAAGAAGTATGCATAACAAATTCAAAATGAAAAATCTCTAAAGATTGCCTCCATAAGAAGTGATCACGGTGGAGAATTCCAGAATGCTTCCATTGAATATTTTTGTGAAGAACATGGAATCCTGCATAACTTTTCAGCACCAAGAACTCCTCAACAAAACGGAGTGGTGGAAAGGAAAAATAGGTCCCTTGTTGAACTTACGAGGACTATGCTTAGTGATTCAAATCTTCCGAAATACTTTTGGGCGGATGCGGTAAGCTCAACATGTTACATAAGTAATAGAGTTATTATTAGACCTATTTTGAAAAAGACACCCTATGAACTTTTTAAAGGTAGGAAACCAAACATTTCTCACTTTCACATATTTGGTTACAAATGCTTTGTCCTAAACAACGACAAAGATAATCTTAGTAATTTTGATGAAAAATCCGATGAAGGAATTTTTCTAAGATATTCTCTTAATAGTAAAGCATATAGAATATATAATAAAAGAACTTTAACAATTGAAGAATCTATGCATGTGTCATTTGATGAATCTAACCCCTCCAAGAAGGAAATTGTTATGTGTGTGATGATGATGATTTTATAGATGTTCCTAAGGAAGATACTCTAATAGCAAATAATAAAAATCAGCTGAAACATTAAGAAGAACCAATTCAACAAGAATCAAAGGATAATGATTTACCTAAGGAATGAAGAACGCATCGGGATCATCCAATTGATAAAGTAATTGGTGATATAAATCAAGGCGTTGCGACAAGGTTGAATCTTAAAGATGCATGTCTCAACATGGAGTTTGTCTCACAAATTGAACCTTCTAAAGTCATAGATGCCCTAGATGATGATCAATGGATTCTAACCATGCAAGAAGAGCTTAATCAGGTTGAAAGAAATCAGGTTTCTAATTTAGTTCCTAGACCAAAAGGTAAACATATTATAGGAACTAAATGGATCTTTAAAAAAAGCTAGATGAAAATGGTATCATTATTAGGAATAAGGCAAGATTAGTAGCCCAAGTCTATAATCAAGCGGAAGGTATAGATTTTGAGGAAACATTTGCCCTTGTTGCTAGACTAGAAGCAATTAGATTATTGTTAGCTTATGTTTGTTCTTTGAATTTTCAGTTGTACCAGATGGACGTTAAAAGCGCATTCCTAAATAGATACATACTTGAAGAAGTTTAAGTAAGTCAACCTCCAGGATTTGAAGACTTCAAACATCCTAATCATGTGTACAAACTAAAAAAGGCATTATACGGATTAAAGCAAGCACCAAGGGCATGGTATGATAGATTAAGTAATTTTCTTTGTAAACACGTGTTCGAAAAATGTTAAGTTGATACTACTATTTTTATTATTAAAAGAATTAACCATCATACTATCTTAGTGCAAGTATATGTAGATGACATCATATTTGGATCAACAAATGAATCCCCATGTGAAGAATTCTCATCAATCATGCAAGCAGAATTTGAGATGTCTATGATGGATAAGTTGAACTACTTCCTTAGGTTAAAAATCAAACAAACAAAGAATGGGATATTCATCAATCAATCTAAATATTGCAAAGAGATTCTCAAAAGATTCGACATGGAAAATTGCAAGGCTATGGCTACTCCTATGGGATTCGGAACTTACATTGATCAAGATAAAGCAGGTGTTTCAATTGATGTTACAAAATATCGAGGTATGATAGCATCATTATTATATTTGAAGGCGAGTCGTCCTGACATAATGTTCAATGTGTGTCTTTGTGTACGGTATCAAGTCAATCCGAAGGAATCACATCTTTCCTCGGTGAAGAGAATCATGAAGTATCTCAAGGGAACAATGAACGTTGGCTTATGGTATCCTAAAGGTAGTGTATGTAACTTGATTGGTTTTTTTGACTCAGATTATGCAAGATGTGAAACAGATAGAAAAAGCACAATCAGAACATGTCATATCCTAGGAAACGCTCTTGTATCATGGTCCTATAAAAAGCAAGCATGTGTGGCTCTCAGTACGGAGAAAGCGGAATACATTGTTGTAGGAAGTTATTGCGCTCAAATTCTTTGGTTAAGACAACAACTTAGCGACTACGGCGTGAACCTTGGATGCATTATGTTAAAGTGTGACAACACAAGTGACATAAACATCACTAAAAATCCAGTCATGCACTTGAGGATAAAACATATCGACATTCTACATCATTTTCTCTGTGATCATGTGCTTAAAGGCGATGTTGAAGTCTCATTTGCAGATACTCATAATCAACTCGCAAATATATTCACCAAACCGCTTGCAAAGTAATCTTTTTACAAAATAAGAAGGGAATTAGGCATCTTGGATGAAAGCAATGTGTAAAGAATCTCAAAGTTCATGGTTGGTTACAATAACATTCTTTCAAAAACTTATCTAAGGTGCACACATGTTCTTAATTATTCTATTTTATTCTGGGAATTTAGTTTATCACATCTCTGCTTCTACTCCCTTATTATATGTGTTTAAGTTATTTCCTTGACTTAGATAACATGTTTATGCTGATAAACTTTAAAAAATTTCAACTTTTTCTTAAGTCCAATTGATTGCTTCTTGGTGCAAATTGATTGGTGTCTGTAGCTTTTGCTTCTATTTTTTTGCATTTGGGCTTTTTCAACGTCATGCAATCGATTGCACCAAAGTGCAAATCGATTGCTACCTAGAGCGTGTATTTCTTTTTTGCATTTTTTTTCATCATGCAATCGATTGCACCAAAGTGCAAATCGATTTGCTCCTGCGTTATTTCATATTTTGTTTACTTGGTTGGTCCAATCATCAATTACCATTTATCACTTAAAAACATTTTTTTTTCCAAACCCCTCATTCTTAACCTAGCAACTGTGTATCTCTTCTTTCTCTCTCAAAAACCCAAAATTTCATCTCTCTTAAATCACTCAAAAACTCCATTAAAGCTTATCTCCAACCTTATATACTCCTTACCCATGGCTTCAAGAGGTAAAAGGAAGGTCTCTACTGCTGCAAAAAGGAAAGGAAAAAGCTTCTTCTTCCATTTCCACTCCTCTAATCTTCAAAGATCTCACTGATGAGCAAATGAAAATATATGAGAAGTTCTACAAAAAGAAGTCGGTCCAAACTCCTAAATATGGTGATCTTACTACCTTTCCTTCTAAATGCTTTAAGTTTCAAGATATGTTAACTTTCTTAGGTTTAGACTCTGTTATTGCTTTCTCTGGACCATATTATCCTAAATTAGTTAGGCTGTTTTATTGCAATATGGGTATAGAAGATGGAAAATTTGTTACCTATATTGGAGGTAAAAAGCTTGTTTTGACTTCTAAGAAACTTGGAAATTTTTTGGATATTCCTTATGAGGGTAGTCTCTTATTTGATCCTGGAGATGAGGTTTGGAAGGATTATAACAAGAGAGAATTTTATTATAGTATCTGAAGTGGATCACTATAACAAAAGGGTTAAATCTCTAGGTGGGGCTGAACCGAAAAGAGTATTATGGTCTGCTGGAAATTTTTCGATTGATGATAGGATGTTTCAATATTTTTTGGTATATGTTCTTATCCATAGAAATGGAAATCATTTCAATGTAACTGAGGTTGAAATGCAAATTTTGTATGCAATAAAGAATGGTATCAAGGTAAATTGGGCTAGGATCATTATGCAGCATATGCTGAATCACACCGCCAAGATCAAATCCTTACCTTATGGATGGTTTATTACTCGTATTGTTCAACACTTTGGCATAGATTTGGATGGTATTTAGTGTAGTCTCATGAACTCAAGTGGTCACAAAATCACCATCAAGAATTTGGACAAGAGAATGGGAGTTTGTTATGATTCAGAAAACCAAACCATAACTTATATTGGTAAAGACAATAAAGAAAGTGATCAAGAAGATGAAGATGGTGAAATGTTCCTACTTCTCATGTTCCAAGTGGTCCAAGCAACCAAGCTCTTTTTTATTACATGACTACTTAATTTGCAAATCTCAACACCACCATGAATGATCAATGGACTCAATTCAACACTTATGTTCATAACCAAATCGCTCAAAATCATGAAGCAACCATCAACCAAATCAATGAGTTTAGGACCGACATGAATCGAAAACTTTCATACCTATAATCACACCTCTATACTCCACCATATGATCCTAACAACACTTCCAACCCTCTTCCAACATTTACACCTCTTCAACAATTCAATCCATTCTAAGACATCAACAACAACAACAATCATGATATGGACCAATCTTAGTTGTTTATTATATCTTGTTGTTTTATGTATTATGTTGTCTTTTTGCATGTAACTTTAAGTATGCTCTTAGTAAGCTTTTGGGTTGTCTATGTTTTATGTGTAAGGTATTATGTGCCATGGTAATTTTACTGCTTATAGTCTATTTTGAATGCATGTATGGTTGGTTTCTTATGAGACAATGTTTAAGTAGTATGTTACTTGGTTAAATGTTAGTTTTCAATTTTCATTTTTCTTGTGATTTTGGTTTTTCCCTTTAAGCCTCTTTATTTTCCATATTATTATCTTTCACCTATTTTTCCCTTCTTTTTGATAATGTCAAATGGGGAGAAAGGTGTTATGTGTTATGCTTGTTTATTTCCTTCTTTTAAGCTTTTAAAAGGTACAAATTATACAAATACTCCATCAAGATGATCAAGTCCAACAATTTTTAAGCTTCACATATAAAGGGGAAGTTATACATCTTAAGGGGAGAAATTTTTCGAAAATTACAACGCATCAAAGAGTAATGTTTGTCATCATCAAAAAGGGGGAGGATGTGAAGTCAAGATTCTCTATGATGAATATGTTTTGATGAAGACAAGACTCTTAGTAACAAGAAGGGAAAGATAATCTTCAAGTTAAAAGCATCATGTTCAAGGCTTTGGGTTCAATGGATTTAAAATGTCAAGAAGTTATAATGACAATAATTACCTTAACTAAAGTCTTAGATGCTCAAATGATCAAGCACTATTGCATAAAGTACCTCTTTTCATGGCATAAAACACTTAGGAAGGTTTTCAATTTTTATCATATGCAAATCGATTTGCACACTATGTAAATCGATTTGCACCTGAAGCATGCCTAAATTAACTTTGTAAAATTTCATGTTTTGAACTATGTAAATCGATTTGGACATCTTATAAATTAATTGCATACTGTAACTTTTCAAAAAAAAATTATAATGTTGCTTGATGCAAATCGATTTGCACATAACAGCAATCGATTTGCACCTGAACGAAATTGAAAAATAGTAACTTTTTACTTGACGCCTTTTCATGCCTTTCTTGTAAAACCTTTTCATTATAACTTGCCAATTGTTCATGATAATTTTTGTCAACTTCACATTGATTCATAAAGGTGTCATACTCATATAAATACATACATTTTCATATTTCAAATCACCTATTCCATTCAAAATCTTAAATTTTCAAAATTCACATTTCAAATCTTCAACTTTTATTCAAGAAATTTTCTGCACACTTTCACATCATCTAAATCATAAATTTCTTTAGCAATCTAACACTTTAGTGTTTGTGAATTATTTTTATTGGAATAGAAGATCAATCAAGAGATTGGTACATTGTACATTACTTCAAAATCATGTAAAAATTCAGAATAGTTATTGTTATCCTTGTTGTCCAGGATTGTTGGAAACAAGAGAGTCATTAAGGGAGGATTGTTCTCTTAGTGTACTTAGTGAAAATCCAAGAGGATTGTTCTTGGTGTTGTTTGTTAGTGTCTGTATAGAAAGACTAGGATAGTCTTGTATAAGTCCTAACAATAGTAAAATCTCTTACTGCGTAAGAGGATTGGAGTACTCTCGGATTGTGAGGGGAACCAGGATATATCGATGTGTCTTTTATCTTTCCGCATTTTACAGCTTTCATCACTTAAGAACTAAAACGGAAAAATTATAAGACATAAGTTAAAAACCAGAAAAATATTCTAAGTACCTAATTCACCCCCTCTCAGGTGCATACTCTACTTACAAATCTTTAAACCTACTCTTATAGACAATATAATCCTTCTCATATATAATCGAGTTGACTCGTGAACCTAACGAGTCGAACTATGTATAGTTCAAGTTCAACTCATTTAGTTAACGAACTTAGTTTTTCGTTCATATTCAGCTCATCTGGTTTATGAACCTAATTCAACGATTTAATTGTCGAACCGAGTAGCAAACTATTTTTGAGTTAGTTCAGTTCATTGTTAGCCCTAGTTGTGACCTTCATATCAAACTTTTCTGGAAGAGGTATTATTATTTTTTTGGCCAACTTTTCTTCAGACATCTTCTCTCCTAATGAAAAATAAGTGTTGGTAATGTCACACAGTTTGATGTTGAAATCAGAGATAGATTAATCTTTATTCATTCTCAAATTCTTAAACTTTATAGTGAGGAGTTGCAACCTTAACATCCTAACTTTAAACGTGCCTTCATGAGCCATTTTGAGAATCTCTCATGCTTTTTTGGTTTCAAAACACGTGTTAATCAATTTAAACATGTTCTTGTCAACACCATTGAAATTAACATTCAAAGCATTGGAGTTTCCAAGATCTTCACCATCTTCTACATCAGTCCACTCAGCTTCTGGCTTTAAGCTTGATGTATTACCATCTTAAGAAATAATCACAAGGTGTTTCCAACGTTTTACGAAAACCTTCCATGTTTTGTTGTCCACGGAATTAAGAAAGCCAACCATTTTAGCTTTCCAATAATCATAATTGGTGTCATCTAACATAGGTGGTTTATTGATTGACCTTCCATCCTTAATGTTATCCATTTGAGCATAAAGTATATTCCATGGACCTCACCAAAGCAGAACAGGGTGTCTGCTCTGATGCTAATTGAAATTTTGTTCTTAAGGGAACGAATGTTGGACCAGATGCCTAAGCCAATTTGTTCAACATCTTACACCGGGATTAACAAATAATTGATAAACAAGATGATAAATACACAAAGCAATAAAAAGACACGAAGAATTGCTAGCTCAGTTCGGAAAAACCACTCCTATGTCTGGGGGCACTCTACCTAAGAAAGGAAATTCAATATTTTAAATTAGTGTAATTAGTCTTATATGAACAACAACCTCATGTTATTGAATGTCTCTTCTTAATCATAGTGACTTTCTATTTAGGACTCCTCCTAAATATAAGAACCTCTCTCACTTTCTCTCAATCACTAATCCCAAGTGACCATCTCAATAAACAAAATATTGAATGTTGAATTACAACTCAACTAAACAAACCAAACTCTATGCTTTAAGATATGAATGAAAGTGATAGAGTGGTGTACGAACAGTAACACAAACAAAGACTCAAAAGATAACCCTAACACAAGGAATCTTAAATACTTGCATGTTTTCTTCAATGTTGGAATGAGCATTTTTAAATAGCAATGCAGATTCTGGGCTTTTCCGATCGGCATTTGATCACGTCCAAAATTGTTGGATATATTGTTAAGATTTATTTTTCAAATATACCCCAAACATATTTGATTTGATTCAAATTTAAATCTCCATTTAAATCGATTTGATCACATCCAATCTAATCAAAGAAATCAACATAAATGCATTGCTAAAAGATAGCAATAAATCTGCAACAAATCTGATTGAAACGACAAAAAAATAACGCGCTGAACAGCTACAACATCGACTTGCTAACAAGAGCTAGATGTTGCACACATGCTGGGACATATGTTCCCACATGTGTCATTTATTCATGAAAACAACTTGAACATACCATGTTGTTTTGCACAATACACCCAATCCAAAAAGGAACAACAAGATCTATAAAGCAGAGATCCATGTTTATGTGGGAGAATGAGTTTTCATAAACATTTATTTTGTAAATTCATGGAACTATATTCTCACTAAATAGAGATCATTGGTGTTGGCAATACAAAAATGGTGTCTATGATGCTTTGGCTTACAATGTCCTTATTGAAGCGAACCCTGGAGCCGAGTTCTCCTTAAGTAGTTTAGATCACATTTTCCCTATTTGGCGTAATTGGTCCCTCTCTAAAGTAGGGGTTTCCTCCTTGCAATTTCTCTAAAATAAGATCCCTACAAAGAGTACCTATTTAAAAGTTGTGTTTTTCTTAACCTGAAAGGTTTATCCCATGGTTTGTGTCGTGGACCTATTGAGTATGTTTTCCACTTGTTTGTTACTTGCAACATGAAGGAAAACTCGTGATATATGATCTTTAGTTAAATTGGATGGTCTTTTATTTTTCCAAGGGATCTTACCTCTCTTTTTGAGATCTTTACTTCCTAATGGAGGTTGGTTAAGATTAGAGGTGACCACCATATTATAATTTAGCATACAATAATATGGTGTATCTAAAAATCCTGAAATGATTCTATTTTTCAAGAGTAACCATAAAGGAAGAGAATTTGGATGCTAAAAGTATATTATTTTCCTGTAAATGGTATCTTGGCAGGTCTTTGACTTACACATGCACTTTCTCCAACTAACTCGAGAACCATATTCTTTTCTTGAGGCAATATCAGTTTGATTGCATTTGACTTAATTATGTGTGATGTGCTTTCTTGTGTTGTCTTTGGTGAATTATGTTCTATTAGTGATGGTTTTTGATGTCGAGCTATAACACATTATCCTTTGGTGGTGTGGCTTCTTTTTGAAGGTTCTTTCGTTGTTTACTTTCCTGTTGTTATTCTTGCATAACTAGTTGGATTATCATTATTTGTTACTGTTGGAAATTTGATGCCTTGGAAACAAAATATAAATTGTTTCTTTATGATCAAGAAACAGGCAGGGGTAGAAGAGATGGTAAAAGAAGAAGAACAACAAGGATTTGTTATAATTGCTATTCTTTACTTTCTCTTCAAATCAGATTACAAATATTCAAGAATAACAAATAACCCTCTCACCCTAATTAGGATTTTCCACACTTAAGATTAGAGACTAGTATGTTATTTATAATAAAACCTAACATACTAAACTAATGGACTTTTTAACAATTACCCATTACAAGCTAACTTAAACAATTGGACATAAAAAAACAAGCCCAATTCATCATGCTAACAAATCTAGCATTTTCGACAACATACACTACTTCGACAACAACATGTGAACGACCTTCGACTGCATGCTAAACATCTGTCGAACTAAGAAGCTACCTTCGATCATACTAGAGTTCAATTCAATATCTCACAAATCTCCACCTTGGAACAAACTCTATAACATTAAGGAATAAACTAGCTTTCTTCATGCAACTTTATCAACTGCATACAGTGGAAAAACTTGCAACTGGGCAATGTCTTGGTGATCATATCAGCAGCATTATGATAAGTCGAAACCTTCAGTACATGGACTTATCCACGCTCGATTACCCCTCAGACAAAATGCAATCTCACATCAATGTGCTTGGTTCGCTCATGATAGGCTGAATTCTTTGATAGGTGTATTACACTTTGTCTATCACATTTAACAGTGATAACTTGACCTTGAAGTTTCAGCTTCTTTGCAAAACCTTCAAGCCATAATACTTCCTTCACAGGTTCAGTTAGGGTGATATATTCCGCTTCAGTGGTTGATAAGGCAACAACCTTCTGAAGTGTTGCTTTACAACTAATTGTTATGCCAAACATAGTGAACACATATCCAGAAATAGATTTTTTGGAATCCATACAACCTGCATAATCAGAATCGACATATCCTTCAATTGCTGCTTTACTATCTTCACCCAAGGTTCCACCATAAATTAGGACTATGTTCAAAGACCCATTTATGTACCTTAGAATCCACTTTAATGCTTGCCAGTGAACCTTTCCAGGATTCTCCATGCACCGGTTTACAAGACTTACTGTATACGTTATGTCGAGTCTCGTACAGACCATAGCATACATCAAAGAACCCAATATATTAGCATATGGAATGTTATTCATATAAGCTCTTTCGACATCAGTACTTGGACACTGATCTATACTCAGCTTTAATTGAGGGTTTGTCGGAGTCACAACAGGCTTTGAATTCGACATACCAAATTTTTTGAGAATCTTCCGTAGGTATGCCTCTTGAGATAACATAATTTTGACTATTTTCTATCTCTTCGAATGTAAATCCCAAGAATCCTAGACGCAACACCCAGATCCTTCATGTCTAACTCCTTATTGAGATCAACCTTCACCCTCATTACATCTTTAACATTGTTGCTTGCTATTAGAATATCATCCACATAAAGCAACAAAATAACAAATTAATTACCAGGTCAAAATCTGATGAAACTTATGCGTGCCATGAACTTGTCGAATCTCCCATTCCATTGTCGAGGAGATTGTTTCAGTCCATATAAAGATCTCTTCAGCTTGCGCACATAATCGTCCTTCCCCCATTCGACATACCCTTTAGGTTGCCTCATCAGGATTGTTTCATCTAGATCACCATACAAGAATGTAGTCTTCACATCCATTTGTTCTAATTCAAGGTCGAACTGTGCCACCATGGCAAGCATTATCCAAATGGACATGTGCTTTACAATAGGAGAGAACACATCATTGAAGTCAACACCTTCTTTCTGAGTGAAACCCCTGGCGACCAATATTGCCTTATATCTCTTCAACGCCACTCCTTCGATTTCTTCCTTAACTTTGAAAATCCAATTACAAGTGACTAACCTAGCTCTAGAAGGTTTCTTGATCAGTTCCCAGGTGTTGTTATCATGAAGAGATTTCATCTCATCATCCATGGCCATCATCCATTCAGTCTTATTTCGACTCCTCATAACTTCCTTATAGACTCTAGATTCTTCGTTTAGAAACTCACTTGCAGAGATTAAGGCATAAGCTATAAGATCTGCATACCCAAGTCTCTGAGGTGGCTTGATGACTCTCCTCGACCTACCTCTTGATAATAGGTAGTCACTGATAGTTTCCTCAACTTCCTCAGTATCTTCTGCTTCTTCTTCGACTTCATCTAGGATACGCAATTCAGCATCAACATGCTCCACCTCAACAGGAATCTCTCCCTGTTCCAACTCTTCGTGCATCATCAGTTTTCTTGAAGGTCATCCCAGCTTCATTGAAAACTACATCTCGAATGGTGATACACCTCCTGTGACCTGGCTCAAGGCACCATAGCCTATAAGCTTTGACTCCTTCATGGTATCCCATGAACATGCATTTCAAAGCTCTAGGTTCGACCTTGTCTTGCTTAATGTGAGCATAGGCCACGCAGCCAAATACTCTCAATTTGCCGAGATATGGTGGATATCCCGACCAATCTTCTTCAGGTGTCTTCATATCTAACGCAGTCGAAGGACATCTGTTTATCAGATATGTTGTTGTCAAAACAGCCTCAGCCTAAAATACATTCTTTAATCCAACACTAGTCAACATGTATCTAACTCTTTCCAAAATAGTTCGATTAAACCTTTTCGCTAAACCATTTTGTTGTGGAGTACCTACAGTAGTTTTGTGCCTTGCAATACCTGAGGCAGCACAAAAGCTGTCGAACGCCTCATTGCAAAATTCAAGGCCATTGTCGTTTCTCAACCTCTTAACCTTTCTGCCAGTCTGATTTTCGACCAAGGTCTTCCAACCTTTGAAATTCTCAAAAGTTTCATTCTTTCTCTTTTGGATGAATACCCATAACTTTCTGGAATAATCATCAAATATGGATAGAAAATACCTTGCGCCTGAATATGATTGACACCTTCTGCTATTAAATTATTTATACAATGAAAAACTTAAATTCTCAAATTTTTTGGTATTGACTTCTTGAAAGAATTAATTTGTATAAATATTTAATATTTTTTGGAAATTTATCGAAAATTAGATGTTTTAAGTTGAGTATTTTAGAGAATGAACCCTTAACTAAATTTTAAAAATTAAATAAAAATAATGTTAGCTAATTTGGACGCTAGATATTAGTGATAATTATTTTATAAAGGTATAGACATAGTTGAACAAATAATGTTTTGTGAGAATTCTAAGGATTGTTATGTCAAAATAAGGGCATTGATTCTCCACTTTTTGCCTTGTATCGATGTGTGTTTTTTTTTTAAATATGTTAATTATGTGCATTACATATTTATAAGTGATCTTTTGACTTAAATAAGTTGATATTATTTTAGAGAATTTCTTAATACACCACATGAGTTTCTTAGGCACCGCGCAAAATTCCTTTTTTGCCCCCTGATTTTGGATGTACACATCCGGACGCACCATTTTTTTTAAAAACGTTGATTTGTTCCGGATGTGCATATCAGGAATAATTCCTGATGTGCAAATCCGGAACCATTTCTTATAACTTGGCGCCAGAGCTTCTCCCCCCTTATTCTTTATATTTTTACATTCCAAACTATCAAACTCTCTCAAACTCTCAATTTCTCATTCCCATAAATTCCGACTTTTTTCATTCGAGTTCGGCGCAGAGCAACTTCTACAACGATCAAGACACTCCAAATCCTCTGTATCTCAATTTAATCGGTAAGTTTTCGAATTTTAGAGTTTCGGAGTTATTTTCGAGTAATCGATTTAGAGTAGACATTTAGGTGTAGAAATTGTTAGGTAGTATTAATAACATAGGTTAGAGATAATATAGGTATTGTTTGCTGCTTCAAACGGATGATCAGAGCATTAAAATACCCTTTTTTATGGTACAGTAACCATGGCTGTGTTTTTTAGAACTTGAAATATGTACCGGATGTGCAGATCCGAAAAAATTTTAACGTTGATTGCTTTCCTGATGTGCACATCTGGAAAAACCCAACGGTAAATATTCTGAGTACTTCCGGATGTGCATCCACGGAAGTTTTCCTGATGTGCAAATTCGGAAGCAACTTGGTTTCTACTTTTGTTTTATTTTATTGTTTGTTGTTTTTTTTTAATTATTTTTAAAAAATTCTAATTTATTTATTATGCTTTGCATATTACATGGTGTAGCGAGCGATTTTGGACGTGGTTGCGAAGCACTGTCGCTCTAGGTACTACAGTTCGATTCATTTTTTATCCTATTGAAGCTGATGAAGGAAGGGAAATAGATGTCTCCAATTAACCTTACTTGCAAACTGAGGTTAAACAGATGACTGTTGGTTTACAGATGCTGTTGAGATTGTGGGTCTCTCCTAGGTTATTTTGTTAAAAAGGAACAGTGTTTAAGCTATTGGTGGGATGTTAGGACTGATGCTTTTCGATTGATATATGAAGGTACGGGATTTTGGGTTTTTTGATGAGTGTGCTCGCTAAGATTTCTCTTTCAATCTTATGCCTACGTATTCCCGTTTACTGAAACTGAGAAATCAGAGCGATCGTAGTTCCTCTTATTCTAGGGGAGGAAATGGGTTATTTTGGTGTCTTGTTCAAAGCCCAAGACGTGAAGCTAAAAGGTTTTTTTGTTTTTGTATCTTGTTCAAAGCCCAAGATATGAAGCTGAAGAGTCTATTTGTATCTTGTTCAATGCCCAAGATATGAAGCTAAAGAGGTTCCTAGCTGAGAGGGAATTTGTCATCTCTAAGGAGGAGTTGTTGATGTTTGTATGTTGTGAGCAGGGCAGGATTTGATGCTAAAAGGTTGATTGTCTCAACCGGGGTTTCCTTATACAAAGCCTAAGAGGAGGCTAAAAGGTTGACTTTTCCGGGGAAAATGTTCTTTCTGTCTTGTACAAAGCCCAAGATTGAGGCTAAAAGGGTTTGACTCAACAAGAGAGTCTTTTTGTGTGTCTTGTACAAAGCCCAAGATGGAAGCTAAAGAGGTTTGACTCAACAAGAGAGTCTTTTATACTCAACAAGAGAGTGATTTGGTGTCTCGTATGAAGACCGAGACGGAAGCTAAAAGTTGTTTTGACTCAACAAGAGAGTCTTTTATACTCAATAAGAGAGTGATTTGTATCTCGTACAAAGCCCGAGATGGAGGCTAAAACGATAGGTGACTCAACAGGAGAGTCTTTTATACTCAACAAGAGAGTGTTTTGTATCTCGTACTAAGCCCGAGATGGAGGCGAAAGGTGATTCAACAAGAGAATCTTTTATACTCAACAAGAGAGTGTTTTTGTATCTCGTACGAAGCCCGAGATGGAGACGAAAGGTGATTCAACAAGAGAATCTTTTATACTCAACAAGAGAGTGTTTGTGTCTTGTACAAAGCCCAAGACGGAGGCTAAAAGGGTGATTCAACAAGAGAATCTTTTATACTCAACAAGAGAGTGTGAAAAGGTTAGCTCCGATGGGGGAGAATCATTGTACAAAGCCCAAGAGGAGGCTAGTGTGCTGGTGACTGTTTCAGTTGAGTGACCAGTATGTTGGATAAAAGAGAAAATCAATTCTTATATGAGTAATGTTGTACTCATGGATTTGATCGAGGGATCAGGGTTATCTCCTGTTTTCTTGGGGAATCCAAAGGGTTTTAGACTGTCCGAGTCTACGGATTTTATCTTTTATACTATGCTTAAGGAACAGTAGTTGCAAGATCTAGACTCTTTGAAAGACTGTTCTATTAAGATGACTAATTTCTGTTCCTATACCTCTAGGAGGTCGTCGGGACAATTTGTACAAAGCCCAAGAGGAGGCTGGAAACTTTTAAGAAGCCGAGGGACAATTTGTATGAAGCCCAAGAGGAGGCTTATGAAAACTTCTAAGAAGCCGACGGGTCCTTGTACAATGCCCAAGAGGAGGTGGGGATGCTTTTAGGAAGCCTGTGGGTCCTTGCACTAAGCCCAAGAGGAGGCTGATGAACAGTTCCAGAAGGGGTTTCACATGGAACAATGGCCTTCTGTATAATGAACTATTCAAAGGGGAATTTTCTTAGACTTAGTTATCTAAGACAGTGTAAGTAAACGAGGCTTGGTCTAGTTCTAGACGTAATTGCCGGGGAAACTCTAAATATCTATACTAGTATTACACAGTTGATATGAGTTTATGAAAGAAGACTTACAGCGAAACAGCCCCACAATACAGTTATATACATATGAAAGCAGTAAATGAAAGCGGGTAAACACTTACTCGGTTGTAGAGCTTCCATGATGTGGGGTTAGTTGTTCAACAAAGAAATTGAAAACAATAGTATATTTCAAAATCAAAGGAGAAAGTGCTTTGAAAGGAAAGTTGGGGCTTACATCTCAAGGAGAGGCCCAGGATTCTATCAGTGATTGCACTGTGGTTTTGAATTTGTACAGGGACTTATACAAGTGACTGAAGCCAAAAAGGTTTTCTGTACAAAGGGATGGGTCTTACACTCTCTCAAGAGGCCCACAAAGTGTTTGAAGAAAAGAAATGGGGCTTATAACACGAGGGTAGGCCCAGGGTATTTGTCTGAAAGTGGCGATCGCGTCGAAGTTTTTGAAAATACACAGTGGGACTTATATAATAAGTGAGGCCCAGACTGGGTTTATTTACAAAAAGGCTTGGGTCTTACACTCTATTAGAGGCCCATGAGTGTTTGGAAAAACTTTTTAGGGTGAAAATCAATTAAAACCCTAACTCTATCATTTTTAATATGATTATTCAAAGAAAATTAATAAAAATGATAAAAATGCCAAATAAGTTTGAATAAACAAACTTGTGATTTTGGTTTTAGGTTTTAAAAATGAGGTTTTAATCACAAGATGAATTGAAACCTATTTGGTTTTGATTTTTCAAAAGGAATATTTATTTTTAAAAGGTTTAAAAACAAATAAAAGGTATTTATTCACAAAAATACTAATTATATTAAATAAATAATATAAATCTAATTTTTTTGTGGAATAAAATATTTCAACATTTTTGTGATTTTTTGCAAAAAGAACCAATAAAAAATAGTTAAAATTGAAGGAGTTATTAATTTTCCAATTAATTAATAAAACATGAAAACATAAAAAAAAAATAGCAAAATGTGAGAAAAACACAAAATAGCTTGGGTGGGGTTTGAACCCACGACCTCAAGGTTACAGGGCGTGCGCCCTACCACTGGGTGGTGATACATCCGTTGATTGAAACAAAACAACAAATATACAAGACTTGCCTTGTTTTCTAGGCAAGGCAAGGCAAGTTTTGGGCAAGAAACGGGAAGGTCCATAACTTTCTCATTTCTCCATGGTTGGGGACAAAATTTATATGTATCTGACCTAGAATTTCACAAGGAATCCAATGGTGGTGGTGGATTTTTTAGATCATGCTCCCTCCTCAAAATCCGATAGTGGTTTTGAAATTGGCCTATGATTGCATTTTCTATGCTACACTTTGGTACATGCATGAATTACATGATGAATTGGTTCAAACACAACACATATGACATGTACAATAGATGCATGATCAGTGGACCTCAAAACAATGCATATTTTGGAAAGTTCAAGTCATGATGCTTACCTCCTTTTGAGCTTTTTGGAGTTTTTGTGCAATCTGTCAAACCTCTTGTTCCAAAAATGGTTTGATGCTTTGGACACTCTCAAATGATCCCTTAGAAACTTTCAGGGTGAGTGGAATCAGCTGGAACCTGCAAAAACACAAACTGGCCCTTTCTTACAAAAAGGGTTAAAATGGCCAAAATAACAACTCTCTCAAATGGTGTTCCAGATGGGGGGGAACCATTTGGGACAGTTCAAGGATGATATTTGGAGTGTGTTTGAGGTTTTATCTGGTTTAGAAAGTGACTGAATCAAGACATGGCTTGAAAAGTGCACAAAAAGTACTATTTTGAGGTTTTGAGATGTGACTTTGTGATTCTGAGATTACAGGTCACTTGTGAGAGTTTGGACAACTTATAATGATCTAAACATGGCTCAAGAAATCAAGAAGGGTGATCTCATACAATGGCACAAGTGCCTTATCAAGCAAGTAAACACAAATGTTCAAAGAAGTTCATGAAAAGGGACACCAAACAAGAATCATCAAAGAAAGACAAAAAGGCACTTTTAGTCCTTTAAGTTATTTTATGTTACCACTTAGGTCCTTTAAGATTTTTTTGTAACAGTCGGATCCTTCACGTTTTAAAAAGTTTGCATAATTAACCTTTTTTGAAATTTCCGTTAAAAAAAGTATATGTGGCATTGACGGAGCTTAGGTGGCATTTTATTTTATTTGTTAATTATTTTTTAATTATTTTTTAATTCCACGTGGATTTTAATTTTTCTTAAATTTTTTTTAAAAAAATATTTTTTAATTTTTTTTAAAAAATTTTTTTAAAATTTTTTCTAAAATTTTTTTTTCCAATTTTTTTTTAATTTTTTAATTTTTTTAAAATTTTTTTTTAATTTTTTTAATATTTTTAAATAGGCACAGTTATTTTTAAATATTATAATGCAACTCAAAATCTTGGAGCTAGCCCCTTGAGTTTAAAAATGAACGACAAGTTCACAGTTTGGGCTACTCAGACCTGGAATGGTCACATTTGGGGGCCGAACTCTCTGCAAAAATAATTTAGCCACAGGTGGAAACTTCTCATGCATTACAGGCGATTGCGGTATTGGGATTCCGTTTAGGCAACAATAGTCTTGATAAAGTTAATGTTGTACAAGGTTTCAATATCCCCATAGTGGTGACTCCTATTGATGCTTCTGGTGTGAATCTGATATGTAGCAGTGCAGGTTGCCTTACAAATATTAGTAATATGTGTCCAAATGACATTGGGAATAACACATTTACTTATTCAACTAATTTTTACAAGATCATATTTTGCCCAGCTTCCAGGTTAGACCATGCAATTTTTTCTCTATCTAATATTTTACAGAATTTAATTAAAAAATTGTTCGTATGCTACTATTGTGAACAAATTATTATAGTTTGACTTTCAGTCAACTTATTCCAACTTTTAAAGTAAAGTACTATTGTGAACAAATTTATTTTTAACTTAAATTTGAATTTAAGTTTAGAAAATGCAATTTTCTTCCACAAATCTTTCAATTACATTCCCTCTTTCAATTTTTTTCATCAAACAATTGAAGATTGCTGCTTTATTTAGAAAAAAAAACATTCACATGGTATAACCTCCAAACACTAATTAAATTGCAAAAGTTTCGTAAGCCAATAGTTTAGGGTTAAAAAATATATTTATTGTTTTGTTTCAATAAAATAAAGTGAGTTTTTTTATTATAGTGTTAATTCTTTGATCAACTTAGAACCATAACCACTGCATTAGAAGCTTGATTATGGAAGGACATGATTTGTAACACTCACGTCCCATATGTTTTTAAAATGTAACAATTAGGTTCTTTCAGTCTTAACTGGCGTACAATTAAATAAAAAAAATAAAAAAAATATATAAAAAAATTTAAAAAAAATTTTTTTTTTTTTAAATTTTAAAAAAAATTAAAATCCACGTGGAATTAAAAAATAAATAAATAATAAATTAAAATGCCACATCATCACTGTTAACTGCCACCTAAGCTCCATTTTTGCCACATATGCATTTTTGTAACGGAATTTAAAAAAAAGGGTAACGGTGCAAACGGTTTTAAACTTAAAGGACCTAAACGTTACAAAAACAACTTAAAGGACCTAAGTGGTAGCATTAAATAACTTAAAGGACCCCTGGTGCCTTTTTGCCTCAAAGAAATAACAAACATGATTTAAAAATAAAAAAAATATAGGTCTTGAGAGACCTCAACCAGAGGCAAGCATCATACCAAAAAAATCATACAAAAGTTCAGCAAGAAAGGATCTCAACCAAACAAGCAAACGTCACTTATAAACCATGAGCCAAAGTGCAAAGATGGAGGACCTAAATGCAATAAAAGAAAGTTCCAAAAATGAAACAAAAATATTTTTATTAAGTTTTGGATGTTATTGAAAAGATGTAAAAAGATTGATGCAAAAATGTTTAAAGATCTACGAGAAATAAATGTTTGAAATAAAGGTGTAAAAATAGAAACCAATTTCAAAGGAAATAAAAGAAAAATATGGATTAATATGTAAATATTCAGAAAATCACGATTAAAAAATATGGAAAATTATTTTAATATGCTAAGATATCAGGTGAATTTTTATAGAATTTTTAATGACATTTTGGTATTTTTAAAGATCAATTATGAAACATGTATAAAAAGAAATTAAAAAGAAAACACACAAAACAAGTAGGGGTGCAGAGAAGTAACATAACACGTTCAGAATTCACAATGGGCTCAGAGTGGGGACGTGCATATCAATTTGAGTCCAACCCAACTAAATTGTGATAGAATGTAACTACATGTGCGTGCAGTCAAGTAGAGATTCAATCATGGCCCTAGGATTGGCTGGTCAAATATTATCAAAATAAACATGTGCATCACATGGATCAGAACATCAGTGCACATTAATTACCATACACACACGCACATGTAATCATCAGACATTAAACATTTGAGACCACGTGAAGGACCATACATCATTAATGCGCTGGCATGTTGTGGATCATTAGATCAATCAGTCAATCAACTATTAACAAAGTCAATGCAATCATGTGGACACCAAGGTAAGCACACGTTAACTACCATATGTTCACACACACACACACAAATAACTGAAGCAAAATAAGAGCACGTGCCAGTCATGTGGTTTTTAATGCACTGGCACAATCTAATCCGCACGATGATACTAATCCAACGACCATGATCTAAAACACCAAAACCCTAAGATTTAAAGCCATCGGCCGGAGAAGGACCTCCGGTCATCTTCTCCGGCCACTCACCACCGTCTGCAAGTTCACATTCTCCAGAAATACGTAAATCTTATATCAAAATGAAGCTGAGGTTACATACATCATGGATTCACAACCACTTTTCACATAACGAGCACATACACAAAGAACAAAGGAGATTAAAACATGCCCTAGCTTTTGGATCTACGCCTCTAAGAGGCCTATCAACTAGCCGGATTGTCAAATGCTCCTATTGAGCTCATATCAACAAAAACAAGCTAAACAAAATGTAAATCGTGCCAGAAAAGTTTGAGATGATGAAACCTGAAAATGTTGCAAACTGGAGTTAAAAAGAGAACCAGAGAATCGTGCTTCTTCTTTGAGCTCCACTTGGCCAAATAAAGGCTTAAGAATCTTGAAAATGTGGTTGAGTATGGATCTGTAGCAGAAGTTATTCCAATTCTCCAATGATTTCCAAATCCAATGTTACTTGATGATGAAGTTTGAAAATGAAATCCAATGAGAATGATGAAGAAATCGTGTGCAAAAGAGAGAATGTTCAGAGAAAGTGTAGAGAGCTTGAGAGTGTTTTTTGAGAGAAAGTGTGAGAATGAAGTGTTGTTGTTGAATTTGAGAGTGAGATTTGGTTTTATATGTATGGTTAAATCTGTTAACTCATGGTTAAGTGAGTGATTTAGGGTGAGTTGAGTGGGTTAAGGTGAGTGCACCCTAACTAACTGAGTCAAGTTAGTTAGGGGCGAGTGAGGAGAGGAATGATATAGTGAGGTTGAGATTTATGGTGTTATGGTGGGGTGGAGAAGAAGAGTGGTGGTGATGGCATGGATGGTGATGATGCAGAAGCTTATCGTGCAAGCTTTCTCACTTTGCTCTTTTCATGTATGGCTCTTTGTATGTGTAAGCATGGCAGGTGCAATGTTTGGCTAAATGAAGAAACAAAGTACACAAATGTTTGTTGTAAGCTTGAACCAAAATCGTGCACCAAGCTGCTAACATCAGTCAATGCTTCAGTGATGAGTATGGTAGTTTGCAAATGAAATTCTCCCTACTTAGTGGATGGCTTGATGAGTTCTTGAGGTCAATGGATTAAGGATATGTAACACTACAAGTTTAGTATGAAAATTGGATTGAATTGAAACTTGGAAGAGGTTGAAAAGTAACTTAGAACATCCAAGTTTGGAACTGCATCATGGGCGAGGCACATGGTTGGTTGGCAAGGCAGCATGACATACAAAACTTCAGCATGATCACCCTAACTTGAGACCAATATATCTCCATCATAACTTGATCAATTCAAAATTTGTCCAACATCAACATTGAAGAGGGCATGGCAAGGAACAAATTTGATGTTGAAAAGTTTTTCATTTGGAGCTTTTATCTTGGAGAAATTTAGTTTGACTTTTGGCACACCAGATGTTTGAGAAAATGATGGCGCATGGGCCTGGGCATCCTTGGTCATGACCTGATTTTGGACCTACTTTTCTCAAACTTTGATCATCCATAACTCACTCAATTTTTATCCAATGGAG
Organism: Lathyrus tuberosus; assembly: GCA_022829125.1. Classification (NCBI taxonomy): domain Eukaryota; kingdom Viridiplantae; phylum Streptophyta; class Magnoliopsida; order Fabales; family Fabaceae; genus Lathyrus; species Lathyrus tuberosus. The sequence goes on along the minus strand of JALAZF010000622.1, from coordinate 2,170,630 downwards.
ATGTTCTTTATATGGATTTGAAGCTTGAAACAAGATCTTTTGTTATGGCCTAGTGGATTTTTGATTTTATGCTTTAAAATTGAGAAAGCCTGACTCAAAGAGAGGTGCTAAAATGGCCAAAACTTACTATTCTTGGAAACCCCAAAGTTTCTATTTTTGGCAGTTTTGTGATTTCTTGATTTTTCATTATTCCTCCGTCATTTCTTGATCAAATTTTGTCCAATGAACATATATAACATGAATTTCATGAATTTGACCTTAAAAAGTCAGGAGTTGACTTTTTTCACTGTACAGTTGACTTTTTCCCCAATTTCTTGATTATCAAGCAACTGATCAATTGAGACCCTTCTGAAACCAATTGATGAGCAATTTTCCATCCATATACACTTAAGAACATGAGGAATACCATGAGATCAAGTTTTGTCCAAAAAATCAGACGTAAACTGATTTTAGGCCAAACCCTAATTTTGGCACCCTCTAGTTAGGAGGAAATAACACATCCTCCAAATCCAAATTCCTCTGAATAAGATGTGTATCTTCTCAAACAATGATGAGATGTGTCATTTGGAGATGATAAAAACTCAAGGAGCTTGACCATTTATGGGTCATATCCCAATTTTTGACTGTCTTGTGTATGAAGTGATGCACTGCCCACTCTTCTTGATGAAATTTCCTTCTTTCAATGATTTGTGAGATCAAGTAGGGATGACATATGGCTTAAGGAACCCTTGAGACTTGTGAGAAACACTTGGCTCTTATCCTTTAGCTTTGGATGATCAACACCTTAGAGAATCAATTGATCACATGCCCTTATGCAACATGCAATGCTAAATGCTTGATGTCTTATTTTTCTATGCTTGAATGCAATGCAATGAAATGAAAGCTCATGCTAAATGATATGAAGAAATGAGAGGGCAAATTTTGGGGTATTACAGCTGCCCCTATTCAATCACTGTAGACCTGAATGGATGATAGCGATTATTGTCAGACTTTCAAGGTATGGAGGGATTGAATACTGAAAATAACCAGAAAATTTGCACTCTGTGGAGAAGAAGAAAAAGGATATAAACCCAACCAAATGAACTCTGCTTGTATTGAAACTCTGATGGGAAGAAAAACTTGAGGGATGCCCTTTTGAACAACGCCAGACGACTACTGGCTTGCCACACTACGGGTGGACTTTAGCAATGTCTTTTAGCACGACGCCAGACGACTACTGGCTTACCACATTGCGGGTGGACTTTAACAATGTCTTTTAGCACGACGCCAGACGACTACTGGCTTGCCACACTGCGGGTGGACTTTCGCCAATCTACGGTTGGATTTTAAACTGTCTTTTTGAATGGAGTCAGACGACTACTGACTTGCCACATTACGGGTGGACTTTTACCAATCTACGGTTGGACTTGTAGCTGAATTGCCACCCTTGGATGGACTTTTCCCAATCTACGGTTGAAATTTGATGCTTTGCCAGCCTTGGATGGACTTTTGCCAATCTACGGTTGGACCTTGCGAATTTGCCACCCTTGGATGGACTTTTGCCAATCTACGGTTAGACTTAGCTGCTGTCTTTTAAATGGAGTCAGACGACTACTGACTTGCCACACTACGGGTGGACTTTTGCCAATCTACGGTTGGACTTTAAGAGTTTGCCACCCTTGGATAGACCTTTTGCCAATCTACGGTTGGACTTTAAGAATTTGCCACCCTTGGATGGACCTTTTGCCAATCTACGGTTGGACTTTGATAACGTCTTTTAAACAACGCCAGACGACTACTGGCTTGCCACGCTGCGGGTGGACTTTAATAACTCCAATACTGGATTACGCTCTGCATGCACGTCAGACATCCTTACTGACTTTGCTGAGGAAAGATGATCAATGTCTTGACCTTAGAGACTCCTGAGAGGATGGTATCTCTGCTGGAGAATGAATGAACAATCCGTCTGCTTCGAATTGTCAGGTTTGCCAAAAATAAATTAGACTTTGGGAATTGAGGTGATTGATGATTCTATCAAACCCAAGATCCTTTGTGGGAATAATCAGCTTTCTGACCCAACTGGGAAGAGAATGTACTGACACTCTGTTGAGGAATAGATTAAACCTCTGCGGGGAAAAACAACTCAGCTGGGAGGTATTACTGGCGCGATTCAATACTGAACTCTGTGGGGATACCACTACCAGAGATACGATCCTGCTTGGGATTGGAACTACTCTGTCGGGGATACATAACCTGGTTAGAACACGTTCTGTTGTGACTTGTTGGGGAAGAGTCCCTTAAAGATCTGCTAGGAAAAGACCAAGGAAATCCACTGTGATCTGTTGAGGAGAAAAGCTATCAAGCTTAGCATAAGTACCGCCACGTTCCATGCTGGGCAAACCTCCCGCTTGACGACTCCACTGGGGATAGTGAGTTGATAACAAACTCTGCTGGGGAGATCAGCTTCAAAGCGTCTCGTGCTGGGAAATGTCTCTTAAGAGGATTTTACAGAAGACCAAGCATCTTCAAACTCTTAGACAAATACCGAGACTCAAGCTAGACATATAATTAAGAGGTCACTCCACTGGGGATAATGGATCTGGAATACTTCTTGCCGGGGAAGTTTCAAGATGCCCCATGCTAGGGAGGGTCAACTACTTGCTTTTACTCCATGATACAGGACTGATCTGAAGAAATCGTCCCAAGAGGATTTTACAGAAGATTTAGCATCTCCAAACTCTTGGACACTCACTGAGTCTTAAACATTAACGGCGAACCAACTCTACTGGGGAGTATGCAACCGTTATCGACATAGAAAAGCTTGTAGCCGTTGGAAGTATTGAATGGGAGAATCGACTTAATAAGATACCACGATACCCAGTGGCAATTAACTTGTCGATATCGAATCGTCACGAGCGACCGGCGATAAACGTTGTGACAAAAGGATGACACGCGAGCCTTTCCCTGAACATGACTGCCCTGATACTCTGTATGAGGATAAGTGATCACTTATTTGGAGGGTATGATCCCTGCTCTTGGAAGACTCGTACCTGTACCTGCAACAAAAGAATATGCGCACATGCCCCGGTATATTGCATGGTTTGATTCCACCATCCAGGATTACTCAACATTCAAAGTAATTTTAAATTTTTTTCTGCGCAGGTTATTGTAAAGCCATAATGTTTTCAAATGCGATGTTTTATCAAAAATCGGACGTTTTTGCAAACAAAGCAGTAAAACAAAAATAAGAAGCTTTTGACTGAAATTCAATTTATTGATTGAAAACGCCCAGAATAGGCAAGTACAATTGGGAAGCAAACCCTGGAAAGAGGAGATTGCTGAAAATTGAGAAAAGACACTATCCTAATGGCAATGTGAAAAAGGCATTCCACGGAGTTTCAATTCTGCTATGGCCATTATGTCTTTAAGACTCCCCGACCTTGCCTTCTGAGGAGTGATCAGGCCGATTCCTATCCTTTGGAATGTCAGTTGTCGAAACGGTGATGGAGTACAGATAACTCAGACCGTAGTCGTTCGCTTAAATCCCTCTTTTGCATGGACCGCCCTTTCGGGTTTTCAATCCATCGGGATTCCCTTTTTTTCCTGAGTTGTCCTTGCGGATTTTCAACTCACCGGGTGTACAATTTTTTTTATATTATATCCCTAATTTTTGCCCGAACCTTTTTATTCTCTTTTTTTTTTTTTGGTGGTTCGCCGGGATGCCCTTTTTTGCCTGGACTTTTCTTTTTTTTTTGTCCAGCGGGTCTATTTATGCGAAGTATTTTTTGACTACGTCTGAGTTGATAGGGGATGAAAAGTCTTCGCCATCCATGGTTGTAAGCAATAAGGCTCCGCCCGAGAAGACCTTCTTAACCACGAATGGACCTTCATAGTTGGGAGTCCATTTGCCCCTGTGATCTGTAGTAGGAGGAAGGATCCTTTTGAGTACCACATCTCCCACTTTGTAAACCCGAGGACGCACCTTTTGGTCAAATGCCTGCTTCATTCTCCGCTGGTATAACTGCCCATGACACACCGCTGCCAGTCGTTTCTCTTCAATAAGGCTCAACTGATTAAACCTGGCACGAACCCATTCAGCTTCGTCTAACTTGACATCCATCATGACTCTGAGGGATGGAATCTCAACTTCCACCGGTAGTACTGCCTTTATATCGTACACGAGTGAGAATGGTGTTGCCCCAATGGACGTGCGTACTGACGTTCGGTACCCATGCAAGGCGAACGGTAGCATCTCGTGCCAATCTTTATATGTGACAACCATTTTCTGCACAATCTTCTTAATATTCTTGTTGGCCGCCTCCACAGCGTCATTCATCTTCGGGCGGTACGGAGAAGAATTGTGATGTTCAATTTTGAAATCCCGGCACAGCTCAGCCATCATTTTGTTGTTCAGATTAGAACCATTATCGGTGATGATTCTCTCAGGCACTCCGTAGCGACAAATGATATCCCGTTTCAAGAAATGAGCTACCACCTGCTTAGTGACGTTGGCATAAGATGCTGCTTTAACCCATTTCGTGAAATAATCAATGGCGACCAAGATGAAACGATGGCCATTTGAAGCAGTAGGCTCAATCTTTCCGATCATGTCAATGCCCCACATGGCATAGGGCCAAGGAGATGACATGACACTCAACGGATTTGGAGGCACATGCACTTTGTCTGCATAGATCTGGCATTTATGACACTTGTGGGCGTACTTGCAATAATCTGTCTCCATTGTCAACCAATAATACCCCGATCTTAATAACTTCTTTGCCATCGCATGTCCTCCGGCATGGGTACCGAAAGAGCCTTCATGCACTTCTTGCATTAACAGGTCTGCTTCGTGTCTATCCACGCATCTGAGCAGAACCATGTCAAAATTCTGTTTGTACAGCACGTCATCTTGATTCAAGAAGAAACTTCCAGCCTACCTTCTCAGAGTCTTCTTATCTTTGGTGGATGCCCCTGACGGGTACTCTTGACTTTTCAGAAAACACTTGATATCATGAAACCATGGCTTGTCATCAGACGTTGCATCAACCGCAAACACAAATGCAGGTCTGTCAAGACGAGATACTTCAATCTTAGGTATGTGGTTCCACCTTTGCACTTTGATCATAGAAGACAATGTGGCCAAGGCATCAGCAAACCTATTCTCATCTCGAGGAATATGGTACAGCTTCACTGTTGTGAAAAAAGTCAACAATCTCCTTGTATAATCTCTATACGGAATCAGATTTGCTTGATGCGTGTACCAACTCCCTTTCACTTTATTGTTTACCAAGGCTGAATCACCAAAAATATCAAGGGTCTTAATTCGCAAATTAATCGCCTCCTCAATCCCCATTATACAAGCTTCATACTCTGCTTCATTGTTGGTGCATCCGAAAGTTATTCGGGCTGTGAAAGGCATATGAACACCTTCCGGCGTGATAAGAACTGCTCCAACTCCGCACCCATTCATGTTGACAGCCCCATCAAACATCAAACTCCATTTGGATTCAGGGTCTGGCCCCTCCTCCGGGAGTGGTTCCTCGCAATCTTTAGCTTTGAGAAACATGATGTCCTCATCAGGGAAATCAAACTTCATGGGTTGGTAATCATCAATCGGCTGTTGTGCAAGATAGTCTGACAAGATATTTCCTTTGATGGCCTTTTGAGAAGTATACTGAATATCATATTCTGTCAAAACCATTTGCCACCGTACAACTCTGCCTGTTAGCGCTGGTTTCTCGAAAATGTATTTGATAGGATCCATTTTTGAAATCAACAACGTTGTGTGCCTGATCATATACTGCCTCAATCGCTTAGCAGCCCATGCAAGTGCACAGCATGTCTTCTCAAGCATTGAGTATCGGGACTCGCAGTCATTGAACTTTTTGCTCAGGTAGTAGATAGCATGCTCTTTCTTACCCGTCTCGTCATGTTGACCAAGAACACAACCCATAGATCCTTCAAGCACTGTCAAATACATTATCAAAGGTCGTCCCAAAACTGGAGGCATGAGGGTTGGAGGTTCCTGCAAGTATTCTTTTATTTTATCGAATGCCAATTGGCAATCGTCATTCCACCTGACCGTTTGATCTTTTCTTAGCAATTTGAATATTGGTTCGCATGTGGCTGTTAAGTGAGATATGAACCTTGCAATGTAGTTCAATCTACCTAAGAAACCACGAACCTCTTTTTCTGTCCTTGGTTCAGGCATTTCTTGTATTGCTTTTACTTTGGCAGGATCTACCTCAATCCCTTTTTCGCTTACGATGAAACCCAGCAGCTTTCCAGAACGCACCCCGAAAGTGCACTTGTTCGGATTTAATCTCAACCGGAACTTCCTCAACCTTTCAAACAACTTTTTCAAGTTAATAAGATGTTCTTCCTCTGTTCGCGACTTGGCGATCATGTCATCCACATAACATTCAATCTCTTTGTGAATCAAGTCGTGGAATAATGTTACCATTGCCCGCTGGTATGTTGCCCCTGCGTTTTTCAGCCCAAAAAGCATCACCGTATAACAATATGTACCCCATGGAGTAATGAACGTGGTCTTCTCCATATCCTCAGGTGCCATCTTAATCTGGTTATACCCGGAGAAACCATCCATAAATGAGAACACTGAAAACTGAGCTGTATTATCGACCAGTACATCAATGTGAGGCAGTGGAAAATCATCCTTCGAACTAGCTTTGTTAAGATCTCGATAATCCACACACATTCTCACCTTTCCGTCTTTCTTCGGTACCGGCACGATATTGGCTACCCAGGGAGGATAACTAGTCACAGCAAGAAACCCTGCATCCCACTGCTTCTGAACTTCTTGTTTGATCTTTATAGCCATATCAGGATAAGTCTGACAAAGTTTCTGCTTGACTGGCGGGCATTCTTCTCTCAGTGGCAGCCTGTGCACCACAATATCAGTATCCAACCCTGGCATGTCTTGATATGACCAGGCGAAGATATCAACATATTCACACAACATTTCAGTCAAGGCCTTCTTTACATCTGCTTGCAGGCTGGCGCCAATCTTGATCTCTTTCTTAGCATCCTCGGTACCAATATTGATGATCTCTATAGTCTCCTGATGAGGCTGGATGACCCTTTCCTCTTGTTTTAACAATCTGGCCAGTTCCTCAGGGAGTTCACAGTCTTTCTCATCCCCTTCTTCAGCTTGATAAATCGGTTTGTCAAAGTCATACATAGCCATAGCAGAACCGTTATCAATGAAATCCAGAGGATCAAGTCTGCACGAACGGGTTCATGCTTTATTTTAGAAATTATTTTTAAAATAAAAAAGAAATGAAACATTGCCATTTTATTATTTTTGTGCAAAAATAAAAATGAAAGACAAGGAACAAAATTTGAGTGCAAAACGTCCTTTATTGATGATTAAAATTGCAAATGCAAACAGGTGGCCCTACAAATGAATCTATACGCCTTGGGCAGAGCGCAAGATTTTAACATGCATTATGGTTAGAAAAACAAAGAAAATTACTCTGTTTGAAGAGTAACTTGAATGACTTCTTCAACGGACCAGTTCTGCAATTGTTTCCCCGGAGCACGTGGGCGTACCCAGTTGTCCAGGTCACAATCACCGTCAACGCCATCTTCTGTAGCTGCATAAGACTGATCTGAGTAAATGATTCCCCCACTACTAAAAGTGATGGGTCCACTGTTCCTTAAATCCATAGAGGGCTGATAGCCAATACGAAACTTGTCCTCCTTCATTGGTGTCTCTATCAGCTTGCCCCAGCCTTGGGCATTACCGGCTTTGACAACTTCGACAGCTTGCTTATAGGATGATATGGACGTGCTGGCTCTGTCTGGTGTAGGAGGAGATTCAGACACTTTATCAATATTCACTGCTTCAAACGACTGACAAAGCATTTCGTGGATTTCCCCATCCATCTCAACATACTTGAACGTGGAGAAGTGACTGACAAAAATGTCCTCTTCACCACACACTGTCACTACTTGTCCCTCGAATTCGTATTTCAGTTTTTGATGGAGTGTGGTTGTAACAGCCCCGGACGCATGAATCCAAGGGCGACCTAGTAAGCAGCTATAGGCAGGCTGTATATCCATCACGTAGAACATAGATTTAAACACTTGCGGTCCAATTTGAACGGGTAATTCCACTTCACCAAACACAGACCTTTTCGTTCCATCGAATGCTCTGACAACCAAATCACTTGGCCTTAAAATCAACCCATCCACTTCTAGCTTCATCAGCGCCTTCTTAGGCAATACATTGAGTGAGGAACCGGTGTCTACCAACACGTGGGACAACACCGTACCCTTACACTCCATTGTAATGTGCAAAGCTTTGTTGTGGTTTCTTCCTTCAGAAGTCAAGTCTCTGCTTGTGAAACCCAATTCGTGGCTGACATTGACATTAAAAATCACGCCCTCTAGCTGATTGACAGTAATTTCTTGTGGAACGTAGGCTCTCTTCAACATTTTCAACAAAGCATCTCTGTGTGCATCAGAGCACATTAACAATGACAAAAGTGAAATCTTTGAAGGCGTCTGATTCAGTTGATCGACAATCTTGTAATCACTTTTCTTTATTATCCTCATGAACTCTTCTACCTCGTTGTCAAAGGTAATCTTGGTTTCTGTTTCAGGCACGGGCACACTTTCAGCCACCTGTTTTCCTTTAGCTTTTGCCGTTGCCTCAACTTCTTTAGCACTGCGCAAAGTTTGGGGCGCAAACAATCTTCCACTCCTTGTGAAGCCACCTACACCACCCACATTATCAATATTGGAACTGGCGGATGTCCCGACTTCCTGCTTTTTCCCTTTATAATACACGTCTGCCCCATAGTGCCATGGGATTGCTTTCGTAGATGTAAACGGAACTGGTCCTGGCACCGTGATAGTAACAGGATTGGATCCTCCTTGCACAACACTTGCTACAGGAGCTATACTTGCAGGCACCTGAATTTCCGCAGGAGTATAATAGATTGTCACAGTTGACACTTCATCAGTATCTTTCACAACCCAGTCAAACTGTAGACAGCCCTCATTAATCAGATTCTGCAAACTAACCTTCAACTTATCACAACCATTCTCTTGGCCCATACATTCAGAACAATCTTGATCACAACCTGGGAACACCTGTCCCTTCAACAAACGATCCTTCACCACAAGCAATGAAGTTTTCACCTGACTGATGTCAGCAACCAAGTTCAATCTCTTTCCGTCTTCAACAGCGTGCACATCTGCCACCCCATGGTTAGGCATGGGGTTCTGGATAACATTAGGATGCGCAGAAAAATTGATTGCCTTAGCATCAATCAAATCTTGCACCTTATTCTAAAATGCCCAACACTTCTCAGTGGTATGCCCCTGAGCACCCGAATGGAAATCACAGCGAGCGTTAACATCAAAATTAGGTGGCAAGTTGCCAGCAGCAGGAGTTCTCATAGTACGAAGCTCCACCAACTTCAATTGGAGCAACTGAGGTAACAATGCTGAATAGGTCATAGGGAGAGGGTCGATCTTACGGTCCCTCTGCCTAGACCTTTATTGGAAAGGAGGTTGTTGTTGTTGAGCTTTTTGTTGTGGTTGTTGTTGCTGAACAGCTGGCGTTGGGATTGTTACAGCACCCACCTGGTGATAAGCTTGAGAACGTCCTCTTCCCCGTCCTCTATACACAGCGTTTGTATCACCTTCTCTTCTTTTCTGACCACTAGCAAATGGTTTCTTTGTTCCAGAAGAGCCAGCCCCACTTAAGTCCTGAATCTTTCCAAGTTTCAACAAACTCTCGATCCTTTCGCCGACAATCACAATATCAGAAAATCCGGTTGATGGACAAGCAGCCAATCTTTCAAGAAATGCCCCTTGCAGGGTGCCCATAAACATATCTGCCATTTCTCTATCCAGCAAAGGGGGTTGAACCTGAGCAGCCATTTCTCTCCACCTTTGAGCGTATTCTTTGAAACTTTCCTTAGCATTCTGTGATAACCCTTGCAGTTGAGTGCGATTGGGCGCCATGTCGATATTGTACTGATATTGCTTTAGGAATGCTTCTGCAAGATCCTTCCAACTTCTCACAGCAGCTCAGTTCAATTTCATATACCAGGTCAAAGAAGCTCCAGCTAAACTGTCTTAAAAGTAATGCATCCATAACTTCTCATCATCAGTATGGGCTGAGATCCTCCCAAAATAAGCCTGAATATGTGTCTGGGGACACGTATTGCCATGATATTTGTCAAAAGTGGGAGGCTTGAATTTTTGAGGAATTCTGACACCTGGTACCAGCCCCAGACTAGTAACATCAATACCCATAGAATTCTTGCACTCTATAGCCCTGATCTTCTTAGCCAGCTCATCATACCTTCTGTCACCCATATCAGCATCCAACAGAGTGAATTGGTCTTCCAGAGGATCTTCATGAGTAATACCAACATTTCTACCATTTCCATTACCCAGATTATTACCACCAAGAGGAGGATTGCCAACGGGAGGTGGAGTGACCCTTGCCTGTGAATTGTCATTCTGATTACCTTCAGGCGCGGTTTCTGGACGCTCGACCAGAAGCCTCAATCTTTCTTGAGTTTGTGCCATACCAGTCATGAGAGTCATGAACTGGTCCATGCGTGCCCTCATTTCAGCCAAGTCGTTCTGCATTTGATCCATAATCCTTGCTTGATTTCTTCGAGTTGAGTATCGGTGAATATGATTCTCAGCTATAATGCCTGAAACCAAATAAAGGTTAGAGAGCTCTTGCAACAAGTACCTGAAAAGTAAGTAACAGAATGCAAAATGATATGTAGTGCAATGTAATGTTTATTCATTTTGGGACGTTCCTTCCTTCAATTCCAGTTTGACCGAAAGGGAACAGTGCATACTCCTGCAATTGTTAATATTGATAGAACATCCGAAGTGCACATTAATAATTCAGAATACCCATCATATACGACCCAGTGCGTGTGTGAATCATTGTATAATTTGATGCAGCATCCACCTCAATAATATCAAACAAAGCCAATAGCATAAATGAGAAAAGCCCACAGCCAGGTGTGGAATGGTCAAATACAAATTGTTCTCGAACAAATACAACTAAATATCATGCATACAAGCAGCAGAAACCCATCAACAAGCCTGATGGTGATTCTCTAGAATAACAACACAATTCAAACACTGAGCCCATATAAATCTTCCCGGACCTCCTTGAGAAGCGCTTCAGTAACTGGATCATTTGGGCGCTCGGTAAGACTTCTGATCAGTTGACTCCTTAATTTGACGGCTTCTTCTAGCTTTCAGATTTAATCTTTGATAGCTAACTCTTTGGCTCTCTTTACTCCGGCGCAGATCTTCAGATCCTCGATCTCTTGGTTGGCTGAACTTAGTTGCTGGAGAAATTCACTTTCTTTACTCTTCAAATTTCTCCTCAACTCATCATTCTCAACCCTGATTCTCACCTCGATCTCTCTTCGACACTCGGAGAACTCATCCCATCTCTGCTGCCCTTTGGCAAGTGCATTTTCAGACTTTGTCAACTGCTCATTGATACGCTTGCACGCCTCTTTTAGTGCCATCTCATTTTGCTTGACCTTACGAATATAGATAGTGTCTTCAGCAATTCTTGCCTCATTGGCCTCATGACGCTCAGTCAGCTTTTGTAGTTCATACTCAACATTACGCTTTTCACAAAGCGTCTTTCGAAGTCCTTCGCTCAGCTTTTCATTCATTTTGACTGTCTTAACCATCTCCGCTTTAAGTTTGTTATATTCGGCAATGCTTACCATGGTCAATGGTTCAACAGCTACAGAATCTGACGGTCTTTCCTGAGAGAATGGCAAAAGAGTGATCTGAACTCTTCTTTTCAACCATGCATCATATTGAGCCGACGACACGTTGTTGCACTTTCCAAAAACAACTTTGCCTTTTGTTTGCAAATTGCCCCAAGCTCCGGCCGCTTGCCTTACCAACGAAGGGTTATCCTTCACAGAGAAAAAGAAAGATTCTTCCAATTCGCTGTCCCTCGGAGGATCTATTAAAGCAAATCCCAACTGTCTCCTGAGAATAACAGGATTATAATTGATGCAACCCCTTATTCCCAAAAGCAACACGTTTGGATGTCTTCTACAGCTGCTGACGAAATCACCACCCATCGTCCTCTGATTGAACCAACGAATATCTTTAGCCATCAACTGAATCATCCTCTTAGCCCAGTTCTTTGCAGGATGAGGATCCAGAAAAGCCTCTGAATTCGGCAAGTGACTCATGAGCCATTTATGGAATAGAGGTGCACAACACCTAACCAGTCTCCCTCTTTTCTTCTCGTTCTTATAATGCACAGAATAGTACAAATCACCTAGGAGTGTAGGTATGGGATTCTTCAGCACAAAAATATGGATTGCACTCATGTCCACAAACTTAGGTTCATCAGCAAACAGCATAATTCCATAGATACTCAAGGCTAGAATAGCACAGACTATTTCCCACTGAGCTTTAGCAGCACACTCTTCAGCTTTGGCAACTAAGAAGTCCAGATGAAAGCCAAATAAACCTCCTTTGGTGGCGAGGTTATCTGCTACCACAGGTGCACCCAGATGAAGAGCCTTAGCTATCTCCTCGTGCCTCGGAGGGCGCATATCAGAGTTAAAAGGAATCTGGTATTTGAGAGGCACACCTAGCAGAAAGGCATACTCTTTTAGCAACGGAGCCAACTGAAAGTCCGAGAAAGTGAAGCATCGTAACTGCGGGTCATAAAACTGTAGGCAAGTATGGATGACACTCCTCTCTAAATCATTCAAATCATCTACCATGGTTAGAATCTCCCCATGAGCTTTTCGGAACATACCCACATGATCTGGATTAATAAGAGCAACCATCTTTTGTAATTGTCCCACCTTGGTGTCAAAGAAAGTATAATGCACATTGTTCTTTCTGGGCATCTCCATAACTGCAAAGGGAACTGTCAAACCGGAATCGAAAGGAAGTATACCCTGCAAATGAGTAAACATGAAGGTTAAATGCAAGAATGCTAATGATGACATGCATGCAAGGGCATGTGATCAAGTAATCAGGTGTCTGTGCTAGACTGTGTGTATTGTATTTGTACAAATCTGATAACATTTCTGTAGGCGAGCATCAAACCACACCATCTGTATTTAATAGTACCAACAAGACAGGGTATGTAGGAAGCTTGGTTATCTGCAAACCTGTAAACATCCCACCCACTCTCACATGTGGATACTTAGAAAATGAGGATCCTCAGTTTCGGAGGTTTGAGAAGCAATAGCACATTCAGCCCGAAGGATACAATGTTATGCCAATCAAAGAGGTCGTCCACTGATTCACCTCAAAAATAAAGAGGGGTCATCCTAAAAGGTCATCCAGACTTAACAGCTCTTCCAGATAGCTCTACCATCGTGGAAAATCCACAACGCAAAATTCTCTAGAGAGAACCACATCCGGGTTTGTGTTTCATATTCCCTCCTCGAACCGAAATGGAACGTGAGAGGACATGAAACACGCTAAACATAAGTGCACTCAGGCCTGTGTATTGGGCCTATCTCTCAGATTCCCCATCCCGCCAAACAGAAAACAGCATAGCACAGTATAGCATAATATAGCATATGAGATGAAAATGCTAAAGTGCGGTAAATATAGTAATATACAGTAAAGCAGTAATACAGTAAATAACAATACAGTATAATAGTAAATACAACACAATAGCAAACACCCAATGAAAGAAAAATAGACAAGCGCTAGGACTGACTCGCAAAAGGGATGGACCAGCAAAAGGTCAATCTTTCCCCAGCAGAGTCGCCAGCTGTCGCTCCCGGGATTTTCATCCAAGTACAAACGCGAAAGTGGCACGAAACAGAGTCGCCAGCAATGTGTATTTATCCCAAGAGAGGGAAAGAAAACACTGCATAAACCTGGGGGAAGGAAAGAGCATGGTCTTGCGACTAGAGAGAAAGGGTAAGGGAGTCGGTTACGCGAGAAGAAGGTATTAGCACCCCCACGTGTCCATCGTACCCGATAGGATCCACGCTTGCTTGTCTCGATCAAAGGGTGATAGAAAAGATACTGAAAAAGGACTGGAAAAGGAATGGAAAGAGAAAGAGGAACAAATGTAGGGAAAATAAAAGAAGTGCTCGCATGGGCCCTACCCCACTGCCTACGTATCTCATCGGGAACATGAGAATCAGAGCGACATAGTTCCCCTCAACGGGTATTGCTTTGTTTGTGTTTTTTAGTGGAAACGTCACGATGCACGTTCCAGCAGTTAGGTGTTGCAGCTCGCTGTAGGGAGACTTGGGCATTACCTGTTTGCGGTAGAACGGATATGACGAGTCCTTTAAGGAAGGAGTGAAGGAGATGAGAAGAGAATTGTTGTTTGTTTTTCTCTTTTAAGAAAGAAGTGTTTTGATTATTGTGTGTTTAACATTTATTGTATTAAAGTCTCTCATATAGGATCGAATATCTCGCATATCGCCCAAGACGGGACGTATGTTAAACATTCTAAGAAAGTGAGAGAATACCCCTCACTATCTAATTCCCACATGAAAGGCCTTAATACAATGTATGCTATGCCTTTATTAAGTATTTTTTACTTTTGTTTTGAGATGAGAAAGAGACTCAAATGGAGGCAAAAGGTAAAATCTAAGGGAGACTACGACTCAAACCCTAAAGTTATCATGCTTGGATATCCTAAGGTTAGTGAGGTTTAAGAAATCTAATCCTAAAAGAAAGGAGAAGAAGAAGATAGAAAACAACTTACTTCCAAGATGGAAGTTAAGTTATTTCTAAGAGGGAAGAAGAAAGATTATGAAAGCAAAGCATCATTAAATGCTTAAACAAACACAAATTGAATGATTAAAAGATGAAGGAAGAAATTAGAATGTGGAAGCATATCCACACTCAAGTGACTTACCATTAGCCCCTGAAATGGTTAGTACCATTATTTACAAGTGAAGAAACAAGTGAAGATGAACAAGTAAGGCTTAAACCAATTCAATCACCAAAGTAAAAAGCATCTTAAAGGTTAAGGAAAACCTAAGGTCAGAATGCACATCATAAGAATGTTCTCTAATAATATGAAAGCAAACACAAATCAAATGCACACAAACAATGCCTTAAAACACAAAGAAATACATTATGAAAGAAGTAGATGAAGAATGAGTGGATATGCAAGGTGATCATGCATTAATGCTTCAAGTAATGTCAAGGTCAGAATGTGGATGACCTAAACATGTGCCTAAACATGATGTACAAATGTCAAATGAGGCATACACTCAAGCATCCAAGCATTAAGATTGATTAGGAGAAGAAGTGAGAAGATATGAACATGAATTAAACATGGAAAGAAATTACTTAAGGCACAAGTCAAACCTAAAAAGCTTAAGATGAAACTCAAGTATTACAATCAGAAGTGATATAACATATTAGGATGAAGATAAGATGCACAAACCCATCACATTCAAGCAATTACAAGTCAATTAGAAGTTAGAAGTAAAAGGAACATGCATTTGGATGAAACATGTTCAAGTATGCAACATAAGACATGAATGGCATTTGAAATGAATGAGATGTTTTAAATTCAGAAGCATATATCATATAAGATGCAAATGGATGGCATGGCATGGCATAAACAAACCAATTACAAGTCAAGTTGGCGCTTAGATGCAAAAGAAATGAGGAATTAGTTCAAAAGAAGCATGTAAAACAAGCATTGAATATGTACACCAAAAGGCATCAAATTCAAACCAATGACCTATAATCTCAATCACAAGACCTATAATGATCTAAACATGGCTCAAGAAGTCAAGAAGGGTGATCTCATACAATGGCACAAGTGCCTTATCAAGCAAGTAAACACAAATGTTCAAAGAAGTTAATGAAAAGGGACACCAAACAAGAATCATCAAAGAAAGGCAAAAAGGCACTTTTAGTCCTTTAAGTTATTTTATGTTACCACTTAGGTCCTTTAAGATTTTTTTGTAACAGTCGAATCCTTAACGTTTTAAAAAGTTTGCATAATTAACCTTTTTTGAAATTTCCGTTAAAAAAAATATATGTGGCATTGACGGAGCTTAGGTGGTATTTTATTTTATTTGTTAATTATTTTTTAATTTCACGTGGATTTTAATTTTTTTTTAAATTTTTTTAAATTTTTTTTTAAAAAAAAAATTTTAAATTTTTTTAATTTTTTTTAAATTTTTTTTTTTATTTTTTAATTTTTTTTAATTTTTAAAAAAAAAAATTTTAATTTTTTTAATATTTTTAAATAGGCACAGTTATTTTTAAATATTATAATGCAACTCAAAATCTTGGAACTAGTCCCTTGAGTTTAAAAATGAACGACAAGTCCACAGTTTGGGCTACTCAGACCTGGAATGGTCACATTTGGGGGCCGAACTCTCTGCAGAAATAATTTAGCCACAGGTGGAAACTTCTCATGCATTACAGGCGATTGCGGTATTGGGATTCCGTTTAGGCAACAATGGTCTTGATAAAGTTAATGTTGTACAAGGTTTCAATATCCCCATAGTGGTGACTCCTATTGATGCTTCTGGTGTGAATCTGATTTGCAGCAGTGCAGGTTGCCTTACAAATATTAGTAATATGTGTCCAAATGACATTGGGAACAACACATTTACTTGTTCAACTAATTTTTACAAGATCATATTTTGCCCAGCTTCCAGGTTAGACCATGCAATTTTTTATCTATCTAATATTTTACAGAATTTAATTAAAAAATTGTTCGTATGCTACTATTGTGAACAAATTATTATAGTTTGACTTTCAGTCAACTTATTCCAACTTTTAAAGTAAAGTACTATTGTGAACAAATTTATTTTTAACTTAAATTTGAATTTAAGTTTAGAAAATGCAATTTTCTTCCACAAATCTTTCAATTACATTCCCTCTTTCAATTTTTTTCATCAAACAATTGAAGATTGCTGCTTTATTTAGAAAAAAAAACATTCACATGGTATAACCTCCAAACACTAATTAAATTGCAAAAGTTTCGTAAGCCAATAGTTTAGGGTTAAAAAATATATTTATTGTTTTGTTTCAATAAAATAAAGTGAGTTTTTTTATTATAGTGTTAATCCTTTGATCAACTTAGAACCATAACCACTGCATTAGAAGCTTCATTATGGAAGGACATGATTTGTAACACTCACGTCCCATATGTTTTTAAAATGTAACAATTAGGTCCTTTCAGTCTTAACTGGCGTACAATTAAATAAAAAAAAATATAAAAAAAATATTAAAAAATTGTAAAAAAAATTTTAAAAAAAAAATTTTAAAACAATTAAAATCCACGTGGAATTAAAAAATAAATAAATAATTAATTAAAATGCCACATCATCACTGTTAACTGCCACCTAAGCTCCATTTTTGCCGCATATGCATTTTTGTAACGGAATTTAAAAAAAAGAGTAACGGTGCAAACGGTTTTAAACTTAAAGGACCTAAGTGGTAGCATTAAATAACTTAAAGGACCCCTGGTGCCTTTTTGCCTCAAAGAAATAACAAACATGATTTAAAAATAAAAAAATATAGGTCTTGAGAGACCTCAACCAGAGGCAAGCATCATACCAAAAAAATCATACAAAAATTCAGCAAGAAAGGATCTCAACCAAACAAGCAAACGTCACTTATAAACCATGAGCCAAAGTGCAAAGATGGAGGACCTAAATGCAATAAAAGAAAGTTCCAAAAATGAAACAAAAATATTTTTATTAAGTTTTGGATGTTATTGAAAAGATGTAAAAATATTGATGCAAAAATGTTTAAAGATCTACGAGAAATAAATTTTTGAAATAAAGGTGTAAAAATAGAAACCAAATTCAAAGGAAATAAAAGAAAAATATGGATTAATATGTAAATATTCATAAAATCACGATTAAAAAAT
Organism: Lathyrus tuberosus; assembly: GCA_022829125.1. Taxonomy (NCBI): domain Eukaryota; kingdom Viridiplantae; phylum Streptophyta; class Magnoliopsida; order Fabales; family Fabaceae; genus Lathyrus; species Lathyrus tuberosus. Next base: position 2,152,764 of record JALAZF010000622.1, on the reverse strand, counting down.
ATGGAAAATTATTTTAATATGCTAAGATATCAGGTGAATTTTTATAGAATTTTTAATGACATTTTGGTATTTTTAAAGATCAATTATGAAACATGTATAAAAAGAAATTAAAAAGAAAACACACAAAACAAGTAGGGGTGCAGAGAAGTAACATAACACGTTCAGAATTCACAATGGGCTCAGAGTGGGGACGTGCATATCAATTTGAGTCCAACCCAACTAAATTGTGATAGAATGTAACTACATGTGCGTGCAGTCAAGTAGAGATTCAATCATGGCCCTAGGATTGGCTGGTCAAATATTATCAAAATAAACATGTGCATCACATGGATCAGAACATCAGTGCACATTAATTACCATACACACACGCACATGTAATCATCAGACATTAAACATTTGAGACCACGTGAAGGACCATACATCATTAATGCGCTGGCATGTTGTGGATCATTAGATCAATCAGTCAATCAACTATTAACAAAGTCAATGCAATCATGTGGACACCAAGGCAAGCACACGTTAACTACCATATGTTCACACACACACACAAACAACTGAAGCAAAATAAGAGCACGTGCCAGTCATGTGGTTTTTAATGCACTAGCACAATCTAATCTGCACGATGATACTAATCCAACGGCCATGATCTAAAACACCAAAACCCTAAGATTTAAAGCCATCGGCCGGAGAAGGACCTCCGGTCATCTTCTCCGGCCACTCACCACCGTCTGCAAGTTCACATTCTCCATAAATACGCAAATCTTATATCAAAATGAAGCTGAGGTTACATACATCATGGATTCACAACCACTTTTCACATAACGAGCACATACACAAAGAACAAAGGAGATTAAAACATGCCCTAGCTTTTGGATCTACGCCTCTAAGAGGCCAATCAACTAGCCGGATTGTCAAATGCTCATATTGAGCTCATATCAACAAAAACAAGCTAAACAAAATGTAAATCGTGCCAGAAAAGTTTGAGATGATGAAACCTGAAAATGTTGCAAACTGGAGTTAAAAAGAGAACCAGAGAATCGTGCTTCTTCTTTGAGCTCCACTTGGCCAAATAAAGGCTTGAGAATCTTGAAAATGTGGTTGAGTATGGATCTGTAGCAGAAGTTATTCCAATTCTCCAATGATTTCCAAATCCAATGTTACTTGATGATGAAGTTTGAAAATGAAATCCAATGAGAATGATGAAGAAATCGTGTGCAAAAGAGAGAATGTTCAGAGAAAGTGTAGAGAGCTTGAGAGTGTTTTTTGAGAGAAAGTGTGAGAATGAAGTGTTGTTGTTGAATTTGAGAGTGAGATTTGGTTTTATATGTATGGTTAAATCTGTTAACTCATGGTTAAGTGAGTGATTTAGGGTGAGTTGAGTGGGTTAAGGTGAGTGCACCCTAACTAACTGAGTCAAGTTAGTTAGGGGCGAGTGAGGAGAGGAATGATATAGTGAGGTTGAGATTTATGGTGTTATGGTGGGGTGGAGAAGAAGAGTGGTGGTGATGGCACGGATGGTGATGATGCAGAAGCTTATCGTGCAAGCTTTCTCACTTTGCTCTTTTCATGTATGGCTCTTTGTATGTGTAAGCATGGCAGGTGTAATGTTTGGCTAAATGAAGAAACAAAGTACACAAATGTTTGTTGTAAGCTTGAACCAAAATCGTGCACCAAGCTACTAACATCAGTCAATGCTTCAGTGATGAGTATGGTAGTTTGCAAATGAAATTCTCCCTACTTAGTGGATGGCTTGATGAGTTCTTGAGGTCAATGGATTAAGGATATGTAACACTACAAGTTTAGTATGAAAATTGGATTGAATTGAAACTTGGAAGAGGTTGAAAAGTAACTTAGAACATCCAAGTTTGGAACTGCATCATGGGCGAGGCACATGGTTGGTTGGCAAGGCAGCATGACATACAAAACTTCAGCATGATCACCCTAACTTGAGACCAATATATCTCCATCATAACTTGATCAATTCAAAATTTGTCAAACATCAACATTGAAGAGGGCATGGCAAGGAACAACTTTGATGTTGAAAAGTTTTTCATTTAGAGCTTTTATCTTGGAGAAATTTAGTTTGACTTTTGGCACACCAGATGTTTGAGAAAATGATGGCGCATGGGCCTGGGCATCCTTGGTCATGACCTGATTTTGGACCTACTTTTCTCAAACTTTGATCATCCATAACTCACTCAATTTTTATCCAATGGAGATGTTCTTTATATGGATTTGAAGCTTGAAACAAGATCTTTTGTTATGGCCTAGTGGATTTTTGATTTGATGCTTTAAAATTGAGAAAGCCTGACTCAAAGAGAGGTGCTAAAATGGCCAAAACTTACTATTCTTGGAAACCCCAAAGTTTCTATTTTTGGCAGTTTTGTGATTTCTTGATTTTTCATTATTCCTCCATCATTTCTTGATCAAATTTTGTCCAATGAACATATATAACATGAATTTCATGAATTTGACCTTAAAAAGTCAGGAGTTGACTTTTTTCACTATACAGTTGACTTTTTCCCCAATTTCTTGATTATCAAGCAACTGATCAATTGAGACCCTTCTGAAACCAATTGATGAGCAATTTTCCATCCATATACACTTAAGAACATGAGGAATACCATGAGATCAAGTTTTGTCCAAAAAATCAGACGTAAACTGATTTTAGGCCAAACCCTAATTTTGGCACCCTCTAGTTAGGAGGAAATAACACATCCTCCAAATCCAAATTCCTCTGAATAAGATGTGTATCTTCTCAAACAATGATGAGATGCGTCATTTAGAGATGATAAAAACTCAAGGAGCTTGACCATTTGTGGGTCATATCCCAATTTTTGACTGCCTTGTGTATGAAGTGATGCACTGCCCACTCTTCTTGATGAAATTTCCTTCTTTCAATGATTTGTGAGATCAAGAAGGGATGACATATGGCTTAAGGAACCCTTGAGACTTGTGAGAAACACTTGGCTCTTATCCTTTAGCTTTGGATGATCAACACCTTAGAGAATCAACTGATCACATGCCCTTATGCAACATGCAATGCTAAATGCTTGATGTCTTATTTTTCTATGCTTGAATGCAATGCAATGAAATGAAAGCTCATGCTAAATGATATGAAGAAATGAGGGCAAATTTTGGGGTATTACAGCTGCCCCTATTCAATCACTGTAGACCTGAATGGATGATAGCGATTGTTGTCATACTTTCAAGGTATGGAGGGATTGAATACTGAAAATAACCAGAAAATTTGCACTCTGTGGAGAAGAAGAAAAGGGATATAAACCCAACCAAATGAACTCTGCTTGTATTGAAACTCTGATGGGAAGAAAAACTGGAGGGATGCCCTTTTGAACAACGCCAGATGACTACTGGCTTGCCACACTACAGGTGGACTTTAGCAATGTCTTTTAGCATGACGCCAGACGACTACTGGCTTGCCACATTGCAGGTGGACTTTAACAATGTCTTTTAGCACGACGCCAGACGACTACTGGCTTGCCACACTGCGGGTGGACTTTCGCCAATCTACGGTTGGATTTTAAACTGTCTTTTTGAATGGAGTCAGACGACTACTGACTTACCACACTACGGGTGGACTTTTACCAATCTACGGTTGGACTTGTAGCTGAATTGCCACCCTTGGATGGACTTTTTCCAATCTACGGTTGAACTTTGATGCTTTGCCACCCTTGGATGGACTTTTGCCAATCTACGGTTGGACCTTGCGAATTTGCCACCCTTGGATGGACTTTTGCCAATCTACGGTTGGACTTAGCTGCTGTCTTTTAAATGGAGTCAGACAACTATTGACTTGCCACACTACGGGTGGACTTTTGCCAATCTACGGTTGGACTTTAAGAGTTTGCCACCCTTGGATGGACCTTTTGCCAATCTACGGTTGGACTTTAAGAATTTGCCACCCTTGGATGGACCTTTTGCCAATCTACGGTTGGACTTTGATAACGTCTTTTAAACAACGCCAGACGACTACTGGCTTGCCACGCTGCGGGTGGACTTTAATAACTCCAATACTGGATTACGCTCTGCATGCACGTCAGACATCCTTACTGACTTTGCTGAGGAAAGATGATCAATGTCTTGACCTTAGAGACTCCTGAGAGGATGGTATCTCTGCTGGAGAATGAATGAACAATCCGCCTGCTTCGAATTGTCAGGTTTGCCAAAAATAAATTGGACTTTGGGAATTGAGGTGATTGATGATTCTATCAAACCCAAGATCCTTTGTGGGAATAATCAGCTTTCTGACCCAACTGGGAAGAGAATGTACTGACACTCTGTTGAGGAATAGATTAAACCTCTGCGGGGAAAAACAACTCAGCTGGGAGGTATTACTGGCGCGATTCAATGCTGAACTCTGTGGGGATACCACTACCAGAGATATGATCCTGCTTGGGATTGGAACTACTCTGTCGGGGATACATAACCTGGTTAGAACACGTTCTATTGTGACTTGTTGGGGAAGAGTCCCTTAGAGATCTGCTAGGAAAAGACCAAGGAAATCCACTGTGATCTGTTGAGGAGAAAAGCTATCAAGCTTAGCATAAGTACCGCCACGTTCCATGCTGGACAAACCTCCCGCTTGACGACTCCACTGGGGATAGTTAGTTGATAACAAACTCTGCTGGGGAGATCAGCTTCAAAGCGTCTCGTGCTGGGAAATGTCTTTTAAGAGGATTTTACAGAAGACCAAGCATCTTCAAACTCTTAGACAAATACCGAGACTCAAGCTAGACATATAATTGAGAGGTCACTCCACTGGGGATAATGGATCTGGAATACTTTTTGCCAGGGAAGTTTCAAGATGCCCCATGCTAGGGAGGGTCAACTACTTGCTTTTACTCCATGATACAGGACTGATCTGAAGAAATCGTCCCAAGAGGATTTTACAGAAGATTTAGCATCTCCAAACTCTTAGACACTCACTGAGTCTTGAACATTAACGGCGAACCAACTCTACTGGGGAGTATGCAACCGTTATCGACACAGAAAAGCTTGTAGCCGTTGGAAGTATTGAATGGGAGAATCTACTTAATAAGATACCACGATACCCAGTGGCAATTAACTTGTCGATATCGAATCGTCACGAGCGACCGGCGGTAAACGTTGTGACAAAAGGATGACACACGAGCCTTTCCCCGAACATGACTGCCCCGATACTCTGTATGAGGATAAGTGATCACTTATTTGGAGGGTATGATCCCTGCTCTTGGAAGACTCGTACCTGTACCTGCAACAAAAGAATATGCGCACATGCCCCGGTATATTGCGTGGTTTGATTCCACCATCCAGGATTACTCAACATTCAAAGTAATTTTAAATGTTTTTCTGCGCAGGTTATTGTAAAGCCAAAATGTTTTAAATGCGATGTTTTATCAAAAATCAGACGTTTTTGCAAACAAAGCAGTAAAACAAAAATAAGAAGCTTTTGACTGAAATTCAATTTATTGATTGAAAACGCCCAGAATAGGCAAGTACAATTGGGAAGCAAACCCTGGAAAGAGGATTTTCAACTCACCGGGTGTACAATTTTTTTTATATTATATCCCTAATTTTTGCCCGAACCTTTTTATTCTCTCTTTTTTTTTTTTTGGTGGTTCGCCGGGATGCCCTTTTTTGCCTGGACTTTTCTTTTTTTTTTGTCCAGCGGGTCTATTTATGCGAAGTATTTTTTGACTACGTCTGAGTTGATAGGGGATGAAAAGTCTTCGCCATCCATGGTTGTAAGCAATAAGGCTCCGCCCGAGAAGACCTTCTTAACCACGAATGAACCTTCATAGTTGGGAGTCCATTTGCCCCTGTGATCTGTACTAGGAGGAAGGATCCTTTTGAGTACCACATCTCCCACTTTGTAAACCCGAGGACGCACCTTTTGGTCAAATGCCTGCTTCATTCTCCGCTGGTATAACTGCCCATGACACACCGCTGCCAGTCGTTTCTCTTCAATAAGGCTCAACTGATTAAACCTGGTACGAACCCATTCAGCTTCGTCTAACTTGACATCCATCATGACTCTGAGGGATGGAATCTCAACTTCCACCGGTAGTACTGCTTTCATATCGTACACGAGTGAGAATGGTGTTGCCCAAGTGGACGTGCGTACTGACGTTCGGTACCCATGCAAGGCGAACGGTAGCATCTCGTGCCAATCTTTATATGTGACAACTATTTTCTGCATAATCTTCTTAATATTCTTGTTGGCCGCCTCCACAGTGCCATTCATCTTCGGGCGGTACGGAGAAGAATTGTGATGTTCAATTTTGAAGTCCCGACACAGCTCAGCTATCATTTTGTTGTTCAGATTAGAACCATTATCGGTGATGATTCTCTCGGGCACTCCGTAGCGACAAATGATATCACGTTTCAAGAAACGAGCTACCACCTGCTTAGTGACGTTGGCATAAGATGCTGCTTTAACCCATTTCATGAAATAATCAATGGCGACCAAGATGAAACGATGGCCATTTGAAGCAGTAGGCTCAATCTTTCCGATCATGTCAATGCCCCACATGGCAAAGGGCCAAGGAGATGACATGACACTCAACGGATTTGGAAGCACATGCACTTTGTCTGCATAGATCTGGCATTTATGACACTTGCGGGCGTACTTGCAATAATCTGTCTCCATTGTCAACCAATAATACCCCGATCTTAATAACTTATTTGCCATCGCATGTCCTCCGGCATGGGTACCGAAAGAGCCTTCATGCACTTCTTGCATTAACAGGTCTGCTTCGTGTCTATCCACGCATCTGAGCAGAACCATGTCAAAATTCTGTTTGTACAACACGTCATCTCAATTCAAGAAGAAACTTCCAGCCAACCTTCTCAGAGTCTTCTTATCTTTGGTGGATGCCCCTGACGGGTACTCTTGACTTTTCAGAAAACACTTGATATCATGAAACCATGGCTTGTCATCAGACGTTGCATCAACCGCAAACACAAATGCAGGTCTGTCAAGACGAGATACTTCAACCTTAGGTATGTGGTTCCACCTTTGCACTTTGATCATAGAAGACAATGTGGCCAAGGCATCAGCAAACCTATTCTCATCTCGAGGAATATGGTACAGCTTCACTGTTGTGAAAAAAGTCAACAATCTCCTTGTATAATCTCTATACGGAATTAGATTTGCTTGATGCGTGTACCAATTCCCTTTCACTTGATTGATTACCAAGGCTGAATCACCAAAAATATCAAGGGTCTTAATTCGCAAATTAATCGCCTCCTCAATCCCCATTATACAAGCTTCATACTCTGCTTCATTGTTGGTGCATCCGAAAGTTATTCGGGCTGTGAAAGGCATATGAACACCTTCCGGCGTGATAAGAACTGCTCCAACTCCGCACCCATTCATGTTGACAGCCCCATCAAACATCAAACTCCATTTGGATTCAGGGTCTGGCCCCTCCTCCGGGAGTGGTTCCTCGCAATCTTTAGCTTTGAGAAACATGATGTCCTCATCAGGGAAATCAAACTTCATGGGTTGGTAATCATCAATCGGCTGTTGTGCAAGATAGTCTGACAAGATATTTCCTTTGATGGCCTTTTGAGAAGAATACTGAATATCATATTCTGTCAAAACCATTTGCCACCGTGCAACTCTGCCTGTTAGCGCTGGTTTCTCGAAAATGTATTTAATAGGATCCATTTTTGAAATCAACAACGTTGTGTGCCTGATCATATACTGCCTCAATCGCTTAGCAGCCCATGCAAGTGCACAACATGTCTTCTCAAGCATTGAGTATCGGGACTCGCAGTCATTGAACTTTTTGCTGTGGTAGTAGATAGCATGCTCTTTCTTACCCGTCTCGTCATGTTGACCAAGAACACAACCCATAGATCCTTCAAGCACTGTCAAATACATTATCAAAGGTCGTCCCAAAACTGGAGGCATGAGGGTTGGAGGTTCCTGCAAGTATTCTTTTATTTTATCGAATGCCAATTGGCAATCGTCATTCCACCTGACCGTTTGATATTTTCTTAGCAATTTGAATATTGGTTCGCATGTGGCTATTAGGTGAGATATGAACCTTGCAATGTAGTTCAATCTACCTAAGAAACCACAAACCTCTTTTTATGTCCTTGGTTCAGGAATTTCTTGTATTGCTTTTACTTTGGCAGGATCTACCTCAATCCCTTTTTCGCTTACGATGAAACCCAACAGCTTTCCAGAACGCACCCCGAAAGTGCACTTGTTCGGATTTAATCTCAACCAGAACTTCCTCAACCTTTCAAACAAATTTTTCAAGTTAATCAGATGTTCTTCCTCTGTTCGCGACTTGGCGATCATGTCATCCACATAACATTCAATCTCTTTGTGAATCAAGTCGTGGAATAATGTTACCATTGCCCGCTGGTATGTTGCCCCTGCGTTTTTCAGCCCAAAAGGCATCACCTTATAACAATATGTACCCCATGGAGTAATGAACGTGGTCTTCTCCATATCCTCAGGCGCCATCTTAATCTGGTTGTACCCGGAGAAACCATCCATAAATGAGAACACTGAAAACTGAGCTGTATTATCGACCAGTACATCAATGTGAGGCAGTGGAAAATCATCCTTCGGACTAGCTTTGTTAAGATATCAATAATCCACACACATTCTCACCTTTCCGTCTTTCTTCAGTACCGGCACGATATTGGCTATCCAGGGAGGATAACTAGTCACAGCAAGAAACCCTGCATCCCACTGCTTCTGAACTTCTTCTTTGATCTTTATAGCCATATCAGGATAAGTCCGACAAAGTTTCTGCTTGACTGGCGGGCATTCTTCTCTCAGTGGCAGCCTGTGCACCACAATATCAGTATCCAACCCTGGCATGTCTTGATATGACCAGGCGAAGATATCAACATATTCACACAACATTTTAGTCAAGGCCTTCTTTACATCTGCTTGCAGGCTGGCGCCAATCTTGATCTCTTTCTTAGCATCCTCGGTACCAATATTGATGATCTCTATAGTCTCCTGATGAGGCTGGATGACCCTTTCCTCTTGTTTTAACAATCTGGCCAGTTCCTCAGGGAGTTCACAGTCTTTCTCATCCCCTTCTTCAGCTTGATAAATCGGTTTGTCAAAGTCATACATAGCCATAGCAGAACCGTTATCAATGAAATCCAGAGGATCAAGTCTGCACGAACGGGTTCATGCTTTATTTTAGAAATTATTTTTAAAATAAAAAAGAAATGAAACATTGCCATTTTATTATTTTTGTACAAAAATAAAAATGAAAGACAAGGAACAAAATTTGAGTGCAAAACGTCCTTTATTGATGATTAAAATTGCAAATGCAAACAGGTGGCCCTACAAATGAATCTGTACGCCTTGGGCAGAGCGCAAGATTTTAACATGCATTATGGTTAGAAAAATAAAGAAAATTACTCTGTTTGAAGAGTAACTTGAATGACTTCTTCAACGGACCAGTTCTGCAATTGTTTCCCCGGAGCACGTGGGCGTACCCAGTTGTCCAGGTCACAGTCACCGTCAACGCCATCTTCTGTAGCTGCATAAGACTGATCTGAGTAAATGATTCCCCCACTACTAAAAGTGATGGGTCCACTGTTCCTTAAATCCATAGAGGGCTGATAGCCAATACGAAACTTGTCCTCCTTCATTGGTGTCTCTATCAGCTTGCCCCAGCCTTGGGCATTACCGGCTTTGACAACTTCGACAGCTTGCTTATAGGACGATATGGACGTGCTGGCTCTGTCTGGTGCAGGAGGAGATTCAGACACTTTATCAATATTCACCGCTTAAAACGACTGACAAAGCATTTCGTGGATTTCCCCATCCATCTCAACATACTTGAACGTGGAGAAATGACTGACAAAAATGTCCTCTTCACCACACACTGTCACTACTTGTCCCTCGAATTCGTATTTCATTTTCTGATGGAGTGTGGATGTAACAGCCCCGGCCGCATGAATCCAAGGGCGACCTAGTAAGCATCTATAGGCAGGCTGTATATCCATCACGTGGAACATAGATTTGAACACTTGCGGTCCAATTTTAACGGGTAATTCCACTTCACCAAACACAGACCTTTTCGTTCCATCGAATGCTCTGACAACCAAATCACTTGGCCTTAAAATCAACCCATCCACTTTTAGCTTCATCAGCGCCTTCTTAGGCAATACATTGAGTGAGGAACCGGTGTCTACCAACACGTGGGACAACACCGTACCCTTACACTCCATTGTAATGTGCAAAGCTTTGTTGTGGTTTCTTCCTTCAGAAGTCAAGTCTCTGCTTGTGAAACCCAATCCGTGGCTGACGTTGACATTAGAAATCACGCCCTCTTGCTGATTGACAGTAATTTCTTGTGGAACGTAGGCTCTCTTCAACACTTTCAACAAAGCATCTCTGTATGCATCAGAGCACATTAACAATGACAAAGGTGAAATCTTCGAAGGCGTCTGATTCAGTTGATCGACAATCTTGTAATCACTTTTCTTTATTATCCTCATGAACTCTTCTACCTCATTGTCAAAGGTAATCTTGGTTTCTGTTTCAGGCACGGGCACACTTTCAGCCACCTGTTTTCCTTTAGCTTTTGCCGTTGCCTCAACTTCTTTATCACTGCGCAAAGTTTGGGGCGCAAACAATCTTCCACTCCTTGTGAAGCCACCTATACCACCCACATTATCAATATTGGAACTGGCGGATGTCCCGACTTCCTGCTTTTTCCCTTCATAATACACGTCTGCCCCATAGTGCCATGGGATTGCTTTCGTAGATGTAAACGGAACTGGTCCTGGCACCGTGATAGTAACAGGACTGGATCCTCCTTGCACAACACTTGCTACAGGAGCTATACTTGCAGGCACCTGAATTTCCGCAGGAGTATAATAGATCGTCACAGTTGACACTTCAATAGTATCTTTCATAACCCGGTCAAACTGTAGACAGCCCTCATTGATCAGATTCTGCAAACCAACTTTCAACTTATCACAACCATTCTCTTGGCCCATACATTCAGAACAATCTTGATCACAACCCGGGAACACCTGTCCCTTCAACAAACGATCCTTCACCACAAGCAATGAAGTTTTCACCTGACTGATGCCAGCAACCAAGTTCAATCTCTTTCCGTCTTCAACAGCGTGCACATCTGCCACCCCATGGTTAGGCATGGGGTTCTGGATAACATTAGGATGCGCAGAAAAATTGATTGCCTTAGCATCAATCAAATCTTACACCTTATTCTGAAATGCCCAACACTTCTCAATGGTATGCCCCTGAGCACCCGAATGGAAATCACAGCGAGCGTTAACATCAAAATTAGGAGGCAAGTTGCCAACAGCAGGAGTTCTCATAGTACGAAGCTCCACCAACTTCAATTGGAGCAACTGAGGTAACAATGCTGAATAGGTCATAGGGAGAGGGTCGATCTTACGGTCCCTCTGCCTAGACCTTTACTGGAAAGGAGGTTGTTGTTGTTGAGCTTGCTGTTGTGGTTGTTGTTGTTGAACAGCTGGCATTGGGATTGTTACAGCATCCACCTGGTGATAAGCTTGAGAACGTCCTCTTCCCCGTCCTCTATACACAGCGTTTGTATCGCCTTCTCTTCTTTTCTGACCACTAGCAAATGGTTTCTTTGTTCCAGAAGAGCCAGCCCCACTTAAGTCCTGAATCTTTCCAAGTTTCAACAAATTCTCGATCCTTTCGCCCGCAATCACAATATCAGAAAATCTGGTTGATGGACAAGCAGCCAATCTTTCAAGAAATGCCCCTTGCAGGGTGCCCATAAACATATCTGCCATTTCTCTATCCAGCAAAGGGGGTTGAACCTGAGCAGCCATTTCTCTCCACCTTTGAGCGTATTCTTTGAAACTTTCCTTAGCATTCTGTGATAACCCTTGCAGTTGAGTGCGATTGGGTGCCATGTCAATATTGTACTGATATTGCTTTAGGAATGCTTCTGCAAGATCCTTCCAACTTCTCACAGCAGCTCAGTTCAATTTCATATACCAGGTCAAAGAAGCTCCAGCTAAACTGTCTTGAAAGTAATGCATCCATAACTTCTCATCATCAGTATGGGCTGAGATCCTCCCAAAATAAGCCTGAATATGTGTCTGGGGACACGTATTGCCATGATATTTGTCAAAAGTGGGAGGCTTGAATTTTTGAGGAATTCTGACACCTGGTACCAGCCCCAGACTAGTAACATCAATACCCATAGAATTCTTGCACTCTATAGCCCTGATCTTCTCAGCCAGCTCATCATACCTTCTGTCACCCATATCAGCATCCAACAGAGTGAATTGGTCTTCCAGAGGATCTTCATGAGTAATACCAACATTTCTACCATTTCCATTACCTAGATTATTACCACCAAGAGGAGGATTGCCAACGGGAGGTGGAGTGACCCTTGCCTGTGAATTGTCATTCTGATTACCTTCAGGCGCAGTTTCTGGACGCTCGACCAGAAGCCTCAATCTTTCTTGAGTCTGTGCCATACCAGTCATGAGAGTCATGAACTGGTCCATGCGTGCCCTCATTTCAGCCAAATCGTTCTGCATTTGATCCATAATCCTTGCTTGATTTCTTCGAGTTGAGTATCGGTGAATATGATTCTCTGCTATAATGCCTGAAACCAAATAAAGGTTAGAGAGCTCTTGCAACAAGTACCTGAAAAGTAAGTAACAGAATGCAAAATGATATGTAGTGCAATTTAATGTTTATTCATTTTGGGGCGTTCCTTCCTTCAATTCCAATTTGACCGAAAGGGAACAGTGCATACTCCTGCAATTGTTAATATTGATAGAACATCCGAAGTGCATATTAATAATTCAGAATACCCATCATATACGACCCAGTGCGTGTGTTAATCATTGTATAATTTGATGCAGCATCCACCTCAATAATATCAAACAAAGCCAATAGCATAAATGAGAAAAGCCCACAGCCAGGTGTGGAATGGTCAAATACAAATTGTTCTCGAACAAATACAACTAAATATCATGCATACAAGCAACAGAAACCCATCAACAAGCCTGATGGTGATTTTCTAGAATAACAACACAATTCAAACACTGAGCCCATATAAATCTTCCCGGACCTCCTTGAGAAGCGCTTCAGTAACTGGATCATTTGGGCGCTCGGTAAGACTTCTGATCAGTTGACTCCTTAATTTGACGGCTTCTTCTAGCTTTCGGATTAAATCTTTGACAGCTAACTCTTTGGCTCTCTTTACTCCGGCGCGGATCTTCAGATCCTCGATCTCTTGGTTGGCTGAACTTAGTTGCTGGAGAAATTCACTTTCTTTACTCTTCAAATTTTTCCTCAACTCATCATTCTCAACCCTGATTCTCGCCTCGATCTCTCTTAGACACTCGGAGAACTCATCCCATCTCTGCTGCCCTTTGGCAAGTGCATTTTCAGACTTTGTCAACTGCTCATTGATACGCTTGCACGCCTCTTTTAGTGCCATCTCATTTTGCTTGACCTTACGAATATAGATAGTGTCTTCAGCAATTCTTGTCTCATTGGCCTCATGACGCTCAGTCAGCTTTTGTAGTTCATACTCAACATTACGCTTTTCACAAAGCGTCTTTCGAAGTCCTTCGCTCAGCTTTTCATTCATTTTGACTGTCTTATCCATCTCCGCTTTAAGTTTGTTATATTCGGCAACGCTTACCATGGTCAATGGTTCAACAGCTACTGGATCTGACGGTCTTTCCTGAGAGAATGGCAAAAGAGTGATCTAAACTCTTCTTTTCAACCATGCATCATATTGAGGCGACGACACGTTGTTGCACTTTCCAAAAACAACTTTGCCTTTTGTTTGCAAATTGCCCCAAGCTCCGGCCGCTTGCCTTACCAACGAAGGGTTATCCTTCATAGAGAAAAAGAAAGATTCTTCCAATTCGCTGTCCCTCGGAGGATCTATTAAAGCAAATCCCAACTGTCTCCTGAGAATAACAGGATTATAATTGATGCAACCCTTTATTCCCAAAAGCGGCACGTTTGGATGTCTTCCACAGCTGCTGATGAAATCACCACCCATCGTCCTCTGATTGAACCAACGAATATCTTTAGCCGTCAACTGAATCATCCTCTTAGCCCAGTTCTTTGCAGGATGAGGATCCAGAAAAGCCTCTGAATTCGGCAAGTGACTCATGAGCCATTTATGGAATAGAGGTGCACAACACCTAACCAGTCTCCCTCTTTTCTTCTCGTTCTTATAATGCACAGAATAGTACAAATCACCTAGGAGTGTAGGTATGGGATTCTTCAGCACAAAAATATGGATTGCACTCATGTCCACAAACTTAGGTTCATCAGCAAACAGCATAATTCCATAGATACTCAAGGCTAGAATAGCACAGACTGTTTCCCACTGAGCTTTAGCAGCACACTCTTCAGCTTTGGCAACCAAGAAGTCCAGATGAAAGCCAAATAAACCTCCTTTGGTGGCGAGGTTATCTGCTACCACAGGTACACCCAGATGAAGAGCCTTAGCTATCTCCTCGTGCCTCGGAGGGCGCATATCAGAGTTAAAAGGAATCTGGTATTTGAGAGGCACACCTAGCAGAAAGGCATACTCTTTTAGCAACGGAGCCAACTGAAAGTCCGAGAAAGTGAAGCATCGTAACTGCGGGTCATAAAACTGTAGGCAAGTATGGATGACACTCCTCTCTGAATCATTCTAATCATCTACCATGGTTAGAATCTCCCCATGAGCTTTTCGGAACATACCCACATGATCTGGATTAATAAGAGCAACCATCTTTTGTAATTGTCCCACCTTGGTGTCAAAGAAAGTATAATGCACATTGTTCTTTCTGGGCATCTCCATAACTGCAAAGGGAACTGTCAAACCGGAATCGAAAGAAAGTATACCCTGCAAATGAGTAAACATGAAGGTTAAATGCAAGAATGCTAATGATGACATGCATGCAAGGGCATGTGATCAAGTAATCAGGTGTCTGTGTTGGACTGTGTGTATTGTATTTGTACAAATCTGATAACATTTTTGTAGGCGAGCATCAAACCACACCATCTGTATTTAATAGTACCAACAAGACAGGGTATGTAGGAAGCTTGGTTATCTGCAAACCTGTAAACATCCCACCCACTCTCACATGTGGATACTTAGAAAATGAGGATCCTCAGTTTCGGAGGTTTGAGAAGCAATAGCGCATTCAGCCCGAAGGATACAATGTTATGCCAATCAAAGAGGTCGTCCACTGATTCACCTCAAAAATAAAGAGGGGTCATCCTAAAAGGTCATCCAGACTTAACAGCTCTTCCAGATAGCTCTACCATCGAGGAAAATCCACAACGCATAATTCTCTAGAGAGAACCACATCCGGGTTTGTGTTTCATATTCCCTCCTCGAACCGAAATGGAACGTGAGAGGACATGAAACACGCTAAACATAAGTGCACTCAGGCCTGTGTATTGGGCCTATCTCTCAGATTCCCCATCCCGCCAAACAAAAAATAGCATAGCACAGTATAACTTAATATAGCATATGAGATGAAAATGCTAAAGTGCGGTAAATATAGTAATATACAGTAAAGCAGTAATACAGTAAATAACAATACAGTATAATAGTAAATACAGCACAACAGTAAACACCCAATGAAAGAAAAACAGACAAGCGCTAGGACTGACTCGCAAAAGGGATGGACCAGCAAAAGGTCAATCTTTCCCCAGCAGAGTCGCCAGCTGTCGCTCCCGGTATTTTCATCCAAGTACAAACGCGAAAGTGGCACGAAACAGAGTCACCAGCAATGTGTATTTATCCCAAGAGAGGGAAAGGAAACACTGCATAAACCTGGGGGAAGGAAAGAGCATGGTCTTGCGACCAGAGAGAAAGGGTAAGGGAGTCGGTTACGCGAGAAGAAGGTATTAGCACCCCTACGCGTCCATCGTACCCGATGGGATCCACGCTTGCTTGTCTCGATCAAAGGGTGATAGAAAAGATACTGAAAAAGGACTGGAAAAGGAATAGAAAGAGAAAGAGGAATAAATGTAGGGAAAATAAAAGAAGTGTTCGCATGGGCCCTACCCCACTGCCTACGTATCTCATCGGGAACATGAGAATCAGAGCGACATAGTTCCCCTCAACGGGTGTTGCTTTGTTTGTGTTTTTTAGTGGAAACGTCACGATGCACGTTCCAGCAGTTAGGTGTTGCAGCTCGCTGTAGGGAGACTTAGGCGTTACCTGTTTGCGGTAGAACGGACATGACGAGTCCTTTAAGGAAGGAGTGAAGGAGATGAGAAGAGAATTGTTGTTTGTTTTTCTCTTTTAAGAAAGAAATGTTTTGATTATTGTGTGTTTAACATTTATTGTATTAAAGTCTCTCATATAGGATTGAATATCTCGCATATCGCCCAAGACGGGACGTATGCTAAACATTCTAAGAAAGTGAGAGAAGACCCCTCACTATCTAATTCCCACATGAAAGGCCTTAATACAATGTATGCTATGCCTTTATTAAGTATTTTTTACTTTTGTTTTGAGATGAGAAAGAGACTCAAATGGAGGCAAAAGGTAAAATCTAAGGGAGACTACGACTCAAACCCTAAAGTTATCATGCTTGGATATCCTAAGGTTAGTGAGGTTTAAGAAATCTAATCCTAAAAGAAAGGAGAAGAAGAAGATAGAAAACAACTTACTTCCAAGATGGAAGTTAAGTTATTTCTAAGAGGGAAGAAGAAAGATTATGAAAGCAAAGCATCATTAAATGCTTAAACAAACACAAATTGAATTATTAAAAGATGAAGGAAGAAATTAGAATGTGGAAGCATATCCACACTCAAGTGACTTACCATTAGCCCCTGAAATGGTTAGTACCATTATTTACAAGTGAAGAAACAAGTGAAGATGAACAAGTAAGGCTTAAACCAATTCAATCACCAAAGTAAAAAGCATCTTAAAGGTTAAGGAAAACCTAAGGTCAGAATGCACATCATAAGAATGTTCTCTAATAATATGAAAGCAAACACAAATCAAATGCACACAAACAATGCCTTAAAACACAAAGAAATACATTATGAAAGAAGTAGATGAAGAATGAGTGGATATGCAAGGTGATCATGCATTAATGCTTCAAGTAATGTCAAGGTCAGAATGTGGATGACCTAAACATGTGCCTAAACATGATGTACAAATGTCAAATGAGGCATACACTCAAGCATCCAAGCATTAAGATTGATTAGGAGAAGAAGTGAGAAGATATGAACATGAATTAAACATGGAAAGAAATTACTTAAGGCACAAGTCAAACCTAAAAAGCTTAAGATGAAACTCAAGTATTACAATCAGAAGTGATATGACATATTAGGATGAAGATAAGATGCACAAACCCATCACATTCAAGCAATTACAAGTCAATTAGAAGTTAGAAGTAAAAGGAACATGCATTTGGATGAAACATGTTCAAGTATGCAACATAAGACATGAATGGCATTTGAAATGAATGAGATGTTTTAAAGTCAGAAGCATATATCATATAAGATGCAAATGGATGGCATGGCATGGCATAAACAAACCAATTACAAGTCAAGTTGGCGCTTAGATGCAAAAGAAATGAGGAATTAGTTCAAAAGAAGCATGTAAAACAAGCATTGAATATGTACACCAAAAGGCATCAAATTCAAACCAATGACCTATAATCTCAATCACAAGACCTATAATGATCTAAACATGGCTCAAGAAGTCAAGAAGGGTGATCTCATACAATGGCACAAGTGCCTTATCAAGCAAGTAAACACAAATGTTCAAAGAAGTTCATGAAAAGGGACACCAAACAAGAATCATCAAAGAAAGGCAAAAAGGCACTTTTAGTCCTTTAAGTTATTTTATGTTACCACTTAGGTCCTTTAAGATTTTTTTGTAACAGTCGGATCCTTAACGTTTTAAAAAGTTTGCATAATTAACCTTTTTTGAAATTTCCGTTAAAAAAAATATATGTGGCATTGACGGAGCTTAGGTTGCATTTTATTTTATTTGTTAATTATTTTTTAATTATTTTTTAATTCCACGTGGATTTTAATTTTAATTTATTTTTTTTTTAATTTTTTAAAATTTTAAAAAAAAAATTTTAATTTTTTTAATTTTTTTTAAATTGTTTTTTTAAAATTTTTTCAAAAATTTTTTTTTTAATTTTTTTTAAATATTTTTAGATAGGCACAGTTATTTTTAAATATTATAATGCAACTCAAAATCTTGGAACTAGCCCCTTGAGTTTAAAAATGAACGACAAGTCCACAGTTTGGGCTACTCAGACCTGGAATGGTCACATTTGGGGGCCGAACTCTCTGCAGAAATAATTTAGCCACAGGTGGAAACTTCTCATGCATTACAGGCGATTGCGGTATTGGGATTCCGTTTAGGCAACAATAGTCTTGATAATGTTAATGTTGTACAAGGTTTCAATATCCCCATAGTGGTGACTCCTATTGATGCATCTGGTGTGAATCTGATATGCAGCAGTGCAGGTTGCCTTACAAATATTAGTAATATGTGTCCAAATGACATTGGGAACAACACATTTACTTGTTCAACTAATTTTTACAAGATCATTTTTTGCCTAGCTTCCAGGTTAGACCATGCAATTTTTTCTCTATCTAATATTTTACAGAATTTAATTAAAAAATTGTTCGTATGCTACTATTGTGAACAAATTATTATAGTTTGACTTTCAGTCAACTTATTCCAACTTTTAAAGTAAAGTACTATTGTGAACAAATTTATTTTTAACTTAAATTTGAATTTAAGTTTAGAAAATGCAATTTTCTTCCACAAATCTTTCAATTACATTCCCTCTTTCAATTTTTTTCATCAAACAATTGAAGATTGCTGCTTTATTTAGAAAAAAAAACATTCACATGGTATAACCTCCAAACACAAATTAAATTGTAAAAGTTTCGTAAGCCAATAGTTTAGGGTTTAAAAATATATTTATTGTTTTGTTTCAATAAAATAAAGTGAGTTTTTTTATTATAGTGTTAATCCTTTGATCAACTTAGAACCATAACCACTGCATTAGAAGCTTCATTATGGAAGGACATGATTTGTAACACTCACGTCCCATATGTTTTTAAAATGTAACAATTAGGTCCTTTCAGTCTTAACTGGCGTACAATTAAATAAAAAAAATTTAAAAAAAATATAAAAAAAATATAAAAAAAAATTTTAAAAAAAAAATTTTTTTTAAAATTAAAATCCACGTGGAATTAAAAAATAAATAAATAATAAATTAAAATGCCACATCATCACTGTTAACTGCCACCTAAGCTCCATTTTTGCCACATATGCATTTTTGTAACGGAATTAAAAAAAAAGGGTAACGGTGCAAACGGTTTTAAACTTAAAGGACCTAAACGTTACAAAAACAACTTAAAGGACCTAAGTGGTAGCATTAAATAACTTAAAGGACCCCTGGTGCCTTTTTGCCTCAAAGAAATAACAAACATGATTTAAAAATCAAAAAAATATAGGTCTTGAGAGACCTCAACCAGAGGCAAGCATCATACCAAAAAAATCATACAAAAATTCAGCAATAAAGGATCTCAACCAAACAAGCAAAAGTCACTTATAAACCATGAGCCAAAGTGCAAAGATGGAGGACCTAAATGCAATAAAAGAAAGTTCCAAAAATGAAACAAAAATATTTTTATTAAGTTTTGGATGTTATTGAAAAGATGTAAAAAGATTGATGCAAAAATGTTTAAAGATCTATGAGAAATAAATTTTTGAAATAAAGGTGTAAAAATAGAAACCAATTTCAAAGGAAATAAAAGAAAAATATGGATTAATATGTAAATATTCAGAAAATCACGATTAAAAAATATGGAAAATTATTTTAATATGCTAAGATATCAGGTGAATTTTTATAGAATTTTTAATGACATTTTGGTATTTTTAAAGATCAATTATGAAACATGTATAAAAAGAAATTAAAAAGAAAACACACAAAACAAGTAGGGGTGCAGAGAAGTAACATAACACGTTCAGAATTCACAATGGGCTCAGAGTGGGGGCGTGCATATCAATTTGAGTCCAACCCAACTAAATTATGATAGAATGTAATTACATGTGCGTGCAGTCAAGTAGAGATTCAATCATGGCCCTAGGATTGGCTGGTCAAATATTATCAAAATAAACATGTGCATAACATGGATCAGAACATCAGTGCACATTAATTACCATACACACACGCACATGTAATCATCAGACATTAAACATTTGAGACCACGTGAAGGACCATACATCATTAATGCGCTGGCATGTTGTGGATCATTAGATCAATCAGTCAATCAACTATTAACAAAGTCAATGCAATCATGTGGACACCAAGGCAATCACACGTTAACTACCATATGTTCACACACACACAAACAACTGAAGCAAAATAAGAGCACGTGCCAGTCATGTGGTTTTTAATGCACTGGCACAATCTAATCCGCACGATAATACTAATCCAACGGCCATGATCTAAAACACCAAAACCCTAAGATTTAAAGCCATCGGCCGGAGAAGGACCTCCGGTCATCTTCTCCGGCCACTCACCACCGTCTACAAGTTCACATTC
Organism: Lathyrus tuberosus; assembly: GCA_022829125.1. Taxonomy (NCBI): domain Eukaryota; kingdom Viridiplantae; phylum Streptophyta; class Magnoliopsida; order Fabales; family Fabaceae; genus Lathyrus; species Lathyrus tuberosus. The sequence continues at coordinate 2,132,193 of JALAZF010000622.1, read as the reverse complement.
TCCAGAAATACGCAAATCTTATATAAAAATGAAGCTGAGGTTACATACATCATGGATTCACAACCACTTTTCACATAACGAGCACATACACAAAGAACAAAGGAGATTAAAACATGCCCTAGCTTTTGGATCTACGCCTATAAGAGGCCTATCAACTAGCCGGATTGTCAAATGCTCATATTGAGCTCATATGAACAAAAATAAGCTAAACAAAATGTAAATCGTGCCAGAAAAGTTTGAGATGATGAAACCTGAAAATGTTGCAAACTGGAGTTAAAAAGAGAACCAGAGAATCGTGCTTCTTCTTTGAGCTCCACTTGGCCAAATAAAGGCTTGAGAATCTTGAAAATGTGGCTGAGTATGGATCTGTAGCAGAAGTTATTCCAATTCTCCAATGATTTCCAAATCCAATGTTACTTGATGATGAAGTTTGAAAATGAAATCCAATGAGAATGATGAAGAAATCGTGTGCAAAAGAGAGAATGTTCAGAGAAAGTGTAGAGAGCTTGAGAGTATTTTTTGAGAGAAAGTGTGAGAATGAAGTGTTGTTGTTGAATTTGAGAGTGAGATTTGGTTTTATATGTATGGTTAAATCTGTTAACTCATGGTTAAGTGAGTGAGTTAGGGTGAGTTGAGTGGGTTAAGGTGAGTGCACCCTAACTAACTGAGTCAAGTTAGTTAGGGGCGAGTGAGGAGAGGAATGATATAGTGAGGTTGAGATTTATGGTGTTATGGTGGGGTGGAGAAGAAGAGTGGTGGTGATGGCACGGATGGTGATGATGCAAAAGCTTATCGTGCAAGCTTTCTCACTTTGCTCTTTTCATGTATGGCTCTTTGTATGTGTAAGCATGGCAGGTGTAATGTTTGGCTAAATGAAGAAACAAAGTACACAAATGTTTGTTGTAAGCATGAACCAAAATCGTGCACCAAGCTGCTAACATCAGTCAATGCTTCAGTGATGAGTATGGTAGTTTGCAAATTAAATTCTCCCTACTTAGTGGATAGCTTGATGAGTTCTTGAGGTCAATGGATTAAGGATATGTAACACTACAAGTTTAGTATGAAAATTGGATTGAATTGAAACTTGGAAGAGGTTGAAAAGTAACTTAGAACATCCAAGTTTGGAACTGCATCATGGGCGAGGCACATGGTTGGTTGGCAAGGCAGCATGACATACAAAACTTCAGCATGATCACCCTAACTTGAGACCAATATATCTCTATCATAACTTGATCAATTCAAAATTTGTCCAACATCAACATTGAAGAGGGCATGGCAAGGAACAACTTTGATGTTGAAAAGTTTTTCATTTGGAGCTTTTATCTTGGAGAAATTCAGCTTGACTTTTGGTACACCAGATGTTTGAGAAAATGATGGCGCATGGGCCTGGGCATCCTTGGTCATGACCTGATTTTGGACCTACTTTTCTCAAACTTTAATCATCCATAACTCACTCAATTTTTATCCAATGTAGATGTTCTTTATATGGATTTGAAGCTTGAAACAAGATATTTTGTTATGGCCTGGTGGATTTTTGATTTGATGCTTTAAAATTGAGAAAGCCTGACTCAAAGAGAGGTGCTAAAATGGCCAAAACTTACTATTCTTGGAAACCCCAAAGTTTCTATTTTTGGCAGTTTTGTGATTTCTTGATTTTTCATTATTCCTCCATCATTTCTTGATCAAATTTTGTCCAATGAACATATATAACATGAATTTCATGAATTTGACCTTAAAAAGTCAGGAGTTGACTTTTTTCATTGTACAGTTGACTTTTTCCCCAATTTCTTGATTATCAAGCAACTGATCAATTGAGACCCTTCTGAAACCAATTGATGAGCAATTTTCCATCCATATACACTTAAGAACATGAGGAATACCATGAGATCAAGTTTTGTCCAAAAAATCAGACGTAAACTGATTTTAGGCCAAACCCTAATTTTGGCACCCTCTGGTTAGGAGGAAATAGCACATCCTCCAAATCCAAATTCCTCTGAATAAGATGTGTATCTTCTCAAACAATGATGAGATGTGTCATTTGGAGATGATAAAAACTCAAGGAGCTTGCCCATTTGTGGGTCATATCCCATTTTTTTACTGCCTTGTGTATGAAGTGATGCACTGCCCACTCTTCTTGATGAAATTTCCTTCTTTCAATGATTTGTGAGATCAAGTAGGGATGACATATGGCTTAAGGAACCCTTGAGACTTGTGAGAAACACTTGGCTCTTATCCTTTAGCTTTGGATGATCAACATCTTAGAGAATCAACTGATCACATGCCCTTATGCAACATGCAATGCTAAATGCTTGATGTCTTGTTTTTCTATGCTTGAATGCAATGCAATGAAATGAAAGCTCATGATAAATGATATGAAGAAATGAGAGGGAAAATTTTGAGGTATTACAGCTGCCCCTATTCAATCACTGTAGACCTGAATGGATGATAGCGATTGTTGTCAGACTTTCAAGGTATGGAGGGATTGAATACTGAAAATAACCAGAAAATTTGCACTCTGTGGAGAAGAAGAAAAGGGATACAAACCCAACAAAATGAACTCTACTTGTATTGAAACTCTGATGGGAAGAAAAATTGGAGGGATGCCCTTTTGAACAACGCCAGACGACTACTAGCTTGCCACACTACGGGTGGACTTTAGCAATGTCTTTTAGCACGACGCCAGACGACTACTGGCTTGCCACACTGCGGGTGGACTTTCGCCAATCTACGATTGGATTTTAAACTGTCTTTTTGAATGAAGTCAGACGACTACTGACTTGCCACACTACGGGTGGACTTTTACCAATCTACGATTGGACTTGTAGCTGAATTGCCACCCTTGGATGGACTTTTGCCAATCTACGGTTGGACTTTGATGCTTTGCCACCCTTGGATGGACTTTTTCCAATCTACGGTTGGACCTTGCGAATTTGCCACCCTTGGATGGACTTTTGCCAATCTACGGTTGGACTTAGCTGCTGTCTTTTAAATGGAGTCAGACGACTACTGACTTGCCACACTACGGGTGGACTTTTGCCAATCTACGGTTGGACTTTAAGAGTTTGCCACCCTTGGATGGACCTTTTGCCAATCTACGGTTGGACTTTAAGAATTTGCCACCCTTGGATGGACCTTTTGCCAATCTACGGTTGGACTTTGATAACGTCTTTTAAACAACGCCGGACGACTACTGGCTTGCCACGTTGCGGGTGGACTTTAATAACTCCAATACTGGATTACGCTCTGCATGCACGTCAGACATCCTTACTGACTTTGCTGAGGAAAGATGATCAATGTCTTGACCTTAGAGACTCCTGAGAGGATGGTATCTCTGCTGGAGAATGAATGAACAATCCGTCTGCTTCGAATTGTCAGGTTTGCCAAAAATAAATTGGACTTTGGGAATTGAGGGGATTGATGATTCTATCAAACCCAAGATCCTTTGTGGGAATAATCAGCTTTCTGACCCAATTGGGAAGAGAATGTACTGACACTCTGCTGAGGAATAGATTAAACCTCTGCGGGGAAAACTAACTCAGCTGTGAGGTATTACTGGCGCGATTCAATACCGAACTCTGTGGGGATACCACTACCAGAGATACGATCCTGCTTGGGATTGGAACTACTCTGTCGGGGATACATAACCTGGTTAGAACACGTTCTGTTGTGACTTATTGGGGAAGAGTCCCTTAGAGATCTGCTAGGAAAAGACCAAGGAAATCCACTGTGATCTGTTGAGGAGAAAAGCTATCAAGCTTAGCTTAAGTACCGCCACGTTCCATGCTGGGCAACCCGCTTGACGACTCTACTGGGGATAGTGAGTTGATAACAAACTCTGCTGGGGAGATCAGCTTCAAAGCGTCTCGTGCTGGGAAATGTCTCTTAAGAGGATTTTACAGAAGACCAAGCATCTTCAAACTCTTAGACAAATACCGAGACTCAAGCTAGACATATAATTGAGAGGTCACTCCACTGGGGATAATGGATCTGGAATACTTCTTGCCGGGGAAGTTTCAAGATACCCCATGCTAGGGAGGGTCAACTACTTGATTTTTCCCCATGATACAGGACTGATCTGAAGAAATCGTCCCAAGAGGATTTTACAGAAGATTTAGCATCTCCAAACTCTTGGACACTCACTGAGTCTTGAACATTAACGGCGAACCAACTCTACTGGGGAGTATGCAACCGTTATCGACACAGAAAAGCTTGTAGCCGTTGGAAGTATTGAATGGGAGAATCGACTTAATAAGATACCACGATACCCAGTGGCAATTAACTTGTCGATATCGAATCGTCACGAGCGACCGACGGTAAACGTTGTGACAAAAGGATGACACGCGAGCCTTTCCCCGAACATGACTGCCCCGATACTCTGTATGAGGATAAGTGATCACTTATTTGGAGGGTATGATCCCTGCTCTTGGAAGACTCGTACCTGTACCTGCAACAAAAGAATATGCGCACATGCCCCGGTATATTGCATGGTTTGATTCCACCATCCAGGATTACTCAACATTCAAAGTAATTTTAAATGTTTTTCTGCGCAGGTTATTGTAAAGCCATAATGTTTTCAAATGCGATGTTTTATCAAAAATCGGACATTTTTGCAAACAAAGCAGTAAAACAAAAATAAGAAGCTTTTGACTGAAATTCAATTTATTGATTGAAAACGCCCAGAATAGGCAAGTACAATTGGGAAGAAACCCCTGGAAAGAGGAGATTGCTGAAAATTGAGAAAAGACACTATCCTAATGGCAATGTGAAAACGGCATTCCACGGAGTTTCAATTATGCTATGGCCAGTATGTCTTCAAGACTCCCCGACCTTGCCTTCTGAGGAGTGATCAGGCCGATTCCTATCCTTTGGAATGTCAGTTGTCGAAACGGTGATGGAGTACAGATAACTCAGACCGTAGTCGTTCGCTTAAATCCCTCTTTTGCATGGACCGCCCTTTCGGGTTTTCAATCCATCGGGATACCCTTTTTTGCCTGAGTTGTCCTTGCGGATTTTCAACTCACCGGGTGTACAATTTTTTTTATATTATATCCCTAATTTTTGCCCGAACCTTTTTATTCTCTTTTTTTTTTTTTGGTGGTTCGCCGGGATGCCCTTTTTTACCTGGACTTTTCTTTTTTTTTTGTCCAGCGGGTCTATTTATGCGAAGTATTTTTTGACTACGTCTGAGTTGACAGGGGATGAAAAGTCTTCGCCATCCATGGTTGTAAGCAATAAGGCTCCGCCCGAGAAGACCTTCTTAACCACGAATGGACCTTCATAGTTGGGAGTCCATTTGCCCCTGTGATCTGTACTAGGAGGAAGGATCCTTTTGAGTACCACATCTCCCACTTTGTAAACCCGAGGACGCACCTTTTGGTCAAATGCCTGCTTCATTCTCCGCTGGTATAACTACCCATGACACACCGCTGCCAGTCGTTTCTCTTTAAAAAGGCTCAACTGATTAAACCTGGCACGAACCCATTCAGCTTCGTCTAACTTAACATCCATCATGACTCTGAGGGATGAAATCTCAACTTCCACCGGTAGTACTGCCTCCATACCGTACACGAGTGAGAATGGTGTTGCCCCAGTGGACGTGCGTACTGACGTTTGGTACCCATGCAAGGCGAACGGTAGCATCTCGTGCCAATCTTTATATGCGACAACCATTTTCTGCACAATCTTCTTAATATTCTTGTTGGCCGCCTCCACAGCGCCATTCATCTTCGGGCGGTACGGAGAAGAATTGTGATGTTCAATTTTGAAGTCCCGGCACAGCTCAACCATCATTTTGTTGTTCAGATTAGAACCATTATCGGTGATGATTCTCTCGGGCACTCCGTAGCGACAAATGATATCCCGTTTCAAGAAACGAGCTACCACCTGCTTAGTGACGTTGGCATAAGATGTTGCTTTAACCCATTTCGTGAAATAATCAATGGCGACCAAGATGAAACGATGGCCATTTGAAGCAGTAGGTTCAATCTTTCCGATCATGTCAATGCCCCACATGGCAAAGGGCCAAGGATATGACATGACACTCAACGGATTTGGAGGCACATACACTTTGTCTGCATAGATCTGGCATTTATGACACTTGCGGGCGTACTTGCAACAATCTGTCTCCATTGTCAACCAATAATACCCCGATCTTAATAACTTCTTTGCCATCGCATGTCCTCCGGCATGGGTACCGAAAGAGCCTTCATGCACTTCTTGCATTAACAGGTCTGCTTCGTGTCTATCCACGCATCTGAGCATAACCATGTCAAAATTCCGTTTGTACAACACGTCATCTCGATTCAAGAAGAAACTTCCAGCCAACCTTCTCAGAGTCTTCTTATCTTTGGTGGATGCCCCTGACGGGTACTCTTGACTTTTCAGAAAACACTTGATATCATGAAACCATGGCTTATCATTAGACGTTGCATCAACCGTAAACACAAATGCAGGTCTGTCAAGACGAGATACTTCAATCTTAGGTACGTGGTTCCACCTTTGCACTTTGATCATAGAAGACAATGTGGCCAAGGCATCAGCAAACCTATTCTCATCTCGAGGAATATGGTACAGCTTCACTGTTGTGAAAAAAGTCAACAATCTCCTTGTATAATCTCTATACGGAATCAGATTTGCTTGATGCGTGTACCAACTCCCTTTCACTTTATTGATTACCAAGGCTGAATCACCGAAAATATCAAGGGTCTTAATTCGCAAATTAATCGCCTCCTCAATCCCCATTATACAAGCTTCATACTCTGCTTCATTGTTGGTGCATCCGAAAGTTATTCGGGCTGTGAAAGGCATATGAACACCTTCCGGCGTGATAAGAACTGCTCCAACTCCGCAGCCATTCATGTTGACAGCCCCATCAAACATCAAACTCCATTTGGATTCAGGGTCTGGCCCCTCCTCCGGGAGTGGTTCCTCACAATCTTTAGCTTTGAGAAACATGATGTCCTCATCAGGGAAATCAAACTTCATGGGTTGGTAATCATCAATCGGCTGTTGTGCAAGATAGTCTGACAAGATATTTCCTTTGATGGCCTTTTGAGAAGTATACTGAATATCATATTCTGTCAAAACCATTTGCCACCGTGCAACTCTGCCTGTTAGCGCTGGTTTCTCGAAAATGTATTTGATAGGATCCATTTTTGAAATCAACAACGTTGTGTGCCTGATCATATACTGCCTCAATCGCTTAGCAGCCCATGCAAGTGCACAACATGTCTTCTCAAGCATTGAGTATCGGGACTCGCAGTCATTGAACTTTTTGCTCAGGTAGTAGATAGCATGCTCTTTCTTACCCGTCTCGTCATGTTGACCAAGAACACAACCCATTGATCCTTCAAGCACTGTCAAATACATTATCAAAGGTCATCCCAAAACTAGACGCATGAGGGTTGGAGGTTCCTGCAAGTATTCTTTTATTTTATCGAATGCCAATTGGCAATCGTCATTCCACCTGACCGTTTGATCTTTTCTTAATAATTTGAATATTGGTTCGCATGTGGCTGTTAGGTGAGATATGAACCTTGCAATGTAGTTCAATCTACCTAAGAAACCACGAACCTCTTTTTCTGTCCTTGGTTCAGGCATTTCTTGTATTGCTTTTACTTTGGCAGGATCTACCTCAATCCCTTTTTCGCTTACGGTGAAACCCAGCAGCTTTCCAGAACGCGCCCCGAAAGTGCACTTGTTCGGATTTAATCTCAACCGGAACTTCCTCAACCTTTCAAACAACTTTTTCAAGTTAATCAGATGTTCTTCCTCTGTTCGCGACTTTGCGATCATGTCATCCACATAACATTCAATCTCTTTGTGAATCAAGTCGTGGAATAATGTTACCATTGCCCGCTAGTATGTTGCCCCTGCGTTTTTCAGCCCAAAAGGCATCACCTTATAACAATATGTACCCCATGGAGTAATGAACGTGGTCTTCTCCATATCCTCAGGCGCCATCTTAATCTGGTTGTACCCGGAGAAACCATCCATAAATGAGAACACTGAAAACTGAGCTGTATTATCGACCAGTACATCAATGTGAGGCAGTGGAAAATCATCCTTCGGACTAGCTTTGTTAAGATCTCGATAATCCACACACATTCTCACCTTTCCGTCTTTCTTCGGTACCGGCACGATATTGGCTACCCAGGGAGGATAACTAGTCACAGCAAGAAACCCTGCATCCCACTGCTTCTGAACTTCTTCTTTGATCTTTATAGCCAAATCAGGATGAGTCCGACAAAGTTTCTGCTTGACTGGCAGGCATTCTTCTCTCAGTGGCAGCCTGTGCACCACAATATCAGTATCCAACCCTGGCATGTCTTGATATGACCAGGCGAAGATATCAACATATTCACACAACATTTCAGTCAAGGCCTTCTTTACATCTGCTTGCAGGCTGACGCCAATCTTGATCTCTTTCTTAGCACCCTCGGTACCAATATTGATGATCTCTATAGTCTCCTGATGAGGCTGGATGACCCTTTCCTCTTGTTTTAACAATCTGGCCAGTTCCTCAGGGCGTTCACAATCTTTCTCATCCCCTTCTTCAGCTTGATAAATCGGTTTGTCAAAGTCATACATAGTCATAGCAGAACCGTTATCAATGAAATCCAGAGGATCAAGTCTGCACGAACGGGTTCATGCTTTATTTTATAAATTATTTTTAAAATAAAAAAGAAATGAAACATTACCATTTTATTATTTTTGTGCAAAAATAAAAATGAAAGACAAGGAACAAAATTTGAGTGCAAAACGTCCTTTATTGATGATTAAAATTGCAAATGCAAACAGGTGGCCCTACAAATGAATTTGTACGCCTTGGGCAGAGCGCAAGATTTTAACATGCATTATGGTTAGAAAAACAAAGAAAATTACTCTGTTTGAAGAGTAACTTGAATGACTTCTTCAACGAACCAGTTCTGCAATTGTTTCCCCGGAGCACGTGGGCGTACCCAGTTATCCAAGTCACAGTCACCGTCAACGCCATCTTCTGTAGCTGCATAAGACTGATCTGAGTAAATGATTCCCCCACTACTAAAAGTGATGGGTCCACTGTTCCTTAAATCCATAGAGGGCTGATAGCCAATACCAAACTTGTCCTCCTTCATTGGTGTCTCTATCAGCTTACCCCAGCCTTGGGCATTACCGGCTTTGACAACTTCGACAGCTTGCTTATAGGACGATATGGACGTGCTGGCTCTGTCTGGTGCAGGAGGAGATTCAGACACTTTATCAATATTCACCGCTTCAAAAGATTGACAAAGCATTTCGTGGATTTCCCCATCCATCTCAACATACTTGAACGTGGACAAGTGACTGACAAAAATGTCCTCTTCACCACACACTATCACTACTTGTCCCTCGAATTCATATTTCAGTTTCTGATGAAGTGTGGATGTAACAGCCCCGGCCGCATGAATCCAAGGGCGACCTAGTAAGCAGCTATAGGCAGGCTGTATATCCATCACGTGGAACATAGATTTGAACACTTGCGGTCTAATTTGAACGGGTAATTCCACTTCACCAAACACAGATCTTTTCGTTCCATCGAATGCTCTGACAACCAAATCACTTGGCCTTAAAATCAACCCATCCACTTCTAGCTTCATCAGCGCCTTCTTAGGCAATACATTGAGTGAGGAACCGGTGTCTACCAACACGTGGGACAACACCGTACCCTTACACTCCGTTGTAATGTGCAAAGCTTTGTTGTGGTTTCTTCCTTCAGAAGTCAAGTCTCTGCTTGTGAAACCCAATTCGTGGCTGACGTTGACATTAGAAATCACGCCCTCTAGCTGATTGGCAGTAATTTCTTGTGGAACGTAGGCTCTCTTCAACACTTTCAACAAAGCATCTCTGTGTGCATCAGAGCACATTAACAATGACAAAAGTGAAATCTTCGAAGGCGTCTGATTCAGTTGATCGACAATCTTGTAATCACTTTTCTTTATTATCCTCATGAACTCTTCTACCTCGTTGTCAAAGGTAATCTTGGTTTCTGTTTCAGGCACGGGCACACTTTCAGCCACCTGTTTTCCTTTAGCTTTTGCCGTTGCCTCAACTTCTTTATCACTGAGCAAAGTTTGGGGTGCAAACAATCTTCCACTCCTTGTGAAGCCACCTACACCACCCACATTATCAATATTGGAATTGGCGGATGTCCTGACTTCCTGCTTTTTCCCTTCATAATACACGTCTGCCCCATAGTGCCATGGGATTGCTTTCGTAGATGTAAACGGAACTGGTTCTGGCACCGTGATAGTAACAGGATTGGATCCTCCTTGCACAACAGTTGCTACAGGAGCTATACTTGCAGGCACCTGAATTTCTGCAGGAGTATAATAGATTGTCACAGTTGACACTTCATCAGTATCTTTCACAACCCGGTCAAATTGTAGACAACCCTCATTGATCAGATTCTGCAAACCAACCTTCAACTTATCACAACCATTCTCTTGGCCCATACATTCAGAACAATCTTGATCACAACCCGGGAACACCTGTCCCTTCAACAAACGATCCTTCACCACAAGCAATGAAGTTTTCACCTGACTGATGTCAGCAACCAAGTTCAATCTCTTTCCGTCTTCAACAGCGTGCACATCTGCCACCCCATGGTTAGGCATGGGGTTCTGGATAACATTAGGATGCACAGAAAAATTGATTGCCTTAGCATCAATTAAATCTTGCACCTTATTCTGAAATGCCCAACACTTCTCAGTGGTATGCCCCTGAGCACCCGAATGGAAATCACAACGAGCGTTAACATCAAAATTAGGTGGCAAGTTGCCAGCAGCAGGAGTTCTCATAGTACGAAGCTCCACCAACTTCAATTGGAGTAACTGAGGTAACAATGCTGAATAGGTCATAGGGAGAGGGTCGATCTTACGGTCCCTCTGCCTAGACCTTTGCTGGAAAGGAGGTTGATGTTGTTGAGCTTGCTGTTGTGGTTGTTGTTGCTGAACAGCTGGCGTTGGGATTGTTACAGCACCCACCTGGTGATAAGCTTGAGAACGTCCTCTTCCCCGTCCTCTATACACAGCGTTTGTATCGCCTTCTCTTCTTTTCTGACCACTAGCAAATGGTTTCTTTGTTCCAGAAGAGCCAGCCCCACTTAAGTCCTGAATCTTTCCAAGTTTCAACAAACTCTCGATCCTTTCGCCGGCAATCACAATATCAGAAAATCCGGTTGATGGACAAGCAGCCAATCTTTCAAGAAATGCCCCTTCCATGGTGCCCATAAACATATATGCCATTTCTCTATCCAGCAAAGGGGGTTGAACCTGAGCAGCCATTTCTCTCCACCTTTGAGCGTATTCTTTGAAACTTTCCTTAGCATTCTGTGATAACCCTTGCAGTTGAGTGCGATTGGGCGCCATGTCGATATTGTACTGATATTGCTTTAGGAATGCTTCTGCAAGATCCTTCCAACTTCTCACAGCAGCTCAGTTCAATTTCATATACCAGGTCAAAGAAGCTCCAGCTAAACTGTCTTGAAAGTAATGCATCCATAACTTCTCATCATCAGTATGGGCTGAGATCCTCCCAAAATAAGCCTGAATATGTGTCTGGGGACACGTATTGCCATGATATTTGTCAAAAGTGGGAGGCTTAAATTTTTGAGGAATTCTGACACCTGGTACCAGCCCCAGACTAGTAACATCAATACCCATAGAATTATTGCACTCTATAGCCCTGATCTTCTCAGCCAGCTCATCATACCTTCTGTCACCCATATCAGCATCCAACAGAGTGAATTGGTCTTCCAGAGGATCTTCATGAGTAACACCAACATTTCTACCATTTCCATTACCCATATTATTACCACCAGGAGGAGGATTGCCAACGGGAGGTGGAGTGACCATTGCCTGTGAATTGTCATTCTGATTACCTTCAGGCGCGGTTTCTGGACGCTCGACCAGAAGCCTCAATCTTTCTTGAGTCTGTGCCATACCAGTCATGAGAGTCATGAACTGGTCCATGCGTGCCCTCATTTCAGCCAAGTCGTTCTGCATTTGATCCATAATCCTTGCTTGATTTCTTCGAGTTGAGTATCGGTGAATATGATTCTCAACTATAATGCCTGAAACCAAATAAAGGTTAGAGAGCTCCTGCAACAAGTACCTGAAAAGCAAGTAACAGAATGCAAAATGATATGTAGTGCAATGCAATGTTTATTCATTTTGGGGCGTTCCTTCCTTCAATTCCAGTTTGACCGAAAGGGAACAGTGCATACTCCTGCAATTGTTAATATTGATAGAACATCCGAAGTGCACATTAATAATTAAGAATACCCATCATATACGACCCAGTGCGTGTGTGAATCATTGTATAATTTGATGCAGCATCCACCTCAATAATATCAAACAAAGCCAATAGCATAAATGAGAAAAACCCACAGCCAGGTGTGGAATGGTCTAATACAAATTGTTCTCGAACAAATACAACTAAATATCATGCATACAAGCAACAAAAACCCATCAACAAGCCTGATGGTGATTCTCTAGAATAACAACACAATTCAAACACTGAGCCCATATAAATCTTCCCGAACCTCCTTGAGAAGCGCTTCAGTAACTGGATCATTTGGGCGCTCGGTAAGACTTCTGATCAGTTGACTCCTTAATTTGACGGCTTCTTCTAGCTTCCTGATTTAATATTTGACAGCTAACTCTTTGGCTCTCTTTACTCCGGCGCGGATCTTCAGATCCTCGATCTCTTGGTTGGCTGAACTTAGTTACTGGAGAAATTCACTTTCTTTACTCTTCAAATTTTTCCTCAACTCATCATTCTCAACCCTGATTCTCGCCTCGATCTCTCTTCGACACTCGGAGAACTCATCCCATCTCTGCTGCCCTTTGGCAAGTGCATTTTCAGACTTTGTCAACTGCTCATTGATACGCTTGCACGCCTCTTTTAGTGCCATCTCATTTTGCTTGACCTTACGAATATAGATAGTGTCTTCAGCAATTCTTGTCTCATTGGCCGCGTGACGCTCAGTCAGCTTTTGTAGTTCATACTTAACATTACGCTTTTCACAAAGCGTCTTTCGGAGTCCTTCGCTCAGCTTTTCATTCATTTTGACTGTCTTGTCCATCTCCGCTTTAAGTTTGTTATATTCGGCAACGCTTACCATGGTCAATGGTTCAACAGCTACTGGATCTGACGGTCTTTCCTGAGAGAATGGCAAAAGAGTGATCTGAACTCTTCTTTTCAACCATGCATCATATTGAGGCGACGACACGTTGTTGCACTTTCCAAAAACAACTTTGCCTTTTGTTTGCAAATTGCCCCAAGCTCCGGCCGCTTGCCTTACCAACGAAGGGTTATCCTTCACAGAGAAAAAGAAAGATTCTTCCAATTCGCTGTCCCTCGGAGGATCTATTAAAGCAAATCCCAACTGTCTCCTGAGAATAACAGGATTATAATTAATGCAACCCTTTATTCCCAAAAGCGGAACGTTTGGATGTCTTCCACAGCTGCTGACGAAATCACCACCCATCGTCCTCTGATTGAACCAACGAATATCTTTAGTCGTCAACTGAATCATCCTCTTAGCCCAGTTCTTTGCAGGATGAGAATCCAGAAAAGCCTATGAATTCGGCAAGTGACTCATGAGCCATTTATGGAATAGAGGTGCACAACACCTAACCAGTCTCCCTCTTTTCTTCTCGTTCTTATAATGCACAGAATAGTACAAATCACCTAGGTGTGTAGGTATGGGATTCTTCAGCACAAAAATATGGATTGCACTCATGTCCACAAACTTAGGTTCATCAGCAAACAACATAATTCCATAGATACTCAAGGCTAGAATAGCACAGACTATTTCCCACTGAGCTTTAGCAGCACACTCTTCAGCTTTGGCAACCGAGAAGTCCAGATGAAAGCCAAATAAACCTCCTTTGGTGGCAAGGTTATCTGCTACCACAGGTACACCCAGATGAAGAGCCTTAGCTATCTCCTCGTGCCTCGGAGGGCGCATATAAGAGTTAAAAGGAATCTGGTATTTGAGAGGCACACCTAGCAGAAAGGCATACTCTTTTAGCAACGGAGCCAACTGAAAGTCCGAGAAAGTGAAGCATCGTAACTGCGGGTCATAAAACTGTAGGCAAGTATGGATGACACTCCTCTCTGAATCATTCAAATCATCTACCATGGTTAGAATCTCCCCATGAGCTTTTCGGAACATACCCACATGATCTGGATTAATAAGAGCAACCATCTTTTATAATTGTCCCACCTTGGTGTCAAAGAAAGTATAATGCACATTGTTCTTTCTGGGCATTTCCATAACTGCAAAGGGAACTGTCAAACCAGAATCGAAAGGAAGTATACCCTGCAAATGAGTAAACATGAAGGTTAAATGCAAGAATGCTAATGATGACATGCATGCAAGGGCATGTGATCAAGTAATCAGGTGTCTGTGTTGGACTGTGTGTATTGTATTTGTACAAATCTGATAACATTTCTGTAGGCGAGCATCAAACCACACCATTTGTATTTAATAGTACCAACAAGACAGGGTATGTAGGAAGCTTGGTTATCTGCAAACCTGTAAACATCCCACCCACTCTCACATGTGGATACTTAGAAAATGAGGATCCTCAGTTTCGGAGGTTTGAGAAGCAATAGCACATTCAGCCCGAAGGATACAATGTTATGCCAATCAAAGAGGTCGTCCACTGATTCACCTTAAAAATAAAGAGGGGTCATCCTAAAAGGTCATCCAGACTTAACAGCTCTTCCAGATAGCTCTACCATCGTGGAAAATCCACAACGCAGAATTCTCTAGAGAGAACCACATCCGGGTTTGTGTTTCATATTCCCTCCTCGAACCGAAATGGAACGTGAGAGGACATGAAACACACTAAACATAAGTGCACTCAGGCCTGTGTATTGGGCCTATCTCTCAGATTCCCCATCCCGCCAAACAGAAAACAGCATAGCACAGTATAGCATAATATAGCATACGAGATGAAAATGCTAAAGTGCGGTAAATACAGTAATATACAGTAAAGCAGTAATACGGTAAATAACAATACAGTATAATAGTAAATACAACACAACAGTAAACACCCAATAAAAGAAAAACAGACAAGCGCTAGGACTGACTCGCAAAAGGGATAGACCAGCAAAAGGTCAATCTTTCCCCAGCAGAGTCACCAGCTGTCGCTCCCGGGATTTTCATCCAAGTACAAACGCGAAAGTGGCACGAAACAGAGTCGCCAGCAATGTGTATTTATCCTAAGAGAGGGAAAGGAAACACTGCATAAACCTGGGGGAAGGAAAGAGCATGGTCTTGCGACCAGAGAGAAAGGGTAAGGGAGTCGGTTACGCGAGAAGAAGGTATTAGCACCCCCACGCGTCCATCGTACCCGATGGGATCCACGCTTGCTTGTCTCGATCAAAGGGTGATAGAAAAGATACTGAAAAAGGACTGGAAAAGGAATGGAAAGAGAAAGAGGAACAAATGTAGGGAGAATAAAAGAAGTGCTCGCATGGGCCCTACCCCACTGCCTACGTATCTCATCGAGAACATGAGAATCAGAGCGACATAGTTCCCCTCAACGGGTGTTGCTTTGTTTGTGTTTTTTAGTGGAAACGTCACGATGCACGTTCTAGCAGTTAGGTGTTGCAGCTCGCTGTAGGGAGACTTAGGCGTTACCTGTTTGCGGTAGAACGGACATGACGAGTCCTTTAAGGAAGGAGTGAAGGAGATGAGAAGAGAATTGTTTTTTGTTTTTCTCTTTTAAGAAAGAAATGTTTTGATTATTGTGTGTTTAACATTTATTGTATTAAAGTCTCTCATATAGGATCGAATATCTCGCATATCGCCCAAGACGGGACGTATGCTAAACATTCTAAGAAAGTGAGAGAAGACCCCTCACTATCTAATTCCCACATGAAAGGCCTTAATACAATGTATGTTATGCCTTTATTAAGTATTTTTTACTTTTGTTTTGAGATGAGAAAGAGACTCAAATGGAGGCAAAAGGTAAAATCTAAGGGAGACTACGACTCAAACCCTAAAGTTATCATGCTTGGATATCCTAAGGTTAGTGAGGTTTAAGAAATCTAATCCTAAAAGAAAGGAGAAGAAGAAGATAGAAAACAACTTACTTCCAAGATGGAAGTTAAGTTATTTCTAAGAGGGAAGAAGAAAGATTATGAAAGCAAAGCATCATTAAATGCTTAAACAAACACAAATTGAATGATTAAAAGATGAAGGAAGAAATTAGAATGTGGAAGCATATCCACACTCAAGTGACTTACCATTAGCCCCTGAAATGGTTAGTACCATTATTTACAAGTGAAGAAACAAGTGAAGATGAACAAGTAAGGCTTAAACCAATTCAATCACCAAAGTAAAAAGCATCTTAAAGGTTAAGGAAAACCTAAGGTCAGAATGCACATCATAAGAATGTTCTCTAATAATATGAAAGCAAACACAAATCAAATGCACACAAACAATGCCTTAAAACACAAAGAAATACATTATGAAAGAAGTAGATGAAGAATGAGTGGATATGCAAGGTGATCATGCATTAATGCTCAAGTAATGTCAAGGTCAGAATGTGGATGACCTAAACATGTGCCTAAACATGATGTACAAATGTCAAATGAGGCATACACTCAAGCATCCAAGCATTAAGATTGATTAGGAGAAGAAGTGAGAAGATATGAACATGAATTAAACATGGAAAGAAATTACTTAAGGCACAAGTCAAACCTAAAAAGCTTAAGATGAAACTCAAGTATTACAATCAGAAGTGATATGACATATTAGGATGAAGATAAGATGCACAAACCCATCACATTCAAGCAATTACAAGTCAATTAGAAGTTAGAAGTAAAAGGAACATGCATTTGGATGAAACATGTTCAAGTATGCAACATAAGACATGAATGGCATTTGAAATGAATGAGATGTTTTAAAGTCAGAAGCATATATCATATAAGATGCAAATGGATGGTATGGCATGGCATAAACAAACCAATTACAAGTCAAGTTGGCGCTTAGATGCAAAAGAAATGAGGAATTAGTTCAAAAGAAGCATGTAAAACAAGCATTGAATATGTACACCAAAAGGCATCAAATTCAAACCAATGACCTATAATCTCAATCACAAGACCTATAATGATCTAAACATGGCTCAAGAAGTCAAGAAGGGTGATCTCATACAATGGCACAAGTGCCTTATCAAGCAAGTAAACACAAATGTTCAAAGAAGTTCATGAAAAGGGACACCAAACAATAATCATCAAAGAAAGGCAAAAAGACACTTTTAGTCCTTTAAGTTATTTTATGTTACCACTTAGGTCCTTTAAGATTTTTTTGTAACAGTCGGATCCTTAACGTTTTAAAAAGTTTGCATAATT
Source organism: Lathyrus tuberosus (assembly GCA_022829125.1). NCBI lineage: Eukaryota > Viridiplantae > Streptophyta > Magnoliopsida > Fabales > Fabaceae > Lathyrus > Lathyrus tuberosus. Next base: position 2,114,802 of record JALAZF010000622.1, on the reverse strand, counting down.
AACCTTTTTTGAAATTTCCGTTAAAAAAGTATATGTGGCATTGACGGAGCTTAGGTGGCATTTTATTTTATTTGTTAATTATTTTTTAATTCCACGTGGATTTTAATTTTTTTTAAAATTTTTTTTTTAATTTTTTTTAATTTTTTTTTTTAAAAAAAAATTAATTTTTTAAATTTTTTTTTAAATTTTTTTAATATTTTTAAATAGGCACAGTTATTTTTAAATATTATAATGCAACTCAAAATCTTGGAACTAGCCCCTTGAGTTTAAAAATGAACGACAAGTCCATAGTTTGGGCTACTCAGACCTGGAATGGTCACATTTGGGGGCCGAACTCTCTACAGAAATAATTTAGCCACAGGTGGAAACTTCTCATGCATTACAGGCGATTGCGGTATTGGGATTCCGTTTAGGCAACAATAGTCTTGATAAAGTTAATGTTGTACAAGGTTTCAATATCCCCATAGTGGTGACTCCTATTGATGCTTCTGGTGTGAATCTGATTTGCAGCAGTGCAGGTTGCCTTACAAATATTAGTAATATGTGTCCAAATGACATTGGGAACAACACATTTACTTGTTCAACTAATTTTTACAAGATCATATTTTGCCCAGCTTCCAGGTTAGACCATGCAATTTTTTCTCTATCTAATATTTTACAGAATTTAATTAAAAAATTGTTCGTATGCTACTATTGTGAACAAATTATTATAGTTTGACTTTCAGTCAACTTATTCCAACTTTTAAAGTAAAGTACTATTGTGAACAAATTTATTTTTAACTTAAATTTGAATTTAAGTTTAGAAAATGCAATTTTCTTCCACAAGTATTTCAATTACATTCCCTCTTTCAATTTTTTTCATCAAACAATTGAAGATTGCTGCTTTATTTAGAAAAAAAAACATTCACATGGTATAACCTCCAAACACTAATTAAATTGCAAAAGTTCCGTAAGCCAATAGTTTAGGGTTAAAAAATATATTTATTGTTTTTTTTCAATAAAATAAAGTGAGTTTTTTTATTATAGTGTTAATCCTTTGATCAACTTAGAACCATAACCACTGCATTAGAAGCTTCATTATGGAAGGACATGATTTGTAAGACTCACGTCCCATATGTTTTTAAAATGTAACAATTAGGTCCTTTCAGTCTTAACTGACGTACAATTAAATAAAAAAAATTTAAAAAAAAAAAAATTTAAAAAAAAATTTAAAAAAAAATTTAAAAAAAAACTTAAAAAAATTAAAATCCATGTGGAATTAAAAAATAATAATAATAAATTAAAATGCCACATCATCACTGTTAACTGCCACCTAAGCTCCATTTTTGCCACATATGCATTTTTGTAACGGAATTTAAAAAAAAGGGTAACGGTGCAAACAGTTTTAAACTTAAAGGACCTAAACGTTACAAAAACAACTTAAAAGACCTAAGTGGTAGCATTAAATAACTTAAAGGACCCCTGGTGCCTTTTTGCCTCAAAGAAATAACAAACATGATTTAAAAAAAAAAAAAAAATAGGTCTTGAGAGACCTCAACCAGAGGCAAGCATCATACCAAAAAAATCATACAAAAATTCGGCAAGAAAGGATCTCAACCAAACAAGCAAAAGTCACTTATAAACCATGAGCCAAAGTGCAAAGATGGAGGACCTAAATGCAATAACAGAAAGTTCCAAAAATGAAACAAAAATATTTTTATTAAGTTTTGGATGTTATTGAAAAGATGTAAAAAGATTGATGCAAAAATGTTTAAATATCTATGAGAAATAAATTTTTGAAATAAAGGTGTAAAAATAGAAACCAATTTCAAAGGAAATAAAAGAAAAATATGGATTAATATGTAAATATTCAGAAAATCACGATTAAAAAATATGGAAAATTATTTTAATATACTAAGATATCAGGTGAATTTTTATAGAATTTTTAATGATATTTTGGTATTTTTCAAGATCAATTATGAAACATGTATAAAAAGAAATTAAAAAGAAAACACACAAAACAAGTAGGGGTGCAGAGAAGTAACATAACACGTTCAGAATTCACAATGGGCTCTGAGTGGGGGCGTGCATATCAATTTAAGTCCAACCCAACTAAATTGTGATAGAATGTAATTACATGTGCGTGCAGTCAAGTAGAGATTCAATCATGGCCCTAGGATTGGCTGGTCAAATATTATCAAAATAAGCATGTGCATCACATGGATCAGAACATCAGTGCACATTAATTACCATACACACACGCACATGTAATCATCAGACATTAAACATTTGAGACCACATGAAGGACCATACATCATTAATGCGCTGGCATGTTGTGGATCATTAGATCAATCAGTCAATCAACTATTAACAAAGTCAATGCAATCATGTGGACACCAAGGCAAGCACACGTTAACTACCATATGTTCACACACACACAAACAACTGAAGCAAAATAAGAGCACCTGCCAGTCATGTGGTTTTTAATGCACTGGCACAATCTAATCCGCACGATGATACTAATCCAACGGCCATGATCTAAAACACCAAAACCCTAAGATTTAAAGCCATCGGCCGGAGAAGGACCTCCGGTCATCTTCTCCGGCCACTCACCACCGTCTACAAGTTCACATTCTCCAGAAATATGCAAATCTTATATCAAAATGAAGCTGAGGTTACATACATCATGGATTCACAACCACTTTTCACATAACGAGCACATACACAAAGAACAAAGGAGATTAAAACATGCCCTAGCTTTTGGATCTACGCCTCTAAGAGGCCTATCAACTAGCCGGATTGTCAAATGCTCCTATTGAGCTCATATCAACAAAAACAAGATAAACAAAATGTAAATCGTGCCAGAAAAGTTTGAGATGATGAAACCTGAAAATGTTGCAAACTGGAGTTAAAAAGAGAACCAGAGAATCGTGCTTCTTCTTTGAGCTCCACTTGGCCAAATAAAGGCTTGAGAATCTTGAAAATGTGGTTGAGTATGGATCTGTAGCAGAAGTTATTCCAATTCTCCAATGATTTCCAAATCCAATGTTACTTGATGATGAAGTTTGAAAATGAAATCCAATGAGAATGATGAAGAAATCGTGTGCAAAAGAGAGAATGTTCAGAGAAAGTGTAGAGAGCTTGAGAGTGTTTTTTGAGAGAAAGTGTGAGAATGAAGTGTTGTTGTTGAATTTGAGAGTGAGATTTGGTTTTATATGTATGGTTAAATCTCTTAACTCATGGTTAAGTGAGTGAGTTAGGGTGAGTTGAGTGGGTTAAGGTGAGTGCACCCTAACTAACTGAGTCAAGTTAGTTAGGGGCGAGTGAGGAGAGGAATGATATAGTGAGGTTGAGATTTATGGTGTTATGGTGGGGTAGAGAAGAAGAGTGGTGGTAATGGCATGGATGGTGATGATGCAGAAGCTTATCGTGCAAGCTTTCTCACTTTGCTATTTTCATGTATGGCTCTTTGTATGTGTAAGCATGGCAGGTGTAATGTTTGGCTAAATGAAGAAACAAAGTACACAAATGTTTGTTGTAAGCTTGAACCAAAACCGTGCACCAAGCTGTTAACATCAGTCAATGCTTCAGTGATGAGTATGATAGTTTGCAAATGAAATTCTCCCTACTTAGTGGATGGCTTGATGAGTTCTTGAGGTCAATGGATTAAGGATATGTAACACTACAAGTTTAGTATGAAAATTGGATTGAATTGAAACTTGGAAGAGGTTGAAAAGTAACTTAGAACATCCAAGTTTGGAACTGCATCATGGGCGAGGCACATGGTTGGTTGGCAAGGCAGCATGACATACAAAACTTCAGCATGATCACCCTAACTTGAGACCAATATATCTTCATCATAACTTGATCAATTCAAAATTTGTCCAACATCAACATTGAAGAGGGCATGGCAAGGAACAACTTTGATGTTGAAAAGTTTTTCATTTAGAGCTTTTATCTTGGAGAAATTCAGCTTGACTTTTGGCATACCAGATGTTTGAGAAAATGATGGCGCATGGGCCTGGGCGTCTTTGGTCATGACCTGATTTTGGACCTAGTTTTCTCAAACTTTGATCATCCATAACTCACTCAATTTTTATCCAATGGAGATGTTCTTTATATGGATTTAAAGCTTGAAACAAGATCTTTTGTTATGGCCTGGTGGATTTTTGATTTGATGCTTTAAAATTGAGAAAGCCTGACTCAAAGAGAGGTGTTAAAATGGCCAAAACTTACTATTCTTGGAAACCCCAAAGTTTCTATTTTTGGCAGTTTTGTGATTTCTTGATTTTTCATTATTCCTCCATCATTTCTTGATCAAATTTTATCCAATGAACATATATAACATTAATTTCATGAATTTGACCTTAAAAAGTCATGAGTTGACTTTTTTCACTGTACAGTTGACTTTTCCCCCAATTTCTTGCTTATCAAGCAACTGATCAATTGAGACCCTTCTGAAACCAATTGATGAGCAATTTTCCATCCATATACACTTAAGAACATGAGGAATACCATGAGATCAAGTTTTGTTTAAAAAATCAGACGTAAACTGATTTTAGTCCAAACCCTAATTTTGGCACCCTCTGGTTAGGAGGAAATAACACATCCTCCAAATCCATATTCCTCTGAATAAGATGTGTATCTTCTCAAACAATGATGAGATGTGTCATTTGGAGATGATAAAAACTCAAGCAGCTTGCCCATTTGTGGGTCATATCCCAATTTTTGACTGCTTTGTGTATGAAGTGATGCACTACCCACTCTTCTTGATGAAATTTCCTTCTTTCAATGATTTGTGAGATCAAGTAGGGATGACATATGGCTTAAGGAACCCTTGAGACTTGTGAGAAACACTTGGCTCTTATCCTTTAGCTTTGGATGATCAACACCTTAGAGAATCAACTGATCACATGCCCTTATACAACATCCAATGCTAAATGCTTGATGTCTTGTTTTTCTATGCTTGAATGCAATGCAATGAAATGAAAGCTCATGCTAAATGATATGAAGAAATGAGAGGGCAAATTTTGGGGTATTACAGCTGCCCCTATTCAATCACTATAGACCTGAATGGATGATAGCGATTGTTGTCAGACTTTCAAGGTATGGAGGGATTGAATACTGAAAATAACCAGAAAATTTGCACTCTGTGGAGAAGAAGAAAAGGGATATAAATCCAACCAAATGAACTCTGCTTATATTGAAACTCTGATGGGAAGAAAAACTGGAGGGATGCCCTTTTGAACAACGCCAGACGACTACTGGCTTGCCACACTACAGGTGGACTTTAGCAATGTCTTTTAGCACGACGCCAGACGACTACTGGCTTGCCACATTGCGGGTGGACTTTAACAATGTCTTTTAGCACGACGCCAGACGACTACTGGCTTGCCACACTGCGGGTGGACTTTCGCCAATCTACGGTTGGATTTTAAACTATCTTTTTGAATGGAGTCAGACGACTACTGATTTGCCACACTACGGGTGGACTTTTACCAATCTACGGTTGGACTTGCAGCTGAATTGCCACCCTTGGATGGACTTTTGCCAATCTACGGTTGGACTTTGATGCTTTGCCACCCTTGGATGGACTTTTGCCAATCTACGGTTGGACCTTGCGAATTTGCCACCCTTGGATGGACTTTTGCCAATCTACGGTTGGACTTAGCTGCTGTCTTTTAAATGGAATCAGACGACTACTGACTTGCCACACTACGGGTGGACTTTTGCCAATCTACGGTTGGACTTTAAGAGTTTGCCACCCTTGGATGGACCTTTTGCCAATCTACTGTTGGACTTTAAGAATTTGCCACCCTTGGATGGACCTTTTGCCAATCTACGGTTGGACTTTGATAACGTCTTTTAAACAACGCCAGACGACTACTGGCTTGCCACGCTGCGGGTGGACTTTAATAACTCCAATACTGGATTACGCTCTGCATGCACGTCAGACATCCTTACTGACTTTGCTGAGGAAAGATGATCAATGTCTTGACCTTAGAGACTCCTGAGAGGATGGTATCTCTGCTGGAGAATGAATGAACAATCCCTCTGCTTCGAATTGTCAGGTTTGCGAAAAATAAATTGGACTATGGGAATTGAGGGGATTGATGATTCTATCAAACCCAAGATCCTTTGTGGGAATAATCAGCTTTCTGACCCAACTAGGAAGAGATGTACTGACACTCTGCTGAGGAATAGATTAAACCTCTGCGGGGAAAAATAACTCAGCTGGGAGGTATTACTGGCGCGATTCAATACTGAACTCTGTGGGGATACAACTACCAGAGATACGATCCTGCTTGGGATTGGAACTACTCTATCGGGGATACATAACCTGGTTAGAACACGCTCTGTTGTGACTTGCTGGGGATGAGTCCCTTAGAGATCTGCTAGGAAAAGACCAAGGAAATCCACTGTGATCTGTTGAGGAGAAAAGCTATCAAGCGTAGCATAAGTACCGCCACGTTCCATGTTGGGCAAACCTCCCGCTTGACGACTCCACTGGGGATAGTGAGTTGATAACAAACTCTGCTGGGGAGATCAGCTTCAAAGCGTCTCGTGCTGGGAAATGTCTCTTAAGAGGATTTTACAGAAGACCATGCATCTTCAAACTCTTAGACAAATACCGAGACTCAAGCTAGACATATAATTGTGAGGTCACTCCACTGGGGATAATGGATCAGGAATACTTCTTGCCGGGGAAGTTTCAAGATGCCCCATGCTAGGGAGGGTCAACTACTTACTTTTGCCCCATGATACAGGACTGATCTGATGAAATCGTCCCAAGAGGATTTTACAGAAGATTTAGCATCTCCAAACTCTTGGACACTCACTGAGTCTTGAACATTAACGGCGAATTAACTCTATTGGGGAGTATGCAACCGTTATCGACACAGAAAAGCTTGTAGCCGTTGGAAGTATTGAATGGGAGAATCGACTTAATAAGATACCACGATACCCAGTGGCAATTAACTTGTCGATATCGAATCGTCACGAGCGACCGGCGGTAAACGTTGTGACAAAAGGATGACACGCGAGCCTTTCCCCAAACATGACTGCCCCGATACTCTGTATGAGGATAAGTGATCACTTATTTGGAGGGCATGATCCCTGCTCTTGGAAGACTCGTACCTGTACCTGCAACAAAATAATATGCGCACATGCCCCAATATATTACGTGGTTTGATTCCACCATCCAGGATTACTCAACATTCAAAGTAATTTTAAATGTTTTTCTGCGCAGGTTATTGTAAAGCCATAATGTTTTCAAATGTGATGTTTTATCAAAAATCGGACGTTTTTGCAAACAAAGCAGTAAAACAAAAATAAGAAGCTTTTGACTGAAATTCAATTTATTGATTGAAAACGCCCAGAATAGGCAAGTACAATTGGGAAGAAACCCTGGAAAGAGGAGATTGCTGAAAATTGAGAAAAGAAACTATCCTAATGGCAATGTGAAAACGGTATTCCACGGAGTTTCAATTCTGATATGGCCAGTATGTCTTCAAGACTCCCCGACCTTGCCTTCTGAGGAGTGATCAGGCCGATTCCTATCCTTTGGAATGTCAGTTGTCGAAACGGTGATGGAGTACAGATAACTCAGACCGTAGTCGTTCGCTTAAATCCCTCTTTTGCATGGACCGCCCTTTCGGGTTTTCAATCCATCGGGATACCCTTTTTTGCCTGAGTTGTCCTTGCGGATTTTCAACTCACCGGGTGTACAATTTTTTATATATTATATCCCTAGTTTTTGCCCGAACCTTTTTATTCTCTTTTTTTTTTTTTTTGTGGTTCGCCGGGATGCCCTTTTTTGCCTGGACTTTTCTTTGTTTTTTTGTCCAACGGGTCTATTTATGCGAAGTATTTTTTGACTACGTCTGAGTTGACAGGGGATGAAAAGTCTTCGCCATCCATGGTTGTAAGCAATAAGGCTCCGCCCGAGAATACCTTCTTAACCACGAATGGACCTTCATAGTTGGGAGTCCATTTGCCCCTGTGATCTGTACTAGGAGGAAGGATCCTTTTGAGTACCACATCTCCCACTTTGTAAACCCGAGGACGCACATTTTGGTCAAATGCCTGTTTCATTCTCCGCTGGTATAACTGCCCTTGACACACCACTGCCAGTCATTTCTCTTCAATAAGGGTCAACTAATTAAACCTGGCACGAACCCATTCAGCTTCGTCTAACTTGACATCCATCATGACTCTGAGGGATGGAATCTCAACTTCCACTGGTAGTACTGCCTCCATACCGTACACGAGTGAGAATGGTGTTGCCCCAGTGGACGTGCGTACTGACGTTCGGTACCCATGCAAGGTGAACGGTAGCATCTCGTGCCAATCTTTATATGTGACAACCATTTTCTGCACAATCTTCTTAATATTCTTGTTGGCCGCCTCCACAGCGCCATTCATCTTCGGGCGGTACGGAGAAGAATTGTGATGTTCAATTTTGAAGTCCCGGCACAGCTCAGCCATCATTTTGTTGTTCAGATTAGAACCATTATCGGTGATGATTTTCTCGGGCACTCCGTAGCGACAAATGATATCCCGTTTCAAGAAACGAGCTACCACCTGCTTAGTGACGTTGGCATAAGATGCTGCTTCAACCCATTTCGTGAAATAATCAATGGCGACCAAGATGAAACGATGGCCATTTGAAGCAGTAGGCTCAATCTTTCCGATCATGTCAATGCCCCACATGGCAAAGGGCCAAGGATATGACATGACACTCAACGGATTTGGAGGCACATGCACTTTGTCTGCATAGATTTGGCATTTATGACACTTGCGGGCGTACTTGCAACAATCTGTCTCCATTGTCAACCAATAATACCCCGATCTTAATAACTTCTTTGCCATCGCATGTCCTCCGGCATGGGTACCGAAAGAGCCTTCATGCACTTCTTGCATTAACAGGTCTGCTTCGTGTCTATCCACGCATCTGAGCAGAACCATGTCAAAACTCCGTTTGTACAGCACGTCATCTCGATTCAAGAAGAAACTTCCAGCCAACCTTCTCAGAGTCTTCTTATCTTTGGTGGATGCCCCTGACGGGTACTCTTGACTTTTCAGAAAACACTTGATATCATGAAACCATGGCTTGTCATCAGACGTTGCATCAACCGCAAACACAAATGCAGGTCTGTCAAGACGAGATACTTCAATCTTAGGTACGTGGTTCCACCTTTGCACTTTGATCATAGAAGACAATGTGGCCAAGGCATCAGTAAACCTATTCTCATCTCGAGGAATATGGTACTGCTTCACTGTTGTGAAAAAAGTCAACAATCTCCTTGTATAATCTCTATACGGAATCAGATTTGCTTGATGCGTGTACCAACTCCCTTTCACTTGATTGATTACCAAGGCTGAATCACCGAAAATATCAAGGGTCTTAATTCGCAAATTAATCACCTCCTCAATCCCCATTATACAAGCTTCATACTCTGCTTCATTGTTGGTGCATCCGAAAGTTATTCGGGCTGTGAAAGGCATATGAACACCTTCCGGCATGATGAGAACTGCTCCAACTCCACACCCATTCATGTTGACAGCCCCATCAAACATCAAACTCCATTTGGATTCAGGGTCTGGCCCCTCCTCCAGGAGTGGTTCCTGGCAATCTTTAGCTTTGAGAAACATGATGTCCTCATCAGGGAAATCAAACTTCATGGGTTGGTAATCATCAATCGGCTGTTGTGCAAGATAGTCTGACAAGATATTTCCTTTGATGGCCTTTTGAGAAGTATACTGAATATCATATTCTGTCAAAACCATTTGCCACCGTGCAACTCTGCCTGTTAGCGCTGGTTTCTCAAAAATGTATTTGATAGGATCCATTTTTGAAATCAACAACGTTGTGTGCCTGATCATATACTGCCTCAAACGCTTAGCAGCCCATGCAAGTGCACAACATGTCTTTCCAAGCATTGAGTATTGGGACTCGCAGTCATTGAGCTTTTTGCTCAGGTAGTAGATAGCATGCTCTTTCTTACCTGTCTCGTCATGTTGACCAAGAACACAACCCATAGATCCTTCAAGCACTGTCAAATACATTATCAAAGGTCGTCCCAAAACTGGAGGCATGAGGGTTGGAGGTTCCTGTAAGTATTTTTTTATTTTATCGAATGCCAATTGGCAATCGTCATTCCACCTGACCGTTTGATCTTTTCTTAGCAATTTGAATATTGGTTCGCATGTGGCTGTTAGGTGAGATATGAACCTTGCAATGTAGTTCAATCTACCTAAGAAACCACGAACCTCTTTTTCTGTCCTTGGTTCAGGCATTTCTTGTATTGCTTTTACTTTGGCAGGATCTACCTCAATCCCTTTTTCGCTTACGATGAAACCCAGCAGCTTTCCAGAACGCACCCCGAAAGTGCACTTGTTCGGATTTAATCTCAACCGGAACTTCCTCAACCTTTCAAACAACTTTTTCAAGTTAATCAGATGTTCTTCCTCTGTTTGCGACTTGGCGATCATGTCATCCACATAACATTCAATCTCTTTGTGAATCAAGTCGTGGAATAATGTTACCATTGCCCGCTGGTATGTTGCCCCTGCGTTTTTCAGCCCAAAAGGCATTACCTTATAACAATATGTACCCCTTGGAGTAATGAACGTGGTCTTCTCCATATCCTCAGGCGCCATCTTAATCTGGTTGTACCCGGAAAAACCATCCATAAATGAGAACACTGAAAACTGAGTTGTATTATCGACCAGTACATCAATGTGAGGCAGTGGAAAATCATCCTTCGGACTAGCTTTGTTAAGATCTCGATAATCCACACACATTCTCACCTTTCCATCTTTCTTCGGTACCGGCACGATATTGGCTACCCAGGGAGGATAACTAGTCACAGCAAGAAACCCTGCATCCCACTACTTCTGAACTTCTTCTTTGATCTTTATAGCCATATGAAGATGAGTCCGACAAAGTTTCTGCTTGACTGGCGGGCATTCTTCTCTCAGTGGCAGCCTGTGCACCACAATATTAGTATCCAACCCTGGCATGTCTTGATATGACCAGGCGAAGATATCAACATATTCACACAACATTTCAGTCAAGGCCTTCTTTACATCTGCTTGCAGGCTGGCGCCAATCTTGATCTCTTTCTTAGTATCCTCGGTACCAATATTGATGATCTCTATAGTCTCCTGATGAGGCTGGATGACCCTTTCCTCTTGTTTTAACAATCTGGCCAGTTTCTCAGGGAGTTCACAGTCTTTCTCATCCCCTTCTTCAGCTTGATAAATTGGTTTGTCAAAGTCATACATAGCCATAGCAGAACCGTTATCAATGAAATCCGGAGGATCAAGTCTGCACGAACGGGTTCATGCTTTATTTTAGAAATTATTTTTAAAATAAAAAAGAAACGAAACATTGCCATTTTATTATTTTTGTGCAAAAATAAAAATGAAAGACAAGGAACAAAATTTGAGTGCAAAACGTCCTTTATTGATGATTAAAATTGCAAATCCAAACAGGTGTCCCTACAAATGAATCTGTACACCTTGGGCAGAGCGCAAGATTTTAACATGCATTATGGTTAGAAAAACAAAGAAAATTACTCTGTTTGAAGAGTAACTTGAATGACTTCTTCAACGGACCAGTTCTGCAATTGTTTCCCCGGAGCACGTGGGCGTACCCAGTTGTCCAGGTCACAGTCACCGTCAACGCCATCTTCTGTAGCTGCACAAGACTGATCGGAGTAAATGATTCCCCCACTGCTAAAAGTGATGGGTCCACTGTTCCTTAAATCCATAGAGGGTTGATAGCCAATACCAAACTTGTCCTCCTTCATTGGTGTCTCTATCAGCTTGCCCCAACCTTGGGCATTACCGGCTTTGACAACTTCGACAGCTTGCTTATAGGACGATATGGACGTGCTGGCTCTGTCTGGTGCAGGAGGAGATTCAAACACTTTATCAATATTCACCGCTTCAAACGACTGACAAAGTATTTCGTGGATTTCCCCATCCATCTCAACATACTTGAACGTGGACAAGTGACTGACAAAAATGTCCTCTTCACCACACACTGTCACTACTTGTCCCTCGAATTCGTATTTCAGTTTCTGATGGAGTGTGGATGTAACAGCCCCGGCCGCATGAATCCAAGGGAGACCTAGTAAGCAGCTATAGGCAGGCTGTATATCCATCACGTGGAACATAGATTTGAACACTTGCGGTCCAATTTGAACGGGTAATTCCACTTCACCAAACACAGACCTTTTCGTTCCATCGAATGCTCTGACAACCAAATCACTTGGCCTTAAAATCAACCCATCCACTTCTAGCTTCATCAGCACCTTCTTAGGCACTACATTGAGTGAGGAACCGGTGTCTACCAACACGTGGGACAACACCGCACCCTTACACTCCATTGTAATGTGCAAAGCTTTGTTGTGGTTTCTTTCTTCAGAAGTCAAGTCTCTGCTTGTGAAACCCAATCCGTGGCTGACGTTGACATTAGAAATCATGCCCTCTAGCTGATTGACAGTAATTTCTTGTGGAACGTAGGCTCTCTTCAACACTTTCAACAAAGCATCTCTGTGTGCATCAGAGCACATTAACAATGACAAAATTGAAATCTTCGAAGGCGTCTGATTCAGTTGATCGACAATCTTGTAATCACTTTTCTTTATTATCCTCATGAACTCTTCTACCTCGTTGTCAAAGGTAATCTTGGTTTCTGTTTCAGGCACGGGCACACTTTCAGCCACCTGTTTTCCTTTAGCTTTTGCCGCTGCCTCAACTTCTTTATCACTGCGCAAAGTTTGGGGCGCAAACAATCTTCCACTCCTTGTGAAGCCACCTACACCACCCACATTATCAATATTGGAACTGGCGGATGTCCCAACTTCCTGCTTTTTCCCTTCATAATACACGTCTGCCCCATAGTGCCATGGGATTGCTTTCGTAGATGTAAACGGAAATGGTCCTGGCACCGTGATAGTAACAGGACTGGATCCTCCTTGCACAACACTTGCTACAGGAGCTATACTTGCAGGCACCTGAATTTCCGCAGGAGTATAATAGATTGTCACAGTTGACACCTCATCAGTATCTTTCACAACCCGGTCAAACTGTAGACAACCCTCATTGATCAGATTCTGCAAACCAACCTTCAACTTATCACAACCATTCTCTTGGCCCATACATTCAGAACAATCTTGATCACAACCCGGGAACACCTGTCCCTTCAACAAACGATCCTTCACCACAAGCAATGAAGTTTTCACCTGACTGATGTCAGCAACCAAGTTCAATCTCTTTCCGTCTTCAACAGCGTGCACATCTGCCACCCCATGGTTAGGCATGGGGTTTTGGATAACATTAGGATGCGCGGAAAAATTGACTGCCTTAGCATCAATCAAATCTTGCACCTTATTCTGAAATGCCCAACACTTCTCAGTGGTATGCCCCTGAGCACCCGAATGGAAATCACAGCGAGCGTTAACATCAAAATTAGGTGGCAAGTTGCCAGCAGCAGGAGTTCTCATAGTACGAAGCTCCACCAACTTCAATTAGAGCAACTGAGGTAACAATGCTGAATAGGTCATAGGGAGAGGGTCAATCTTACGGTCCCTCTGCCTAGACCTTTGCTGGAAAGGAGGTTGCTGTTGTTGAGCTTGTTGTTGTGGTTGTTGTTGCTGAACAGCTGGCGTTGGGATTATTACAGTACCCACCTGGTGATAAGCTTGAGAACGTCCTCTTCCCCGTCCTCTATACACAGCGTTTGTATCGCCTTCTCTTCTTTTCTGACCACTAGCAAATGGTTTCTTTGTTCCAAAAGAGCCAGCCCCACTTAAGTCCTGAATCTTTCCAAGTTTCAACAAACTCTAGATCCTTTCGCCGACAATCACAATATCAGAAAATCCGATTGATGGACAAGCAGCCAATCTTTCAAGAAATGCCCCTTGCAGGGTGCCCATAAACATATCTGCCATTTCTCTATCCAGCAAAGGGGGTTGAACCTGAGCAGTCATTTATCTCCACCTTTGAGCGTATTCTTTGAAACTTTCCTTAGCATTCTGTGATAACCCTTGCAGTTGAGTGCGATTGGGCGCCATGTCGATATTGTACTGATATTGCTTTAGGAATGCTTCTGCCAGATCCTTCCAACTTCTCACAGCAGCTCGGTTCAATTTCATATACCAGGTCAAAGAAGCTCCAGCTAAACTGTCTTGAAAGTAATGCATCCATAACTTCTCATCATCAGTATGGGCTGAGATCCTCCCAAAATAAGCCTGAATATGTGTTTGGGGACACGTATTACCATGATATTGTCAAAAGTGGGAGGCTTGAATTTTGGAGGAATTCTGACACCTGGTACCAGCCCCAGACTAGTAACATCAATACCCATAGAATTCTTGCACTCTATAGCCCTGATCTTCTCAGCCAGCTCATCATACCTTCTGTCACCCATATCAGCATCCAACAGAGTGAATTGGTCTTCCAGAGGATCTTCATGAGTAACACCAACATTTCTACCATTTCCATTACCCAGATTATTACCACCAGGAGGAGGATTGCCAACGGGAGGTGGAGTGACCCTAGCCTGTGAATTGTCATTCTGATTACCTTCAGGCGCGGTTTCTGGACGCTCGACCAGAAGACTCAATCTTTCTTGAGTCTGTGCCATACCAGTCATGAGAGTCATGAACTCGTCCATGTGTGCCCTCATTTTAGCCAAGTCGTTCTGCATTTGATCCATAATCCTTGCTTGATTTCTTCGAGTTGAGTATCGGTGAATATGATTCTCAGCTATAATGCCTGAAACCAAATAAAGGTTAGAGAGCTCCTGCAACAAGTACCTGAAAAGCAAGTAACAGAATGCAAAATGATATGTAGTGCAATGCAATGTTTATTCATTTTGGGGTGTTCCTTCCTTCAATTCCAGTTTGACCGAAAGGGAACAGTGCATACTCCTGCAATTGTTAATATTGATAGAACATCCGAAGTGCACAATAATAATTCAGAATACCCATCATATACGACCCAGTGCGCGTGTGAATCATTGTATAATTTGATGCAGCATCCACCTCAATAATAACAAACAAAGCCAATAGCATAAATGAGAAAAACCCATAGCCAGGTGTGGAATGGTCAAATACAAATTGTTCTCGAACAAATACAACTAAATATCATGCTTACAAGCAACAAAAACCCATCAACAAGCCTGATGGTGATTCTCTAGAATAACAACACAATTCAAACACTGAGCCCATATAAATCTTCCCGGACCTCCTTGAGAAGCGCTTCAGTAACTGGATCATTTGGGCGCTCGGTAAGACTTCTGATCAGTTGACTCCTTAATTTGACGGCTTCTTCTAGCTTTCGGATTTGATCTTTGACAGCTAACTCTTTGGCTCTCTTTACTCCGGCGCGGATCTTCAGATCCTCGATCTCTTGGTTGGCTGAACTTAGTTGCTGGAGAAATTCACTTTCTTTACTCTTCAAATTTTTCCTCAACTCATCATTCTCAACCCTGATTCTCGCCTCGATCTCTCTTCGACACTCGGAGAACTCATCCCATCTCTGCTGCCCTTTGGCAAGTGCATTTTCAGACTTTGTCAACTGCTCATTGATACGCTTGCACGCCTCTTTTAGTGCCATCTCATTTTGCTTGACCTTACGAATATAAATAGTGTCTTCAGCAATTCTTGTCTCATTGGCCTCATGACGCTCAGTCAGCTTTTGTAGTTCATACTCAACATTACGCTTTTCACAAAGTGTCTTTCGGAGTCCTTCGCTCAGCTTTTCATTCATTTTGACTGTCTTATCCATCTCCGCTTTAAGTTTGTTATATTCGGCAACGCTTACCATGGTCAATGGTTCAACAGCTACTGGATCTGACGGTCTTTCCTGAGAGAATGGAAAAAGGGTGATCTGAACTCTTCTTTTCAACCATGCATCATATTGAGGCGACGACGCGTTGTTGCACTTTCCAAAAACAACTTTACCTTTTATTTGTAAATTGCCCCAAGCTCCGGCCACTTGCCTTACCAACGAAGGGTTATCCTTCACAGAGAAAAAGAAAGATTCTTCCAATTCGCTGTCCCTCGGAGGATCTATTAAAGCAAATCCCAACTGTCTCCTGAGAATAACAGGATTATAATTAATGCAACCCTTTATTACCAAAAGAGGCATGTTTGGATGTTTTCCACAGCTGCTGACGAAATCACCACCCATCGTCCTCTGATTGAACCAACGAATATCTTTAGCCGTCAACTGAATCATCCTCTTAGCCCAGTTCTTTGCAGGATGAGGATCCAGAAAAGCCTCTGAATTCGGCAAGTGACTCACGAGCCATTTATGGAACAGAGGTGCACAACACCTAACCAGTCTCCCTCTTTTCTTTTCGTTCTTATAATGCACAGAATAGTACAAATCACCTAGGAGTGTAGGTATGGGATTCTTCAGCACAAAAATATGGATTGCACTCATGTCCACAAACTTAGGTTCATCAGCAAACAGCATAATTCCATAGATACTCAAGGCTAGAATAGCACAGACTGTTTCCCGCTGAGCTTTAGCAGCACACTCTTCAGCTTTGGCAACCAAGAAGTCCAGATGAAAGCCAAATAAACCTCCTTTGGTGGCGAGGTTATCTGCTACCACAGGTACACCCAGATGAAGAGCCTTATCTATCTCCTCGTGCCTCGGAGGGCGCATATCAGAGTTAAAAGGAATCTGGTATTTGAGAGGCACACCTAGCAGAAAGGCATACTCTTTTAGCAACGGAGCCAACTGAAAGTCCGAGAAAGTGAAGCATCGTAACTGCGTGTCATAAAACTGTAGGCAAGTATGGATGACACTCCTCTCTGAATCATTCAAATCATCTATCATGGTTAGAATCTCCCCATGAGCTTTTCGGAACATACCCACATGATCTGGATTAATAAGAGCAACCATCTTTTGTAATTGTCCCACCTTGGTGTCAAAGAAAGTATAATGCACATTGTTCTTTCTGGGCATCTCCATAACTGCAAAGGGAACTGTCAAACCGGAATCGAAAGGAAGTATACCCTGCAAATGAGTAAACATGAAGGTTAAATGCAAGAATGCTAATGATGACATGCATGCAAGGGCATGTGATCAAGTAATCAGCTGTCTGTGTTGGACTGTGTGTATTGTATTTGTACAAATCTGATAACATTTCTGTAGGCGAGCATCAAACCACACCATCTGTATTTAATAGTACCAACAAGACAGGGTATGTAGGAAGCTTGGTTATCTGCAAACCTGTAAACATCCCACCCACTCTCACATGTGGATACTTAGAAAATGAGGGTCCTCAATTTCGGAGGTTTGAGAAGCAATAACACATTCAGCCCGAAGGATACAATGTTATGCCAATCAAAGAGGTCGTCCACTGATTCACCTCAAAAATAAAGAGGGGTCATCCTAAAAGGTCATCCAGACTTAATAGCTCTTCCAGATAGCTCTACCATCGTGGAAAATCCACAACGCAGAATTCTCTAGAGAGAACCACATCCGGGTTTGTGTTTCATATTCCCTCCTCGAACCGAAATGGAACGTGAGAGGACATGAAACACGCTAAACATAAGTGCACTCAGGCCTGTGTATTGGGCCTATCTCTCAGATTCCCCATCTCGCCAAACAGAAAACAGCATAGCACAGTATAGCATAATATAGCATATGAGATGAAAATGCTAAAGTGCGGTAAATACAGTAATATGCAGTAAAGCAGTAATACAATAAATAACAATACAGTATAATAGTAAATACAGCACAACAGTAAACACCCAATGAAAGAAAAATAGACAAGCGCTAGGACTGACTCGCAAAAGGGATGGACCAGCAAAAGGTCAATCTTTCCCCAGCAGAGTCGCCAGCTGTCGCTCCCGGGATTTTCATCCAAGTACAAACGCGAAAGTGGCACGAAATAGAGTCGCCTGCAATGTGTATTTATCCCAAGAGAGGTAAAGGAAACACTGCATAAACCTGGGGGAATGAAAGAGCATGGTCTTGCGACCAGAGAGAAAGGGTAAGGGAGTCGGTTACGCGAGAGGAAGGTATTAGCACCCCCACGCGTCCATCGTACCCGATGGGATCCACGCTTGCTTGTCTCGATCAAAGGGTGATAGAAAAGATACTGAAAAAGGACTGGAAAAGGAATGGAAAGAGAAAGACGAACAAATGTAGGGAAAATAAAAGAAGTGTTCGCATGGGCCCTACCCCACTGCCTACGTATCTCATCGGGAACTTGAGAATCAGAGCGACGTAGTTCCCCTCAACGGGTGTTACTTTGTTTGTGTTTTTTAGTGGAAACGTCACGATGCACGTTCCAGCTGTTAGGTGTTGCAGCTCGCTGTAGGGAGACTTAAGCGTTACCTGTTTGCAGTAGAACGGACATGACGAGTCCTTTAAGGAAGGAGTGAAGGAGATGAGAAGAGAATTGTTGTTTGTTTTTCTCTTTTAAGAAAGAAATGTTTTGATTATTGTGTGTTTAACATTTATTGTATTAAAGTCTCTCATATAGGATCGAATATCTCGCATATCGCCCAAGACGGGACGTATGCTAAACATTCTAAGAAAGTGAGAGAAGACCCCTCACTATCTAATTCCCACATGAAAGGCCTTAATACAATGTATGCTATGCCTTTATTAAGTATTTTTTACTTTTGTTTTGAGATGAGAAAGAGACTCAAATGGAGGCAAAAGGTAAAATCTAAGGGAGACTACGACTCAAACCCTAAAGTTATCATGCTTGGTTATCCTAAGGTTAGTGAGGTTTAAGAAATCTAATCCTAAAAGAAAGGAGAAGAAGAAGATAGAAAACAACTTACTTCCAAGATGGAAGTTAAGTTATTTCTAAGAGGGAAGAAGAAAGATTATGAAAGCAAAGCATCATTAAATGCTTAAACAAACACAAATTGAATGATTAAAAGATGAAGGAAGAAATTAGAATGTGAAAGCATATCCACACTCAAGTGACTTACCATTAGCCCCTGAAATGGTTAGTACCATTATTTACAAGTGAAGAAACAAGTGAAGATGAACAAGTAAGGCTTAAACCAATTCAATCACCAAAGTAAAAAACATCTTAAAGGTTAAGGAAAACCTAAGGTCAGAATGCACATCATAAGAATGTTCTCTAATAATATGAAAGTAAACACAAATCAAATGCACACAAACAATGCCTTAAAACACAAAGAAATACATTATGAAAGAAGTAGATGAAGAATGAGTGGATATGCAAGGTGATCATGCATTAATGCTTCAAGTAATGTCAAGGTCAGAATGTGGATGACCTAAACATGTGCCTAAACATGATGTACAAATGTCAAATGAGGCATACACTCAAGCATCCAAGCATTAAGATTGATTAGGAGAAGAAGTGAGAAGATATGAACATGAATTAAACATGGAAAGAAATTACTTAAGGCACAAGTCAAACCTAAAAAGCTTAAGATGAAACTCAAGTATTACAATCAGAAGTGATATGACATATTAGGATGAAGATAAGATGCACAAACCCATCACATTCAAGCAATTACAAGTCAATTAGAAGTTAGAAGTAAAAGGAATATGCATTTGGATGAAACATGTTCAAGTATGCAACATAAGACATGAATGGCATTTGAAATGAATGAGATGTTTTAAAGTCAGAAGCATATATCATATAAGATGCAAATGGATGGTATGGCATGGCATAAACAAACCAATTACAAGTCAAGTTGGCGCTTAGATGCAAAAGAAATGAGGAATTAGTTCAAAAGAAGCATGTAAAACAAGCATTGAATATGTACACCAAAAGGCATCAAATTCAAACCAATGACCTATAATCTCAATCACAAGATCTATAATGATCTAAACATGGCTCAAGAAGTCAAGAAGGGTGATCTCATACAATGGCACAGGTGCCTTATCAAGCAAGTAAACACAAATGTTCAAAGAAGTTCATGAAAAGGGACACCAAACAAGAATCATCAAAGAAAGGCAAAAAGACATTTTTAGTCCTTTAAGTTATTTTATGTTACCACTTAGGTCCTTTAAGATTTTTTTGTAACAGTCGGATTCTTAACGTTTTAAAAAGTTTGCATAATTAACCTTTTTTGAAATTTCCGTTAAAAAAAGTATATGCGGCATTGACGGAGCTTAGGTGGCATTTTATTTTATTTGTTAATTATTTTTTAATTCCACGTGGATTTTAATTTCTTTTTTAATTTTTTTTAATTTTTTTTTAATTTTTAAAATTTTTTTTAAAATTTTTTTTTATTTTTTTTATTTTTTTTTTATTTTTTCTAATTTTTTTTTTTATTTTTTTATTTTTTTTAATTTTTAAAAAAAAAAAAATTTTAATTTTTTAAATATTTTTAAATAGGCACAGTTATTTTTAAATATTATAATGCAACTCAAAATCTTGGAACTAGCCCCTTGAGTTTAAAAATGAACGACAAGTCCACAGTTTGGGCTACTCAGACCTGGAATGGTCACATTTGGGGGCCGAACTCTCTGCAGAAATAATTTAGCCACAGGTGGAAACTTCTCATGCATTACAGGCGATTGCGGTATTGGGATTCCGTTTAGGCAACAATAGTCTTGATAAAGTTAATGTTGTACAAGGTTTCAATATCCCCATAGTGGTGACTCCTATTGATGCTTCTGGTGTGAATCTGATTTGCAGCAGTGCAGGTTGCCTTACAAATATTAGTAATATGTGTCCAAATGACATTGGGAACAACACATTTACTTGTTCAACTAATTTTTACAAGATCATATTTTGCCCAGCTTCCAGGTTAGACCATGCAATTTTTTCTCTATCTAATATTTTACAGAATTTAATTAAAAAATTGTTCGTATGCTACTATTGTGAACAAATTATTATAGTTTGACTTTCAGTCAACTTATTCCAACTTTTAAAGTAAAGTACTATTGTGAACAAATTTATTTTTAACTTAAATTTGAATTTAAGTTTAGAAAATGCAATTTTCTTCCACAAATCTTTCAATTACATTCCCTCTTTCAATTTTTTTCATCAAACAATTGAAGATTGCTGCTTTATTTAGAAAAAAAAACATTCACATGGTATAACCTCCAAACACTAATTAAATTGCAAAAGTTTCGTAAGCCAATAGTTTAGGGTTAAAAAATATATTTATTGTTTTGTTTCAATAAAATAAAGTGAGTTTTTTTATTATAGTGTTAATCCTTTGATCAACTTAGAACCATAACCACTGCATTAGAAGCTTCATTATGGAAGTACATGATTTGTAACACTCACGTCCCATATGTATTTAAAATGTAACAATTAGGTCCTTTCAGTCTTAACTGGCGTACAATTAAATAAAAAAAATTAAAAAATAAAATAATAATAAAATTAAAAATTAAAAAAAAATTAAAAAAAAAATATAAAAAAATTAAAATCCACGTGGAATTAAAAAATAAATAAATAATAAATTAAAATACCACATCATCACTGTTAACTGCCACCTAAGCTCCATTTTGGCCACATATGCATTTTTGTAATGGAATTTAAAAAAAAGGGTAACGGTGCAAACGGTTTTAAACTTAAAGGACCTAAGTGGTAGCATTAAATAACTTAAAGGACCCCTGGTGCCTTTTTGCCTCAAAGAAATAACAAACATGATTTAAAAATAAAAAAAATATAGGTCTTGAGAGACCTCAACCAAAGGCAAGCATCATACCAAAAAAATCATACAAAAATTCAGCAAGAAAGGATCTCAACCAAACAAGCAAAAGTCACTTATAAACCATGAGCCAAAGTGCAAAGATGGAGGACCTAAATGCAATAAAACAAAGTTCCAAAAATGAAACAAAAATATTTTTATTAAGTTTTGGATGTTATTGAAAAGATGTAAAAAGATTGACGCAAAAATGTTTAAAGATCTATCAGAAATAAATTTTTGAAATAAAGGTGTAAAAATAGAAACCAATTTCAAAGGAAATAAAAGAAAAATATGGATTAATATGTAAATATTCATAAAATCACGATTAAAAAATATGGAAAATTATTTTAACATGCTAAGATATCAGGTGAATTTTTATAGATTTTTTAATGACATTTTGATATTTTTAAAGATCAATTATGAAACATGTATAAAAAGAAATTAAAAAGAAAACACACAAAACAAGTAGGGGTGCAGAGAAGTAACATAACACGTTCAGAATTCACAATGGGCTCGGAGTGGGGGCGTGCATATCAATTTGAGTCCAACCCAACTAAATTGTGATAGAATGTAATTACATGTGCGTGTGCAGTCAAGTAGAGATCCAATCATGGCCCTAGGATTGGCTGGTCAAATATTATCAAAATAAACATGTGCATCACATGGATCAGAACATCAGTGCACATTAATTACCATACACACACGCATATGTAATCATCAGACATTAAACATTTGAGACCACGTGAAGGACCATACATCATTAATGCGCTGGCATGTTGTGGATCATTAGATCAATCAGTCAATCAACTATTAACAAAGTCAATGCAATCATGTGGACACAAGGGCAAGCACGCGTTAACTACCATATGTTCACACACACACACAAACAACTGAAGCAAAATAAGAGCACGTGCCAGTCATGTGGTTTTTAATGCACTGACACAATCTAATCCGCACGATGATACTAATCCAACGACCATGATCTAAAACACCAAAACCCTAAGATTTAAAGCCATCGGCCGGAGAAGGACCTCCGGTCATCTTCTCCGGCCACTCACCACCGTCTGCAAGTTCACATTCTCCAGAAATACGCAAATCTTATATCAAAATGAAGCTGAGGTTACATACATCATGGATTCACAACCACTTTTCACATAACGAGCACATACACAAAGAACAAAGGAGATTAAAACATGCCCTAGCTTTTGGATCTACGCCTCTAAGAGGCCTATCAACTAGCCGGATTGTCAAATGCTCCTATTGAGCTCATATCAACAAAAACAAGATAAACAAAATGTAAATCGTGCCAGAAAAGTTTGAGATGATGAAACCTGAAAATGTTGCAAACTGGAGTTAAAAAGAGAACCAGAGAATCATGCTTCTTCTTTGAGCTCCACTTGGCCAAATAAAGGCTTGAGAATCTTGAAAATGTGGCTGAGTATGGATCTGTAGCAGAAGTTATTCCAATTCTCCAATGATTTCCAAATCCAATGTTACTTGATGATGAAGTTTGAAAATGAAATCCAATGAGAATGATGAAGAAATCGTGTGCAAAGGAGAGAATGTTCAGAGAAAGTGTAGAGAGCTTGAGAGTGTTTTTTGAGAGAAAGTGTGAGAATGAAGTGTTGTTGTTGAATTTGAGAGTGAGATTTGGTTTTATATGTATGGTTAAATCTGTTAACTCATGGTTAAGTGAGTGAGTTAGGGTGAGTTGAGTGGGTTAAGGTGAGTGCACCCTAACTAACTGAGTCAAGTTAGTTAGGGGCGAGTGAGGAGAGGAATGATATAGTGAGGTTGAGATTTATGGTGTTATGGTGGGGTGGAGAAGAAAAGTGGTGGTGATGGCACGGATGGTGATGATGCAGAAGCTTATCGTGCAAGCTTTCTCACTTAGCTCTTTTCATGTATGGCTCTTTGTATGTGTAAGCATGGCAGGTGTAATGTTTGGCTAAATGAAGAAACAAAGTACACAAATGTTTGTTGTAAGCTTGAACCAAAATCGTGCACCAAGCTGCTAACATCAGTCAATGCTTTAGTGATGAGTATGGTAGTTTGCAAATGAAATTCTCCCTACTTAGTGGATGGCTTGATGAGTTCTTGAGGTCAATGGATTAAGGATATGTAACACTACAAGTTTAGTATGAAAATTGGATTGAATTGAAACTTGGAAGAGGTTGAAAAGTAACTTAGAGCATCCAAGTTTGGAACTGCATCATGGGCGAGGCACATGGTTGGTTGGCAAGGCAGCATGACATACAAAACTTCAGCATGATCACCCTAACTTGAGACTAATATATATCCATCATAACTTGATCAATTCAAAATTTGTCCAACATCAACATTGAAGAGGGCATGGCAAGGAACAACTTTGATGTTGAAAAGTTTTTCATTTGGAGCTCTTATCTTGGAGAAATTCAGCTTGACTTTTGGCACACCAGATGTTTGAGAAAATGATGGCGCATGGGCCTGGGCATCCTTGGTCATGACCTGATTTTGGACCTACTTTTCTCAAACTTTGATCATCCATAACTCACTCAATTTTTATCCAATGGAGATGTTCTTTATATGGATTTGAAGCTTGAAACAAGATCTTTTGTTGTGGCCTGGTGGATTTTTGATTTGATGCTTTAAAATTGAGAAAGCCTGACTCAAAGAGAGGTGCTAAAATGGCCAAAACTTACTATTCTTGGATACCCCAAAGTTTCTATTTTTGGCAGTTTTGTGATTTCTTGATTTTTCATTATTCCTCCATCATTTCTTGATCAAATTTTGTCCAATGAACATATATAACATGAATTTCATGAATTTGACCTTAAAAAGTCATGAGTTGACTTTTTTCACTGTACAGTTGACTTTTTCCCCAATTTCTTGATTATCAAGCAACTGATCAATTGAGACCCTTCTGAAACCAATTGATGAGCAATTTTCCATCCATATACACTTAAGAACATGAGGAATACCATGAGATCAAGTTTTGTCCAAAAAATCAGACGTAAACTGATTTTAGGCCAAACCCTAATTTTGGCACCCTCTGGTTAGGAGGAAATAACACATCCTCCAAATCCAAATTCCTCTGAATAAGATTTGTATCTTCTCAAACAATGATGAGATGTGTCATTTGGAGATGATAAAAACTCAAGGAGCTTGCCCATTTGTGGGTCATATCCCAATTTTTGACTGCCTTGTGTATGAAGTGATGCACTGCCCACTCTTCTTGATGAAATTTCCTTCTTTCAATGATTTGTGAGATCAAGTAGGGATGACATATGGCTTAAGGAACGCTTTAGACTTGTGAGAAACACTTGGCTCTTATCCTTTAGCTTTGGATGATCAACACCTTAGAGAATTAACTGATCACATGCCCTTATGCAACATGCACTGCTAAATGCTTGATGTCTTGTTTTTCTATGCTTGAATGCAATGCAATGAAATGAAAGCTCATGCTAAATGATATGAAGAAATGAGAGGGCAAATTTTGGGGTATTACAGACAGATGCCCCTATTTAATCTTCTTGGACCCGAAGGTGTGAATGACGAAGGTATTCGGGCATTCGGGTTGCAAAAGGATTAAATATCGGAATACCCGAAATTTTGATGGTGGTTATGAATGGCAGCTCGCGCATCCATCTTCTCTTGATAAGCGATGATGCTTAGAAAAGGTAAAACTTCCCCTCGATCCTAGTTTTCAGCCAAGAAACTGGTCTCGGTTTCTGAAATAAACTTCCCCTCGATCCTGGTTTCCTACCAGGGATCTGGTCTTAGTTTCTGAAATAAACTTCCCCTCGATCCTGGTTTCCTACCAGGGATCTGGTCTCGGTTTCTGAAATAAACTTCCCCTCGTTCTTGGTTTCCTACCAAGGAACAGGTCTTAGTTTCGGATTTAAACTTCCCCTCGATCCTGGCTTCCTACCAAGGAACTGGTCTTAGTTTCTTTTGTCAATAAACTTTATTGACAAGGGACGCTATGCGTAGCGGTTTTCCTCAAACTTTTCGCCGAATTTTCCTGGAGAGATGCCATTTGACGGAAAAAGTTTTGATGTCAGACTTACTGGGGAACCCAGGTCTGAGTTGTAGAGGTGTACAAACTTCTCTGTTGGAAACGCCATTTGTTGACTCTACTGGGGAAAACGAGTCTCTTGAGAGTCTGCTTTCTGTTTGGGGATATTACCTCATACTTTTCTCGAGATCTTCTCAGAGAAATGCCATATGATGTACCCCAATTTTGAGGTGTCGATGACTTCATTAACATTGACTTTCTGGAGAGAAGAACCAATATGCTGCTTATAGTCCTTAGTCGTGAAGCTTTCTCTGGGGATTTTCCTTAATCTGGGAAAGCGAAGACATCATCTTCAATGGCGAAGAGTGACGTTGTTGAAGGAATTTCTTGCCCTTATTTAGAGATTCAAGTTATCCAAGTGGTCGAAGAACCGGTTTCAATCCAGAAATAAACTGGAAGAGTCAATGCTCAGATGTGTCACTTCTTGACAGGGAAGAACTGACAACTCGATTGAAAAGAGGACTTTTATCACCAGGGGGACAAGACCGGCCGGAGTGATAGTGATATGAATATTCATGTAAAGTAATAATGCATGATGTATGTATGTATATGCTGACAAAACTGACACGACATACAGACTGATAGACGAACAGGACTGAATACTCGGCCATAGCAGGGGACGAAGAGGTATCGCTGGTCCAAAAGTAGTAATTCTGCCTTGCTTAGGAGAGATAGTCCCTGTTGGGAGCTATGTTGGTCGGGCTTAGGAGGTAAGAACTATGTCGGGGTGTGTCAGATGAAACTTGGTTTCAGACACAGTTGATCCTTCGTTCAGGTGTATTGGTTTAGAAGGAGTACTTTGATTCCGCTCTTCGAGGTTCGCTTACTTCTGGAGAAGCGACCGATGTTCTTCTGATGTTCAACAGTCAAAAGAAATTGCCATCTTTATTTTAAAAGCGGAAAAAGTTTAACAAGTAAATTCATTTTTGTTTTATTTCAAGAATCGTTAATCATGTTAAAATGTCGTTCTGTAAAGCTAAAACAAATAAGAATTGCAAACAAAAGCACAAGGGCTCAAATTTTATTGATAGGATGGAAATCAGCCGAACGCATGATTCCAAAGAGTATATACAAAGTTAGAAAATGGTAATTTACAGGGAAAAGGGCTACGTTGAAACATAACGACCGCTATCATTCTACCAACTTTGAATTCTGGACATCTTGAGCTTCTGTCGAAGATGACCGCAATCGGCGTTTTCCTGACGGATGATGTAACTGCTGCTGAGGGATTTGCCCCTGTTGAACATAGTTACTTTCCATTATCCCTAATTTTTGCCTGGATTGTACTTTGAGGTTTCCAATCCACCGGGATGATTTTTGATCATGTCTCTCATTTTTTCCTGGACCGCCCTTTCGGGTTTTCAATCCACCGAGACATTTTTTTTAGGCGAAGTATTTCTTGACTACATCAACATTCGTGGGGTAGGCAAATTCCTCTCCGTCCATGGTTGCAAGTCTCAAGGCGCCGCCTGAGAAAGCTTTCTTGACCACGTAAGGGCCGTCGTAATTTGGGGTCCACTTGCCCCGAGAATCCGTGAGAAATGATTGTATCTTTTTTAGCATGAGGTCTCCTTTTCTGAAAACGTGAGGTCGGACCTTTTTGTCAAACGTCTTCTTCATTCTTTGCTGATACAACTGACCGTGGCATAGTGTCGTGTTTCGCTTCTCTTCGATCAGATTCAGTTCGTCGTGCCGACTTTGACACCACTCAGCTTCGGTGAGCTTAGCTTTCATCAATACCCGGATTGATGGGATTTCCACTTCTATGGGAAACACTGCCTCCATGCCATATACTAGAGAGAAAGGGGTTGCCCCTGTTAAAGTGCGGACAGATGTGCTATAATCGTGAAGAGCAAAGGGTAGCAGCTCGTGCCAATCTGTGTAGGTTACAACCATTTTCTGAATAATCTTCTTGATGTTCTTATTAGCCGCTTCTACCGCTCCGTTCATCTTGGGTCGGTAGGGAGATGAGTTATGGTGTTCGATCTTGAACTCGGCGCACAACTCTTTCATCATCTTATTATTCAAGTTAGATCCATTATCAGTAATGATCTGGCTGGGAACACCATAACGGCAGATGATATTGTTTTTGATAAATCGGACCACCACTGTCGGGTTACATTAGCATATGACGCTGCTTTGACCCACTTGGTGAAGTAGTCAATGGCTACCAGGATGAACCGATGTCCGTTCGAAGCCTTGGGCTCAATCACGCCAATCATGTCGATTCCCCATATGGAAAAAGGCCACGGGGAAGAAAGAACTTTGAGATACGTTGGTAGTACATGAATTTTGTCAGAGTATATCTGACACTTGTGACACATTCTCATGTATTTGTAGTAGTCGGATTCCATTGTCAACCAGTAGTACCCTACTCTCAGAATTTTTCTCGCCATTGTATGTCCATTGGCATGAGTGCTAAAGGACCCTTCATGAATTTCTTTTATCAACATGTTTGCCTCGGGTTTGTCTACGCATCGAAGCAGGACCATGTCAAAGTTTCTCTTATAGAGTGTATCCCCGCTCAGGAAGAAGCTGCCCGCTAGCCTTCTGAGGGTCTTTCTATCTTTTCTGGATGCCCCAGGTGGGTACTCTTGTTTCTGAAGAAAGCACTTGATATCGTGATACCAAGGTTTGTCGTCTATGACTGCTTCGATCATGAAGATATAAGCGGGTCGTTCAAGGAGCATTATGTCGTTCTTAGGTATGTCATTCCATTGACCTACACTGATCATGGAAGAGAGGGTGGCTAATGCATCAGCCATGTGATTCTCTTCGCGAGGGATATGATGAAACTTGATTCTGTTGAAGAAGGGTAACAACCTTCTTGCGTAATCTTTGTAAGGAATCAGTCCTGATTGGTATGTGTTCCAATCCCCTTTGATCTAATTGACAACCAGGGTTGAGTCGCCATTTACGTCCAAGTTCTTGATCCTTAAGTCGATCGCTTCTTCGAGACCCATGATGCAAGCTTCGTATTCAGCCTCGTTGTTTGTGCACTTGAACGTCAGTCGGGCGGTGAAAGGAATGTGGGTACCCTGAGGTGTTATGATGATTGCCCCAATTCCGTTTCCATAATGATTGACGGCTCCGTCAAAGATTAGTCCCCATTAGGAACCTGGTTCTGGCCCTTCACTGGGTAGCGGTTCATCGCAGTCTTTCATTTTTAGATACATGACATCTTCATCTGGGAAGTCAAATCCGAATGGTTCCTGATCGTCAATCGGTTGATGAGCCAAATGATCAGCTAAAACACTTTCTTTAACGGCTTTCTGAGCGTGGTATTCAATGTCGTATTCCGATAACAACATCTGCCAACGGGCAATCCTTCCCGTGAGAGCAGGTTTTTCGAAGACGTACTTGATTGGATCCATTTCTGAGCTTAACCAAGTAGTGTGATAAATCATATACTGGCGAAGACGTTTGGCTGCCCAAGCCAGAGCACAGCAAGTTTTCTCAAGCATAGTATACCGAGATTCACAGTCGATGAATTTCTTACTCAGATAGTAGATGGCAGACTCTTTCCTTTTAGTCTCGTCTTGTTGGCCAAGTACACAATCCATCGAGTCTTCCAAGACTGTTAAGTAGATGATCAGTGGTCTTCCTTCCACTGGAGGTGATAGAATCGGTGGGTTCAACAGATATTCCTTGATACTGTCGAAGGCGGTTTGGCAGTCATCCGTCCAAACGCAATCCTGATTCTTTTTGAGTAATTTGAAGATCGGCGCACATGTCGTGGTCCTGAGGAATATGAATCTGGAGATGTAGTTCAAACGTCCCAGGAATCCTCTGACTTATTGTTCAGTTTTCGGAGAAGGCATTTCTTGAATGGCCTTGACCTTGTCAGAATCAACCTCAATTCCTTTCTGGCTAACGATGAATGTAACGCCCCGTTTTGCCAATTTTATTTTATGGAGTCGTTTTGATTATTTTATTATTATTTTATTTTATTTCCGACTTTTATGTGAAAATGTGTTATTTTTCGTCGTGATTATATTTTATCGCGTTTTGGGAACATTTGTGAGATATTTGAGTGTGGGGGTATTTTGGACATTTCACATTTAATTTCACTAAGTTAGTAAGAAAAGAAAAGAAAAATAGAAATAGAAAGAATAGAAAGAAAAAGAGAGAAAAGAAAAGTAGAGAAGAAGAAAAGAGAAGAGAAAGAAGAAAAGAGAGGAAAAACTTGTGAAGGAAGAAATCAATCTCCCGACTTTCTAGAACACGATTAAATTGGGTAAGGGTGCGAAACTCGATTATACTATGATTGTGTATGATTATGTATGTTTGTGTGGAAGTTTTGTTGGTTTTTCAAATATAGGTCGAAATGAGACAAACGAGTAGAAACCGATGTTTTCACGGATGAATTTCGAAATAAATTGCGTAGATTAGTCGTATGAGGTTAGGCCGAGATTATAGAAACTCGTTTGGTTGAAATCGGTTGATATTGTGAGTTTTGACATTTTTGGGTTTTGAGAATGTGAGATTTTGGTGAAAAATAAAAGTCGTGGAATCGGGTTTTTCTTGATCATAATATGTTGGTATGTATTTATGTGATATTACCATGTATTTATTCGGAAGAAAGTAATTGAATCGGTCGGGTTTCGGGTGATTACACAGCTGTACCAGAATGTAGCAGAATTTCTGGTTTTGTGCACAGTCGTACGGACGCGTGCTGTAAGTGGAAAATTCTGTTTTGGAAAAACTTCGGAAATTCATATCTCTTGAACCGTAAGTCGGTTTTGATCCCCGTTCGAAGCGTTGGAAAGCTAACGAGATGTTCTTTCTAGGAAAAATAGTTTTGAGGTCTGAACCTAGTCCAATCGGTACAGTTTTTTCGAACCGTTTCGTAGTGTCGGGCGTCCGGTTTATGTTTTTGCGTTATTTTGAAATATTCATATCTTCTTCGTTGTTTATCCGATTTAAGTGTTCTTTATATGGATGTGAAGCTAAAAATATGTTCTATGATTTGGTGAAGAAAAATATTATTTTTAGCCGACTTTTGGCCAACTTTACCGATTAATCGTGAATAGTTGTTTTTGATGAAATGTTGTGATGATGATTTGTGGCCGAAAGACAAGAAAATGCTAAGTGTGGTATTTGATGATATATGCATGATTGTGGATATGTGTGTGCATGCAATGTGAATGTCATGAGTCATTGTATGCCAAGCATCATGATGTGCATTGTTGAAACGTCCTGAGTGGCGGTTTGGTTCCTGATGGAATCTGCTATAACATCGTGTGCCTCGAAAATATGAGGCGCTGCCTGAGGACCTAAAGCGGTGGTTATAGACGATTGTGGGCTCCTTTGGAGACTTAAAGCAATCCTTAACGTCGTGTGCCTCGAAAATATGAGGTGTTGCCTGAGGACCTAAAGCGACGGGTGAACATCGTAGGCCCGACGGGGAGTTACTTGAGATTCTCAGTAACGAGCGATGGTTCCAATAGTTCCTGAGTGAACTGATGATGAGACATGAGACATTGGAAGTCGGTACCGCATGGCATGTGCATAGAGTCGTTGTGTCGGTCTATGTGCATTGCATAAATCATGAATTAATTGTGTGTGAATTTGTGAATGTGATTGATGATTGTATGGTATATGTGTGGTGTGTAATGGTATTCGATGCTTGAGAATTGTGCGGTATTATGTTATATGTGGTTGTGGTGAGAATGTGTTACTTGTACATTTTTGTGTTTATATATATAATTTTATTCAATTATTATGGTTATTTTTCTCACCCTTCTGCTGTTTTATAACGCTCTATGAGGCGTTGCAGATTAGAGCTGCTGGAGGTATTCCTTTTTGTGAAGCGTTGCGTCTTCATTATTTTGGTCGGTCGGCTCTGATATGTGACTTCGGGTAGTTAGGATGGCCGCGTGCTATTATTTTGTATATCTGATGATATATTTTGGTTGTACATATGCTACCTGATGTATGACAAACTGTTTATATGTGTATATGTATATATGTTAATCAGATTTTAGATTTTCCGCTTTAATTCTAATTTCTGAAAAGTGGGTGTAAGGAACAAAGTTTCCTCTGTATGATTGCTACCCCACAGTTGCATATCATTATGGGCAGGTGTTGCATGTTATGTGTATGTTTGGTTACTTTGATGTGATTCCCCTTTCTATGCCGTATTTCAAATATACTCTGACGAATTTTCGAATTTTCTTTTACTGCCTTAATTGCATGTTTTTGGGGGTATTAGATTGGGGGCGTCACATTAAGTGGTATCAGAGCCAGTCCGTGTCAGTTGTGTTTGTTGTGTTGTTTGTGTCTGTTGTGTCTGGCATATTGGGCGAGTTGTGTTGAACAAGTTGTTGTTTAACCATAGTTTCTGCATTTGGATGAACAGAATATGGCTGGTCGTAATGATGCTGCTTTGGCTGCTGCGATGGAAGCGATGGCACGAGCTGTGCAGGGTGCACCAAATGCTTCCGGAAATGATGAGTTTAGAAAGAATAAGCCGCCAATTTTTAAAGGGAAACATGATCCGGATGGTGCACAGTTGTGGTTGAAAGAGATTGAGAGGATTTTCAGGGTAATGGATTGTGACGATGATGATAAGGTGAGGTTAGGCACTCATATGTTACATGAAGAGGCTGACGACTAGTGGATCAGTACTCGTCAGGTGTTGGAAGCTGAGGAGGAGGAAGAAGAGATTACTTGGGAAGTGTTTAGCCGAGAGTTTCTAAGGAAGTATTTTCCGGAGGATGTCCGAGGAAAGAAAGAGATTGAGTTTTTGGAACTAAAACAAGGTAATTTGTCTGTTGTTGAATATACTGCTAAGTTTGTGGAACTTGTGCAGTTTTATCCTCACTATGTGGAAGCGACGGCTGAATTTTCAAAGTGTGTAAAGTATGAAAGTGGGTTGCGTCCTGAGATAAAGCAGGCTATTGGATATCAGAGGATTCGAAGGTTTGCTGATTTGGTGGAATGCTGTAGGATTTATGATGAAGATAGTAAGGCCTGTTCTGCTCACTATAAAAGCGTGAGTGATAGGAAAGGGAAGCAACAGTTCCGTGGTGGACCATATGTGTCACCGGCTGATAAAGGTAAACAAAGGAGTACTTTTGATTGTAGGTCAGGTGGAGGTGGTATGTCTAATTCTCCTAGGTGTTTTAAATGTGGTGAATTGGGTCATCGCCAGCATGAATGTATGAGGAATGTGATTAAGTGTTCTAATTGTGGCGGTGAAGGGCATGTTGTAGCGGATTGTAAAAGGAAGAATGTGGTGAAATGTTACAATTGTGGGGAACCTGGTCACATTAGCTCGAAGTGTCCGAATCAGAAGAAAGCTCAGGCTAGTGGCAAAGTGTTTTCATTGGCGGGAACTCAGACCTCAAGTGCAGATCGTCTGATAAGAGGTACTTGCTTTATTAATAATATGCCTTTAATTGCTATTATTGATACTGGAGCGACTCATTCGTTTATTTCGTCTGAGTGCGCGAAGACTTTGAATCTTGTGTTGTCTGTGATGGATTTTGAGATGGTTATTGATACTCCAGCGATGGGGTCAGTAACTACTTCTTTGGTGTGTCTAAGTTGTCCTTTGGCCATTTATGGCAAAGACTTTGTGATGGATTTGGTGTGTTTACCATTGGAAGGTTTAGATGTGGTGTTGGGAATGAACTGGTTGCAATTTAATCGGGTGCACATTGACTGTTATCATAAGCTTGTAAGGTTTCCTTCTCTTGAGGAAGATGAAGACTCGAGTTTCTTGTCTACTAAAGAGTTGAAGAAACTTTTAGCGGACGAAGCTCAATTGTTTGGTTTGTTTGCATCATTAACTGTGGATAGTCAAGTTTCTCTTGAAGTGTTTCCTGTTGTGTGTGATTTTCCTGAAGTGTTTCCTGAGGATATTTCAGATGTACCGCCAGAGAGAGAAGTTGAATTTTCTATTGATCTAGTTCCTGGTACTAGACCTGTTTCTATGGCACCTTATAGAATGTCGGCATCTGAATTGATGAAGTTGAAAAAGCAGTTAAATGAGTTGTTGGAAGAGGTTCGTGAGACCAAGTGTTTCTCCTTGGGGTGCTACAGTTTTGTTAGTGAAAAAGAAGGATGGGAGTATGCGATTATGTATTGATTATCGCCAGTTAAACAAAGTGACGATTAAGAACAAATATCCGCTTCCAAGGATTGATGATCTGATGGATCAGTTAGTTGGTGCTTGTGTATTTAGTAAGATTGATTTGAGATCGGGTTATCATCAAATAAGAGTGAAAGAAGAGGATATTCAGAAGACGGCCTTTAGAACACGGTACGGTCATTATGAATATTCGGTGATGCCGTTCGGGGTTTCTAATGCGCCTGGTGTGTTTATGGAATACATGAATCGGATTTTCCACGAGCATTTGGATCGTTTTGTGGTGGTGTTTATTGATGATATTTTAATCTATTCTAAGTCTCGGGAAGAACATGCAGAGCATTTGCGTATTGTTTTGCAGGTTTTGAAGGAAAGGAAGCTTTTTGCCAAATTGTCCAAGTGTGAATTCTGGTTGTCTGAGGTGAGTTTTCTTGGGCACGTAATTTCAGGTAATGGTATTGCTGTGGATCCATCTAAAGTAGAAGCAGTTCTACAATGGGAGGCTCCTAGATCCGTTACTGAAATTCGAAGCTTTTTGGGTTTGGCTGGTTATTACTGGAGGTTCATTGAAGGTTTTTCTAAGCTAGCTCTTCCTTTGACGCAGTTGACTTGTAAGGGCAAAAGCATTCATTTGGGATATTCAATGTGAAGAGAGTTTTTGTGAGCTGAAGAGAAGATTGACGACAGCTCCGATTCTTATTTTACCTAATCCTAATGAACCATTTGTTGTGTATTGCGATGCTTCTTTAATTGGTTTGGGTGGTGTTTTGATGCAGGAAGGTAAAGTTGTAGCTTATGCTTCAAGGCAATTAAGAGTTCATGAGAAAAACTATCCTACTCATGATCTTGAATTAGCGGCTGTGGTTTTTGTGTTGAAGATATGGAGGCACTATCTCTATGGTGCAAGGTTCGAGGTCTTTAGTGATCATAAAAGCTTGAAATATTTATTTGATCAGAAAAAGTTGAACATGAGGCAGCGGAGATGGTTGGAATTCTTGAAAGATTACGACTTTGGCTTGAATTACCATCCTGGTAAAGCTAATGTGGTAGCCGATGCATTGAGCCGGAAATCGTTGCATATGTCCGCATTGATGGTGAAAGAGTTGGAACTTTTGGAATCGTTTAGAGATTTGAGTTTGGTATGTGAAGTGACATCGGTTAGTGTGAGGCTTGGAATGTTGAAAGTTACTAATGAATTTTTGTTGTCGGTAAGTGAGAAACAGAAGTTGGATTTGAAATTCGTTGATTTGATGATGAATGAGAATGTGGATTTCAAGGTTGATAATTTTGGTGTTTTGAGATTCCGTGGTCGTATTTGTATACCTGATGATGCGGAGTTGAAAAGAATGATTTTGGAAGAAGGACACCGGAGTAATTTAAGTATTCATCCAGGAGCGAATAAGATGTACCGAGATTTGAAGAAGATTTTCTGGTGGTCTGGTTTGAAAAGAGATGTGGCTCAGTTTGTGTATGCATGTTTGACTTGTCAGAAATCGAAAGTGGAACATTTGAGACCTAATGGTTTGTTGCAACCGTTGGATATTCCTAAGTGGAAATGGGATAGCATTTCGATGGATTTTGTGACGGGATTACCGAACACTCAGCGTGGGCATAATGCTATTTGGGTGATTGTGGACAGGATGACTAAATCGGCGCATTTTATTCCGATTGACATCAGTTTTTCTTTGGAACGGTTAGCTGAGATCTATATCAGTGTGGTGGTGAAATTGCATTGGTTGAGTTCACGTATAATAACAGTTTCCATTCTAGTATCGGAATGGCACCTTTTGAGGCTTTATATGGATGAAGATGTAGAACGCCGTTGTGTTGGCACGAAACTGGTGAGAGTTCTGTGGTTGGACCGGAATTAGTGCAACAGACGACGGAAAAGGTAAAGTTTATTCGTGAGAAAATGAAGGCTTCTCAGAGTAGACAAAAGAGTTATCATGATCGGAGACGGAATGATCTTGAGTTTCAAGAGGGTGATCACGTATTTCTGAGGGTTACGCCGGTAACGGGTGTTGGTCGTGCTTTGAAATCTAAGAAGCTTACTTCTCGATTTATTGGTCCTTACCAGATATCTGCGAGAGTGGGTGCTGTAGCGTATCGTGTGGCGTTACCGCCGAATCTGTCGAATTTGCATGACATTTTTCATGTTTCACAGCTTCGGAAGTATGTTCCGGACCCTTCACATGTGATTCCTATGGACGAGGTTGAGATAAGAGATAACCTTACGATCGAGGCATTACCAGTTAGTATTTTAGATCGCGAGGTGAAGCGGTTGAGGGGTAAAGAGATTGCACTTGTGAAAGTGGCGTGGGGAGGCGCTGCTGAGGGTAATTTGACGTGGGAATTGGAGAGTAGGATGCGGGAGTCGTATCCGGAGTTGTTTGTATCAGGTAAGATTTTTTAGGACGAAAATTTCTAAGTGGGGGAGAATTGTAACGCCCCGTTTTGCCAATTTTATTTTATGGAGTCGTTTTGATTATTTTATTATTATTTTATTTTATTTCCGACTTTTATGTGAAAATGTGTTATTTTTCGTCGTGATTATATTTTATCGCGTTTTGGGAACGTTTGTGAGATATTTGAGTGTGGGGGTATTTTGGACATTTCACATTTAATTTCACTAAGTTAGTAAGAAAAGAAAAAAAAAATAGAAATAGAAAGAATAGAAAGAAAAAGAGAGAAAAGAAAAGTAGAGAAGAAGAAAAGAGAAGAGAAAGAAGAAAAGAGAGGAAAAACTTGTGAAGGAAGAAATCAATCTCCTGACTTTCTAGAACACGATTAAATCAGGTAAGGGTGCGAAACTCGATTATACTATGATTGTGTATGATTATGTATGTTTGTGTGGAAGTTTTGTTGGTTTTTCAAATATAGGTCGAAATGAGATAAACGAGTAGAAACCGATGTTTTCACGGATGAATTTCGAAATAAATTGCGTAGATTAGTCGTATGAGGTTAGGCCGAGATTATAGAAACTCGTTTGGTTGAAATCGGTTGATATTGTGAGTTTTGACATTTTTGGGTTTTGAGAATGTGAGATTTTGGTGAAAAATAAAAGTCGTGGAATCGGGTTTTTCTTGATCCTAATATGTTGGTATGTATTTATGTGATATTACCATGTATTTATTCGGAAGAAAGTAATTAAATCGGTCGGGTTTCGGGCGATTATGCAGCTGTACCAGAATGTAGCAGAATTTCTGGTTTTGTGCGCAGTCGTACGGACGCGTGCTGTAGGTGGAAAATTCTGTTTTGGAAAAACTTCGGAAATTCATATCTCTTGAACCGTAAGTCGGTTTTGATCCCCGTTCAAAGCGTTGGAAAGCTAACGAGATGTTCTTTCTAGGAAAAATAGTTTTGAGGTCTGAACCTAGTCCAATCGGTACAGTTTTTTCGAACCGTTTCGTAGTGTCGGGCGTCCGGTTTATGTTTTTGCGCTATTTTGAAATATTCATATCTTCTTCGTTGTTTATCCGATTTAAGTGTTCTTTATATGGATGTGAAGCTAAAAATATGTTCTATGATTTGGTGAAGAAAAATATTATTTTTAGCCGACTTTTGGCCGACTTTACCGATTAATCGTGAATAGTTGTTTTTGATGAAATGTTGTGATGATGATTTGTGGCCGAAAGGCAAGAAAATGCTAAGTGTGGTATTTGATGATATATGAATGATTGTGGATGTGTGTGTGCATGCAATGTGAATGTCATGAGTCATTATATGCCAAGCATCATAATGTGCATTGTTGAAACGTCCTGAGTGGCGGTTTGGTTCCTGATGGAATCTGCTATAACATCGTGTGCCTCGAAAATATGAGGCGCTGCCTGAGGACCTAAAGCGGTGGTTATAGATGATTGTGGGCTCCTTTGGAGACTTAAAGCAATCCTTAACGTCGTGTGCCTCGAAAATATGAGGCGTTGCCTGAGGACCTCAAGCGACGGGTGAACATCGTAGGCCCGACGGGGAGTTACTTGAGATTCTCAGTAACGAGCGATGGTTCCAATAGTTCCTGAGTGAACTGATGATGAGACATGAGACATTGGAAGTCGGTACCGCATGGCATGTGCATAGAGCCGTTGTGTCGGTCTATGTGCATTGCATAAATCATGAATTAATTGTGTGTGAATTTGTGAATGTGATTGATGATTGTATGGTATATGTGTGGTGTGTAATGGTATTCGATGCTTGAGAATTGTGCGGTATTATGTTATATGTGGTTGTGGTGAGAATGTGTTACTTGTACATTTTTGTGTTTATATATATAATTTTATTCAATTATATTATGGTTGTTTTTCTCACCCTTCTGCTGTTTTATAACGCTCTATGAGGCGTTGCAGATTAGAGCTGCTGGAGGTATTCCTTTTTGTGAAGCGTTGCGTCTTCATTATTTTGGTCGGTCGGCTCTGATATGTGACTCCGGGTAGTTAGGGTGGCCGCGTGCTATTATTTTGTATATCTGATGATATATTTTGGTTGTACATATGCTACCTGATGTATGACAAACTGTTTATATGTGTATATGTATATATGTTAATCAGATTTTAGATTTTCCGCTTTAATTCTAATTTCTGAAAAGTGGGTGTAAGGAACAAAGTTTCCTCTGTATGATTGCTACCCCACAGTTGCATATCATTATGGGCAGGTGTTGCATGTTATGTGTATGTTTGGTTACTTTGATGTGATTCCCCTTTCTATGCCGTATTTCAAATATACTCTGACGAATTTTCGAATTTTCTTTTACCGCCTTAATTGCGTGTTTTTGGGGGTATTAGATTGGGGGCGTCACAATGAACCCTAAAAGTTTTCCTGAATGGACACCGAATGTGCTGTTGTTGGGATTCAAGCGGAGTTTGTATTTTCGCAATCGCTCGAATAACTTTGACAGGTGGGTCACATGCTCTTCTTCTGTCATAGATTTGGCAATCATGTCATCGACATACACTTCGATTTCTTTGTGTATCATGTCATGAAACAGAGCAGTCATGGCCCTTTGATAGGTCGCCCCGGCGTTCTTCAACCCAAACGGCATTACCTTGTAATAAAATGTGCCCCATGGGGTGATGAATGAAGTTTTCTCCATATCTTTCGGCGCCATTTTGATATGATTTTATCCCGAGAATCCATCCATGAAGGAGAAAACTTTGTACTTTGCTGTACTATCAACCAACATGTCAATGTGTGGTAAAGGAAAGTCGTCCTTTGGACTTGCTTTGTTTAGATCTCTGTAATCTACACACATTATGACCTTTCCGTCCTTTTTCGGAACAGGTACTATGTTGGCTAGCCATTGAGGATATTCTGATGTGGCGAGGAAACCCGCGTCAATCTGTTTCTGTACTTCCTCTTTGATTTCGATGGCCATGTCTGGACGAGTCCGTCTCAACCTTTGCTTTACTGGCGGACATTCTGATTTTAACGGTAGATAATGTTCCACGATGCTGGTATCCAACCCTGGCATGTCCTGATAGGACCAAGCGAATACATCGGGAAACTCTTTGAGAAGCTTTATCAAACTTTCTTTGACAGTTGAATTGAGCAGTGCCCCAATCCTGACCTCTTTTCTCTCTTCCTCTGAGCCCAAGTTGACCATTTCCAACGGCTCTTTGTGAGGTTTAATGGACCTTTCCTCTTGTCTGAGTAATCGGGAGATCTCCTCTGGAATTTCGTCGTCCTCTTCTTCTTCAGCCTCAAATACCGAAAATTCAAAGTTGGGAGAAGGCATCGGATCGTATGTTTCAACGGGGTTTAAAACAAGCAATCTGCATGACGTGATGATTTGTGTTTAGAAGAGATAGAGAAAATACAAGAGTGTGTGCAGTGTATTTATTTTACTGCTTGTTTTTATTATTTGTTTTGTTTTTTAGGATTACCATTTTCTGAAAAAAAGAAAAGAGAAAACAGCAAACAATGCGGAAATTACAGAACGACGTTTATTTATTTATTTATGATTTTGTCGACTCTTGAAACTACAACCCTATAAAACAAAACTTTGTCGCTTTGGGCAAAGCGAAGAGGGATAATTACAGAAAGTGAGCCCTATCAAAACATTTGTTTCACCTGGGCAAGGTGAAAGGTTAAAGTAAAGACGGCAATTACTTTGACTTATGAACAATCTTCGGAACATCAACAACAATCCATTGGCGGCGAACTCCTCGGTGAATCACAAAGTCTGGTACCTTCCTTGATTTGTCTTTAGAAATGACGCTGATTTTTAGTGGAGCAGGATCATTGGAATCTGTCTCCCAGGCAGAGTTGTCGTAAGAGGATTCCTCAGTTGTATTTTACGTAGTATTCGTGCTCTCAGCTGTATCTCCCCATCCAGTTGGCTGGATGTCTTCGAGCCTGATACGAGAGCTTTCAGGAGTGGTGTATTTGACCAGGTAGTCGAATTTCCCGCTTGGTTGTCCCAAGGTGTCCCACACTTCTTTAGAACTGGAGGAGTCATCCCTCTCGATGACGTTGACCTCGGGAAAGGTATAGTTGATGAATTTTAGTCCTGCAAGCTTTGCAAATTCATCGTCGTGTTGGGTATTTTCTGGATAACATGAGTGTCGATCCCATGACATGGTGGGGACGCAGGTATTCTGTTCTATGATGCTCAACTGATTTTCATTGTTCGGCTGATTCTCTTGCCCCGAGTCTCCTGGATACGGCTGCCACATAGGCAGGCCATCCATCGGGCCATAGTAGTCGTGGTCAAAGTTATACTTCATCGGAGTGTCCTCCTCTAATGAATTTGGTGGAGCACGACATCCTTCCGAATCACAATCCCCGTATATCATTTCGACGTCTGACCTTGGTATAAATCTCGGACTCTGTGCGGGAGAGCAAAATGGCGTAGGCACCTCTTCCTGAGACATATAACCGTCCTTGTTAAGATAGGACTCCCATTCTTCCTCCATGTCGGAGGAATCTTCCTTGTTGATGGTATGCACTTCTTGAGTCATTGGATGAAGGAAACCTCCACTGCAGAAAAAGTCCTGAATGGGATGAAAACTTTCATCGTTGGTAGCCGTCTGAGTACAAGTCGAGGAAAAGCCAAGACCTTTCTTTTTCTTATTATCAGTAGGGATAACAAGCTGCCCCCATCCTGTTGTATTGGTACTCTCGACCGCTTTAATAGCATCTTTGTACGAGGAAATCGAAGTTCCCTCCTC
Source organism: Lathyrus tuberosus (assembly GCA_022829125.1). Classification (NCBI taxonomy): domain Eukaryota; kingdom Viridiplantae; phylum Streptophyta; class Magnoliopsida; order Fabales; family Fabaceae; genus Lathyrus; species Lathyrus tuberosus. The sequence continues at coordinate 2,073,837 of JALAZF010000622.1, read as the reverse complement.
GGATGGATTGTCATTGTGTAGTGAAAGTGCCTGAAACTGGGTTCTGATTACCCCCTCTGGTTCTACATGAGTGGATGATGATAAGTTACTCACGAGCAAGGCTTGTTCTCCATAGACTGTGACGAGTTGATCGTTTTGGACGAACTTTAGCTTTTGATGGAGGGTCGAAGTGACCGCCCCAGCCTGATGTATCCAAGGTCTTCCTAATAAACAACTGTAAGTTACCCGGATGTCCATGACCTGGAAAGTGACTTGAAAAGTGTGAGGACCGATAGTTATGGGAAGGTCGACTTCGCCGATAACCGCTTTTCTGGATCCGTCAAATGCTTTGACGACGACCTCGTTGGTTCTCATCGGAGGTCCTTTGAACGATAATTGCATCAAGGTGGACTTCGGCATAACATTCAGGGCTGACCCTGTGTCTACCAGTACGTTGGCTAAAGCATCGTCCTGGCAGTTGATTGTAATGTTGAGCGCCATGTTATGACGGCGACCCTCTTTGGGTAACTCCTCGTCACTAAATCCCAAGTTATTACAGGAAGTGATGTTAGAGACAATGCTATCGAACTGTCTTATTGTTACATCCTGTTCCACAAAGGCTTGCTCCAAGACTTTCTGTAGAGCTTCCCTGTGCGCTTCTGAACTGAGTAAAAGTGATAACACTGAGATCTTTGAAGGAGTTTGCAACAGTTGATCAACAATGTTGTATTCACTCTTCTGGATGAGCTTCAGCATCTCATCGTCATTTATTGAAAGGTCGGGATCACTAGATTGACCGACTGGTTGATTAGGAACTTCTGTCTGAGGTTCCTTTTCTTTGCTGGGTTCTCCAACTCCTCGGTTGAAGATCCTACCGCTCCGCGTTACCCGACTGATGTCTGCAATATTCACGACGGAGGGTAATGGAATTTCCTTTCCATTTTCAATGGTTGTTGCACCGTATTTGTAAGGGATAGCCTTAGTTGATTCATACGATAGTGGTCCCGGTAGATAGATGACTATGAGAACCTTCTGATTTTTCTGACCATCGTAAGTAATTTCGATTCGTTCTGGGTTGGGAACTCTCGATTCGTCAAGTAGAGGAATGATGGCACAAACATCCATAGTCCTCGTATGATCAGAGATTACAACAACGTCCTCGATTTGATCAGCGAAATAGTTGACTGATCCAGAACTTGACCATGGTTGACTCTCTTTGTGGTCCAACTGACTTTGAAGGGCTGCTCGCACGAAGTAGCATCCTTGATTATCCACTGAGTAAACTCCACACCGCTCGTAGTTATGTAGTGGCACCTGGCCACGTCCGCTTTGAATACAATGTAACCTTACGAGGTCTGTTTCCATCGACCGAACATCCTGACTTTGATATCTAGTAGGATTTCCGTTAGTGATACTAATTTGCTGGGTGTCTTCATCCATATAGATGGGAAGCCACCAGTGGTTCAACAAGTGCTGAAGTGTTTCCTGGACAAGGGCACAACCTTGATCGTTTTCACAACCCGCTTTACAGCTCTGATAATCATGTGAAGTGAGAAAACCGAGTTGGACTTGTTTAGCATGCAACTCCACCAGGTTGGTATTCATCAAGCGAATATCAAAGATCTGAATCATGTTGATCTGATAATGATTCCTATCATGGTAGTCTTGGATCCATCCAAGAACCATCTGACGCTGGAGGGCCTCTTGTACAAAAGAGCATCCCTGTTTGTTTACCGAGCAAGTCAGACAGGAATTGTAATCGTGTCGTGGCAGACTATGATACTGGCTTTGCCTCAAATGTATCGCAACCAAGTTGACATTCATTGCTAGAATATTGTGATTCTGAATGACGTTGGAATTTGTATCGACCATGTTAACTCCACGAACTCGGTGTTGTTGGATCCATCCGAGATCCAACTGTTCTTGTGGAGCTGATTGCACTACAGAACATCCTTGATTGTCTTTAGAGCAGATATCACACTGGTGATAGTTATGAGGTGGCACATGGCCGTATCCGCTCTGTCTACAATGCATCTTGACCAGGTTGGCCCTTAATAAGAGTACATCGTGAATTTGATAGACGTTATTAGATTCCCCTTCTATCAAATTGACTGTAGCTTTCTCGTGCTGAGGCAGTGGGTTTGTGAGAACATTTGGATTCGTATCTTTGAAAGATAAGACCCCGCTCCTAACAAGTTTTTGCACATCGGACTTGAAACTGAGACAGTTCTCTATGTTATGCCTTGGTCCTCCTTGATGATAAGGGCAGGTCTGATCCACCTTAAATAAAAAAGGCAGATTTTCTGGTACTGTAAGAGGAGCCTTGGTCTGGACGTGCCCTTTGACCAGCAGTAACGGAAATAGTTCTGCGTACGATACGGGTATATGATCAAATCCTGGTGGCCGCATTGTACGGTTGTTGTTGTATTGAGGACGAGCCTGCTGAAGAGGCTGTTAAGTCCTTTGCTGAATTTGTTGATTCAGTCGGCTTTGAGCAACCTGAGGTTGATACGTAGAAATAGGCGCAGGGTTGATAGCAGGAGTTACAGCTGCCACCGGTTGGTACCGTCGCCTTTGCTTTTCGAGAGAGATATTCCCAATATCTTGCTCTTTTTTCTTAGGGAGAGCACTACCGTATTTTTTAGTACCGCTTGTCGACCTAGTATCTTTGACTAGACGTCCTTCTCGAATGGCTTCCTCGAGACGTACTCCCATGCCGACCATTTCGGTAAAGTCGCTGGGCGCACTGGCAACCATTCTATCATAGTAAAATGAGCTCAAAGTCTTTAAGAAAATCTTTGTCATCTCTTTTTCCTCAAGAGGTGGACAAATTTGAGCTGTAATTTCACGCACTCTCTGAGCGTACTCCTTAAAGGTTTCCTTATCCTTTTGCGACATTGATCTGAGTTGATCTCTGTCCAGTGCCATGTCCAAATTGTATTTATATTGTTGAACGAAGGCAGCGCCAAGATCTCTGAAAGTGCTGATCTCAGTGCGGTTTAATCCCATGTACCATTTGAGTGTGGCACCGGTTAAACTATCCTGGAAGTAGTGAATCAACAGATCCTGATTCTCCGTTTGAGCTGACATTCGTCGAGCGTACATCACCAGGTGGCTTTGAGGGCAAGAGTTACCCTTGTACTTTTCAAAATCGGGCACTTGGAATTTGTGCGGAACTTTCACATCGGGGACCAAGCAGAGATCTGCAACGTCCTTTCCAAACAAATCCTGACCGCGAATAGCTTGCAGTTTCTTCTGCATTTCCAGGAACTGCTCCTGGAATTCATCCATTCTGTCAAACATAGTTTCCTTTCTACCAGAAGGTATCTGTGGAATCAGTCCTTCCGGGACAGTGTGCACCACAGGGGGTGGTACCGTTACTACGGCAGCGAATCTTGGTGCCTCCCGAAGTTTGTAACCTTCAGGAGTTATTGGTATGCCCCTGGCATCTTCGCTTTCCCGAAGTTTGTAACCTTCAGGCCCCCAGCGGCTCCTGCTGAAGTTTCCGGATCTCTAGTGATCGGCGGAATATATCCTTTCGGGATATAGTTGGGTGGCATTCCCCAAGGGCGATCTTTCAGCATTCTGTACCTAGGATTGAACTTCTCCACTATCGGCGTTGAGGTGATCTCTGAGATCACAGTTCTTTGTAGCTGAGCTTCTCCCATGGCTTGCATGTCGTTACGAAGCTTTCTCATATCCTCTCTCAGAGCGTCGATCTCTTCTTTCAACTCTTTGTTCTCGTCCTCGAGATCCTCCATCTTTTTCTGACGATTAGCCGAGTATTGTACGAATGCGACAGTTTGACTCTAGAACCGAGACACAAACGTGAGATTCGTAGGGAAGAAGAATATGTTACGTGAGAATGATGAATGCAATGATTATATTAATTATTTTTTGGTTTAATCAAAATAAACTTCGACAACTAGATTGCAAATATCAACCAGTGGGGAAACCCCATTTTATTGAATTTCACAGGATTGCGGAAATGGAAATACAGTAGATTACATGGTGCGAAAAAAGAAACCTAAGCTAATGGGTCCCGAGTCCTCTCTGAGGAGAAATCGGGTGCTGATTCTGGTGCTTTCCTTTTCTTTGGCCGGGGCTCTTGGGCCGTTGTCGGGTTGTCATTCCTTTGCCAAGTGAAAAGAGCGAGCAAATTCCTTTGGTCATCCTGATTCTCTACAGCATGTTGCTCCAAAATCTCAATTAGAGCATCCTTATCTTTCAGTAGTTGTTGTATTTTGGTACACTCCACATTAAGAATGCAGTACTTGTTCTTCCAAGACCTCCTCTCCTGTTGAACTTTATTGAGAGTAACCAGAAGTTTTTCCGTTTCAGTCATGAAGTACATGACTGATTCCCTTGGTGGAAGAACTCCGTGACGAGGATACGTCATTTTTAGCTTGAGAGCTCTAGTTTGTACCCAGTGGAGATAAGGTTCCCCCGAGACACAATCCGGTTTTCCTAGAGACTCTCGTCCTTTCTTATGAACATGTTTCCAAGCGTGCACTATTTCCAACTTTAGTGCCCAGTCATTTTCTCCTTCTTTGAAGAAAAGACCTTCCAGATGAGCATTACGTGGGACATGCCTCATTGGGTATCCAAATTGACGACGAACCAAAACTGGATGGTAATTGATTCCTCCTTTAGTTCCTATGAGAGGTATGTTGGGGAAGTTTCCACAACGATCAATGATCCTGATCCCGTCATAAATCCTATTGCACCAATTGATGCCTGAGTTGGTGAGAGACATGATTTTCTGCGACCAATGTAAGGCACTCTTGTGATCCCAAAAAGCAGCAGACTTAGGCAAATGGGAGATAAACCATTTATATAGCAGGGTACACAGCACGTGATCATTCCTCCGCTGTACAAATTCTCTAAGTGTACAGAATGGTACGCATCTGCGAGCAAAGTTGGTACAGGGTTTCCAATGAGAAAAACCTTAATGGCGTTGATATCTACAAAGTTATTGATGTTGGGAAATAAAAATAACCCGTAGGTGAGTAAAACAAAGATGCTTTCAAAAGCAGTCACGTTCCCTATACTAGTAAAGTATAGAGCCTTCTTTGTCAAGAACTTGGCCGGTAAACCCGGGATTCCACCCTTGGTGGTCATGTGAGTCTTGACTTCTGACTCATCCAAATATATTGCTCTCGCAATGGTTTGATCCTTTGGAATTTCTTCCAGTCCAGAAAATGGAGCTGGATCAGTAATGGGTAGATCAGTCAGGTGAGAGTATTCCTCCAGCGTTGGTGCGAGCTGGTAATCCGGGAATGTGAAACAGTGATAGACCGGATCGTAAAACTGAATGAGTGCCTCCAGGATTCCCTCAATTACATGGACCCTTAAAAGAGGTAGCAGACCTTCGTACTTGGCTCTGAAAGCCTCATGGTTAGTTATCATCCTTTCTAAACCTCTCAAATCCTCTAGCTTTGGAACCTTGAAGGTATACTTGTGAGTTCTCCTTTTACCGAAATCCATGAGGGCAATCTTTTTATCTGACATTTGCAATCATCGTCTTAGTTTAATTTGAAAAAGAGAGACTAGAAGAGAAAATTTTTCTGTTTTAATGTCTTTTTAAAATGAATGCATGAATGCAACACACAAAAATATAGAAAAAACATGGCGTCAAAGGGTCGGTGTCATGAAGTCAAGGCTCTACCCCCCCCCCCCCCCCCCAAAGGTTTATACTAGTGATTTTTGTACCTGTCTCTCAAAATCATTAATTCTTGTCGAGATCACATCAGCGGGCCGGGAACCGTGCTAGGTGATGTAATTTGAAGAATCTCAGAAGAGGGTAGTATCGCGTAACAACTATTTCAAATAGCTTCCGCACTACTAGAAGAGGTTTTTTCTAGGTGTATACTAAATCTTTCCACATGCGGCATCACACGCATTCCTATTAGCAAAAAATAAACACATATATCAATTAGGAAAAGCAGTATATATATTTGTCCTAATGTCCTAGACTTTTAAGAGCTATGAATCCTATGTTCCTGACAGAAAATAGCTCCCGGCAGAGGCGCTATTCTGTGGTTCCTTCCCAATTTAAAGGTTTTTGACCTAAGATCCTAGTGAAGGCCGATCCTAATAATGACATTCCCTGATGGAATCGTCATGAAAATAACTCGTCCCAAGGTTTCACCTTAAATTGTAGGAAAGAAAGATTTTAAGGTTTCTACCTAGGAGATGGGAAAAGAACAAGATCTCTTGCAGTCTTATCCCTAGTAAAGTCGTCATTTTTCTGTGGAAAATGGGGACGATGATGACTAAGGTAAAACAGATCTTCATGTGACTTCCCCAGTGAAGTCGCCATTTTTCTGTGGAAAATAGGGACGATGATAACTAAGGTAAACCAGATCTTCATGTGACTTCCCCAGTGGAGTCACCATTTTTCTGTAGCGAGCGATTTTGGACGTGGTTGCGAAGCACTGTCGCTCTAGGTACTACAGTTCGATTCATTTTTTATCCTACTGAAGCTGATGAAGGAAGGGAAATAGATGTCTCCAATTAACCCTGCTTGCAAACTGAGGTTAAACAGATGACTGTTGGTTTACAGATGCTGTTGAGATTATGGGTCTCTCCTAGGTTATTTTGTTAAAAAGGAACAGTGTTTAAGCTATTGGTGGGATGTTAGGACTGATGCTTTTTGATTGATATATGAAGGTGCGGAATTTTGGGTTTTTTGATGAGTGTGCTCGCTAAGATTTCTCTTTCAATCTTATGCCTACGTATTCCTGTTTACCGAAACAGGGAAATCAGAGCGATAGTAGTTCCTCCTATTCTAGGGGAGGAAATGGGTTGTTTTGGTTTCTTGTTCAAAGCCCAAGATGTGAAGCTAAAAGGTTTTTTTGTTTTTGTATCTTGTTCAAAGCCCAAGATATGAAGCTGAAGAGTCTATTTGTATCTTGTTCAAAGCCCAAGATATGAAGCTAAAGAGGTTCCTAGCTGAGAGGGAATTTGTCATCTCTAAGGAGGAGTTGTTGATGTTTGTATGTTGTGAGCAGGGCAGGATTTGATGCTAAAAGGTTGATTGTCTTAACTGGAGTTTCCTTATACAAAGCCTAAGAGGAGGCTAAAAGGTTGACTTTTTCGGGGAAAATGTTCTTTCTGTCTTGTACAAAGCCCAAGATTGTGGCTAAAAGGGTTTGACTCAACAAGAAAGTCTTTTTGTGTGTCTTGTACAAAGCCCAAGACAGAAGCTAAAGAGGTTTGACTCAACAAGAGAGTCTTTTATACTCAACAAGAGAGTGATTTGGTGTCTCGTATGAAGACCGAGACGGAAGCTAAAAGTTATTTTGACTCAACAAGAGAGTCTTTTATACTTAACAAGTGAGTGATTTGTATCTCGTACAAAGCCTGAGATGGAGGCTAAAATGATGGGTGACTCAACACGAGAGTCTTTTATACTCAACAAGAGAGTGTTTTATATCTCGTACAAAGCCCGAGATGGAGGCGAAAGGTGATTCAACAAGAGAGTGTTTTTGTATCTTGTACGAAGCCCGAGATGGAGGCGAGAGGTGATTCAACAAGAGAATCTTTTATACTCAACAAGAGAGTGTTTGTGTCTTGTACAAAGCCCAAGACGGAGGCTAAAAGGGTGATTCAACAAGAGAATCTTTTATACTCAACAACAGAGTGTGAAAAGGTTAGCTCCGCTGGGGGAGAATCATTGTACAAAGCCCAATAGGAGGCTAGTGTGCTGGTGAATGTTTCAATTGAGTGACCAGTATGTTGGATAAAAGAGAAAATCAGTTCTTATATGAGTAATGTTGTACTCATGAATTTGATCGGAGGATCAGGGTTATCTAATATTTTCTTGGGGAATCCAAAGGGTTTTAGATTGTCCGAGTCTACGAGTTTTATCTTTTGTACTATGCTTAAGGAACAGTAGTAGCAAGATCTAGACTCTTTGAAAGACTGTTCTATTAAGATGACTAATTTATGTTCCTATACCTCTAGGAGGTCGTCGGGACAATTTGTACAAAGCCCAAGAGGAGGCTGGAAACTTTTAAGAAGCCAAGGGACAATTTGTACGAAGCCCAAGAGGAGGCTTATGAAAACTTCTAAGAAGCCGACGGGTCCTTGTACAACGCCCAAGAGGAGGCGAGGATGCCTTTAGGAAGCCTATGGGTCCTTGCACTAAGCCCAAAAGGAGGCTGATGAACAGTTCCAGAAGGGGTTTCACATGGAACAATGGCCTTCTGTATAATGAACTGTTCAAAGGGGAATTTCCTTAGACCTAGTTATCTAAGACAGTGTAAGTAAACGAGGCTTGGTCTAGTTCTAGACGTAATTGCCGGGAAAACTCTAAATATCTATACTAGTATTACATAGTTGATATGAGTTTATGAAAGAAGACTTACAGCGAAACAGCCCCACAATACAGTTATATACATATGAAAGCAGTAAATGAAAGCGGGTAAACACTTACTCGGTTGTAGAGCTTCCATGCTGTGGGGTTAGTTGTTCAAAGGTTTTTTGTACAAAGGGATGGGTCTTACACTCTCTCAAGAGGCCCACAAAGTGTTTGAAGAAAAGAAACGGGGCTTATAACACGAGGGTAGGCCCAGGGTATTTGTCTGAAAGTGACGATCGCGTCGAAGTTTTTGAAAATACACAGTGGGACTTATACAATAAGTGAGGCCCAGACTGGGTTTATTTACAAAAAGGCTTGGGTCTTGCACTATATTAGAGGCCCATGAGTGTTTGGAAAAGCTTTTTAGGGTGAAAATCAATTAAAACCCTAATTCTATCATTTTTAATATGATTATTCAAAGAAAATTAATAAAAATGATAAAAATGCCAAATAAGTTTGAATAAACAAACTTGTGATTTTGGTTTTAGGTTTGAAAAATGAGGTTTTAATCACAAGATGAATTGAAACCTATTTGGTTTTGATTTTTCAAAAGGAATATTTATTTTTAAAAGGTTTAAAAACAAATAAAAGGTATTTATTCACAAAAATACTAATTATATTAAATAAATAATATAAATCTAATTTTTTTATGGAATAAAATATTTCAACATTTTTGTGATTTTTTGCAAAAAGAACCAATAAAAAATAATTAAAATTGAAGGAGTTATTAATTTTCCAATTAATTAATAAAACATGAAAACATAAAAAAAATACATCCATTGATTGAAACAAAACAACAAATATACAAGCTGTCGCTCCCGGGATTTTCATCCAGGTACAAACGCGATAGTGGCGCGGAAAACAGAGTCGCCAGCCGTGTAAATTTATCCCAAGAGAGGGAAAGGGAACACCGCATAAACCTGAGGAAGAGGGAAAGGAATGGTCATCGCAACCATAGCCTGGGTTCGGGAGTCGATTACGCGAGGGGAAGGTGATAGCACCCCACGCGTCCATCGTACTCGATGGGATCCACGCTTGTTGTTTATTCTAAGGGTGAGTTATCCTATCATCTATGGTTGTACTAAGACGGGGGAGGGGAAAACAAAGACAGACTCGGTAGGACGTCGACGTCCTAGGCCTACGTACCCCCTTTGTGCAATGGGGAACTCAGAGTCAACGTAGTTCGGACCAAGTTCTTTTTGTGTTTTTTATGAGCGATGTTAAGTTCGCGTCCGGCAGTTAGGGTCGATGCCTGTTTGCGACTCAGACGGAAGGTAACGTGCCCTTTTTTGAAAATAGCCTTTAGGTTGACGATCCCGAAGGACAAAAAGGTTTGAAGTTTGTTTGTATTTTTTAGGACAGAAGTGACTTGAGTTAGTTCGTAACTCAACTTGAACCAAAGTCTATGGCACGGGAACAAATGTGTCGCATGGTCGCCCCCAATGGGACGTATGCTCAACACTCTAGAAGAGAGAATGGGGACCCCTCGATCTTCATTTCCTATGTTTAAGGCTCGTGTGCAAGGCAAGTTGACCTTATTAAGTATTTTCAAGGAGTTTTGAGATGAGAAGAGAGAAGACGCAAGGGAAACTCTAAAGGGAACTAAGAGTCCTAATGTTATCATGCATGGGTGACCTACGGTTAGTGAGGTTTGACGACGACCTAAACCTAAAGGAAAAATATGAGAGAAGGAAAGAGTAAGGGTGAACATGGATACTTATCCATACCCTCAAATAACTTACCTTAGTCCCTGCACAAAAGGTTAGTACGAAACAGACATAAGTAATATCAAGGCAAATGAAAACCAAACAATGGCATATAATAGTGATAACAATCCAAACATGAATTAAGAAGTCAAATAAACAACCCCAAAACAATGGCACAAGTGCCTTTTCAAACAGATAATCAGACAAGATCAAGGATACGCATACAAGAAAACCTCACACAAAGAGCCATTAAACAAATAGTGAAACAATTTCTAAAATCACCAAATTAAATATCAATATTTCCCAACCAAAGACAAACCAAATACCAAAAACTCCTGCAAAAAATCAAGATGTTAGTCACTTAAACAATTGGGCAAAGCTCAGGTGAGAAGTAGGGTTCAATGTGCCAAAGGGAAGGACTAAAATGCAATATGCAATAATTTTAAAAACAAAAGAAAAATATTTTAATGCACTTCAGAATGTTATCTAACAAATACAAAAAGAACGGATTGAAAATATTTTATGGATGCAGAGAAATAAAATAAACAAATTTAAGCATGTGTGATGTGAGTAATTCAAAAAGAAACTAAACCACATATTAATTTCAGATGCTAAAAATAAAATAAAAAATAAAAAATAAAATTTGGTAAATTTTATAAAATGATAAAAAGTATGCATGAATTTTCTTGGGATTTTTTTAATGCAAGAATGTATTTTTAAAAATTAAAAATGAAATGCAAATGAAAATTAAAATAAAAAAGAAATGCGCGTGGGGGGTGTGAAAAGTAGATAAAATGTGTTGAAGATTTGAAATGGGCTCAGGTGGGGGCGCAGATAGTAAGGCCCACGTGTTAAACCCATCAGCGAAAAAAAATAAAAAAGAACCATAGACCTTAGTCAAACCAGTTGACTCACCATCACCCTTGGATCAATCTTGCGTTCACAAATGGTCAAACAAAATAAAAAGGTAGTCCTGATAAGGGGCCTAGATTAAATACACACCATAATAATGGTGCACGCCCCTACATGCAATTGGTCAGAAAATAAAATAAAAAAAACACGTGCATAGCATGCACCTCATTAATGCGTTGGCAATGTTCTGGCCACCCGATCTGACCAACGTCCAAGATTAAGTCAACAGAAATAAAAAGTAAATGAAATGAAAGAAAGTGAGTGGGTGTGCACGGTAACTAACGTGAGGTAAATAACACACAATCATTAAATAAAAACTCAGAAAAAAAATAAAAAAATGAAACGTGGCCAGCTGAGGACCGTGCGATCAAGGGCATCAACGGCCCACACTTCGTCTTCTACCTCCAGCCCTGATCTCGCCGGACCGCCACCAGTCGCCGGAACCCTAGTTCCGGCCGCCACCTGCAACTAAAAAAGTACCCAGAAAACCCAAAACCATATACTACCTTGACCAAATTTTCGCAAGGATTAATAATATCCAAAAATTACAAACGATGCAAGCATAATGAGATTCGAATAAAATAAGTTTAGGTTCAAAAACTTTAAATTCATGCAACAACCAAAATACACGTCCAACCTTAAAAATAAATAGATCAGAATAATCACCAATCATCACACGTCAATATGCATATAAAAAAGGAGAGTTTAAGGATCATCAAAAAACCTACCAACCTGAGATGGTGCAACCTGAATCCTTGCTGTTGGATTCAAAGGGGGATTGGTTCGTGCTCTGGAGATCACAAGGGTTCTGTTGGTGAAAGAATTTCTTGAAAACTCCTTGTAGATTGAGAGATATGAATATGAGATGCTTTAGGGTTCAAGCTTGAATTCTCCACAAATATCACGTGTAATCCTTGAAACCCTAGCATGAGTAAGTTTAAATAGCTATGTTTAATCCACTGATGATCACTTGGGCCTTGGTAATTCTTTGTTTAATGAGCTTTGGATAATTTGGCAATTTTGAATAATGTGAGATACACCTCCTTCCATGCATGGATATTCAAGTATTTCATGATGGATCACTTAATTTCCAATTGCTAATCACACCTAATTTTGATTTGGGCCTTGAGACATTTTGGTTCATGAGTTTTTAATGTCTTGGCAATTTTGGATAATGGAGAATAAGTGATAAATACACCATGGATTTATTTGATTAAAAGGCCTAAAATGATCCTTGAGGAGTGTCCTTTGATATTAGATAGTGACATGAAGCAATGGAATTAATTATAGGTCACTATGCCCAAAGTTGTGAAAATGGAATCATGAGAAACCCTAAAAACCACTTTGCCTTCCTTTGATCATAACCTGAGTTTCACAAATGATATGGAGACCCACTAGTACTTGTTGGAAAGAGGAGAAAAATATCTTCAACTTTCATGTTTGAGGAAAATTCATTTGAAGCTTCTTTGATGATGAAAAGTTAAGTTGAATGTAGTGTAGGAACTTGCCCAAAAAGGAAACTTTCAAATTATAGGACATTTCCATATTTAGTAACTTTGCACCAACTCCTGATTCTTGATAGATGGTATGAAAATTGACTCTTGAAGACCATATGAGGATGAGAGACCTTGAAAACCTTGGAGAGAACCTCAAAATTCCACAATTGACTTCCCCTTTCACTGTTAACTTTTACCCAATTCACCTGATTCCCAATCCATTGGCCAATTGAACTCCTCATGAACCAAACTGATGGACAATCTTCCATTCCTAGACACTTAGGGACCCAAGGAATACCATGGAATTAAGTCTTGCCCAAAAGATCAGAAATAAACAGACTTTATAGCAAACCCTAGTCTTGGTACCCTCAGTCTAGGAGGAAATATCACAGTCTCCAAATCCAAATTCCTCTGAATATGATGTGTATCCTCTCCAACAAAGATCAGATATGCCATTAGGTGATGATAAAAACCCAAGAACCTTGCCCATTGGAGCAATAAACCCAAGAATCTCAAAGCCCTAATTTCTGCACTGGTTAGGAGAGAGTGATCCACTTGAGCTCTCTTGCTTGACCCTTTGAAGAACATCTTCTCCTCTTGAACTTGCCTCAAGCACCTTGACCCCATGCTAAGAACCAATGATATGCACACATGATAATGCAACATGAGATGAAACATAAGCCAGTTAGTACTAAAGTAAGGAGAGCAAATTTTGGGGTGCAACACAAGGCTTGCCTTGTTTTCTAGGCCTGGCCAAGACAAGGCAATGCAAGTTTTGGGCAAGAAACGGGAAGGTCCATAACTTTCTCATTTCTCCATGGTTGGGGACAAAATTTATATGTATCTGGCCTAGAATTTCACAAGGAATCCAATGGTGGTGGTGGATTTTTCAGATCATGTTCCCTCCTCAAAATCCGATAGTGGTTTTGAAATAGGCCTATGATTGCATTTTCTATGCTACACTTTGGTACATGCATGAATTACATGATGAATTGGTTCAAACACAACACATATGACATGTACAAGAGATGCATGATCAGTGGACCTCAAAACAATGCATATTTTGGAAAGTTCAAGTCATGATGCTTACCTCCTTTTGAGCTTTTTGGAGTTTTTGTGCAATCTGTCAAACCTCTTATTCCAGAAATGGTTTGATGCTCTGGACACTCTCAAATGATCCCTTAGAAGCTTTCAGGGTGAGTGGAATCAGCTGGAACCTGCAAAAACACAAACTGGCCCTTTCTTGCAAAAGGGGTTAAAATGGCCAAAATAACAACTCTCTCAAATGGTGTTCCAGATGGAGGGGAACCATTTGGGACAATTCAAGGATGATATTTGGAGTGTGTTTGAGGTTTTATCTAGTTTGGAAAGTGACTGAATCAACACATGGCTTGAAAAGTGCACAAAAAGTACTATTTTGAGGTTTTGAAAGGTGACTTTGTGATTCTAAGATTACAGGTCACTTGTGAGAGTTTGGACAACTTATATATGATATATGTGAGGTGTGTGTGTGATTGGTTTGGTTGAAATTGCTCTCTAACTCAAAAACTTAGAGTTACCTTGCTAAAGAAGGCATTTTGGAGTGAAAGAAGTGATTTTAAGGAAAACATCTGTTTGATGGCTTTGGTGTACTCAAACTGAGCATAATTGAGCTATATTTATAGTAGAGCAAGTTTGTTTTGGGATCAATAGTGAATGGCAACTGCAACAGAGGTTTGGCCAATGTTGGCAAATGAAAATCCAAGTCTCCTCTAGCCATTGACTAGAGGTTAGAGCACAGAGTTGTGGTTCCCTAGTTGTTGGATCAATCTTGACTGAATTCAGTTGCAAATGTGTCAGTCTATGCCATCTTGGTGCATCCATTAAATGCTCCAATCCAAAATTGGAGTCTTGTCTCTCTTTTAGGGATTTCTAGGTTTGGCATGCTACTTCTTGTTCCAAAGACTTTGGAGGCTTGGATCAGTGTTTGTTCCCTTTAGATTTGATCCTCAGATGTGTCCAAAGTGATGACAAGGCTTGGAATTGTCTAATTTTGCCAAATCGAGCAAAAGTGCAAAATTCTGCCTAGCCTTGGCAGTTTTCAGCAAGGCATATTGCCATTGTCATATCTCATGGCTCAAGTGGAATTTGATGGAGTTCTTGGCCATTTTGGAAAGCCCTTATATGATACAATAACTGTTTGATCATAATTGGTTTTGATACCTTTTGGATCCAAGTGAAAAATTCCCCTACATTTGGAAAAAAGTGAAGGCAGATTTTGACTTAGTGAAAATTTCACCAACTGTTGGAAAAAAGTGATTTTTCTTGATTTTGATCATTCCATAACTTGAAATCTATTAGGAATTGGAAGGAGTTCAGTTTAAAGCTTTTGTAGAGGGTAATGAGAGCTACAAATCCATCTTTGGATGGGGAAAAATGGCCTTATGGTTTAGGAGTTATGATCCTCCAAAGTTGGTACCCTAGCCACTTTATTTCATAACTTAGAAATTTTTCTTAAGTTATTTATGGTTACCCCTTTTACAAGTTATCCCACTTTTCTTGATTTTTCTTGATGAATGATGATTCAAATCACACATTAACATCATTTTAGGGTTAAGGAACCATATTTGTGAAAAATCTCAAAAAGTCAAAGTTTGACTTTTGTGCACAGTTGACTTTTTGTCAGATGAATTCCAAACTGTGCAATCCTTTGGGAAATCATGTCCTTGACCTAAATCAAATTTGATGGACATGTTACATGGGTGTTATGGGGTGTATTGAATCATGTCTTAAGGTTTGGGAGCATGTCTGGGTCAAAAGTCAAAGGTACAGTTGACTTTTCCCGCGAAACCCTAACTGTGATTCAGATGAAATTGAAACTTATTGATCAAGCTTCTTGGATTAATCCATTATTGCAAATGGATCAATGTAGTGTGTTAGAGTCCCTCAAATCATGCCTTGAGGTCTTGGCTCATGTTTTGTCCCAAAACTCAACTTAGGGGTGAATTAGGTCAAGAAACCCTAATTTCTGATTTTTGATGAATGTTTCCCCAGAGGCTAAATTGACTTGATGATTGGGTTTATGATGTCCCTTGGAGCATCTTAGGTTGTATTGTGAAGCATTGGCTCATACCCAGAGGAAAATTTCCACCTGGAGGCCCTGGTCGACCAAAACCCTAATTTGGTGACACTGGCGATCTTGAGGCTTGATCCACCCGGAATGTTGCAGCCTGGTGCTTGATTCTTACTGTGGGAGTCCTCTTGATCCTTTATAGATGTTTGATATGTTTAGATAAGTTGAAGATCATGTCATTCATTGATTGATCCTTTGTCTAAGAGCTCTGAGAGGGCTTGAAACCCTAAATTTACTTGTAGTGGATGCTCACCCATCTTTGGGGAGACTAATGAGGCATGATGGTTCATCCATATTGTGATGATGATTGCACAATGATGGGAAATCTTAGTGGTCAAAATTTGGGGTATGACACATGGCAGCCAGAGACGATCGTTTGATACATGGACGGACAGCTCAGCATGCATCTGTCCGACGTAAGCGGACGCAGTCTACAGCAGAGGCAGTTCCAGCAGCCCCTACAGCTGAGGGACATCCTACACCACAACCTTCTACATCACAGGTTCAGGCCACTCCCCCGTCAGTCGCCGTTTCTACATCTCGAAGGCGTCGGGTTTCTACTGCTGGTTCATTAGGGTCCACGCCCTCACGCAGGCGTCATCGGGAGACTCCAGTTCCAAACACCTATTCTAGGCTCTTAGATGGTTGCCTCTAGGCAGCCAAGACTGTGGCAGGCAGTTGTACACTATACGTGGTAACAATCTTATATTCTAAGTCTTTTTTTTCATTTCTTTTCTTTCTATATTCATTATAATGTTTGACACCGATGTTATGTTTTCCATTTCAGACGTGAATATTACATCACTTTCCCAAGATTACTGGTTGGGGGAGTGTCGAGGGGTACACTGAGGATATGCCGCGTGCTGCTGCATTTCTCCTGCTGAGAGGGAACCAGGCGCCCGAGCCCTACAGAGTTTATCTTGATCGGATGGCTGCTGAGGACATTTTTTATGACGCCTATGCCAATCACCGTGTGACGCGCCCGTTCGATGAGGTTTCGCTATTCTCAGGATGGTTGGCATACAGTTCGACCATTACTGCTCGATACCTGCCGGAGCGCGTCTTGCATCAGTTCGGTTACACACAGACGATACCCAGGATGCCTCACGAGTCTGCTCCTCTAGGCTTGACCCGCACGCAGATAGGTGAGACATATGCTGACTTCCAGTCCCACTTGGTACCGGAAGAGGCTCGGGCGACCAGAGCACCGAGAGACTGGAGCGTTACCGCCGGGTACATCATGTGGTTCTATACCGTCTCACACCCATGTATGGTGCTCACTTCTGAGGGATCGCCACCCAGACCTGCTCATCAGGAGATATTAGAGGAGCGACAGTCTCAGCTGAACCATACTCAAGATGTCCTACCTCGCTGTCGTGAGATAGAGGAATATCGCGGGCAGCCATTGTGGACGGTCACCTCCCTGAGGGCTCTGGCGGCAGACTTGCCATGGATAGGATTATTGAGATTGCTCGGGGGGCACTTCAGTACCGCAGACATCGAGCCAGGACGGCGGGTAGGGGCAAAGGAGCAGGGGAGCCAGGAGAGATCCTTCGGCATACACAGTAGTTTTTTGTTTGATGTATTCTATTTTTATTACATTGATGTACTGTATTTTGACAGGAGTATTATTATGTATATATATCATTTTATTTTATATATGGATGTTTTCGAATGTATATTAAGTTGCGACGATATATTAACATCTGCGACCAACCAACAAAACTGATTTAAAAAAAAAAAAAGTTTTGCTATTTTTCCGGATCTGCAGATCAGGAATTATTCCTGATATGCACATCCGGAACAAATCAACATTTTAAAAAAAAATTAAGCGTCCGGATGTGCATATCCGAAAACTGAGGACAAAAATGGAAAATTCGCGTGGTGCCTAAGAAACCTATATGGTATATGGTGTAATAAGAAATCCTCTTATTTTATGACTGATATCAAATTGTTATAAAATAGAGTGATTCTATCTATAAATCAGTTGGATTTAGAAAGAGGTTGAATAATTTGGACGCTCTATGTGAGTGATCCATTTAATTTTAAACAAAAGTGTTCAAATTCATGCATGAATTTATGGCCTATACATAGTCGTAACCAATGGAGATATGTCACTAGTCGCAAGTATGTGACAAACATCTTTTTGTAAGAGTAGTGTGTTTTTTTAAAAAATACGCAATACAGAGGGTAGTGGACATGAACTCTAAGAGTTCTATCCAATGATAGGGTATTGTCTAAAGGTGTGACATATTGTTTAATGGCTGAACATTGTTCTATAATGAGATATTTTACTTTGCAAAATAGTAAAAGTCTAAATCATCTAATCATTTTTACCCCTTAAAATTTATAATTATTATCTTCATCCTTGAAGATCAACTTATCTCAGTAGCTGAGAATAACAAAACAGTGATTGTTAAACATAAGGAGTAATGGGCTCTCTTAGAGAGGAAGTCTCTTGTAATGTAACTGTTTTTAGTTAGTTACTATTGGTAGTTAGAAGTTTGTTGTAACTGTCATCAATGTAACCAACTATATAAGACATTATCATTACTTAGTATTATTCAGTTGTGAATAATACCATTGCTTCCAATATTCTTCTCTGCATGATTTCTCCTTTTTCTCTTTTCTTCATGCACACGGTTTAGTTTCACATGGTATCATCGACATGTGGCTAATTACTTTTGTTCACAACCCATTCTTCTTCTTTTCTGCGCATTCTCGTTTCTTCAACATGTCCACTGAAAGTTCTTCAAGCTCCAACAATGGCAATCAGAATCACTCTACTACCTCAGCAAACAAAGGGTATCAAACTGATACACTTAATCCATACTTCATGCATCCGAACGAAAACCCTGCATTGATTCTTGTAACCCCTCTATTGAATGCTGGAAATTATCATTCTTGGTCAAGATCAATGACAATGGCATTAAGATCGAAGAACAAGCTACACTTCATCAATGGTGCTTTGCCGCGACCACCAGATGAAGATCGTGACTCCATTGCATGGGATCGATGCAACACAATGATTATGTCATGGCTCAACAATTCAGTTGAATCTGAAATCTCACAGAGTGTTCTTTGGATGGAGACAGCTTCAGGCATATGGAAAGAATTGAAGGATCGATTTTATCATGGCGATGTGTTCAGAATTTCTGAAATTCAAGAAGAAATTTGTACCCTTAGGCAAGGTGATTCTTCTATTTCATCTTACTATACCAAATTGAAAATGTTATGGCAAGAATTGGACAATTTTCGCCCAATTCCTTCTTGTGAATGTGATGTTTCTTGTTCTGCCATAAACAAGATTCGCAGCTATCAAGATTCTGATAAGGTTATCAAATTTCTGAAAGAATTAAATGATGGTTATTCTGCAGTGAGATCTCAGATTATGTTAATGGATCCACTTCCCAATATTTGCAAGGTTTATTCCTTACTTGTGCAGCAGGAAAGACAATTGGCAGTCATCACTGATGAATCAAAAGTTTTAGCTGTTCCTAATAATTCATCTCAAGGTAGAGGCCAAACTTCAGCTAGAGGCAGAGGTCAAAGAGGAGGTAGATACAACACTGGTCGTGGTAGAGGCATGAGGGTTTGTACTCATTGTGGTATGACCAACCATACTATAGATACATGCTTCAAAAAGCATGGTTATCCTCCTCATTGGCAACACCAAAGTCAAGTTAACAATGTTTCTACTGAACCTGAGGCAAATAATGAGGCTCAGAATGAATCTTCTTCAACACCATCTACTGATTCTAATCAAGGATTGATCAGTTTTACACCTGCTCAACATAAGGCTCTTTTAGCTCTGCTGAATCAGTCCTCCACTCCTCACAGTGTCAATCAAATGGTAACCCAAAATGACCCTCATTCAGGTATTATTTGCACAATACCAATTCAAGATATTAATGAATCATTTATTCTTGATACTGGTGCTACAGATCATGTTTGTTTCTCAAGAAAATTATTTTCTTGTTTGAAAAGAATTCATCCCATTACAGTCAAATTGCCAAATGGTTCTTTAGTTACTTCAAATTATGCAGGAACCATTTACTTTAATGAGCAATTTGTTCTAACCAACGTCTTGTATATGCCTCATTTTTCATTCAATCTTATTTCTGTCCCTAAACTTACTCTTAATCTTGACTGTCAATTGCTTTTTGACAATTCCACTTGTTTCATACAGAATTCTTACTCCAAGAAGATGATTGGTGCAGCTGAATTGAAAGGAGGACTGTACATTCTCAATCAACCACAAGTGTCTATCCCTTCTCCTCATCATATCAATGTTGCCTCTGATGTAGTTTCTAGCCCTATGAATGATTGTAATCTTTGGCATTGGAGATTAGGACATCCATTTAATGCCAAATTAGTTGAACTACATAAAGTTTTTCCTTTTATTACTATACCCTCATCTAATGTACCTTGTGACACTTGTTTTTATGCCAAACAAAAGAGATTACCATTTTCTGATAGTATTCATCATTCCACTGATATTTTTGATCTGATTCATATGGATATTTGGGGACCACTATCTGTCTCATCTATTCAAGGCCACAAATATTTTCTAACTGTTGTCGATGACAAAAGTCGTTTCACTTGGATTTTTCTCATGCACACCAAGGCTGAAACTTCTCCTCTTATTAAAAACTTTGTTTCCATGGCTCTTACTCAATACCACAAGTCTGTCAAATGCATTAGAACTGATAATGGCTGTGAGTTCATGCTTAAAGATTACTACCAAGCTCATGGCATTCTTCATCACACTTCTTGTGTTGCTACCCCTCAACAAAATGGCATTGTTGAAAGGAAGCATCAACACATCCTTGCCATTACAAGGGCCATTTTATTTCAGGCACATCTCCCTAAACTTTTTTGGTCTTTTGCTGTCAGCCATGCCATTCATCTCATTAATAGGCTCCCCACACCTTTCTTACACAACAAATCACCTTATTTTGTTTTGAATGACCAACAGCCTGAACTTACTTCTTTTAGAGTTTTTGGTTCCTTGTGTTTTGCATCTACATTACACACTCATAGAAAGAAGCTTGATTCCATGTCTAGAAAATGTATCTATCTAGGATTCAAAATTGGAGTCAAGGGGCATATTCTTTTTTATTTACATTCCAAAGAAATTTTCTTGTCAAGAGATGTCACATTTTTTGAAACTGTATTTCCTTACCAAGACAGTCCTTCCTCTGATTCTACTTCCATCCCTCAACCTATGTCTTCATCTACATCTAATTTTGATTTTCCATATATTCCTGAGTTTCATCATTCTGTCCCTTCCAGCTCATCCACAACCATACCTCAACCTAATTCTACTTCTGATCAGCCTGTCCTTACTAGCTCTTCTTCTACTCCTTCTAATTCTCCCAACATACCTCAACCTGACCCTCCTATAAGAAGATCTCAAAGAGCTAGTCACCCTCCCATTTACCTTCAAAATTATCATTGTAACTTAATTGAGAATGCAGTGCAACTTGATGATTCAGCTGTCACACAATCTTCTTCTCAATGTAAGTATCCTTTATCTCACTTTCTGTCTTACCACAATATTTCACATAACCATAACCAGTATATTCTAAACATGTCATCTATTTCTGAGCCAAATTCCTATAAAGAAGCCATTACCAATCCACATTGGAATGATGCCATCCAATTAGAACTGACTGCTCTTATGAAGACTCATACATGGGATTTGGTCAAATTACCTCAGCACAAGAAGGTTGTTGGATGTAGATGGGTTTTCAAACTTAAAATGAATGCTGATGGCTCTATAGAAAGGTATAAGGCAAGGTTGGTGGCAAAGGGTTTTACTCAGACTGAGGGCTTAGACTACATGGACACTTTCAGCCCTGTAGTTAAGATGACTACTATTAGAGTGTTCTTGGCTATTGCTGCTGCAAATAACTGGCCTATTTTCCAGCTGGATGTTAACACAGCTTTTCTACATGGTGATTTATTTGAAGAAGTTTATATGCAACCTCCTCCTGGCCTTCTCCTAACTGATTCCACTCTTGTTTGCAAGCTCAACAAGTCTCTATATGGCCTCAAGCAAGCCAGTAGGCAGTGAAATGCTAAATTGACTGAAACATTGTTACAGTCAGGCTTCATTCAATCCAAGTCTGACTACTCTCTATTCACCAAATGCAAGGCTCAATGTTTCACTGTTATCCTTGTTTATGTTGATGATCTAGTTTTAGGAGGGAATGATGTTGATGAAATAAACAGCATTAAAACACTCCTTCACACAAAGTTCAGCATCAAGGATTTGGGCTCTCTTAAGTATTTTCTTGGATTTGAAGTAAGCAGATCCACAGCAGGCATTAGTCTTTGTCAAAGAAAATACATTTTAGATTTATTGCAGGATGCAGGTTTGACTGGTGTTAAGCCATGTAGCACTCCTATGCAACCTCATCAACAATTACATAAAGAGTCTGGTGATGTTCTTTCTGATCCCACTGAGTTTAGAAGATTAATTGGCAGACTTTTGTATCTTACACATTCAAGGCCTGAAATAGCTTATGTTGTAAGCAAGCTCAGCCAATTTTTGAGTGATCCACATACTGATCACATGTTGGCAGACATACATGTTTTAAAGTTCCTTGAAGGCAGTCTTGGTAATGGTTTATTCTTCAGTTCATCATCATAACTTACTCTTAAAGGTTTCTCTGACTCTGATTGGGGAGCCTGCCCTGATACTAGACGATCCACAACTAGTTTCTGTTTCTTTCTTGGTAACTCTCTCATCAGCTGGAAGAGCAAGAAGCAGGCTATTGTGTCTAGATCATCCTCTGAAGCAGAGTATAGAGCATTGGTACAAGCTACTTGTGAAGGGCAGTGGATTCTATATCTGTTGAAAGACTTCATGGTGAATCACACCACTCCTTTTGTGCTATATTGTGACAGCAAATCAGCATTACACATAGCTGCTAATCCTATCTTCCATGAAAGAACCAAGCACATCGAGATCGATTGCCATGTTGTTAGAGACAAAGTCCAAGCTGGTATTCTTCACTTGCTTCCTATTGGCTCCAAGGATCAAGTAGCTGACATACTCACAAAGTCTCTCCATGTGGGACCTTTTAGCAACCTTCAAGGCAAGCTTGGCATGATTAACATCTATTCCAGCTTGAGGGGGGATGTTAAACATAAGGAGTAATGGGCTCTCTTAGAGAGGAAGCCTCTTGTAATGTAACTGTTTTTAGTTAGTTACTATTGGTAGTTAGAAGTTTGTTGTAACTGTCATCAATGTAACCAACTATATAAGACATTATCATTACTTAGTATTATTCAGTTGTGAATAATACCATTGCTTCCAATATTCTTCTCTGCATGATTTCTCCTTTTTCTCTTCATGCACACGGTTTAGTTTCACAGTGACAATAAGAGGGGCATGCATAAGTTGAAAGAAGCAAAAAATAGAAGGAGACATTGTGCATATTCAAAAAGACATTGTTTTATGGTAGGATATTTTACTTTGCAAAATAGTAAAAGTTTGAATCATTAAATCACTTTTTTTATTCCTTATTATTGATATGTATTTTCTTCATTCATAAAGACCAACTTATCTTAGTATGGAAGAATAACAAAATTGCAATGATGAAGAGGGACACACATACATTGAATGAAGAAAAAAACGGTAGGAGACGATGTGCATATTTAAAAAGAAAATTTAATTTGAACCATTGATTTAATCTAATTACTATTATAAAACTCTCAAATCTATCATAAAAACTATTTCACTTGATATATATATATATATATATATATATATATATGTGAGAATATGATAATGAATCTGAATCATTAGATTTTAAAATAAATTATAGAAATTATGTGTGATTTTTTTCTCTCTCCTCCATTATTAAAATAAATGAGGTATAAAAGAGAAAAAAAATCGACACATAATCTCAACCATTTATTTTAAAATCTAATGGTTCAGATTCATTCTCATGTTCTCACATAAAAATGACATTCTCATATGATACGTCACACATATATATATATATATATATATATATATATATTTCAATTTAGTGTTATTTCAATTATAAATTCACGTGACAATCTAGTTCTCAACCTTAGGTTGTCACATGTCAGTTTCTTCGCAACTTTGTGGCGATAATTTTATACTCACTGCATATCAGTTGTTACTTTTTTATATTCTTATGTTCCTCATTAAATAATTAAGATATATAACAATAATGAGAGTTGAAGTGCTTGAATAGGAGCAAAGAAAGTGTAATAACAAATAAATAGGAGCACATTTTCAAGTTATAACTTGATTTGTTTCCACTGATGAAGAAGTTATTATATCGATTTCGTGGAAAAACGTTAAAATTGTAAGTGACGTTGTTTAAAAGAATAAATTTGATTTAAATTTGTTTTTAATTTTGAATATATTGTTATATCCCAAAACATTGCATCCATAAAGGGGACATAGACTCTTTATTTTTATTTTTTTGTTACAAAGCAATGATTTTTTTTCACTCTACCATTTTATGCATGCCATGTGTTTGATGATTTGAAAAACATAACTTTATATATAAAAGTTATATGATGGGTGGTTATCTAAAGTAAGGAACCTTAAAGAATTCATGTTAAATTTTATGTAATATACACTTGATTATTCATCTTAAGCTATTGTATCAAGTGACCATAGCATGTTTGCGATGTTTTGTACCTTATCATTTAAATTTATGTACATTATTCTTATATTGGTTTTTTTTTCAAGAAAAGTTCTTGTAGCTAACTGATTTTGTCATATGTTAAGCTAAAATCCATTACTCAAGATTTCTGTAATAATTTTAATTAATTCAAATGATATTGGTGAGATTTCTTATAACAATTGCAGACACATTTGTCAAAATACACCATTTTAATATTTTTATGAATGATGTCAAATGATAAGAATCAAACATTACTCTAATATGTCTTACAAACGCTTCACAGTCACACGCTTTAACTTTTTTTTGTGCAACTACTACAATTGAGCATGTTTTAAATCAAATTTTGACCTAGTGATGAAGACTTGGGTTCTGAGAGTGTGCTTCTCTCAAGGTCTCTGTTTGAATCTCAATGGGTGCAACCAATTTATGTATTAAGCCAAGTCCATATAGAGTTTTACTTTGGCTTTAAATGGGCCCCTCACAAGTGGACTACATGATTGATTCTATTGGATTAATCGGTCGTAATGTTAGATAGCAATATTTAAAAAAAAGATATGGCTAGAGTAATAATCATCCTTGTTCATCAGTAGCAGCTAAATAATCATTCAAATAAGTTAAATTTTTTGCAAGCACAAGTTTATACTAGTTAAGAATTGTAATTTATAATATTTATAAGAGTTGAGATCTTCTAATTTTCTCTTATACATATGCCTGTAATGTTAGATGCTTTTTTTTAAATGCTATAATTTGTGCAAAAAACTTCAAGTTTGATGATTCACTTTTTTTTAAAGGCAAAGATCTTGCATAAAGTATTTTGCATAAAATATTCAAAGATGAAAAAGTACATACATATCCTATTCAAAACATGAAAAATAAACGCTCATACATAAAAGAATTACAACACAGAATCTCAAATACACCAACCTAATGTCATGTATGTAATGATAAATTTTACAAATTTCTATACAATTTAAGTGAAAAGTGAAAGTCACAAAATCATGTGTATGCTAGTTTGACAACTTTAATAATTTATGGAACCTTAAACAAATTTCTTGTAGAATTGTAAATCTTCTATATTTATTTTGAAATTGCAGCACTATTGTTTGAACACCCTATAATAACTCGCAAAATTAATATATTTTGCAACTATAATTTATATGAGATGCTATAAAAAAATCTGAATGTATATTGTTTAGACTTTTTCAAAATTACATATAAACACTAAAAACATACTTTTTGTAAATAATGAAAACAATTTCATAACTACATAGTTTCTCTATCTTATATCATTAACATGGAGAAGAAAAATACTTTAATGAACTCTTGACACACACATATATAAATCTTATCATAATATATAATTAAACTCCTTTAAGTTGATAATTTAAAAAAAAAAATTGTAACAATGCCCACACATCAAAATCAAATTGGGAACAAAAAAACATCTAAGCAGATTCCAAATGAAATACATATAAAAATGGAACTACCAGAAGTTTCAAGTGACATTAAATGACCATATAATTTAAGCAGCCTATGGAGAGAAATGAGCTACTATCTTTCATCTCAGAGATATATATCACTGTTACGAACCAACGAATAAATATAAAGTAAATAATATCAACAAATTTTAATATGAAACATCATGAAACTTTATCTATAACATCTTTCATTAATGCAAAGTTATTTAACATTCACTCACTGCATGTATTCTTTCCCTTTCACACATGTGGTTCAGGGTAATTTAGTATTTTAGTATGTTGCCCATGTGACCTTAGTATTTGTGTATAAATAGACTAGTGGTAGCTGTCATTTATATCATCATCTTTCTTACAACTTTTGTAGTCGTCATTGTAAAGCAATAAATATTCTTTCATTCCTTTAGTTTTCACAACCTTGTGCACTAACAATTTATATCTAGAGCTCTGGTTCGGATCCACAGGAAACACGAGTGAAACGGTGAGGCATTATGTGATTGATTTCGTTTCTTAAATTCGTGTTGAATCTTGAACGGAATCGTAACATAATCACATTTTATGATTATGCGGTATTGGGAAACACTATGTTTGGTGAGATCTGAGTGACTTGCACAAGGTTGAAGATGAATGGAATCAGTAGTCTGAGCACCAAGCTTCTAGTGTTTGACGGCAAGAACTGGAATCGTTAGATGATTCAGATGCATGTGTTGTTTGGCGCTCAAGATGTACTTGATCTCGTCAATGATGGTTACGTTTCAGTTGTACTTCCATAAAATGCAACTGATGCACAGAGAAATGCTCAGCGTGATCTAAGGAAGAGAAATTAGAAGGTGTTGTTCTATATCCATCAGTGTGTGGATGTGAGCGTATTTGAGAAAATCGTTGATTCGACGACGGCGAAGGTTGCGTGGGACACACTTCTTAGGTGTTACGATGGTGACGCATCAGTGAAGAAGGTGAAGCTTTAGTCTCTATGAAAGCAGTATGAGAATCTCAACATGAAGGACAACGAGAAGGTATCTGAGTACATCTCTAGAGTGATTCTGATCACGAATGAGATGAAAGCTTGTAGAGAAACCATTTCTGAACAAGCAATCATTAAGAAGGTATTGAGATCCTTTACTCCTCAGTTTTATTACATTGTGGTAGCAATAGAACATTCTAAGGATCTAAACACTATGAGAATTGGTGAGCTGCAAAGCAGTCTAGAGGCACAAGAGTTACGTTTGACTGAGAGAACTTCTGAAAGAGAAGTAGAGCAACAGGCTCTGAAAGCAACTTCTGGTAAGAAGCATCAGAAGCAGTCTTGGTCAGAAGCCAGAAGAAGATCTAATGGTGTTCAGAAGTCAGAAACCTCAATTTTTGATAGGCAAAAGAATGCTTAGAAGGGAAATAGAGGTATGACAAGAAGAAGATTCAGTGCTACTGTTGTAAGAAGTTTGACCATTTCGCTGTTGATGTTGGTCAAACAAAGAAAGGAAGTCAGAAGAAGCAAACGTAGCCAAAAGAGATTTTGATGATGAATTTGTGCTACTGATGGCTTCTGAATATGATGATATGAGTTTGACTAACTTGTGGTACATGGACAATGGTTGCTCAAATCATCTTACTGGAAATAAGAAATAGTTGGTTAACTTTGACTCTAGAAAGAGGACAAAGATCAAATGTGCTGATGATAAATACCTCAATGTTGAAGGTATGGGAAATGTCAGAGTCGTTCTGAACAATGGGAAAATATCATTGATTCAGAATGTGTGGTATGTACTTGGCATGAAAAGCAATCTAATGAGTGTATGACAACTAATTGAGAAAGGTTTTTTAGTTACCATGAAGGACAATCTTTTGAAGTTGTATAACTGTAATCAAAAGCTGATTATGGAGTCAAAATAGGGAAGGAATAGAACATTCAAGGTGAATATCAGAACTGCAAACTCTTGCCTTAGTGCAATAAGTGTTGTGAAGGAAAATGAGCTTTGGCATAAAAAACTTGGTCATCTGAATTTCAGAAGCTTAGGGCATCTGAATTCGAAGAAGCTGATACATGGAATTCCTACTATTAAAAAGCCTGAGAAGTCATGCAAAGTGTGCATGGAAGAAAAGTAACCAAGATTACCATTTGTGTCAGAAGTAGCTTTAAGAGCAAAGCATGCCTTGAGAGTAATGCATTCTGATGTGTGTGGTCCATTTCCAGTAGCATCTATTGGAAGGAACAAATACTTCATGTCATTTGTTGATGAATTCACAAGGATGACATGGGTATCCCTTATAAAGTTCAAACACTATGTGTTTGCTGAATTCAAGAAATTCAGAATGAAGGTTGAGAATCAGAGTGGTCAGACTCTGAAGATTCTTAGAACCGATGAAGGAGGCTAGTATAACTCCTCTAAGTTCAGAAAGTTTTGCGAGGAGAATGGAATTGAGCACAAGGTTACTGCTCCTTATACTCATCAATATAATGGTCTTGCTGAGAGAAGAAATCATATTTTACTTGATATGACGAGAAGCATGCTGAAGGAGAATAAGTTTCCTCACACCTTATGGGAAAAAGCTATTGCCACCGCAACATATATGCTCAACAGATGTCCAACAAAGAAACTGAAGGAAATAGTTCATATTCAGAAGTGGACTGAAGTCAAGCAAAGTGTTAGCCATCTGAAAGTGTTTGGTTTCGTATGTTACAAACACGTTCCAAAAGCCAGAAGACAGAAGTTGGATGATAGAAGCAAAGTGATGTTACTAGTGGGGTACCACAGTACATGTGTATACAAACTTTATTGTCCAGAAACTAATAAAGTTGAATTCAACAGAGATGTCATCGTATAAGAATTATAAGCTTGGGATTGGAATAAGTCTCAATCCAACTCTGGTGTGAGAACTTCTGAAGAAAAGTCAGAATTAGAAGTTTCTGAAGATGAGTCAGAAGCTGGAGAAGATTCTGAAGCTGGAGTAGACTCTGAAGGCGAGTCTGACTCTGATGGTGATTCTGACTCTGAAGAAGACTCAAAAGGTGAAGATAGTTCTGATTCAGATTCTGGTGGTGATTCAAATTCTGGGAATATTCCAAACTCTGAAGGTGGTCAAGGTTCTGGAGGAGATCAATCTTCTGAAGCAAGAGCTTCCGAAGGAGAAGCTTCTAAAGATATAACTTTTGGGGTTCTAGCATCCGAAGAAGATTCTGAACGAGGTCAGAGGCCACAGAGATTCAGAAACATCCCGAGAAGATTTTTAGAGTATGACATGCTACGAGATACTGAAATAGACTTTGAGGGAGAGGTTATTCAGTGTGCCATGGTAGTAGGCTTTGAACCAGTAAGTACAGAAGACACCCTTAAGAATAAAGTTTGTCTGAAAGCCAAAAAAGAAGAACTTGAGGCTATTGAAAGAAACAAGACTTGGAAGTTGACTAAGCTTCCAAAGGACAAGAAAACCATCAGCGTCAGATGGATTTTCAAGGTGAAGCTAAAGCCAGATAGATCAATTAGTAAACACAAAGCGATGTTAGTAGGAAGAGGATTTCTACAAAAACTTGGGCTGGATTATTCTGAAGTGTTTGCACTTGTAGCCAGTGTTTTAAAAACTGGACCGGAGATCGAACCGATGCAACTTGGAGTTTAAGGTTCAATTGGTTAAACCGGTTAAACTTTAGGTCGAACTGTTTATTAAATAAACTAATAATATGAAACTAAATTTCATAGATATGTCATACATAATTATAAGTTCACAACTTATTAAAATAAATATTTCAAAAATCCATTACAAATTTAATACAACAATATCGATAATACATAACATAACATAGTTCAACATTTTATTTCAACCATCATTTAAGAATATTTTAACCAAACTAAAGAGTTAAAATAAAATAAATTAAACTAATTCAAACCAAAGTTAAATAATAGAATATAGTAACTAAAATAAAGTTTAAATAATTAAGAATACCTAAGTTAAATAAGATAGAATACCAAAATATAAATAATATAATATACTTCATTAAACAACAAAAAATCGAATTTAAGTTGAATTATGACAAACAAGTCTTAATTGACAACAACGAACAATATTGACTTGAACGACAATCAATATTGAGTTGGACATCGTGACTGTGTTTAAAAGAGACAACATGGTGATGGTGGAGTGTGGTTGAAAGAAAAAGTATAATAGAGTGACAAAACTTAAAAGTTTGTATGGTTGTAAGAAACACACATAATTCTTTTTCGTGATTAAAGAATGAATGTTAAGTTTTGATATTAACATATTAAAATAAATTTAAAAAATTAAAAAAATGGTCAATTTGATGCATTTTTTTTAATCGGACGGTTTTACAAAACCGGCTCCGGTTATTTGGTTCGAATGGTTTTGCACGGTTCAATTTGGTATTTCCGGTTTTACTCCGATTTTGACCCACTAGCAGTTTTGAAAGGTTAACCCAACCAGATTCATCTCCAATTTAAGGTCCTAGCGGTTCGGTCCGGTTTTTAAAACATTTCCTGTAGCTAGACATGAAACAATTAGACTGATGATTGCAATAGCTGCTAACAAGACTTGACCTCTGATGCATTTAGATGTGAAATTTACATTTCTGAATGGTCCATTACAAGAAGAGGTATACGTGTCACAACCTTCTGGATTTGTTAAAAAGAATCAAGAAGGGATGGTGTACAAATTACATAAAGCTTTGAATGGATTTAAGCAAGTGCCCAGAGCTTGGAATCTGAAGATTGATTTATTTTTCAAGGAGCAGGGGTTTCAGAAATGTGAGATAGAGTACGATGTTTATGTTCAACATACCTTTGAAGGCAACATGAGGTTACAACATACCTCTGAAAGCATACCTCTGCTGCAATTATTGAATAAGAAACGTGACTTGATGGAACACTAAGTTACAGTGAAATAATATTATATGAGGTTTTATGTAGCATAAATAGGGGATACACTCCACCTTATTTCTCATTCACTTAAACAAGTTAGTTCTACTTTGTTTAGGCTTGGTTCCGTGAAATTCTAAAATTAACAAGACTCTAGTAGTATTTTTCTTCATTTCGGGTAAGTCGTTATAATGCATAAATTTTAATATTAATTTTTAACTACTGTTTTATTATTGTAATAATGTTCAAATATTTTTATTTATTTAAAATGTTATTAAGGTCATACTCTCGGTAAATTTTAAAACCTATCAAATATAAACGAGGGTATAATTTAATTAACATTTGAATTGAATAAATATTTAAAGTTTTAAAATAAGATTTTATAAGTTATAATTAATTAATTATATATTATCATTTCCTAACAACCCGACAATCGACGAAAACTAGGTTCTTTTCAAGATTTAAAAGTGACGTCGAGGAAATTTTGGCAGCAACAAAAGGTGGGGGAAAGATTCCGTACTCGTTGGGACGGTTAACGTAAAATAGCTTAATATATATGTGTAGTGGTGACCCAAGCCCTACTAGAGATAAATAATTAAGGAGAGTCTGTTCTTGGATAACGATTTTGACAAATCACTAAACGAGGTTAAGCTGGCCTTAATTATTTATCATAGGAATAATTTATGATAATTGAGGGTGTATTGTGCTTGCATTATATGATTAATTGTCTAAATGTTTATTTATTGATACTTGCATGATTGTGATGGTTAGACTAAGAAAATGATCTATTACTCCTTGAGATGAGAAACAACAACATCGTTAGATATTAAGTGTTAGATTCCCATAACAGAGAAAAAGTTGGATACATTGAGTAGTTGTATTCGGTTGGGTTTTGGCTAAGGAAAAACTTGGTCGAATATGTCCTTTACAGTTTGCCTCTCTTTCATGGGAAGTCAACCATACTCTATTTATTGTACGAACTGAATTTACTAGGTAAATGTAAGGTTGCAAGGTGAATTGATAATAAATACATTTTGAGGTTGTTAATAGTAATTGGAAATCAACGTAGCAATATAGCGTACGTAAAAACTAAAATGATGAATTCTTGAAGATTAAATTACTACTTGGGGTTAGAGTTGCTATAATAAAATTTAAAGTACATGTAGACTGCATTTAGGAATGTGTAAGTCCACTGGCGTGTGTATGGGAGCACGAGGTTGATCAGCTGCTTGAATCCTGACGAGGATTATTATTGCGCACTTGGCAAGATAATTAGATCTTGGCCTATTTTCTTAGGGGCGATCGACTTATAACACTTGGACTCCACGTGAAGTCAGGCGGCGTTGCTCTTGGTTAATGGGAGGACGTTGGTGGCATGTGGTATCATGAATTTTGATCTCGGTAATTGGGAGGACGTCCTTTACAACGTTTGGCCTAAGTCAGCATATAATTTAGAAATGCATCAGGATAAATATAAACATTTGAAGATGACACGCTTGATTGATTACTTGTGTTTGACATATATATTATTATTTTACACCCCATTCCCACTTTTAAACTTGTACGAAAATCTTAGCCCTGAGTTCTTTTTATCTTGCATCTTTAGATTGATCTATGGAGATCAGATGACAAACTAGACTCCCTCTTACATTCCGATAGTCCAAGAGTGAAGGCCAAGGAGTGACATGGAGTTGGATTACGACGACATCGAGATTAAGGGTTGTTAGCGTTTTGTCAAACACTCATCACATCTCTACTATTACATGATATTATGTACAGTCAGGATAAGTGTCAGTCTCGTTGGGCTTAGGAAGTCTTTTTTGTTATGATTTCTTTTGATTTCCTTTACATACTTTTCTTTTAAGTTTTATCTACGTGGAAGTGCCACTAGTATTTGTTGTGTCAAACTCTATGTAAAAATTGGAAGCATATATATATGAAGCAATATGTTTTAATCAGTTAAATCTTGTTATTTAAAAGTTTCAAAATTACAGTATTTTTATAAAGGTTTCTAGGTTTTTAATTAGAATTCCACTAATGAGACATATGTTATCTCAAAGTCATTGAGGTATTTGCTAAGTTTAAATTTATGGTCGAAAGACAGAGTGGTCGAAAGCTCAAGATTCTAAAGACGGATCGTGGTGGAGAATATGTGTCAAAAGACTTTGACACATTATACGAGAAAAAAGGTATTGTGTATAAGGTGGTGCCACCCTACATTCCACAATAAAATGGAAATACTAAAAGGAAGAACATAACCATAATGAATATGGTGAGAAGTATGTTGAAAGGTAAACATCTACCCAAAGAATTATGGGAATAACCTGTATCGACTGCAACATACTTTTTGAACATATGTCAGACGAAAAAGCTAGAAGGAATCACACCATAAGAATGTTGGTTTGGTGTCAATCCTAACTTAAGTAATCTAAAAATATTTGGATCTATAGCACATAAACATGTTCCTGATCAGTTAAGAAATAACTTGATGACAAGTCGAGTCAAATGATCCTAATAGGATATCATTCGGCTGGTTAATACATGTTATTCGACCTAGTGAATAATAAAGTATTGATTAGCAGGGACATAATCATAGACGAGCTTAAGGAATGAGATTGAACTGAAAATGTAAAGAAGGATTCAATGAGAATCTTATGTGAAGAACCAACAAGTGAAGTCGAAAGAGAAGTTCGACAAAAAGAAGTCAGAGGTCAAGCAAGCACAATCATACCTTAAAAAATAAGATACATGTCTGCAAGGTTGCAAAAATGTGTGATTACATCAGATGATGTGGTTAATGATGAAGGTGACCTAACACACTATGATTTCTATGCAGATGTCGAACTAGCCAATGCAGTTGAGGTATTGAAGGATTCGAAGTGGATGAAAGCGATGAATAAGGAACTGAAGTCCATTGAAGTCAACAACACTTGGTTACTTGTCAAATTGGCTCCAGGCAAGAAGGTAATTGATGTGAAATGGGTATACAAGGTGAAGTTAAATCCTAAAGGAAAAGTAACTCACCACAAGGCAAGACTTATGGCAACATAATTTCTTCAAAAAGAAGGAATTGACTTCGACGAAGTTTTTGTACCTGTTGTTAGGATCAAAACAATCATGTTGGTTGTTGGTCTAACAAATATGAACAACTGACATATGTGTCAGATGAATGTGAAATGTTCATTCCTGAATGACCCCTTAGACGAAGAAGTTTATGTTGCACAACCAGTTGAATTTGTGAAACAAAGCTAAGAAAGAAAAGTATACAGGCTGCATAAAGCCTTGTATGGACTGAAACAAGCTCTAAGAGCTTAGAATAAAAAGATAGATAGTTTCCTAAGGGAGAAAGAATTTTTGAAGTGCACAACTGAGCATGAAGTATATGTAAGAAGAGATCGAAGACTTCAAAGGTGATCTTAGCAAAGAGTTCAAAATGTCTGATATGGGCAACATTTCATACTTCCTTGGTATCGAATTCTACAAGAGTAGTAAAGGCCTATTAATGCATCAAAGAAAATATGTAAATGAAATACTTAAAAGATTTAAGATGGAAGACTGTAATGCAAATTTGACACCTGTTGAATCAAGACTACAACTGTAAAAAAACTCTGATGAAGATGACGTCGACCTAACATAGTACATAAGACTTATTGGGTCATTAAGATACCTTTCTCACAAAAGGCCTGGTCTAGCATACAATGTAGATATGATAAGTATAATCATGCAGAAGCCAAATGTATCACATCTAGCAGCGACGAAGAGGATACTAAGGTATCTCAGAGGAACTCTCGACTATGACATTCTATTTTTTGCATCTGATGAAGAAAAAGAATGCAAGCTAGTGGATTACACCGACTTAAGTTAGTGTAATGATGTCGAGGATAAAAAATCCACAGCTGGTTGTGTGTTTATGCTAGGTGGTGCACCAGTTGCTTGGAACTCAAGAAAAGATCTAGTGGTAACATTGTCGTCATGTGAAGCAGAGTACATAATTGCTTCTCTTTGGGCATCTCAAGCAACATGAATGGTTAATTTGGTCGAAGAAATTATAAGGAAGAATCATGGAGCAATTACCATGAAGATCGACAACATGTCTCCTAGCAATATTGTAAATAAGCAAACACATCGAAATGAAGTTCCATTATCTCCGAGAGCAAGTAACAAATAGGAAGCTGAACTTGAAACATTGTAGAATAGAGAATCAGATTGCAGACATCATGACGAAAGGTGTTCAGGTTGAAGTGTTCAAAAGACTAAGAACAATGATGAATGTAGATAACTTCGACACAATGAATTAGGTGATGTGTTGAGAATATAATTATTTCTGTCAAAGCACCATTTCGACAGAGTCTGTTATTGTCGAAATGCTCTGTGTATAAATTGTATAGCTGTCGAAATGTCGAAGAAGTGTATCTCGATAGAAATTTTGACTTACCTTTATTTTGTGTTTTTAGCTGAATTAGGTTAGTTGGATATCACTTAATGTGTAAGCAATCTCAGTATATAAATAGGGAGATACCCTATCATTATAATAATGCAGTTACATAGAGAAAAGATTGAATAAACTCCAGTTTGAAGGCAGAGAGAAACTTTGTAGAAATATTCTTCTTCTTTTTCCCCTTTTCTCTCAAACCCTAATTTTTTTCTTCCTTGATTCATTTTTCTTCTTTAATAATCGGTGCATAGTGGAATCATCTTGCAACCAATGTGTGGTTGATTCACTTGAGTGAAAAGTGAAGAATAAGAGGAGGAACCAATTGGAAGAATTGATTCTTGTTTGTCAAGATTGATTCAGAAATCTCCAAATTTTAGGTGTAATTCCAATAATTGACACTTCTAATAGTTAAATCAACCATTAACACAACCCTTAATGCATTCACAACAACATTGAAACACCAACATTGTTAATACTTTTTGAAAATAAACTAATCAAGCATAATCACATATGTTAGTGTCAACTAATGCCCACACAACACATGTAAGACACTGTACATGTCTTCCATCAGAAGTGTTTATGTTACGAAACATACAACAACTCCCCTAACCATATACTCCACTATATTTTATCAAAATATCAATTGTCCTTTATTATCGTGCTAAACACCAAAGCCTAAAATCAAAACTGCAGTCAGCTAATACTTTTATAATTTAATCAAAATTAAACTTTAAAACCACTGAGAATCCATTAGAGTTCAACATCAAGAGCTACCAAGAAGACATATCAACATTCAATAATATTGTATCAATGGTTCGTTCTTTTAGCAACTTATAATAATACTACCTATAATTCTTCTAGTATTTAACCATCATACAATGATGTTACAACACCTAAAATTACGCACATTGCACAAAATACGTAAAATTTAATAAAAGACATTTAGATGTGCCTAATTCTTATTACAATTAAAAAATATTAATCCTATTTAGTCGCTAAAAACTAATTATCAAATAATAAAACTAAATTAAAAGGAATAAATACATTTTTATTTATAAGACTTATGTATGAGTTTAACTTAATAACAAAGACTAAAATTATTGACATAAAATATGTAGACTATAAATTAAAGAGTTTTTTTATAAAAATAAAATAAAATATATAAAAACTAAAAAATATATATAACCATTTAATATATCTATTTAATCAAATGAACAAAATTTACCCAACATTTAATAAATCAAACCGAAATAATGAGCAAAATAACAACTCATTTACACTCTAATCTCCAACAACAACTATTAAAGCCTAGATTGCCTAAAAAAACACTAGATTATGTCAAAAGAAACAACTATTCACAATGATATCACACCTTGAGTAAACCCTAAATCCATAAAGCCAACCCCTAATTTGTAACAAGCAAGCAAGCCACAGAATTTCCTCTTGTGGGCCACGCCACTAATTACCTTTCCATCAACCAATACCCAAATTACCATTGACAAAGAACATTGTTTAACCCTAGTAATTTAATTAATAAAAAAATAAACATTAAAAGTAAAACTCACTTCAAAATATATTTTCCTCTACACTACAACCACATCCAAAAATTCTTCATTTCCAAGTGTATAAGATTCATAATATAAGATAGACCCGTATCAAATAAAACAAAATAATTTTTTTATTAAAAAAAATAAAAAATAAATATTATCATCTCAAACTTATAGATCAATATCTTACATACATTTAACTTAACTATTACATATCAATTAAGTATCTTAAATAAAAATTATTTATCATACTTTTTTTAATTTGAAAATACAATATCTCCTTAATCTTTTAATAAAAAAGATAACACGAATTTCTTTAAATTTAGCTAAATTATTTAACTTCATTTATTTCATCATATATCACCTAAAGCTCTATTTATTTTGTTGTAAGAATAAATAAATAAATATTTATTTTAGGTGTTTGTGTTATTATATATCTTCGCACAAATATATAAACACGCATATAAATCGCATTGTGAACTCTCTTCTCTTCACCCTTCGCACAAATTTGCATTCTTTTCTTCTTCCTCCTCTTCAGCGTGCAAAATAAGAGCTTCTTCCATCTCTCGTTTTCCGAGTTTCTCAGTACCATACTTCGCTGCTAAACTTCATTGCGTCTCAGATTGTTCATTGTTGTGAGTTACTCGAACCTTCAATTTCTTTTTTATTTTATTTTTATTTTATTTTATTTGGTTCAGTTTCTTATTTGTTGAAGGAAAAAAAACTTGTTGCATAGGGTTCTGAAGTGTTTCTACACTTCACAATCAATGTTTTTCGTTTGAATCGTTTCTCAAGGGTTGGAGATTGTTATCACGTTTGCTTTACATTGAAGAAAAAGCTAATTTTGTTTTTTGATTTTTTTGATTCTATTTTTTTGTCAGGATTTGGCTTTTCTGGTTGATCTGTGTTGCAATCTGCGGTTGGAATTGTTGCTGGTGTTGGATGTCTTTGTGAATTCATTTCGGTTAGATCTGTTTTCTGTTGTTGCTTTTTTGTTCTTATGTTCTAAGTTGGGTTTTCTAGGATTTTGAGTTTGAAATTTGAATGCATGATTTAGGCTGTGTTTTGTTTCTTTGTTCTTGATAGAGAGATGAAGAGGTCCAAAGATGATGTTTACATGAGTTCACAACTCAAACGCCCCATGCTGTCTTCTAGAGGAGAACCGTAAGTTCTATTTTTATTTTTTTTGTTTTTAGTTTCTTGTTTCGTAGATTGTTTTTCTATGTTTTTTACGCCTTGATGAAATAGAGTTTTTACAGTATGATAGCTGGTGTTTTGTATTTCTCGTTTGTTCGAAAGTTGTTTTTTTTGTGTTTTTTATTTTTTATTTTATTTTTATGTTTGACTTGGTGAGATAAGATCAGGTGTTTCTTTGCTGGATGGTTTAGTTTATCTGGAATTTCTATTTTCTAGAGTTAATTTCATTTCTAAGTTCTTTAATGTAACTGAAACCTAAAAGTTAATTTGTTTATGGTTTTATGCACTTGTTTTATCTATGTTTGTAGACCTTTACTATATTGAGAAAAGCGTTCGTGAAGTACTTTGTTTTTAGTTTGTTCAATGTACTTAATAGTTTTTGAAAATTTGTGGAATGTAGCTCGGGGCAACCTCAGGTGATAAGTGGTGGTCAGAAGTTAACGACAAATGATGCCTTATCATATCTAAAGGCGGTAAGGGAAATGTTTCAAGATGATAAGGAGAAGTATGATGAGTTTTTAGAAGTCATGAAGGATTTTAAGGCCCAAAGGTTTGTTTATGTTGTACTTCATTCTTATTATTAGCACCACATTTTCATTTTCTTGGTAGAAATTGATTGGTGTCTTGTTTGTTCTTTTGGTTAGAATTGATACAGCTGGTGTCATAGAAAGAGTAAAGGAGCTGTTTAAAGGACATAAAGATTTAATTTTGGGATTTAACACCTTCTTGCCAAAGGGATATGCAATCACACTTCCATTGGAAGATGAACAACCTCCACAGAAGAAGCCTGTTGAATTTGAAGAAGCTATAAATTTTGTGGGCAAGATTAAGGTAAAAACAATATTGAGTTTGATGCATGTTTGTCTTCCAAACCAACACGCATACTAAAGGCTTGCCCCAGTGACATGGACCACTGGAATGCTAGCCGATTTAAATGCAGGTCTATGAAGAAGTTGGCAGTGACACTGCCTCAAAAATCCAGTGTTCCATCTTGGTCAAATCTCTTATGCATTATAACAAGATCAATTCAGCATGCACTATTTAACTTTCGATTCTGATTGTGTTTTTTTATATGCAGACTCGTTTTCAAGGCAATGACCGTGTTTACAAGACTTTTTTAGACATACTAAATATGTACAGAAAGGAAACCAAGTCTATCACTGTGGTTTACCAAGAGGTCTGTTCTATCATTGCCTATGCTATCATGTTCTAATTTTTTTTAATTGTATTTTGGTTTACCTATTTTTCCTCCCTTGATAGGTGTTACGGTCCTTTATACAAACATTTTAACTATATATTGCAATTCTCCAGGTTTCTGCCCTCTTTCAAGACCATGCAGATCTTCTCGAGGAGTTTACTCATTTCCTTCCTGATACCTCTGGAGCAGCCTCTGCTCATTTTGCTTCTGCTCGTAATTCTCACCGAGATAGGAGCTCTGCAATGGCAACAGCAAGGCAAATGCATGTTGACAAGGTATATTTCTCTCTCTCCTAGTTCTTATAACCTTATTTTTTTATAGTTGACTATTAAGCTAAGCTAATATATTGCTTTCTCAATGCCAGAGAGAAAAGACAACAGCTTTGCATGCTGATCGTGATCTCAGCATTGATCATCCTGATCCAGAACTGGACAGAGGTGTGATGAGGGCTGATAAGGAGCAGAGAAGACGCGAGAGAGAAAAGGACCGGAGAGAAGAGAGAGATAGGAGAGAACGGGATAGGGATGATAGAGATTATGATAATGACGGTAATCGCGAGCGCTTATCCCACAAGAGAAAATCTGGTCATAGAGCTATAGACTCTGGTACTGAACTATTGCATGATGCAGATGAAAAGCTTGACATGCGGCCTATCTCGTCCGCTTCTGAGGATAAAAGTTCTTTGAAAAGTATGTCAGTAACTTCAATATTATTTATTTGTTACAGTGCACAGTATTTTAATAGCAGAAACACATACTTTCAATCTCATATCATGTTCGCCTACAAAGAAATGAATGGAACATATAAAATGTAGATAGCCAATAATAGCTCCTGAAAAAAATATTTCTAATGCAAAAATTTATATTCACTTTTGCCAGTTATAATGGTATAAAGTAGAGAAATTATGATATTTGTTATTGATTGAGTTATCTAGAACTACTGAGAAATGCTAGCTATTAGGCCATATAAAGTACAAAGTTTTTTTCTCCATGTTTTATTTATAAGAAGAAAAATCATTTTCCAATTTGTTTTGGTGTTGTAACATTTGTTGGATAGTAAATTTAACTCTTTATTTCCTTTATGCTTCATTTTGAACCTTAAAAATCTGTCATCTCAGGTATGTGTAGTCCAGTGCTTGCTTTCCTTGAAAAAGTCAAGGAGAAGTTAAGAGGTCCTGAGGATTACCAGGAATTCTTGAAGTGCCTACATATCTACAGCAGGGAAATAATCACCAGACAAGAACTACTGGCATTGGTATGGTTTATACTTTCAAATTTTTATAAGCTACACATTTCTGGAAATAATTGGTACTCTTTAATTTAGTTTGGTTTGCGCTGCCCATTAACCTTCGATAAAATATTCTTATGGTGAAATACGGAAATGAAGAATTTATTTTGGGCACATCGGGAAAATTCATGCACACAGCTGCCATTTTTTGGCACGTAATGGTGCAGTGAGAGGAGCCAATTGCAACGGTTATGTTAGGGTAAACGGTCAAAAGATTAAACAATGAATTTTGTTATTTCTTAGTGAAAGTGGTGTAGAAAATGTTGAATGATATTGTGATACAAGTTAATTTTTTGTTGAACATAACTAAGCTTCACTCTATTCAGTTTCGGATTAGATTGATATGATGTTAACTTTTATTCATTTCGCATTGTGAAATTTGTTCTTTTGAAGCATAGTATGTAATTGCTGATATCTAGTTGGCTTATTCTCTTAGGTGGGTGATTTACTGGGAAAATATGCTGATATTATGGAAGGATTTGATGAGTTTGTGACACAATGTGAACAAAATGGTAATGTTCAAGCTATTTTTTCCCTTTCTACTAAATCTAGTTTTCTTTTCCTTTTTTTCCTTTTTTTATTATTTCTAATCAAGTGCTTTCATGTAGAAGGATTCCTTGCTGGTGTCATGAATAAAAGTAAGTTATATGGTTTTCTCTTTTCAATCTTCAATAGATGCACCCCCTTCCCTTTATTTTTTTCTAGCACGGACTCACATGAACATTGGCAGCTTTATCTTCTGGTCCAATAAATCTGACGTTATTTTTTCATCAGAATCCTTGTGGAATGAAGGACATGGACAGAAACCAATGAAGGTAGAGGATAAGGATAGAGACCGTGATAGGGATGATGGGGTGAAAGAAAGGGATCGTGAACTTCGAGAAAGAGACAAATCCACTGGAATTGCCAACAAGGATGTTTCTATTCCTAAGGTGTCTTTAAGCAAGGACAAGTATGTAGGAAAACCTATAAATGAACTGGACCTGTCTAACTGTGAACAATGTACTCCTAGTTACCGTCTTCTACCAAAAAATGTATTGGTTCTTTGCTTGTCTCTTCATTTTTAGCATGTTTCTATGAAATCTGAGATTTCATTGCTGATTGTGTTATATATGTATAATATCTTTGTTTACACAGTACCCAATACCGATAGCTAGCCAGAGAACTGAACTAGGTGATGAAGTATTGAATGATCACTGGGTTTCTGTTACGTCAGGAAGTGAGGATTATTCCTTTAAACACATGCGCAAAAATCAGTATGAAGAGAGTTTGTTTAGATGCGAAGACGACAGGTTATTGCTTACCGTTGATTTTAATTTACTCTTAAAAATACTTATTTGTTTGATTTATTTTGTATCGGTTGGTTGTAGTCATAGTTGCTACGTGTTTGTTTAATTTTGACATCACATGGTTGATTTGAGAGGTGTTATTTCCATAAGATTTTTATCACTAATACTTTTCTGATATTATTTTATTCTATGCTTGCAGGTTTGAACTTGATATGTTGCTAGAGTCTGTTAATGTGACAAATAAGAGAGTTGAAGAGATCTTAGAAAAAGTTAATGCTAATATCATTCCAGGAGACATCCCAATTCGTATTGAGGAACACTTAACAGGTTATGTGCTTTTCAATTGATCAATGAAATTTGTCTACATAAAAATGCAATATGATGTAATTTCCTTATATTTTGTATTCTGATACAATCATCTTGGTGTGTTCTTTCAGCCCTAAATCTTAGGTGCATTGAACGATTATATGGCGACCATGGGCTTGATGTGATGGATGTATTGAAAAAGAATGCATCTCTTGCTTTGCCTGTGATATTAACCCGCTTGAAGCAGAAACAGGAGGAGTGGGCAAGATGCCGCGCAGATTTTAATAAAGTTTGGGCTGAAATATATTCGAAAAATTATCACAAATCACTTGATCACCGAAGCTTTTACTTTAAGCAGCAGGATGCAAAAAGCTTGAGCACTAAAGGTAAAGTATTAATTTTCTCCAATAACACGAAATTTTTGATTATTTTTAACAATTTAAATAAATTGGAGTTTTTTTCTACTGCCACCAAAAGTTTACTTACACCACAATGAACTTGGTGGAGCTAGAGGAGAAGACAACTTCGACATAATGTTGAGGGATGAGAATCTGGTGTGGTGGATTGGGGGTGGTTGGAACATACAGACTTCATCACACAAGTTAGCAATGATCCATTATGTGGGAAAATTGTAGAATGAGTGTGTACCTGTTATCTTAGCTTTTAACTTCTTTATATAGTAGTTTGCTTTAGTTGTGTTTGGCGGGAGATTCAGTTAAGCATGTGACTGATTGCGCATATGGCAGTGTGGATTGCAAACACGAAGTATGGGATTCGGTTATATTCAGCACGTGCCTTATTTGGGAATTTCCTTTGCTGAAGGATGTTCTTTGAGTTCTTCGTTTGGGCTGTTGGACTGTATTCCAATGTTGTCAAGATTGAGATCTTGCCTAGTATTGAGAGGGACTAGCAAGATAGCAAAACGTAAGACTGTAATAAGTATTGTAAAATTCTACCAAAACACAATTACTTAAGACTAAAGGGCATTGCAAGAGTATAAAAGTTAGGATTGTATGATCTCACCAAATTAAAAAATACACATGCATGCATTAGCATAACTAAATTGAATGAAATAAGATAAATAAGTTAAAAAAATTATTTAAAATTCATTAACTAAATTAAGAAAATATTTAATATTGAATATAATTAATTTAACACAGTTAAGAAATGTTAAAATTAGCTAGGGAATAAAGGATACTTAATTAATTAAATATAGTTAGTTATGAACTTAGCCCAAACCAATATTATCATATAAAGCTAGAATATTTAAAATTAGTTGGAAAAGAAAATGAATGAAAAGTATAGGATGCATTATAAGTTTTAGAATTAGGCGACACATGTCAAAATAATAAGGATTAGGCCACTCTACTATTGTACTAGATAAATGTACACGTTTGTAGCCTTGCTGATTGTATAGCCAAGAAAGCCTCTATTTTAGTATTCTCTGCTCTATCCCTTTTTCTCTGCTGGTTAATGCTACTGTCCCTCCATCTGAGTGTAACGGCCACATCAACCATTAGCTAATGTTCTTGTCCCTCCATCTGAGAGTAACGGCCTTAGCGGCCATTAGCTGATGTTCCTTGTTTGAGCCTAACGGTCACAAGGGTTATTAATATTATTGCCTCCTTGTATGGCAAATTCTTCAAGATTGTTGTGTATGCCCGCAGATGGGTTATTGATACCAGGCTTGCATCCCGCCCTTAACTTAAGCTGACCACGAGACCATACGAGCTTATTTAAGGGGTATGATTCATTGATGCCGAGTTGGTATCTAGCCCTTAGCTTAAGCTGATCACAAGACCGGGCGAGCTCGCCACCTCTTCCAAACGACGAGCTCTTGTGGTTCTCTCTACTCTTTCCCTCTGAGTCTTCTTCGGGCTTGATGCATGGAGTGCGGAGGTCAGGTGATGTAGAGTGGATCTTGAGTCGATATGAATATATTGGTACAACTATTATAATGAGCGAGCCTAAATAGCCCAATACTCTTTATAGAGGAAAAAAGCTAAAAGAATCCTAAATTTCTTTCGCCCATCAGTCGTATACAACATCGTCAGCAACACAACATCGTTATGCCATCCTTCCTTCTTCAAAGTTCTTTGTAGAGTAAGACGACTGCAAGATTTTTGAGAGGGGGAGAGACCAAGAACAGTTGGACAAATAGAGGTTTGTTGCGTGAACCTGACCAAGATTCAAGTGTAAAATGGGCAAGATCGCTTTGATATCATAAAATTGGTCAATGTCACGGTTAAAATCTCTATTTCACTTGTGATCTTAGTAGGAAGCGGTTTTGCACAAGATTCAACTCAATCCAGGGGAGTAGAAAAATCAAGGGGAGTAGTTATTCTCTTGTCGCACTTTTGATATCCTTACCGCATTGCATTTGGGGCCTTGGGGCCAAATCAGAACAATTCTCCCCATAACTGTCTGGTTGGTGGAGCCGATGTGTTGTATTTTCCCGCCTTATTGGTGTCCAAGGTCGTTATTGGGATTTAGGTTGGGCCATACTATTTTTTAGTGAATGGGCTATTCTTATTGGGGTGTCTGAAGTTTGTCGATCGTTTACTTATAATGATGAAGTGTTTTGAAAATCTTGAGTCTATACAAGACCTATTGGGTTGAAAGATTGTAACTTGAAGTTTGCAGCACATATCGTAAAATCTTACTAATTCAACTTAAAATGCAAAATCATATGAAGTTATACTTAACACGTGCATAATTATTTTAGAATTGAAATACTAATAAAGGATAACAAATACTAGAAACCAAATTCATTGATAGAAAGTTGAAGTTAGAAAACAATAGAGTTTGGGACCCGAGGCATAAGGCCAATATTTGCTCCTAAGGAAAAAGAAGTGAGAGGAGTTGTTTGTGGAATTGTGACCATAGTTATGTATGTCGTCGTCGAATGCACAATGAGATCAATTTAGTATGCAAATGTTTGAACAATGGCTTGTGGCAGGCAAATGTA
Organism: Lathyrus tuberosus; assembly: GCA_022829125.1. Taxonomy (NCBI): domain Eukaryota; kingdom Viridiplantae; phylum Streptophyta; class Magnoliopsida; order Fabales; family Fabaceae; genus Lathyrus; species Lathyrus tuberosus. The sequence goes on along the minus strand of JALAZF010000622.1, from coordinate 2,029,022 downwards.
GGAAAAGGCATCAATCTTTGAGATGTTACGAGCAAGAGAAACCTAGGTTTTTCTCCAAAAACTGACCCATGAGTTCTAGACGATCTTTGTGATTTTCCTGCGATCCTCACCCTTATAATCTTGTAGGCATTGTAGCTTGCTTAGGAGTTTTTGGATTGTAGGCTTGTGCAATCCCATAATCTGCATCGCGATCTTACCAACCATGGTGCTTGTAAAGCTCTTTTAACTTGTGTGCCTACCAGGTCCTTGGAATTATTTCGTCTCGAAGGGTCTCAATAGTGTGGGTTTCTAAATGTGTCTTGGTGGTCACTCAATAAGGACCTTCCAAGTTATGGGCTAGTTTACCTTGGTGGACGTTTTTACTCCCCAGCTGAGGTCCCCTTATAAATACTCGAGTTACTACTCATCGGTTATAGGGTGTCAAAGTTTTTTGTTTGACGACGACATCACTCATAACATCCATTTGTCTTTCTTCTACTAAGAGATTGAGGTCGTCACGCCGAAGTTGAGTATTGTGTTATTGTTGAGAGGTATTGGGTTCACCTGTAGGGCTCCTTTATTTCCACATGGATAGGGCCCTTGTGCCTACATTTTGTTAGAGCCGAAGAAGAAGAACCACCTATGAAGCCTGAAGAAATGTAGAGGAATAAGAATATGGTTTGATGGATCAAGGGTGTTTGGAACCTGGGGAGATTCAACACTCAAGTAAGCAATGATCCTATCCTATGTGAGGGAAAATCATTGTTTGGTTAATGTGTTTCAACGTTGTTAAGTAACGGCGCTATAAGCACCATAATATAGTAGAATTTGAACAAATCGTTATTGTTCTTCAATATGCCATGTTGTACAAAATAGTCATTGTTCTTCAATATACCATGTTGTACAAAATATTGTCAAATAACAGCTTGAACAAATCACTATTGTTCTCCAATATGCCATAGTACAAAATATTGTCAGATAACAGCTATGGCATAACATTGTTAGGTAATGTAATTTGAACAAACCGCACTAACCGCTATGTTCTGCAATTCGCGATTGATAATATAGTTGTGCTAGGCGGAAGATTCAGTTGATCAAGTTAACTGGTTCGCACATATTGTGGCGTGGATTGGGTGTGAAGTGGGGGATTCACTTATATTTAATATGTGCCTCTCTTGAAATGCCTTGGGCTTGATTTGTTGAAGGGTCCATTGGACCAGAACATTAACAATGCCGGATATCATCTTTATTCTATTGTTTATTTTGTTTTTTTCCTTCCGATTTAGTTCCTTTTTGATAAGTATGCTCACCCTTCCCCATGTTTTTTCCTTTGAAAGGAATTTATACGCACACAATTTGTACAATGGAATGTATCTTCGATTATATTGATTTAAAACACTTGATTTCTAGAGCCGTTGTGCACATACATTGCAAAATAAGTGTTACGTTATTATTTGAGCACAATGGAACTTGGACTCACATTTATGTGGTGATCCTGGTGTAAACATTTTTTTAATTCTTCTGACTCCTAACTCCTTTTACTGTGGATTACAGCCTTATTGGGAGAGATCAAAGAAATTAGCGAGAAGAAACGAAAAGAAGATGATGTTCTTCTTGCCATTGCTGCTGGAAATAAACGGCCTATTCTTCCTAACTTGGAATTTGAGTATTCTGATCCAGAGATTCACGAAGATTTGTATCAACTTATAAAATATTCATGTGGAGAAGTTTGTACAACTGAACAATTGGATAAAGTCATGAAGATTTGGACAACATTTTTAGAACCTATACTTGGTGTTCCTTCTCGACTGCGCATTCCCGAAGACACTGATGATGCTGTCAAGGCTAAGAATGATTCTGCCAAAACTGGCACAACAAGTATTGCCAAGGGTCATAGTAGTCCTGGTGTCGGTGCTACCATAATGAATCCTAAGAATTTAAACACTAGTAGAAATGGGGATGCAAGTGTTCCATTTGAATTCTCAAATTCCTGCAAAGAATGGCAAGCAAATGGGGTTGGTGGGGTTAAAGAGGATGATTGTCTCAAATCATACCGTTCAGGCCCTAAAACTGAAACTTTGGGAAGTAGTACACTGCAGGGTAAAATTCATATAGGTGCATCCATTCCTGATGAAGTATCAAGAATCACTGAACAGTTGGCGAATGCTAATGTCTCATTGTCCTCTGGAATGGAGCAAAGTAATGGAAGAACAAACATAAATAATGCAACAGGTGGGCAACTTGATAAAAGAATGATGACAATACTTGATGTTTACTGTACCATTTAGTACACATTGCATCTTTTTAGAATTATTATAGGGTTTTGTTAACATGTTATGTATATAGTAAGTAATCAGAATACTTAATCTATTAAATGAAAATTGAAGCATATATTATCTTGAAAATTTAAAAGTTTAAGTAGTAAACTTCAGTGTTTTCTTTATTATTAAGAGTACAATACTGGTTGAACTTGAACTAGACTTGTCTTCATAGAATATCAAATATAAGTATAGGTATTTTAGTTTAGTTTTATCACATCATATCATATTATCGGAATATAATTCATGGAGGTATTTCTGTCCATCTTTTCCCCACATTGCAACATTTACTTGGTCATTAGTGTTTACTTTGGTTTTCAACTGTTTCTCTCATATAATGAATGGACTCTCTGAGATACATTTTTGTTTTCTGCAAGGACTTGCCGCAACTCCGTCTAGACCTGGTTATGTTTCTAGTGAGGGAGGGCATGATTTACATTCATCAGAGGTATGGCTTAACTCCTTTAACACCTTATTTTAGTCTGTTTTCAAATTTAAGTGTATGAGAAAGTATTCACCTGAAGAGCTTTATTCGTAACCCACTATTGTCATATGGGGCGAGTCTAGGGTGAATAGTATAATGAAATGATTCATGATGGAAGAGTCGAGATATACCATTATTGAGAAGGATTGTAGTACAAGTGAGAATTTTTTTTGCTAACATCTTTCATCTCCATTGGCGCCATCCTTTGGATCTAACAAAGGTGAAAGCCACACCATAACCATCCATGAATAGACCTTCCTTTACCAGATATGAGAACTTGCCTCCACCGGATCAAAAGAACCTAACCACGACACCACCTTCAAAGATTCGAGAACAGTGCTTGCTCCAAATGGCAGTGTCACTCAATGAGGGTTGCTGACCTGTGCGGCCCTTGAGGGATTTACCTGCAATGTTGAGCCCTTTGGTTGTTGGCAGAGAACAATACACAGAGATCTATGTCAGTCGGTAAGATTTGGACACTTTCAAACAAAGTATTAGAACGGGGAAGTGGAGAAGCAGAGGGAGAAGGGGAATTGTTAAGGTGAGTTAGTCTTTAGCATGTTCCACGAAGAGAATAATTGGTCTCACTTTGGAGTAAAGTTTAATTTGTAAATTTAAAAACTCTAAATCCATGTGCACAGGATAATAACTAATAACTGAAAAGTGAGGCGACCTACTGAAACTGATCCAATTTACTGGTTCAGTGTGAGACACGTGAGTCTTTTACCCTGGATGCACTACGTTATATTTATCACTTGAATATTAAGCCATATGTGGCTGCTTTTATCAAAAGAATATCAGGCTCACCATTTCCTTTCTACTTATGTTCTTGAGACTACAATGATCACCTTGTGGCTGAAGTTGCCAATAACATTCATACTGTAATATATAGTATTTTGAGTCCATGAAAAAGAAGGTTATACTGTAATATATATTGTCATTTAATGGAGGATAGTCATATTGTTAGAGGTAGAGGGAGACTAAGGAAAACTATAGGCCAAACTATACAGAGAGATATGTTACTAGTTTTACACTTTTACTATGAATGATTGATCCATGTAAGTGATTCCCACCCACAAGGAAAGTATTTGGTTGTTGCGGTGGTGCTTATGTCATTTAAGAGTTAGGACTAGTAATAACTTAAAACTGAATATATCAGTTTGGGGCTCCATTTTTCTCTTTCCTTTTAATTGTGTCTTGTCAGGGTTATGCTGTTTCCCACCTGGTATAATGCTGTGATTTATTTTATAATTACTTAGGGTGCTGATTCTACAAGACTAGATATGTCCACAAATGGGGCCATCACCAAAGACACCAAAGTTCACAGATCTCACAAAGAATCAGTTGGACACTTCAAAAGTGAAAGAGAAGAGGGTGAATTATCTCCTAATGGAGACTTTGAAGAGGATAACTTTGCAGTTTATGCAAATGCTGGTCTGGAGGTAGCGCATAAAGGAAAAGATTGTAATACCAGTCAACAATACCAAAATAGACACGGGGAACAAATTTGTGGTGAAGCTGGAGGTGAAAATGACAATGAAAGTGATGGAAGTCCTCATAGATCATCGGATGACAGTGAAAATGCGTCTGAGAATGGTGAGGTTTCTGGTACCGAGTCTGCTGATGGCGAGGAATGTTCTCGAGAAGAACACGAAGAGAATGGGGACCATGAACATGATAAGGCCGAGAGTGAAGGTGAAGCTGAAGGAATGGCGGATGCCAATGATGTTGAGGGAGATGGAGGCTCATTGCCATACTCTGAACGCTTTCTTCTCACAGTAAAGCCTCTGGTAAAACATGTTCGCCCGGTGTGGCACGGGAAAGAAAAGAATGTTCAAATTTTTTATGGAAATGATTCCTTTTATGTGCTGTTTAGACTTCATCAGGTACATATGTGTCAGTTTATGTATGTATTATTATATGCATTTATGGTTGCAGACTGACTAGAGGTTTTAGAGCTCATTATATATTCCTCACCTAATTTTCGTTGCTAATTTGGCAGACATTGTATGAGAGGATACAATCAGCAAAGATAAACTCATCCTCTGCTGAAAGGAAATGGAGAGCTTCAAATGATACAGTTTCTACTGATCAATATGGCAGGTAATATGCCTGGAATGTTACTGTTTATTACAAATTAAAACATACGTTTGAATATCTAAACATACAAGACCAATGATGCCCTTTATGGCTTTATGTTACAGGTTCATGAGTTCTCTTTACAGTTTGCTGGACGGTTCTTCTGATAATTCAAAATTTGAAGATGACTGTCGCGCTATTATTGGAACTCAGTCGTATGTCTTGTTCACGTTAGACAAGCTGATATATAAACTTGTTAAACAGGTAATGTGCATTTTTGAAAATGTGTGGATTGACACTTGTTTTGGATAGAATATTTTCTCTATATATTTTAGTATTATCGGTAGTTTTAGGACAGATTTATTAGGCTTTTAGCCTATTTAATCACATTGGTGCTTTTACTTTTTCATTCAATTGATTCGGTTTTTCTCTTGTTTTCCACTTGGTATTAGAGCTCCCGATCTGGGAGGCTCTCCTTCAAGCGCCAAAACAAGCAAAAACCTGTCTGCCTTCATTGCGACCATCTTAAATTTCTTTCTTTGAAGCCTACATTGCCATACTAGGCAGTCTTCATTGCTGCCTTGATTGATTGTGATTTATTATGCTTATCTTATATAATCACAACAGTGCTTGTTCCTTTTCATTCAATTGATGAGATTCAGTTTTTCTCCAGTGTTGCACTTTTCTTTTTTCATCTGTCTTTTGTACCATTCTATCTTCTTTCTGAGCCTGAAATTATGTCCTCTTTTATTTCAGCTTCAAGCTGTTGCCAGTGCTACTGATGAGATGGATAACAAACTTCTTCAACTATATGCATATGAGCAATCAAGAAAACCTGGAAGCTTTGTGGATATAGTTTATCATGAAAATGCACGTGTTCTTCTTCACGATGAGAACATATATCGTATTGAGTGTGTAAGTTTTTACTTGTTCCACTTCACTACTTGGATCAACTTTTGATTTTATTTAATTGTGTTGAGCATTTGAATGGAATTTTAAATGGAAAGCTTTATATACATAATAGTGTATGGTTGCAGTGGATGTGGATTGATATTCCAGACAAACATTACCTGCAATGTCAAAGGTTTGAATTCTGGAGTCACCACTCACTACTTCAGAAAGACTTTAACCTAACCACCGCCCCTGGCTTAAGAATTACTCACAGATATGCCTGTCATAAATTAAGTTTATATGATGTATAACATTTTTATTAAATACTTCTTGCAGTCGTCTACACCGCCCCGATTGTCTATTCAGTTGATGGATTACGGACACGATAAACCTGAAGTGACTGCTGTATCAATAGATCCTAATTTTTCAGCCTATCTGCACAACGACTTCTTATCTGTTGTCCCCGACAGCAAGGAGAAATCCGGAATTTTCTTAAAAAGGTATTTGTAAGTGGGAGAGTTATTTGTACCATTTCATTTGCAAATGCTTCATTAACCTTTGTATTTACTTTGGTTTATTTTTTGCAGGAATAAGCTAAAATGTGCTTGGAGTGATGAATTTCCAAGCCAGATTATGGATGGAGTACAAGTTACCAATGGTCTGGAGTGTAAAATTGCTTGCAATTCATCCAAGGTATTTAGTCATTTATTTCTGCATATTTTATAAATTTCCATACCATTTGTTCCAAACTCACCAGATTTTAATATTTTTTGTTTTGCCCTTTCTGTTAATGCTATGCATTTGATTATAGTTTCATGCATATTTGGATTGTGTTTCTGGGCTCTCCCATTCTCTGTTTTCTCATTTGAACACGTTGCATGTTGCTAGGTTTCATACGTTTTAGATACCGAAGACTCTCTATTTCGAACAAAACGGAAAAGGAGAATTTTGTATCCGAACAATTCTTCTTGTGAACAGACGTCTTCAAACATTTGTTCAAGCAGAACACAGCGGTTCTGCAAATTATTTTCCGTTAAATGATAGTATCCAATTTGAGACACATGGTGTGTGATTTTCCTTTTACTGCAGTTTCCAAGTTAACAAGCTTTTGTAAGAAAACAATCCATTAATTCACAGCAGTTTTGTTGTCCTCAGTAATTTCTGTCATGCATCAATGGGTACCGACACCAGATGGCGACGAAACTGTATCCAAGAAATGGAGAATATGATGTTTTTTGAGATATATAACTTTCTGGCGTTCTTCACTTCAATCCCAAGAACCAAAAAAGGCATAGAGGGAGGAAGATGATGAGGCTCAGGAGATTGTGTACTATACTGTGACAACATGGTGAGTGATGAGTTGCAACAATCATGTAAATAGAGGTAATCTGTACACTAGGGGACATTTTCTTTCCATTCATCCACATTTTTGCTATCTTAATAAGTTTCATTTTTCTTTCTTTCTTTAGTTGGCTACAAATTTATTGGATTATTATATTATTATAATTACTATTATTCAAATTATGAAATGTTCAGTGGCTACAATTGGCCGCCACATTCACTTCACATTTTTGTGCATTTTAGTCTCAATTAATAATTTAACATGGAATGGAATATGCTGTGAAATGATTTCAATTCTGTGGTGTGAAATGACACATTTTCTTGGCATTTACAACACCACTTTATTTGCTTTTTGTTACTTGTTCCTTATTGGCTTTCCACTTCTCTAAAGAGGTAAATTTTAAATCTGTTGGATAATAATGTCTTTTTTTGAAAAAATGTTTTAGTGTATGTTTGGATTGGCTTTTGAAATACTCAGAATCAATTCTAGAGGTGTAGAATTGATTCTGGGTGATTTTAAAGTGTTTGTTTTATCAAAAGTAGAATTGATTTTACCTCCAGAATTGATTCTACTTGAAGCTACAAATTCTGGGTGATTTTTACATTGAAATTTATTATTTAACTCACTTTTACATAAATGTATTCAAATATAAATCAATTCTGCTAAACTCAATTCTGTTAAAATCAATTCTACCAAACTCAATTCTGTTAGAATCAATTCTGTTCACCGCCAATTCAAACACACCCTTAATAAATAAACTTGTTTAATTTTCTTGGCATCCTAGATAATGCACATACTCGTAAATTCGTATGGGAAGGTATGAAGGTTACTAATGGTGCCTCTCTTAATCATATTATATTATTAGAATTATTACTTTATCTGTATATGAAATTTAAAGAAATAATGTAAATATAAAAGCACAATTTAAGGTGCAAAATTTTAAAAATAAATAAAATAAAAAATTCTTTTGATTTGCTGAAAATAAAGCATTGGACAAAAAACTTGTTATATTCTGTTTGATTTAGATGTGGTCATGAGACTGAATAATACATGTTGACAGGGGATATAAATTGGGAATTGCTTCTTCCACTAAGTGGTCAAGAAGCATCTTGAAAATCTAAAAATTCAAAAATGTATTTTCAGATGCATTTGTTGCATACCAAATACATGTGTAAATGAAAGGTATGTTTTGTTGTTTTAAATTTATTCGGAGATACATTTTTGTATTAATCTTATGCGCATCCTATGTATTCTTAAGTGAGACGTGTATTTTGTTTTAAATTGATTTGGAGATGTATTTTTGTATTAATCTTATGCGCACCTCATACATTCTTAAGCGAGACACATTTTGCTTTAAATTGATTTGGAGATGCATTTTCGTATTAATCATATGTGCATCCTATGCATTCTTAAGTGAGACACACTTATTTTGTCTTAAATTGATTTAAATATACATTTTCATATTAGGTTGTGAAATGCACTTCTTATTTCCCTTGGCAGTAAAATTTGACTTTTTATTTTTATGAAATACAACGATGTAGACCACATATTAAAACTATACTATCCTAATAATTGTTTTTTTAAATAAATTAAACCATATACTTAATGCACAAGATGAAAATGCCATACATGAATAAATCAATTCATAATACAATCACAATAACAAAGTAACAAATGATAATAACATCCATAATGCCTAGTACAAAATGCTACATAATACAAATATTACACTATTGGGTATGTCGGATCCCCATGTTCCTTTGCTAACTCCTGTACTGCAGTGTTGTCTGTGCCTCAGTAAGAATGACATCTATAATTTTCCTCTTAAGAGAGCCTTATAGAAAGACTCCTCTATCTATACTCACATGTGTAAGATCCATGTCAAGTTGACATCTAGGCAACACATTAACAACATGATCTGCCTTGGCCAGCTCCTCCTCTAGTATCTCCTGACGAACTGATCTAAATGGATCTTCCGGAGCATCCAGTGTAATATAAGAATGTGACACTCTAAAATAGCATTGGATGTAGTCATATGCACATCTCCAATTGCTAGGAGCAAGGGTGCCTCATGCGTCACCCGGTACCAAATGATTAAGGTAATTATCATACATGACATATACATCTTTGCAAACCATAGTAGGAGGAGCAGAACCAGAGGGGTTTTTAAGAACAAAATGCATATAACCGAACGGGCGCACAACACACTTAGACAGATATGGATACATCAGACGTGACCCAAAAGCCAAATATATAGAGTAAAAGGCTATGTTGTCCAGTGGACGTGTCTGACAGTGATTTACGTACGCTTTGAAGTGTATATCATCTACTATCATGCGCTAAGGATACACTCTGAAGACATCTGTCACCTGATTCACTCTGAGCGGGTTGAATATGTTGGTGTAAGCCCTAGAGGCCAATACTTTTGGTACTTGTATCAAATTACTTATTATTAATAAAATGCATTTATTTATTATGGTTATTTTTCCAGAATAATAAAGTCCCTAGAATAGCTAGTTCGTTTAATGAAATATTAAGTGTGATTTAGTCATGAGATTCCATTAAACATAAGGACACTATTCTTAAAGTATCCGTAGTCAAGCTTTACTGTGAAGTGGGATAACCTTAAAGCATTAAGACTATTGTAAGTTTTGTGGCTTTTGGATTGACAGTTATTTTGGTAAAACATGCTGACAGCAAGATGTTAAGCCAGATGTTCTGTCATGACAGTCAGACATCATGTTCAACATGATGTTGTGACATGTGCCAGGACATGTTATACCATAAGTCTAGGGTAGGTCAATTTTGGTATTTTTAGTGAGTTTTGAGTGTGTTTTAATTTACACGTTGGCGTTATCCAAGGAAGGATATTTTGGGAACTTCTCTCTTGACAAATTTGATTGTATTTCGTAAAAAGGATCTTGGAGCCTTTTTAGGAAAATTTATATTTTGTTCCTATTTGTGTGCAGAAGATCTTGCAGAAGATTTGAAGCTGTTTTGCGTTTTATTCTGAGAGCCCAAGCCCATGCTGCTGTGATGTTTATTTAAAGGGGTTTCCTAAACCTAAAGAAGGTGTGGAATTTGAAGAATAAGGATTAGCCGTGCATTGGAGTCTCTTTATGGTTTAGTGTGTTTTCCTTGTATGTCACTCTTGTATCAATTTTGATGCATTAAGTTGACTGATTGTTAATTGTTAATTGTTCACTCATAAGCTTTTAAGCACGAGTGTATTGTTCTTAGTTTAAAGCTTTTAAGCAAAACTAAATATTGTCTTGGAAGAGTGTTCTTCTATTTTAGTTTATTGTTGTATTGTCGCTGGTTTGTGACTGCTAGGTTGTGAGAGGGGATTCTCATATCTAAGAGTTCCTAGGTAGAAGTTAGCACAGGTAGTGATTAGGTGAGAAGTTGTAAACGGGGGAGTTTATCTTTGAACTACTACTGTTATAGTGAATTTCCTTCATGGCTTGCTAGCCCCCAGATGTAGGTGAGTTGCATCGAACTGGGTTAACAACTTATTGTGTTATTTATTCTTATGCAATTTACCTTCTGTATTTAATTGTTTTTTTGTCAGCAGATAACATCTGTCTTGACATTGAGTTTTGGTGTTTGGACATCAGTCTTGACATCTGTCTTAAAGTGACAAAATTCCAACTATTATGTAGATAGACTAATGATCACGTCTCATGGATCATGGATAAGGAGTTATCAAGTCTTAACATATGTATGAATATTAGGAGTAATATTTATACTGGATTGACCTGCTATAAGAGTACTACATAGAATGTTATGCAAAGTGTCATAAGTTACTCTCATGGTGATAGTGGTGTATACCACCCTTCGACCTAAAACCACTATGGACCCTAGATGTAGAGTCGAGTACTTTATTGCTGATCTAACATTGTCCATAACTGGATGAACATAAAAAGAGTCGATGGGTACTTTACAAAGCATGCTGAGGGACATGAGTGACCTAGATGGAATTTGCCCATCCTGCATAATAAGATAAATGTCTAAGGGCCCAATATTGAACTAGACAAGGATGACACGATATATGCCTTGTGTTCAATATAGACATAAGGGCAAAAGGGTAATTATACACACGAGTACTATCACAAAAGGCTTTTTCAGATCACATGACATTTTCATGACTTGGGTAATAGTGATGTATTGCTAGATACCGCTAACTGTTTATTATATTAAATGCGTGATTTAATATAATTGTCAATGTTGTGAAAACCTACAAGGTCACACACATAAGGACAAATTGACAAGTGGTAGAGTAAATAACGAACACCGTAAGGTACGATGCACTTAAGTAAATGTAGAACAACGTAAGGTACGATGCACTTAGGTAGAATACGGAATGTGGTAAGGTACCACGCGTTTAAGTGATATACGGTACACTATAAGATATGGTGTGCATTCACTTATGTGGGATTTTTAGCTTGCATCCCACACAAGTGGTTCTATAAATAGAACCCTTGTACGGAAGCATTCACACTTGATGAAAATTCAGACTGTGAAACCATATCCGTATTTTCCTTCTCTCTCTCTCTCTCACTCACTCACTCACTCAAAGTCTTCAATTGTAGCAGCTAGCATTGAGACTGAAGGAATTTGTTCGTGTGGACTGAGTAGAGGTGCTGTTCATCATCCATCGCTCGTGATCACTCCTTCGATTCAGAATCAAAGGTTTCATTGCCACAAGAGGTAACTGTTCTATCACTGATCATGACCATTCGTAAGGATCACTAAAGGGAATTTCTTATTTCCCGTTGCGGGTTGGATCGCATATTTCCCTTCAGAATGCACAATCACAAAGCATATCCTAAGCGTAGATATAAACATATGTGACTTCATATAATAGATGAAGTAAGGCTTGATTTGAGTCTAGAGCCTAGAAGACGTAGACTGCAAAGTATATTCAGAGTGAGGCTTGAAAGTACTACAATCTAGAGTGAGTGTTGACTGTAATAGAATACTTCTTTTGCTTACAAACTTTTAGTCAGAGGCTTCTAATATAATTTGGGTGAAGCTTGAGTAGAGGTCAGAAGCTGTCTTCAGAACATCGAGAGACTTCAGAGTCCTTTGAGTATTGGATTCTGAGACTTGCACACACTTGTAGTTAGAGCTTTATCAAAGTTTGTTTGAATGGTTTCTTTTCAGAAACGTTGACTTATAATCTTGAAGCTAGGATTTGTTGAAAACACATCTTTGTATTCTTCCTTTATTCAACATGTGTTTTTCCTTTCTTCAATATGCTTTCTTCTTTCTTCAGACTCCGTCTACATTCAGATTGATTTCTTCAATGGCATAACTATCTTCATAGTCTGGCTTTTATAGGTGTTTTCGTTCAGACTTTGCTTCAGAATTTACTTGAATTGAAGTTTGCTTTCCATTTGCCTTTGTTATCTTCTAAGTTAACAATCATAGTTGGCTTCTTTCAGAGTCTTCACATATCAGAGTTGTCTCTAGACAAGCAATTGATGTTCCTAGATCCGAATCTTCTTTAATCAACATTTTCTCTTTTCATTTAGATCACGTTCTGATCTTTGAGTATCTGCAACTTAAAAAATAGTTATTGTACAAAATTGTTCTTCTACACTTTGTTATCATTAAAACATAAAGGTATGTAGATGTAAAACCAAACTTATTCTTACAGATATCACTGTTATATGAGGAAACCATAATCGATCGGTGGTCGAAGGAAGTTGATTGCAACAACGGACTTTAAATTTCCGATGCGATTGAAGAGATTTCTAAGGATCTGAGGGCTGCATTTAGATTCTGATTGCTTTCATTTTTCATTCCTAGATTGTTGTTCTTGATCTTTGACCATTGAGCCAAGTATTTATGCTTCCCAAGAACTTTCTTCACACGTTCAGATGACATTGTATGATAGTTGTTTTACAATGGTGGCATAAGAGCATGTTTGATAACTTCAGCATGGAGTCCAAATGACATGAGTTTCCAAAAGAATTATGGCTTTGAAAACATTTTGACTATGCTCAAGTATCCTTAGTGCTTACTGGAATGACGTTTGCATCAAATTATGAATACTTTTACATTTAGCAATTCTCAAAGTCTCTTTCTTCAGATTCCTTGCCATCAGAGTCTGATAGGAAATATTTCAACCCTGACAAATTATCAGCTAGCTTTGAATGCTCATAGCCAATCTTATCTTCAAAATTAAACATGAATTAATTCATTTTCAATGTTGGTTTCAGTGTTACATGCTATACAGTCTTTTGACCATTTATAGTATCTCAACATGATACACTCTTGAGAATCAAACGTGTCTAATTTCTTGTTAGTATACAAATTGCAAAAGACATGTTAACTTTTTATGAGAAAAAATGGGTTTTCAATTTAAGAGCAAGAGCTCATTTTCATGTCAAAATATCTTAGAAGTCAGTATACTTCTACTAGCCTCTTAAGTGAAATTACTGGGAAAAATGTGTAGTGTTTCTTCAACACACACTCAGAGTCCAAAGTCCCTTTTAAAAGAGTTTCTTTCTTCAGATTATCATTACTGAGAGCAAAAATAATTTTAGATCTTAATAAACCAGAGTTTTCTTTTACAGGCTCACAATGATCTTCAGATAAAGCTATATGAATCTTTCTCAGCTTCAATATACTTTTCTGAAATCTCTGATTCTTTTCAAGACTTTCAACTGAAGAAGAATAACGAGTTTAAGTGAGAGTACCTTTTCTGCAACTGTGTTTGTTTCCAAAACAACAGTGTTATCCTTGGGTGCTACTTGCTCTTGGGATTCTTTAGCTTATTTTTCTGAGGAGTTGGATGCTTCTGGTCTTAGCTTCATGTTGGCTTGTTCTTTAAATAAGATCTTCTTTTAAAGTTACCTTCTACATCCATTAGAGCTTTCTTTTTTTCCTTGAGGAGTTTCTTCCATGGTTTTTCTTCATCGAACTAGGAACGGTCCATTTGTAGTGACATTTATCCTTATGAGAAGGTAGATAACCTTCTTGACAGCTTCATACATCTTCTGCTCAAAGCTTGACTTCATAAGTCCATCTCTTCTTCTCTGGCTTTTGGAGTTGATTTGACTTCTGCTTCTAGCGTTGATTGATACTTCCCTAGGAGTCACAAACACCTTATATGGAATGCCTTCTTCAAGCAAGATCTCATAACAACCTAGAGAACTTATCCACCTTCATAGATCAGGAATGTGAAAACATTAAGAGTCTTCATAGTAGCTTTTGGAATCAATTGTTAGCTACAGATGAACTTCTTCACTTGATCAGTTGAAGTGACCTTTGACTAAGACTTTTAAGCCAAAACAGGAGTTTGAAATTTTGTGTATCAACGTCCTTAAAAAGTGTTTCTCTCTTTACTGTGTTGTGATGTTGTGGCTTCAACAACTTTTAAGATTCACCTACATCCACATACATGCTTCCTTTACTTGCTCTTTCCTCCTTTCTTTCTTTTCTCTTTTATGCTCGCTTTCTCTCCGATATCTTCAGCATCTTTCTCCTTCCATATTCTTCAAAATATATAGGGTATGAATAGATCAGTTGAAGGATAGATCCATTGAAAAGTAAAATAGGAATTGACCTTTAAAGTATTCTTTGGATAAAGGTAGCTTCATGTGTAGCACTTGAGCGGTGCTTGCAGCAGAGAGTTGTTTGATGATGGGACGTGAGAAGTCTTCTTTACTTCAAAAGTAGATTTGCTTTTTAAACTTCTGTCACATCAAACAGTAAAGACCTTTAATTCAAATCTTCTAGTCAGAGGCTTCTTAAGAAATTGGTTTGAAGCTTGAGTAAAGATTAGAATCTCTCTTTATAAGGAAATATCTTTTTGATTGTACTTTCTTTGAGTATCCTACTCGCCATAATCAGAGGCTTCATATAATAGATGAAGTGAAGCTTGATCAGAGTCCAGAGCCTAAAAGATGTAGACTACAAAGTATATTCAGAGTGAGGCTTGAAAGTACTACAATCCAAAATGAGTGTTGACTGTAAGAGACATTTCCTTTGCTTACCAACTTCCAGTCAGAGGCTTCTAATAAAACTTGGGTGAAGCTTGAGTAGAGTTCAGAAGTTGTCTTCAGAACATTGAGAGACTTCATAGTCCTTTGAGTACTGGATTCCGAGACTTGCACATACTTGTAGTAAGAGCTTTATTAGAGTTTGTTTGGATGGTTTCTTTTTCAGAAACATTGACTTAATAATCTTGAAGCTTGACTTTGTTGAAAACACATCTTTGTATTCTTCCATTGTTCAACATGTGTTTTTCCTTTCTTCAATCTGCTTTCTGATTTCTTCACACTTCTTCTGCATTCAGATTGATTTCTTCAATGACATAACTATCTTCAGAATCTGGCTTTTATAGTTGATGTCGTTCATACCTTACTTCAGACTTTACTTGAATTAAGTTTGCTTTCCATTTTCCTTTGCTGTCTTCTGAGTTGACAATCATAGTTGGCTTCTTTCAGAGTCTTCAACTATTAGAGTTGTTTCTAGACAACCAATTGATGTTCCTAGATCAAAATATGCTTTAATCAACATTTTCTCTTTCCAGTTTGATTTTGTTCTGATTTTTGAGTATCTGCACACTTAACAAACAGTTAGTGTGCAAAATTATTCTCATACACTTTGTTATCATTAAAACATAAAGGTACGTAGATGTAGAAGCCAACTTGTTCTTACAGACATCACTATTATGTGAGGAAACCATAATCGATCGCTGGTCAAAGGAAGTAGATCGCAACGTCAGACTTGAACTTTCCGATGCGATGGAAGAGAGACTGAACTGCAAGTTTAGCACTCTAACGCTTAAGTCAGTATGAGAGTGAGATAAATGAATGAAATTTGAATTCAAAAGTACTTGAGAAATGACATCTTTCCCCTTATATAGTAGGGTGATTATAATCGCTCGCTAATCTCTTTGCGTGGAATGTGAAGATCTGTCTGATTGATCTTGGATCGAGATCATCTACATTCTTGATCAGTAGAGCCATCTTTAAGGACGTGTAAGGCAGGGTCGTGCACAAGGCCTAAAATTTATCACGATTTAACCATAACCAAATAGGGTCCTATAAAATATTTGTCATATTTAAACTATAGTTAAATAGGATCTCTATTTATTTCAACATGATTAAACTACAATTAATCTATACAGGTTCTCTAAAAAATTGAAACGACTTTATTGACTAGAATAATATTATTCTGTCGATAACATGGTTGATCGTTAAACTATTTGAACCGTGATTATATTGAGTCCTTTAACTAACACAAAAGAAATATCATTGACATATATGTACTAAATACTTTACTATTTTACAAGTATCAATGATTTATATTAGGAGGATATCTAACTGATCATACCTGATCAGAAAGGAGATTAATGACCAACAAACGCCGTGAGCTCCACTACTCCGGTGGTGATGAGACGGTGGGAGGCGTACCTGCAAGGTACTCCGATGCCAAAGTCAGGAAGGGAGTAAGCAAGTACAGAAAGTGAGAGTGAGAGAATAAGATATCATACATGACCCTTTCGTGAGAGATGGTATTTATATTGTGCCCCTAGCGCTGGGCCAATGGTTGTCTGCACTGGGTTGGATTGTTAGGCCCAATGTAGATAACTGTCAGGGCTTACATGGCGTAGGGAAGACTAGCACGTGGTCTTCGCCCTGGAGTAACTATCCCTAGATTTTTGGAGAGTGGGCATACCGGCTCTTTCGGAGGAGGGTAGTTACCTGATGACGTGTCCCTGCGGGGGGAACACGTGTGGAGGAGAGTCATGACCGCTCCTCGTGTCATGAGGTCTCTGCTTGACGCCAATGTGATCTGAGTATGCTTGACAACATAGGATTGGGCCTAATGGGCCGTTTAGTATTGGGTTGGGTCTGTCCGACTGATGGGCAGGCGTTGACCCAGTCCAGAACAGGAGCCCCCCAAGTCGTTGCTCCCAAGTATCGGAGTAATGACTTAAGGTCGGAAAGCTCGTCGAGGAGATAGTAATATAATTTCGTGCTCGAATGATCGGGCTGGTCGTGGACGTCGACGACCAGAAGGAAGTAGACGTGTTGAGGTCGCGAGCACGTAGGGAACTGAAGGGGCGTACGCGGGAACCCATGGTGCCATGTGGCACAAGTCATCAATGCCTAAGGCGGATAGTAGTAGGGGAACTCAAGTGCCTAGAGTCGCCCCGAGTCCCGTGTTAGGATTATAAATAGGAGATGAGTCCGTGTCAATTGCATGTTTTCACTCCACTGATTCGTCTCCTTCAAGTCCCTTCTTGCGTTCGACATCAACGCTGCCGCCGCCGCCGCTGCCAACTGCTCCTCGACAGTCTCATTCCCAATCATCAAGTAAGTTTCCTCATTCCCTGTGTTACAGCTTAATTTTACCGTTCGTTTTCCGGGAAGGGACGTATACCTTAGGGTAGCGTTTAGATACTCCGGTGAGTTTTCCGACGAGTACATGTGTTTTTCGGCTTCACTCGTGGGGTTTTTTAGGAGACTCCGCTAGCTCATTGGAGTTTGTGATGAATGCCTCAGGGACATGCGATGAATGTCCCAAGGATCTGATGAATATCCCGGGGACAAGTGATGAATTTCCCGGGGAGCTGATGAAAATCCCGGGGACCCGATGAATGTCCTGGGGAGCCGATGGCTGTCTCGGGGAAACGATGAATGCCTCGTCAAGAGGTCCCATGCTCGTTGGACCGCGTTAGTTGATTAGTTCCTTCCTTATTGTCGGGGAGAGTCACCTGGGCAGCTCGGCGTCTTCCACGCCCTTTCACTTGTCTTGCGGTGGAAGGGTGGATTTGATTTCGAAAGTTAAATTCACCGTGCTCCTCTGATTTTCAGGTAAAATAGTCTTGAGGATCGCGGGCATTATTTAGATAGACACCGAACCTGATCTGCCCGAGCATGTCCAGCAACCCGGGGAAGAGTCAGTTCATACGCCCGCGGATTGGGCAGGAGAAGAGCCTTTAAGGATCAGGTCGCAGTTCGCCCTCGATGACACCGATGCCTTCACGATTGTCGAAGACGTTGCCGTAGGCAAACAAGCAAACAGGACGGTGTTTAAACCCAGAGAGCATCACCATATATGCTCGAGCTACCGGGGGTTAAGGTTCCCCATGTATGAGTTTGCATTTAGGGAGGCCTACATTCGTCTCCCTTTCAACGACTTCCAACGGGGGTGTTCGACTGGTTGCGTCTGGCACTCTCCCAGCTCCACCCTAATGAGATGGCCTTGATGCGGACGTTCGAGCTCGTGTGTGAATATCTCAGCATCGGGGCCACTCTCCCTCTGTTTTTTCATACTTTCCATCTGGAACGGTCAACTGACAATGGCCGACATAGTTGGGTCTCCTTGAAGCAGCCGAGGAAAGTGTTCAAGGCATATTTGGATTATGTCCGCTGCTTCAAGGACAGGTTTTACTATGTCATCCTCGCCATGCACAAAGCTGTGGGGTCACTCTACGACATCGTGACCGACGACACGGGGGAGGAAAGATTTGAGTATAAGTGCCCCTGGAATGGGAGGAGGGATACTTCGAGAGTGGCACAGAGGCCTATATTGTGAAGCCCAGTGAACTGGGTTTTGAGGACAAAAAGGCATACATGAAGATGGTCGAGTATGTCGCCGGCTTTACTCAGGCCAAATGTATAACCAGGGACGGGAGTTTCATCCTCGACGCCCGAGGACAGGTCGTGACTGAGCCCCGTTTCATCAACACTAAGGCCCTCCTTGAATGCAAGTCTAAAGAAGAAGCCAAGAGGTTTCTAGGTAGTGGCCCACTGCTTTGCTCGGGCACTCACCCCATTTCTTTTTCTTATGCTGACTTGTTTCTTGCTTTCTGTTGCAGGCCAAATGTCGAATGTAACCGAGCGCATCCTGAAGCTGGCCGCCACCCGGGGTTCAAAGAGAAGTAAAGGCCAGGTACAAGAAGTTATATAGACAGCGGTGCCCGTCGAGGGAGGAAGCAACTTTTATTCTCCTCAACACAGCCAGTCTCCCCCTTCGGAGAGGACCCCTGCCAAGAGGCCGCGCGTCGAGGGTCCTGTTCCAACCGAGAAATTTATGCTGCCCGCCTGTCACCTCCATCGGGATTTCTTCGGAGGGCGTCCTCTTGCTGTTGCCGAGGCTGAAGTGAAGGCGATCCTGGGAACTGAAAGAACTGCCAGGAGGAGAGCGCTTGCTGAAGATATGGCGGCCATCGTGCGGATTTTTGAGACTGCCCTGGTTTTGAACGACGATACAAGCCCTGTTTCCGAACTGCAAAAGCCGCGGGACGACTACAATGCCCTCGAGAAAGAGAAGGACACAGCTGAAAGTGACCTGCAAGAGGCCAGGACGAGGTACGAGAACCACGTGTGCATCCTCCACGAACTGAACGAGACGAATACGGAGTTGAAGAGGACTCAAGCGGAACGGGACCGTCTCCGAGATAAGGTCGCCGAGCTGGAGGCTGTTGCTAATCCAGCAGAGGATGAGACGGAGGACGAGAGGCGCCTCGTCGGCCGTGGTGCTCTGATCGCCAAGATTCGTGAGCTCGAGCAAGACTGCTTGGAGGGCCTTGAGGTAGGTTTCAAGAGTGTTATAGCTCAGATCGAGGCTGAGAATCCGGAGGTCCCTCTTGCCCTTGACAGGGTTAACCCGTTCCATCGCGTGGTCAATGGCAAAGTGGTCGTACCAGGGGAGGACGAAGATGGCGACGGGGAGACGGATGCCCGGATCGAGGAGGAGATTATTATTTAGTTTCTTTTGTTTACTCGGCATGCATGCCGTTTTCTTTTAACTTTGTTTAGTTTGGCCTGCGTGCCGTGATTTTGAATCAATTTTTGCCCGGCCTGCGTGCCAGGGGATTATGACCCTTTTTGCATGTACTTTGAACAATGGGCTTCTGCCCAGTTTTAATGCACTGTATTTTACTCTCTTGTATGTGTGATACTTGTATGTTTGATGATATATTTGTTTTGTTTTTATCTAAGTAATTAGGGGTTTCGCTCGACTTTGTTGATCCTCGACAGTGCAGGGAACTGGTCGAGTAGTCGGAGCTGTATTCTGACCTTCGACGAGGCTAAGATCTCGATTGAGATCTTAGCTTCATAGTGTGGGCTTCCCATCGCGAGCTGGGTGCACTGCCAAATTGGTAGGACAACGGTGGAGCTCGGTTGAGGTGTCCCCGTCGGACAAGGATCCTTGCGCACACACAACACGAGCCCTTGTCTTTTTGTATCGAGGGGAGTCGCGCTTGTACCTTAGTGCGCCCCCGTAGTCGCGACGCAGAGGGGTCGCAGACAATGTTTAACTGTAATACTGTTTAAGCTTTTCAGCATTCCATGGTCGAGCAAATTCCTCCTGCCCGCGTTTTCGCGCGGACGCGGTAGGGGCCCTCCCAGTTCGCAGCAAGCTTGCCTTCTCGCGAATCTTTCTGGTTCCTTCGCAGGACGAGGGTGCCTACCTAAATATAACATTTAATGACTTTGTTGTTATAACTTAAAGTTATCTTCTGTTTGAGTGAGGCCTCGCGGAGGGATGCGCCCGACCTTATCTCTTCGACGAAGTCGAGCTTGTAACGCCCCGATTTTGTCTTATTTATTTAATTGAGTCGATTTAATTATTTTTGTTTTATATTATTTTATTCTTGACTTTTATTTGACAATATATTATTTTTCATCGCTGTTTATGTTTTATCGCATTTTGAGAGCGTTTGCGAGATATTTGAGCTGAGGGGTAAAATAGTCTTTTGGGGGTTTAGATATTTTATATAAATAGGGATTAGAGAGAAATAGAGAGAAAAGAAAAAGAAGAGAAAGAAAAGGAGAAGAAAGAAAGAGAGAAGAGGAGAAAGAGGAAAAATCGCGGGAACTCCGTTCGAGCGCGAATAATCGGGTAAGGGTGAGAAGTTTCAATTATATCTTGCTTGTGTATGTATATGTGTTGTTTGTTGTAATTGTTTTGGTTGTTTCGCAAATTTTCTTATCGATTAGAATTAGGAGCGATTGATAGAAATCAAGGTTTTCACGGATGGAATTCGATATAAACTGAGTAGAATACTTGTTGTTAGGTTTGGATCATGTTTTGGTTGATATAGTATGAATTGGAAGTGTTTGGGGTGGGAGAATGATGGATTTGGACCCAAATGACCTATGTTAGCACTGCTGGGTTTTTCTGGTTTCGTAGGTTCGCACTGCGAATGCCCAGCGAAGGGGAAAGCGAGCGTTCGCGTGAGGTTCGCACTGCGAACGTTGTGTTGTTTTTCTTTCTGCCACAGTTCGTTGGGGGATTCGCACCGCGAAGGGGACACCGAAGGTTGGTTGGGAGTTCGCACTGCAAAACTGTAGGCTATTTTCCTTTCTGCCATGGTTCGCTGGGGTATTCGCATTGCGAATGAGGAAGCGAAGGACTCGCTAGGAGCTTCGCATTGCGAACATGACAGTTTTCCCAATTTGTTTTCTTTATAACTTGTGATCCGTAAGTCGGTTTGAGGCGCGGTTTGATGCGTTGGAAAGTTTTTGACATGTTCTTTCTTGTTAAAATGGTTTTGAGATTAGTGACCAATTTAATTGTGTCGGGAATGTGGAGACGTATCGTTTTGTCGGCTTTTACCGTCGTAATTGTGTGTGATTGATGTGTTATCATGTGATATGCTTTTAATATGTATCGTATAGCTTGTGTGTTGTTATATGATGTGAATACATATGATGAGTGTTGGTGATGATGGTTTATGGCCTTATGGCAAGTAAATGTGTTGTTTTGGGTTTGATTTCAATGTATGATAATGGTGTTGTTGTGTGGTAAAATACATTGTTGGATTGAATATCAATGTATGTTGTTATGATGTGTTGTGGGTAGCCTTTGTGGTGTGAATTCCTTGTGGAAGTAATTGTGATTGCATGATTGTTGTGGTTTGTGATGAAATGCATTGTTTGAAGTGTTTTCAATGCATGAATAATGATGATGAGATAATTCATATGGTTGAATTGTGAAGATGCATTTGATTGTCATGAGTTCTTGTATGTCAAGCATCATGATATGCATCTTGTGATGTCGTGTGCCCTAGTGGGTGTGAGCGACGAAACGATTCCAGAGGGAATCCGCTATAACATCGTGAGCCTTATACAAAGAGGATTGAAAGCGATGATTATAGATGATCGTGAGCCTTATACAAAGAGGACCGAAAGCG
The DNA here is from genome assembly GCA_022829125.1 of Lathyrus tuberosus. Taxonomy (NCBI): domain Eukaryota; kingdom Viridiplantae; phylum Streptophyta; class Magnoliopsida; order Fabales; family Fabaceae; genus Lathyrus; species Lathyrus tuberosus. The sequence goes on along the minus strand of JALAZF010000622.1, from coordinate 2,006,760 downwards.
ATCGGATCGTGAGCCTTATACAAAGAGGACCGAAAGCGATCCATAAACGTCGTGAGCCTTATTCAAAGAGGACTGAAAGCGACGGGGAACATCGTTTGCCCGACCGGGTGTTACATGAGTGATCCTCAGTAACAAGCGATGATTCCAATAGTTCCTGAGTGAACTAGTGATGAGATTGATGGATGGATGGTACCGCATATGTATTGCATAGAGTCGTTGTGTCGGTCTCTGTGCATTTACATAAATCATGAATGGATTGATTATGTGATTATGTGTGGAACTTGTGAATTGATTGAGTATGTGTTGAGATTTATGATTGGATTGGTGAATTAATGTGCATATGTGATAAATGCATTGGTTATGTATAGACATGTGTTATGTGATGTGGTGGTGTGTTTACATATGTTATGACTTTGGTATGCCTTATGTGTGAATATGTGATTATGTTGGTGTAATTGATGTATGCTATGTGTATTAGTATGTGATGCTTGTGGAGAGAATAACTATGCATGTGAATTTTTATGTGTTTGCATATTATTATGCAATCTTGATTTAGTTATTATTTCTCACCCTTTTGCTGTGGTTTGTTGCTCTATGAGGCAATTGCAGATTAGTAGTCTTAGAGGCTTTTGTGAAGATTAGTTCTCCATTCTTTTGTCGGTCTTGGTGTCGGCTCTGATACGTAGCACGGGAGTCGGGGAACGCTTTAGTTATATATGTATACATTTGTTGAATATACTTTGTACTACTTTTGTATGTATATTTTGATGTTAGAAAACAATTATTTTGTAAAACAAGTCAGTTATGGAACTTTTCGCTTTATTCGATAATTGAGCTTTTCCTTTTGTTGAAAAAAGTTTCCCCTTTGAGGGTATTCTATACTGTGTTATGTATCAAAATTTATGAGCAGGGAATATGTTTTCTTTCTTTAATTGTGACATCCCTGTTTTCTGTCGGAAAAATAAATTTTTATTTACTCTGATTTATATATGGATTATTTATTCGCGATGGGAATTGGGGTGTTGCAGAGCTCCTCCCGGAGTGCCGCATCATTCGTCTCCTCGTCGAGGGGAAACTCCGTTCTTCTCGGGGTTCTCTTATTTCTACAGGGATCACCGGCTTGGTTCCGTAGGTCAATCGGAAGGGGGTCTCCCCGATAGTGGAGTGCGGGGTTGTTCTGTAGGCCCAGAGGACGCTGTGTAGTTCCTCGACCCACCTTTTCTTGGCATCGCCCAGTCTCCGTTTCAGACCTCGCAGGATTACTCTATTCGCGGTCTCAGCCTGGCCGTTTGTTTGTGGATGCTCGACCGAGGTGAAGTGTTGCTTCGTTCCCGAGTCCTGAAAGTTCTTGTCCATGAATTGTGTCCCGTTGTCGGTGACAATTGCCTGGGGCATGGAAAACCGGGCAAGTATGTTCCTCTTGTAGAAACGTAGTATGTTGTGGGCCGTGATTTTGGCCAGGGCCTCAGCCTCGATCCACTTCGTGAAATAATCAACGCCTACGATCAGGCACTTATTTTGGTACGACCCTACGACGAAGGGCCCGGGGATATCCATCCCCCACCATACAAATGGCCAGGGGGACGAGAGCGTTTTGAGCTCAATGGGCGGGGCCAGGTGCATGTCCCCGTGTCATTGGCATCTGTCACACTTCTTGACGTGTTCCTTGGCATCCTGCTGCATGGTGGGCCAGTAGTACCCTGCTCGTAACACTTTATGGGCTATTGATCGTCCGCTGAGGTGTTGCGCATTGATCCCCTCGTGGATCTCCTGGAGTATACCAGGGATCTTGGACTCCTCGACGCACCTGAGAAGAGGGATCAAGAAGCCGTGTCGATATAATTTGTCTTCGACGATTGTATAGGAGCAGACACGTCGCCTAACAACTCCGGCGTCTTTAGGGTCGTCGGGTAGCTTTCCCGTGCCGAGGTACTCGTACACCGGGGTCATCCAGCTATGGCTATCTCCAATGGCATTCATGTCGGCCGCGAGGACGGTTTTCTCGATGCTCGAACGAGAGAGCACCTCTTGAATGGCGGATTTGTTCCTGCCTTTATTCTTTGTGCTTGCGAGTTTTGATAGAATGTCCGCTCGAGTATTGTGTTCGCGTGGGACGTGATTCATTTTCGCCGAAGAGAACTTTTTCATCGTTTCCTTCACTAGAGCTAAGTATTCGATGAGGCTGTCATTCTTGGCTTGGTATTCTCCCTGTACCTGGGAGACCACGAGCTGGGAGTCGGTGAATATTCTGACCTCTTTGGCACCGAGGTCTTCAGCTAAGCGTAACCCGGCGAGAAAAGCCTCGTACTCGGCCTAATTGTTCGATGTTGGTAAAGACAACGTGAGCGAGACTTCGATCAGGATACCGTCCCTGTTTTCGAGGATGATGCATGCTCCGCCGCCTATCTAGCTGGATACCCCACCGAGTAGATCATCCACTTTTGGGATCCGTTGGTTGAAGGCTCTGGGAGGGTCATTTCTGCAATGAAGTCGGCCAACACCTGAGCTTTCAGGGCCTTCTTCCCTTCATATTGGATGTCAAATTCTGCGAGCTCGAGCGACCTTCTGAGCATCCTCCCCGCCATGTTTAGTCGGCCGAGGAGTTGTCGCACGGGTTGCTCGGTCCTCACCACGATCGTGTGGGCCAAGAAGTAGTGTCGCAATCTTCTGGCTGCGGTGACGAAGGCCAGAGCGACCTTTTCGATTTGTTGGTACCTAAGTTTTGGACTTTGGAGGGCTTTGCTAGTGAAGTAAATCGGCTTCTGCCCATCGGTGGTTTCCCGGATTAGGACTGCGCTGACTGCTTCGCTCATGATGGTGAGGTACAGGAATAAAGTCTCCCCTCCCTCTGGTCGCGAGAGAACCGGGGGTTGTGAAAGGACTTGTTTGAGGTGGAGGAGCGCTTGCTCGCATTCCTTGGTCCATTCGAACGTGGTTTTTTGGCGTAGAAGCTTAAAAAATGGGAGTGCATACTGTGCCGACTTAGCCACGAAGCGGGAAAGCGAGGTTAGCATCCCGTTCAGTGATTGTATCGATTTCTTCGAGTTCGGTGCCGGGATCTCGGAGAATGCCCTGCACTTGTCGAGGTTTGCCTCGATTCCTCGCTCTGTGAGGTAGAAACCGAGGAACTTGCCCTCCCGGACACCGAAGGTGCGTTTGTCAGGATTGAGCCTCATCCTGCATTTCCCGTCGTGTCAAAGACCCTTTTGAGATGGGCAGCGTGGTCGACTTCTTCTGCAGATTTGACGATCATGTCGTCCATGTAGACCTCGAGCATGTCGTCGATCTCTCCCCGGAAGACTTTGTTCATCATCCGTTGGTAGGTTGCGCCGGCGTTCTTCAGGTCGAAGGGCATCACGTTGTAGTAGTAATTGCCCGACTCAGTCACGAAGGCGGTGTGCTGCTTGTCGGCCTTGGCCATGGGGATTTGATTGTACCCCAAGTAGGCGTCCATGAAGGACAAAAGTTTGAAACCTGCAGAATTGTCGACCAGCTGGTCGATGTTCGGCAATGGATAAGAATCTTTCGGGCACGCCCGGTTAAGACCGGTAAAGTTAACGCACATCCTCCATTTTTCATTATTTTTCTTGACAAGTGCAACGTTGGACAACCAGGTTGTGTATCTGGCCTTTGAAATAAAATTTTCCTCTAAGAGGTCTTTTACAGCTTTTTTAGCAGCCTCTGCTTTCTCAGGAGACTGCCTATGCCTACGTTGCGCTATAGCCCTAGCAGCTGGATCTACAGTGAGCTGGTGACAGGCCACCTCTGGGTCGAGGTCGGGAATCTCTGACGCGCTCCACGTGAACAAATCAACATTCTCTCGAAGGCATGCCTTCAACTGCTTCTTCGCCAGGTCGGGGAGCCCTGTGCCAATCTTCACGCTCCTATCTGGATCGTCTCCGAGGGCGACAAGCTCTAAGTATCCGTCTGGGATGGGGCGCGTTGGGTGGAGAGGCTTCCCGTTGCCTTTAGCTGAGAGGTCATTGTCCGCTGCTCCCTCTCTTTCCTGCTCGCCGGGGAAACGACAGTCGAGGTCCATAGCATTGACTCGCGGGAGTGGCTTCTGCACTGCGTCTGGGGTTGACTTTTCTCTGGCCTTAGGCTTGACGTTGATCGAGCTTAGGCACTTGGTTGCAGCTTCGAAGCATCTCCTAGCAGCTTTAAAGTCCCCGTGCATGGTGGCGACCCGGCCTTTAACCGTATAGTACTTCATCTTCAGATGGACTGTAAATGGTAACGCCGTGAGTTCGTCCAGAGTGGTTCTCCCTAGGATGCATTGGTACAGGGAAGGGAAATCTACCACTAGGAAGCGGGTCTTGACTTGTCGGGCAGTGTCCTCGCTCCCGAAAGTGACCATCAGTTCCACATAGCCCCACGGTCTGGTGGTGGTTCCATTGAAACCCTGTAGATCTGAGCCCACGTAAGGGGTCAGATGCTTTTTGTCGAGCTGGAGGGTTTCAAAGAGGTGGGCGTACATGATGTCCACTGAACTCCCTTGGTGGACCAGGATTCTGCGGACGTCAAAATTCGCCATCTGCGCCCAGATCAGGAGAGGGATGGTGGAGTTAGGCGCACCGCCTGGCAGTTCCTCGAGGTAGAAGGTGATGGGGTTTGACTTCCCTTGCACCTTCTCAAAGGTGGGAGTTTGTACCGAGCTCGTGGACTCCAGCTCGTCGAACTTCCGCTTGATTGACTCGACAGAGACCTTGTTGAAGCCCCCGCCGGATATAACCATTGTCGTAGGGAAACTTTCCCATGTGTTACGGGCTGTGACATGGTCCTCAGGGGGAAAATTCTCCCACCAGCTGCGAACTGCCGCGGGGTTCTCGATTTCTTCGAGAACGTGAAAGTCCTCTGGACGAGTGACACTTAGAGCGACTTGCAGTTTCTTCTCTCCAGAGGGAGGGGTCATCTCCTCGACGCTTGACGCGTCCCGAGCATCAGGTCGAGGGGCGCCATTCCTCTTTGTATACTATTTTAGATGCCCCTCCTTGATTAGGATCTCTATCGCATCCTTGAGATGGATGCAGTCTTCGGTGACATGTCCGTGGCTCCGTTGGAACCTGTAGTATTTGGACTTATCAGTGTTTGATTTGGGGGGCGTCGGCTTCGAAAAGGGGACACCCGCTTCGCACTCGGAGAGAATTCGCTCGCGGGGAGCAGTGAGTGGAGTGTACTCCGTGAACCGGCCAGATGGACCTCTCGGCTCGCGAGACTCTCTGGGACGGCCTTCGGGTCTTCTCTCTCCCCCGCGCCGGGGGGGGGGAGGCAGTAGAGTCTTCATCCTTGGAACTCCGGGGGCCCTCTTGGTGTCGCGAGTCGCGGCCAACGTGGGCGGCCTCCGACTCCTCGAACTGAATGTATGATTGGGCTCTGTGGAGGAGGTATTCCAAGTTGCGGGGTCTATGGATGCCCAAAGCCTTGGCGAACTTGGTCCCGTGACGCAGTCCCAGCTCGATCAGGAACTTCTTCATGTCGTCGGTAGCGGGTACCTCGACGGCTTCCCGGTTGAATCTCTCGATGTAACCTCTGAGAGATTCATCTCTCCCTTGGAGGATGGCTTCCAGGGAGGCCACCGTCTTCGGGTGGCATCGAGACGCAGTGAAATGCCTGGAGAACTGTCTCTTCAATTCTTTCCAAGCAGTGATGGACTCCGGCTTGAGGCTTTTGTACCACGCCATGGCCCCTTTCCGGAGGGTGGTCGGGAAGAGCCTGCATTTGATGGCTCCCCAGACATTTCGGTAGTCGATCATTGCCTCGAAGCTCTCTACGTGATTGTCAGGGTCGGCGGTGCCGTCGTACGTCCCCAAGGGTGGAGGCTTTTCCATCCCCACAGGTATAGGGATCTACATAATCTCCTTGGACAACGGGGTTTGCTGGTCGTCCTCGTCACTCCTAACTGGTGATCTTGACGGGGAGTGGTTGCCCCGACCAGGCCTGTGTCGTCGGGGGGAACTCCTTGGACGGTTCTCTGGTTTTTCGCCGTCATCTCTGCTCCTCTTCTGGGCAGGGGAGCGTCGTTGTTCCTTCCGAGGAGGGGAACGATGGCGCTTCTGGGTGACCACAGGCTGGTGTCGTTCCAGGCGTGGGCGGCGTCTCGCAGGTTAGGGGGAAGGGTTCCGAGAGTCGACCGGTAGTGTTCTTCGCGGGGAAGGAGAACGACTGGGAGATGGAGGGCGACGATGTCTCCGCGGGGGAGAGCGTTATTGTCGCCCTTTTTCGAGCGCTTCTATCCTCACGTTTTACTGGGAGATCAGTTGGTTGGTCTGATTTATCAGAGCGAACAGGGCCACCGTGTTCCGATCAGCATTTGGTGGCGCGGGGATCGGCTGGTAGACAGCTGGGGTGCTGCCCTGTTGGGTGGCATTGTATGCCGCGTCGTCAGAGGAAGGGGAGGCAGTACGCCCGTCCCTTTAGTCGCCTTCTTCGAAGTTAACGACCACATTGTCCTTGTAGTTGTCTCCGTTGTTGAACTGCGCGAAGGCGGTGTCCGAAGTCTTGGCCTCAGGTTGGGTGTTGGCCATAGTTGTTAGAAAATGGAAGTTGCTTTGGTTTTATGAAGAGAAAAATAGGGAAGCAAAGGTTCCCACAGACGGCGCCATTGATCGTACTTGGTCAGAAAGGAGATTAGTGACCAACAAACACCGTGAGCTCCGCTACTCCGGTGGTGATGAGACGGTGAGGGGTGTACCTGTAAGGTACTCCGATGCCAAAGTCAGGAAGGGAGTAAGCAAGTACAGAAAGTGAGAGTGAGAGAATAGGATAACATACCTGACCCTCTCGTGAGAGAGGGTATTTATATTGTGCCCCCAGCGCTGGGCCAATGGTCGTCTGCACTGGGTTGGATTGTTAGGCCCAATGTAGATAACTGTCAGGGCTTACGTGGCGTAGAGAAGACCAGCACGTGGTCTTCACCCTGGAGTAACTGTCCCTAGATTTCCGGAGAGTGGGCAGACCGGGTCTTTCGGAGGAGGGTAGTTACCTGATAACGTGTCCCCGCGGAGGGAGCACGTGGAGAACGTGGGGAGGAGATTCGTGACCTCTCCTCGTGTCATGAGGTCTCTGCTCGACGCCAATGTGATCTGAGTATGCTCGACAAGATAGGATTAGGCCTAATGGGCCGTTTAGTATTGGGTTGGGCCTGCCCGACTGATGGGCAGGCGCTGACCCAGTCCAGAACACTAACATTTCAGAAAGTGGGTGAAAATGGTAGCCCAGGTGTCTTAAAACAGTTGTCGAGTTTATAGTTAAAAAATTGAATGTCTAGGATTTAAATCTTGATAAGAGTACAAATATATATTAGCAACTAGTATGATACCCGTGCCTTTGCACGGATACCCATTGGTAACGCGCATTTGTTGTCAAAATGAATTTTTATAAAAATAAAAAATAAAAAATATCTAATTAAATCAAGATATATGATAAGTTTAAAAAATTATAAACTAATTAAAGAAAAGAATATTTGTGTAATTAATTAATTGTAAAACAGATTGTTTAAGTTTTTGAATGGAAAGAATTAAAAATAGAAAATATTAGTAAAAATAATAAAAAATAAAAAATATAAAAAATATAATTTATTTAAAAAAAATAGAATTAATATCCGCGGGCATCGGTTGATATTTTTTATAAAAATATTTATGCAATGATTTAGTTTCATAAATATCAAACAATATCATAATATTTGAAATTATTATTTTAATTGTATAAATAAATATTATTAACATAAATAAATACATTTTATGTAATTATTATTACAAATATATATTTCGTGGGATACCCATATCATTACCCGCGTGTTCTCCCGAGTATTGGTGTGTTACACACATTTGTTTTTTTAAATAGAATTAATAAAAACTAGTAAATATAAAAAGTATAATTTATATTGAAAAAAAGATAAAATCAATACCCGCGGATATCGATTGGTATTTTTTATAAAAATATTTATGCAATGATTTAGTTTTATAAATATCAAAGACTTAATTGCAATTTTGGTCCCGTATTTTCATTTTTTTTATAGTTTTGATCCCCTATTTCAAATATCAAAGGCTTAATTGTAATGATTTAGTTTTATAAATATCAAATAATAATAACATAGTATTTGAAAATATTATTTTAATTGTATAAATAAATATTATTAACATAAATAAATACATTTTATGTAAGTATTATTATTTTTTTTTTTTTGAAAAAAGAAATATATATATATTTCAAAAAAACTATACAAAGCGATAATGGCGACCCCTCGGTCCAGCCGTGCTACACCAACTAGTAATCCACCCCTACCCACATTACATAAGCATGGTGGCTATGTGACCTCTATACTTGATCTTTTGCCAAGCTCTATACACTATAATTTCTTGTATGTTTCTTATCACTATATCTTTATCACAATGCCCTTCAAATATACTTCTATTTCTATACATCCATGTACCATAAACAACTTCTGTAAAAGCCAATTTCAATATGTCTTTTTTCCACCCTTTACCTTTTGTAGTTTTCACCATCCATATCATTTCTTCATTCCAGCTCTTGGCTCTCCTGTCAATATCTATCCAATCTAAAACTTTCTGCCATATATCTTTGGTATCCCTGCATTCACTCAGAATATGCACTAATGTTTCCTCCTTTTCATTACATAGGCTGCACCAATCATTATCAATGAAACCAAGCTTTTTCAACCTGTCCTTTATGGCCAACCGACCATGACAAGCTACCCATAGAGTATGGACTGCTCTAGGCCGCGCCATGTTGTGTCTCATCAGAGAACTCCAGCTACTTTTATTGGTATCTTCCATCAGTTGTAGATACATCTTCATCATGTGGAATTTCTTGTTCAAAAGCATTGAGTCCCAACGGTTTTGTACTCTACCAATAAGTTGTCTCTGCTGCAGAATTTTTACCAATATCCATGAACATCTACCCTTATCCTCTGTACATGTCATAATATTACCCTCTTTTAAGTAATAGCTATGTATCCACTTTACCCATAAATTGTCCCGTTTAAGACATATGCACCATAAACATTTCAACAAAGCTACAACATTCCAAACCTCCATATTGATGATGTTCATACCACCATTTTTGATAGGGCTACACATCTTTTCCCAAGAGATTGGACTCTTTCTGCTAATTCCTTCCTTTCCTGTCCAGATAAAAGATCTACAAACAACATCAATTTTCTGAATTACCTTCTTAGGGAGAGGAAAGCAATTCATCCAGAAATGGGCTATAGCTTGTGATTTTATGTAAGTATTATTACAAATAGCTATTTTGTGGGATACCAATATCAGTACCCGGGTACGGGTGTGTTACGTGCATTTGATTTTAAAATATAATAAAAATGTAAAAAAGAAGAAAAAAAATTTATCAAAAAAGTTTATGATAGCGTGTTCTATTTACTGTCTTGTAAGAAAATATAAATATTATGATATAAAAAGAAAACACACAATAAAAATTGAAAATCATACCAAATTTATTATGTATTAAATTTTTATTAAATACATAACTGTCATTGAATATCATAATTATAAAAAAATACACAACAAAATTATTATGTATTAATATAATTGATCTATTAACATTAAATTTTATACATAATAAAATTTGACATTAATACCCTTGCAGCCTCACTCCAAAGATTTTTTTAGATATATCTAATCCAAAAGTCATGTATGATATGTGTTGATAGAACAAAAAAAGGTGATGTGATGTAAATAAAAATATAAAGAAAAAGGATGATATGTTGATAGGACAAAAAAGTGATTTGATGTAAAGTAAAATATAAAGGAAAACAGATGATGGGTTGATAGGACCAAAAAGGTACTAAATAAGTCCAAACACAACTACAATATCCTTTTGCTGTACCATAAGATTTCTTTTTGGGAACAACTCCCAAGGTTGCTGCATCTGAGAAAAGGCATGGCCATATTTTTCTTTTTCCAACATAATCAGACATTGTTTCTTACGCTTTATTGCTTACTTCCTTCTCACTTCCTTTTTTCCCAGAATATTGGTCTTGGTTTGAACAAATTTCTCATAACTTTCTCTGTTTCCATCCACAAACCCTTCATTCCATATTATAAACATATTTCACGGGAAACAACTCACTTGGTTTGAAATAATTCTTCATAAATTTCTCTAAACAACTCACTTGATTCAAATCTTCATTACTCTCTCTGTCTCCAACCAAACCGCTGCTTTACATTTCAACTTCACCATTGAAAGAGGTCACGGAGAAAATACGAGAGAGTAAAGGGTAATTTTTTTCTCTTTCCTTTATGAGTAGATGTGTTTGGTTATTTGTTGTGATTTTCAGATCTGTGTTGGGTTTCTGTCAACAAATCTACTTACCGAATTTCTCATATTTTCTGCATTTTTTTTGGAACTGTTTTGGATTTTTGGATCTGTTTTGAATAGATATTTTTTTAGATCAGTTTTGACCGAAACACCGATTGCTCCAATTTTTGAAGACCCATTACCTCGACTCTCTCACCATAGAATATATGACTGCTTTTGGTGTTATTATGCAGAAGCATCCTGGATGGGTTGGTAAGTATATAGAGCATGATTTGAATAAACTAAATGTTATTGTGATTGTTCATGAACATGTTACTTGCTTATTTTCAGTGACAAGATTGTGTCATCTGATGGTCTCCACTTTTGCATTATGTATATTGCATTAAAAAAATGACCCTTAAATGTTATTTTTATCACAGATCAATATGAAAGGGCTTGATGGAATCCAAGGTCCAGTTCTTATGTAAATGCTGCTGAGATTGTGAAAAAAAAATTATTACTTTTTTAGTTGTTAATGCTGTTGATGCTTTTTTTAGTGGACTTTCCATGTTATTTTTGCAGGTTTCATGTTTGCAGAATCATTTAATGAAATGTGGAATCATTGGACTTTCCCTGTTATGGACTGTTACTTAATTACTTCATGTTTTGCATAATTATTTGCATTTTGTTAACCTGTATGTCTTGGAATTGTTGTCAAAGTTGACAATTATTCAATAATAATAATGATAATAATAGTAGTTTACTTGCAATTTTTTACATATCAGGAAAAGTTCAAAAAGTGGCACAGCTGGAAGGTGTTTTGGATGCCAGGGAACTGGTATGAAGATTACAAAAAGGCAGATTGGTCTGGGCATGATTCAAAAAATGCAACACGTTTGTACTTAATGCAAAGGAACATATAATGGAAATTTCATTTTCAATATGTGCCTGGTTATTTCTGATGTAACCATGCAAATCTAACTTAACAGAGTTGTCCTTGCAGATTCCTATGGTGAAGTATATCGCGGTGATTGCAATGGCACCGTATACTTAAGTTTGCTCATAATTTTTTATTTAGTTGATGGATGATGAGAATAATTTTTTTATATGATTTGTAATAGTAGTGATAATACTGTTTCTTTGGTTGATGGATGCAGAGAAGGAAGTATTGTTTCTGCAGTTTGGTGGAGTATATAGCTTCTGGATGCAATTGAATTTATATAAACCAGAATTGTTTATGTATGATGTATTTCTGTAGAGCTTCTGTATTGGGTTAAGTCCATTTTCAAACTTTTTGTTTGCTGGGTTGTAACATGAGAATGAAAATGAGAATTAAAAAAATGTTATGTTCTTTATTCTTAGAAGTGTTGAATGAAAAGGACATATGGTGTAATTAAAAAGGGAGAGAAGATTTCTGTAGGATACTTTACTTACCATAAGGCAGATATAATGGTGTCCACTCCATCTTTCTAGCTATTAGAGTAAACAGAACAAGAAAGAAAAACAAAGTAAAAGCGGTAAAGCTGTAAGATCTAGAAAAGTTGTAAAAATCATAGTACTTTGGGATATGCAACATCCAATTGTTGTGTTTTTAATTCTTATGTATAATTATGTAATTAAAACATATTTCCATATGAAATATTTTTAATAGAAAATGGATTTAACACGTGTTTGGATATAGGTTGGAAGACATTTTCATGTGACTATCTTCGTAAGAGTGATTTTACCAAAAACAACTATGATAATGGAAAATGAACTCATGCTAAGGTTTTTCCACAATTCATCAATATCCTTAAACTATAGTAATGAATTATTCACATAACTTAGAAAGTTACCCTACAGGGCGTAAGTGATTAATCATTTTGATTTGATGAATGGTAAATTAATTTTAATATCATTAAATGGTAATATTAAATATGTTTAAATAGTGATTATTCGTTTTGATTTGATGAGTGTGATTAATCATTTTAAATTATAATTTTATATAAATAAATAAATGCTGCTAACTAAAATTTATACAATTAAAGCAATAATTTCATAATTAAATACGAGAAAAATTAAAAGCTGTTTTTAATTTAAGTTTATGATTTAATACACATGAAAATAATAAATTACTAAAATAATTTTAATCAACTATATTAAATAATTATTTTTAATTTTAGTTTATAATTTAATAACATTAAATGGTAGAATTAAATGTGTTTTTTTATCTTCTATATACAACAAAATCCATTCTTAATTTGTCCAAATATTTCTTTAAAATATTCACACTATAAATATTTTATTACGAAGATTATTATTTTTGAGTTACAAAAGTTCAAGTTGCGTGTTATAAATGATTATTTATATAGTGTTATCGATAAAACATTGAAATATTATTAACTTAATTATTTAAATAAAAATCTTTAATTAATTTATCTATAATTTCAAACATGTATTTAAATAATAAATGTGTTGCTTACTATGTATTTACTTTTTTTTATTTAAATTTTTTATTTTATTATTGCTTATTATTTATTTGAAATATGCTCAATTTATTTTATTTTATTTGGTAAGAAGTTAACCATAACATTCCTATCGAAACTCATAATGTTTGAAATAAAATGAAATGAGTAAAATAATATTTTTAATTATAAATATTACTCTAATTTTTTAGTTTATGTCTCTCAATTTATATTTATTTAATGATCTTTAAGTTATATAAATGTTATATTAAAATTCATAAATAATTACTTATTTAATGCATTTTAAATATGTTTTTAATAATATATATTATTATTTTATTTAAATAAAGAAGAAAAATATTTTTACAGATATTATGTGTTTTTTAAGTTTATAATATTTAAAAGTTTTATAACAATTTATTAGTGGTTAAAGTAAGTGTTAATCTATTTTTTAAATCCATAGTCTTTAATATTTATACAGAACTAAAAAGGATATTAAGCCTTTTTATAATTTAACACAAATTATAAACGGTGAAAAAATAAAAATAATTAAAATATTTTTTAAAATGGCAAAATAAAATTTTTAATTGAATTTGTTTACCTATGTACTTACACCAGCATCCAGACCAAATACGTTAAGTTACACATTATTATACTAACACCAGTACTGTGGGAACGCACGAGTATCCATACCAGAATTCGTACGAACGCACATGTTATTATAATTTTTGTATAATTAAAGAAATTAAAAATAAATATATTTAAAAAAATATATGAATCCAAACACGGGCAAAATAATATATGTTTAAATAATACGTTAAGTTACACATTATTATACTAATACCAGTATTCGTGGGAACGCACGGGTATCTATACCAGAATTCGTACGAACGCACAAGTTATTATAATTTTTATATAATTAAAGAAATTAAAAATAAATATATTTTAAATAATATATGAATCCAAACACGGACAAAATAATATATGTTTAAATAATAATTATTTTAACAATTAAAATAATATTTACAAATACTATATTATTATTAGTTGATATTTATAAAACTAAATATTTACATAAATATTTTAATAATTTGCTCCTAATATACAGTTGATCCAAACATTTGTATATAGGGGAAAACTATTTTTATGCTCCAAATATAAATACAAATATGTTTTTCTTTTAAAAATAATAAACTTTCTTGGTTAAATAATATTGTTTTTCTGTTTTTTACATTCTTATTACATTTTAAAAACAAATGTGTGTAACACACCAGTATTCGTGCGAACGCCCTAGTATCCACAACAGTATCCGTGCGAACGCACATGTTATTATATTTTTGTACAATTAAAGAAAATAAAAGTAAATATATTTAAAATAATGTATGAATCCAAACACAGGAAAAATTTGTTTTTAAAAATAATAAGCTCTTTTGCTAAAAAAAGTTTATTTTTCTTTTTTACATTCTTATTATATTTTAAAAATAAATGCGCGTAACACACCAGTACCCGTGCGAACGTACGGGTATCCACACTAGAATTTGTGTGAACGAACGAGCTATTACATTTTTTGTATGATTAAAAAAATAAAACTAAATATATTTAAAACAATGCCTGAATCCAAACACATGCAAAATGTGTTTATTTATGTTGCTAATATTTATTTATACAATTAAAACAATATTTACAAATACTATGTTATTAGTTGATTTTTATAAAACTAAATGATTGCATAAATATTTTTATAAATAATGAAGAAAAAAATTAATATTTACATAAAAGTATATAGTTGATCCAAATATCTGTATATATAGAATAACTATATTTAAGCTATAATTATAAATAAAAATTATTTTTCTTTTAAAAATAATAAATTTTTTTGGTTAAATAATTTTGTCTTTCTATTTTGTATTTTTATTATATTTTTGAAACAAACGCGTGTAATACACTGGTACCCGTGCGAATACACGGGTATCCCACTAGTTGAATAAAAGATAAATACATCAAAATTTAAATATAAAGAAAAAAGGTGAATTATATTCAACTCTCAATTATATCATAATTTTATAAAAAATAATTGGATCATAATATCATAAAAAAATAATTTTTATCATTTATATATACTAAAAGTAATGTGTATAATTATCAATTATATCATAATTTCATGCATTTGCATTATTCACTTTACCATAACCCTTAGCCATACACATTTTAGATCTATAACTATAATCAAGGGAATTGAAATATATTATATCAATATATGGGGTATAACTATCTTTATAGTTTCTCTCTATAATTTTTTAAATAAATAAAAAAGATTTGCTATAAATAAAATTAATGTTATTTAATAAAAATGTTTAAGATATTAATTTTATCCAACCCAATGACATATCAAATTATTTGAAATTTATTTTAAAAAAATTACTTAGATGATCTATACAAAATAAAATTTATTTTATATAGTTGTATTAAAATATTAAAATTAGTATATTAAATTAAATAACAATTAAAGTAGTCATTTCTCACTTAAAAAATAAATCAACCATGTAATTTATTTTGTTAACTATATTTAAATTTAAATTTTATAAGTAGTTAAGTTAAAAATTGATATAAATCAACCATTTGTCTACATTTAAATATTTGATCTGTTTTTTAGCCAATCTGCAGAGAATCGAATCACGCCGGTACATACACTTGTTGTGATACACCGACAGTGCAACCGAATCCAAGTTATAAAACTTACAACCTGTATATACACACACCATGAATATTAGGAACATTAAGTTTCGGTACTTGAAATCTATCACTTTACCACTGCCTCGCAATTTCTCAATAACAACACATGTTAAGTATTAGGAGACAAAATAATGATAAGTTAGGAAGAAAATATTGAAAAGAAATTACTCACAACTTAAAATATTATGATTAAGAAAAAAAAAAGAGAAATGTTAATAATAATGAATATGTTGCAAGAAGCAACTATAAAGACTAACCTTTCAATGGTTTCACATCCTCCCATGTCAGAGGTTTAACTTTCAAATCAAGTGCAAGAGCTATTACCTTTGCAACCTTTTAACAAATCTGAACATATAAACAATATCAGATATTAACAACAACACATTTTTCAAGTAACACTAAAGAACATTCTTGATGGAAAGTTTCTAAATCCATCAAATCTTAAACATATTAACAAAGCAAATAAAAAAAAGGTTAAATCTGATCCCATTTCAGAATAATCACCGCCGGCCAATAGGTTCAGGAAATAGATATAACCTGATATATATATATATATATATATATATATATATATATATATATATATATATATATATATATATATATATTCCTTTAATTTCTATACACACAGTATAGACATTGTTAACACAAATTCTAGCATCATAAAAATTCAAACTGATATATGCTGTCAAATTGGATCCATACCTCAAGTCCTTTTTGAAACACTAACGTCCGTAGAACACATTAACCATTTCGAATTCGACCACCACCATTCTCGTCGCCGGAAACGCGTTGCCTCCATTGTTCAAACTTGCAAAACATGAAAGTTTTTATTTCCCTGTACCATTTTGACAAAAACGTTAAATCCATAAACCATCCCAAAGATTTTGGGTTGCATAAAGCTATTCACTGACAGATCCACAAAGATGACAGATCCACCCAACACTACTACAAAACGCGCAAACAACAACGTCAGGTTTACAATGGATTCATATACACAGTTGTAATAGGTTAAAATTTTCGCGCCTAATGAGTAGTTGGATTTATAAAAAGTAATTTAATGACGATTGTCTTAAAATACTGTAGTAATAAATGATGTGTAGCCAGCTTCGATTCCCAGCAACTACATTTTTTCCATTTTTTAGAGTACATTAAGCGCGTGTCACTTAAGTCCATTATTTATAAAATAAAATGTAAATGATTTTACAATGGTGAAGTAAATCAACCGTTGTTAGAAGTGTGTGTCACTTAAGTCCATTATTTAAAAAATAAATTATAAATGATTTTACAACGGTGAAGGAAATCAACCGTTGTTAAAGGACTTACAATTCCACTACGGTTGCGTTACCCAACTGAGATTAAAGGGTTTACTAATAAATTAAAACAAAACTTATTATGCATTTCTTTCATAAGACGCCATAGACGAACAAGCGAGCCAGAGACGACATCGGTGGCGTAATCTTTACCCTCTTCATATCCATTCATTTGGAGCTCAAATCTTCACCCTATTTGTTCATTTGATTCTTCACCTTCGAAGTACGATACTCTTCAACATCTTCATTCTTTTTTTTTTGTTTATGTTGTATATGCTCAAATATTCACCCTCTTCGTTCATTTGATTCCTCAGCTTTGAAGTATGATACACTTCAACATCTTCATTCCTTACGTGCATAAGATTCTTCAGCTTCGAAGTAAGGTATTCTTCAATATCTTCATTCTTTTTTTCTTTGTTTATGTTGTATATGCTCAAGTAAGTATGAGAGTACATGTTTCATATGCTTTAGGTTTAGATTTGCATATGCATAGGCTTAAGTTTTTGGATTAGATTTTGTTGTGTCATTCACATTATTATACGTATATAAATTTCAGAAGTTGTTATGGATCATAGTTGGATGAAAGCCGATAGATTAGGTCCGGTTTATGAGAACGGAGTTCTTGAATTCCTTGAATATGCTGATAAACATCTTCCCGACAATAATGGTATCTTTTATTGTCCTTGTGTTGTTTGCGCGAATATAAAAAAGGGTACAAATAAAGAAATATTCCATCACCTTTGTTGTGATGGTATATGTCAAAATTATATAATATGGATGTGGCATGGTGAGGTGGATAAAGAGGAAAGTCGGGCGTCATAAATTCAAAGAGTGGATGAAGATGAATATATGGAAGATCAACTAGAGGATATGTTCCGCGATATTGGGGAATTTTCTTTTAAGAATCCTCATATTTATGATACTTTATGTAGTGATAAAGACACCCCTTTATATAAGGGATGCACATATTTTACACGATTGTCGACGGTGTTAAAGTTGTTTAATCCGAAGGCCAAAAATGGATGGTCGGATAAATTTTTCACGGAATTACTTGAATTGCTAAAGCAAATGTTACCAGAAGATAACAAATTGTCGGATCGTTGCTATAAGGCCAAGAAGATATTGTGTCCAATGGGCCTGGAGTATATCAAAATACATGCTTTCCCTAATGATTGCATATTATACCGGAAAGAGTATCAAGACTTATATCAATGTCCGAAATGTGGTGTGTCGCGTTACAAGCTGAAGGCCAACAATGGTGATGACAATGACTATAACAATGTTAGTAGAAAGCATCCTCCTTTTAAAGTGTTATGTTACTTGCCAATAATTTCACGATTTAAGAGACTTTTTGCTAATTCGAATGATGCAAAGAATCTTAGATGGCATGCAGATGAAAGGGCTCGTGATGGAAACATTCGCCATGTAGTTGATTCATTACAATGGAAGAAAATTGATTCGTTGTTTCTAGATTTTGGAGTTGAGCCAAGAAACCTTAGGCTTGGGCTTGCCACCGATGGAATGAACCCCTTTGGTAATCTGAGCACTAATCATACTTCGTGGCCTGTTCTTCTCACTATTTACAACCTATCTCCTTGGTTGTGCATGAAGCGTAAGTATATACTGTTAAGTATGATGATTTCTGGACCACGACAACCTGGTAAGGACATAGATGTTTATCTAAGTCCATTAATTGATGATTTACGACTCTTGTGGGATGAAGACATTGAAGTTTGTAACACCCCGATTTATTTTAATTATTTTTCGTAATTAAAATTGAATGATGTTGTGTATTGGTGTGTTTAGGTTGAGGTTGGGTTGCCCTTAGTATGGGGTAGTGCCCTTAGAATTATAGAAAATAAGGTATCAGAGGGTGTATGACAAACTGTACAAAAGCATGTGGTGAGAATGGTTATTTGGCTAATATTATTATTTTAAATTATTAAGGAATATTGTTATTATTATTTTATTAGTGAGATAATAGTAATAATAACAATATTTAAATAATAATAATAATAATAATAATAATAATAAATAGAAAAGGGGTTAGAAGAGAGGAAATGGATTCAGTACGTGTTTTTTGGAAGAAAAGAGGAAGAGCAGAGCTAGGGTGAGAGAAAGGAGACTCCATTGCTAGAGGGAAAATTTTCAAGAACTCTAAGGTAAGGGTGGGGCTCTCTAGTCTCAAGGGTTGCATATTGTTTGTATGAGGGTAGATAAACCATTAGGATCATCCCTATGCGTTGTTTGTGTTGATTTGGGGATTGGGGGTTTTAGGTGTCGAAAGTTTGATAAGAGGAAATAATGCGTAAACTTATCGGTTGGAATGTGGTTTTGTATTTCCTACTTGTTTGTATGTTAATATGTGGTTATATGTCTGTTTTTGGACTGATCATGAGTGAAATCGGAGAAGAATTGGGGTCTGAGTCGTGCAGAATCGCATTCGCAGGATTGATGATTCGCGCAGATCCGTCAGGCGAAAGGAAAATCCACCAGGCGAAAATTCGCTGGATGGTCGCTAGGCGAAAATTCACTGGATGGTCGCCAGGAGAAAATTCACTGGATGGTCGCCAGGCAAATTGAGAGGCGAGTGAAGGGTGAAAAATAGGGGTTTCTGGAATTTGTATGGGGGAAGGAAATTCACCTCTGCTTTGCCAGGAGAGCATGAGGTGAAAGGAGAATTCGCCAGGCGATGGGGGATTTTGCCAGGCGAAAGTGGTTTCGCTGGTGCTCCGCTAGGCGAGCATCAGGCGAGCAAAGCTGAGACGAATCGAATTTTCTGAAACTTTAAAAATTTGTATCTTTTGATCCGTAGGTCTGTTTCAGTCGCCGTTCAAAGCGTTGGAAAGCTGGTTTCATAAAATTTTTGTTAAAATTAATTTCATTACTAGAATTTCAACCATTCAACACGTTAATTAGGTTTTTGTGTATGTTATTATGTGTTGTACATTGGAATGATGGATTCAGTGGTGTGTATGCGTGTTATAGTCGTGGATTGCTGTTGTTGTATGTGCTAGCAGGTATGGACTGCATGTTGTATAGTTGTAGTATGATGTATTGACGCATTGATAGTCATATGCATATAGTTGTCGTTGTATGCATGCCATGTTGCATAAGTTGTGTGATAAGCCGTGTGCCCATGTGGGGTGTGAGCGTCTTATCGGGATTCTTTGATAAAAGAATCGTATTGTTGTTATTGTTGTTGAGGCGATCGTGTGCCCATGTGGGGTGTGAGCGATCATGGATGTCGTGTGCCCATGTGGGGTGTGACCGACTATTATAGAAATTCCGATGGGAATTATGATCATGAAACAGGGATCAAATTGGTACCACATGCATTGAGTCGAGTCGTGAGTCTTATTGCATTGCATTGTGTTGTGTTGATTACTTGCTTGTGTGGGAAATGCTAATTGTGCGGATGTTGTGATGATAGGGTAGATTGTGTAATGTTTTTATGCTTTCATACTTATATTATGCATTTCTTATATTGATTTGAGAATATCACCCCTTTTGTTTGAATGTTACCTCTATGTGGGTAACGTACAGATAAGCAGGATTAGTGCAGAGTTGGAGGTAGCGAAGACGAGGTCTTCTCTTTTATTTCGTTGGGTCGCGTTTGCTCTGATTGTAACACTGGGTTGTCGGAACGCTTGTAGCTGTTTATTTTATTATGTGTCGTCATTTTATTTACTTGATGAGAATTATGTGGTACTAAGTACGTTATGTTTTAGTTGAATTCCGCTGCCATGTGATAAGATTAATCAAGTATGCTTTTATTGGTAATATCGATGTGTTATATATCGTATGCATGAGCAGGTGTTTGTTGAATGTAGCATCTTAACTGATTGTATATTTTAACTTACTCTGATATTTGATTATTAATTGTCGCGGGGGTTTAGGGTGTTACATAGTGGTATCAGAGCAGGTCGGTCGGTCCGACCAAGTTGTTGAGTTATTGTCGTGTGACAGTTGATTACCATCGATGTCGGTTCCTTAACCATTATGTTCTGTTATTGGTGTGTAATAGATTTAGGATGGCTGGAAGGAACGATGCTGCTATTGCTGCTGCTTTGCAGGCTGTTGTTCAGGCGGTACAGAATTCGCCTCATGCTAGTGAGAATGACGAGTTTCAGAAGAATAGGCCATCTACCTTCAAGGGAAGATATGATCCGGATGGAGCATAGACTTGGCTCAAGGAGATCGAGAGAATCTTCTGGGTTATGGAATGTCCTGAAGCACAGAAGGTACGGTTAGGTACTCACATGCTGGCTGAAGAGGCTGATGATTGGTGGGTTAGCACTCGTCAACTGTTGGGAGCAATATGAGAGGCAATCACTTGGGTTGTGTTCAGTAGGGAGTTCTTGAGGAAATATTTTCCTGAAGATGTCTGAGGAAAGAAAGAGATCGAGTTTTTGGAACTGTAGCAGGGTAACATGACGGTTACAGAGTATGCTGCCAAATTCTCAGATCTGCCCAAGTTTTACCCTCACTACAGTGCAAAAACTGCTGACTTCTCGAAGTGTGTCAAGTTCGAGAACGGATTGAGGCCTGGGATTAAACAGGCAATCGGTTATCAGCGAATTAGAAGGTTTCCAGATTTGGTCGATTGTTGTAGGATCTTTGAGGAAGATAGCAAGGCTCGATCGGCTCACTACAAATGACTGGCCGAGAGAAGGGGAAAATAACAGATGAACCGTGGGAAACCTTATACAGCTCCAGCTGAGAAAGGTAAATAGAAACACGCTGATGGTAAGAAGCCGAGTGGGGGAAGTGCCCCTACTCCTCTTAAGTGTTACAGATATGGTGAACTGGGTCATCGTGTTAGTGAGTGCACGAGTGACGTGAAGAAATGCTTCAAGTGCGGACAGGAAGGACATTTGATTGCAGACTGCAAAGTTAATGTGGTGACTTGTTACAATTATGGAGAACATGGACATATTAGTACTCGTTGTCAGAAACCAAAGCAAGCTTCAACTGGAGGAAAGGTGTTCATTTTGACAGGGACCCAGACTTCCAGTGATGACAGACTAATCAGAGGTACATGTTGTATTAATAATACTCCTTTGATTGCTATTATTGATACTGGTGCTACTCACTCTTTTATTGCTGCTGATTGTGTGAGAAGGCTAGGCCTTGTTGTTTCTCCTTTGAAGGGAGAAATGGTTGCCGAAACTCCTGCAAAGGGACCGGTGACCACTTCTTTAGTGTATTTGAATTGTCCACTATCAATCTTTGATAAGGACTTTGGTGTGGATCTGATTTGCTTACCGTTTCGAGGTCTCGATGTAATTTTAGGTATGAATTGGTTAGAGTTCAATCACGTTCATATTAACTGTTTTAACAAGTCGGTGCGCTTTCTTGCTCCTGAGGAAGAGGAAGAATATGGGTTTTTATCTGCTAGAGAGTTGAGAGAGCTCTTAGAGGAAGAAGCTCAGGTGCTGGCATTGTTTGCATCTTTGTCAGTGGAGAATGAGTCAGTGATTAATGAATTGTAAGTGGTACGTGAATTTCCTGAAGTGTTTTCGGATGATATTGCTGATGTACCACCAGAGAGAGAAGTAGAGTTTGCTATTGATCTTGTCCCTGGTACCAGACCTATTTCTATGGCACCATACAGGATGTCGGCATCAGAATTGACAGAGCTGAAGAATCAATTGGAAGAGTTGTTAGAAAAGAAATTCGTGAGACCAAGTGTGTCGCCTTGGGGAGCTCTAGTGTTGTTGGTGAAGAAAAAGGATGACAGTATGAGGCTGTGTATCGATTACAGACAACTGAATAAAGTAACGATTAAGAACAAGTATCCGCTTCCAAGAATAGATGACTTGATGGATCAGTTAGTCGATGCACGTGTGTTTAGTAAGATTGACTTGAGGTTAGGTTATCATCTGATTCAGGTAAAGGACGAAGATGTTCAGAAGATGGCTATTAGAATCCGATATAGGCATTATGAGTATGTAATGATGCCGTTCGGAGTTACTAATGCACCTGGTGTATTCATGGAGTATATGAATCAAATTTTTCATGCTTACTTGGATCAATTTATGGTTGTTTTTATTGATTACATCCTTACTGAGCATTTACGGATTGTACTGCAAGTGTTGAAAGAGAAGAAGCTCTATGCTAAGTTGTCTATATATGAATTCTGGTTGAGGGAGGTAAGTTTTCTTGGGCATGTTATTTCAGGTGATGGTATTGCTGTGGATCCGTCCAAAGTAGACGCAGTTCTACAATGGGAGGCTTCGAAATCAGTAACTGAGATTAGAAGCTTTTTGGGCTTGGCTGGTTATTATCGAAGGTTTATTGAAGGCTTTTCGAAGTTGGCACTTCTGTTGACTCAGTTGACGTGCAAGGGTAGAGCGTTTGTGTGGGATGTTCATTGTCAGGAGAGTTTCATTGAGCTGAAGAAGAGATTGACTACAGCTCCAATTTTGATTCTACCCAAACCAAATGAACCATTTGTGGTGTATTGCGATGCTTCTTTGATGGGTTTAGGAGGCGTGTGTCGCATCTTCGAAATCAACCGGCGGGAAAGAACAGAAGAGTCGCCACCAAACGTTATTTATCCCGACGCAGGGAAAGGAAACGATAGAAGAAAACCTCAACAAAGGGAAAGGGATGGTTTCGCAACCATAACCTGGGTTCGGGAGTCGGTTACGCGAGAGGAAGGTATTAGCACCCCCTCGCGTCCATCGTACTCGATGGGATCCACACTTGTTGTTATCGATCAAAGGGTGTAGGGTATCTGAAACTTACTCGCTAAACTGGAAATTGGAAACAAAAGGTGAAATGGAGAAATGGGGAAAAAAGAGAAAAAGGACACAAAGGACTCGCAAGGATCGTCGCAATCCTATGCCTATGCATCTTCATTATCCAATGAAGAATCAGAGTCAACGTAGTTCGGACTACGGAATTGGGGAAGGGTGAAAGGATTATGCTCGGAGAGATCTCGCACGATCTCCTACCTATGTATCTCGCTCGCACGCGAGAATCAGAGTGACGTAGTTCCCCTCACTAGGGATGGCTTCGCTTTGTTTGTGTTTTTTAACGGAAGACGTCCAGGTTCACGTTCCAGCAGTTTAGGTGTCGCAGCTCGTTGTACGGAGTCTTAGGCATTTACCTGTTTGTGGTAGAACGGAAGTGACACATCCTTTATGAATGGATTAAGGGAGATGAGAAGAGATGACTCAAAGGTGTAAGAGAAAATGGAAGTTAGTTGTTAGTGTGCCCTAGGTGATTCATCTCGATCGCACTGGTGCGAGGGGAAAGGGACGTTAGTTGTTAGTGTGCTCGCCGAGATATCGTATCTCGTGCCTACGTATCCTCAATATGAAAAGAAGGAGGAATCAGAGCATCTGTAGTTCACGCTACTACGGGTGAACGGGGACGGTCTCGATCGCACTAGGGTGAGAGAAAAGGCTTACAGAAGGCTAAAGGGAAACTAGGTCCTACAAGTTAGCATGCAATGATGGTCCTAAGGTCAGGATCAAGAGGGGAATCTACCAATGTTGTCATGCATGTATTGCTATCCTAATGTCTCTCCTACCTCCGACTTAATCAAAAATTAAGTGGAGCGAGGAATCTTAAGGGGATCATGTCATCAGACAAGTAAACACTATTATAAACATTCCATAAACAAAAGGAACTAAAAGCAAACGAAAGAGTAAACAGTGTCAGTCAACAACAACATCAAACAATCAAAATAAGAAAATGGGAAGCTTTAGCCAAGGGGTCATATCAACCGAGGCAAACAAGCTAGCTGTGGGAAATAATGGTACTCACCCAACGGTATCGAGAACCATGGAGAGCAGAATAAGAAAAAGGGAGATGTGAATCAGATCACATAAGCATCAACATTGGTCAATGCGAGCTAAAGACAAAGCATGGGGGTTGGTTACGAACCCTATCTTCCACTTGACCGACTCGATAACAGGAGCAAGTGATGTTCAAAGCTTCAATCATGTAATGAGAGCTAAGAACGACTCAACTAGAATAACGGGGGTCGATTGCGAACCTTACCTTCCGTCAATTGCCTTCTTGGAGGTCTTATAAGAGAATATGGGAATGGGATGCCTCTTTAGAGATCTTTAGGCACAATATTAAACAAGCACAATCATGGCCTCACTTGAGGGCTTTCCATACAATCCTACTTATCATGGCATCGACTATTCCTACTTCTCATGGCATAAAAAAAGTGCAGAATTAGTAAAAGAGAAGAGAAGTAATACCGAACGGATAGCAATCCGTAGTAACGTAAGCAAAGTATAAGCAAACCGACAAGCTTCTTGCAATCTAGCATAAATGAACAAAGGAGTTAGAAAGTGGAAACGGATCCGTGAAAGGCATGGAACCAAATGCTCTTAAAAAAACAATAAAACAAGGCCGTAAGCCATAAACAACAGCAACAACAGCGCCCCAGCACCGGCATAACTGTAAAAACCAGCAACAAGTAAAAACAGCCTATAACAGCTACTATTTCCAGAACAGAATAGGTGTATATGCAACCAAACAAAATAGCAACATTCTACAACACACTTTGTTTACAGCAACTATGTATACAACAACACCTCCTACCTTTAAACCACTTATCAAGTCAAGTGAGAATCACTACAAAACAACTTAAAAGTTAGTCACAATTCAAATGGAAATTGTCAAATAAGAAGTAAGTGAAATCAATACTAAATAACAACAACAATTAGTCAAAACTAACATGTAACAAGTATTAAGGACTATCAACAAAGTTAACAAATGAAACTACTAAAGATTAGTCAATGTTAACATTAAATCTACGCATAGGATTAATGAAGTTTTAGTTAAACTCTAGCACAAAACCTGTTAGTTCTTTAATTTTATGGGTTGGCATTAATTTTGTAAAACAAATAATAGCAGCAATATGTTAGATAGTCTGGTTTATCTTGCTAAAGTAGAACAGGTTGAGCAAGAAGTCCTAGTGTGCATTGGAACATGTTGAGCTGAAGTAGTGTTAACATCTGGAACAACATGTCCTATCGAGATGTCCCATGCAGGTTCATTCGACATCGCGCCAGAACTGAAGTGGTTTGTTAATTCTGTTAGGTTTTAAGTGATGCAGAATATTCTGGAATATTATACAATCATGAGGCGCTGATTTATAGGTCTGAAGATTCAAGTCTGAAATTGAGAAGAATATGGGAAAATATACACTTTCTAAATATGGAGATATTTTAGGAAGTTAAAGATTGAAGTCCTATTATGTAGCAGAAGTTTCTGCTGATTTGTAGCAGCTCATTTGCTAGGCCCAAATCCAGTTGGGAAAAGGTTATATATAGATGTTTTGTAACCTAGTTTTGCAACTCAAGCAAAAATGTAAAGTTCTATTATTAGGGTTGGTTCCTGTACCACTCGACCTGTGAGTTGGACAGTTTGTTAGTGTGATCCTCGAAACTGTGAAGTAAGAGGAGTATTGTTCTTGGAGGAAGCTTTTAAGCAACTCTAAGGTGTGTCTTGAAAAGTGTCGTTCTTGTTGAACTAGTGTAAAGGTGAAGGGTTGTTGATGCAGTGGCGGATTGTCAACTACTAGACATCATTGCGATGATTGGGAGTGAGAAGGATTTCTCATATCTAGAGAGGATCTAGGTAGAAGGGTCATTGTGTAGTGATTAAGTGATAAGTTGTAAACGGGTTGTTTAGCTTTGAATTGATACTACTAATAGTGGACTTCATCCCTGGCTTGGTAGCCCCCAGATGTAGGATAGTTAGATCCGAACTGGGTTAACAATTCTGTATGTCTTGCTCTTAATTCTTTTCAGTACCATGTTTATTGGATTATACCTTGCCATTTATGATAATGTCAGACCAGATGTCGAACGGCATATTCTAGGACATCTGAATTCTGCACATGCACCAGAATTTCAATTGGTATCAAAGCAGGTCATTCTGTTCTATATCTGGATGAGATCCGAGGGAAGATACTTTCTGGTTTGTGGTCAAGGTAGAAACTTTCTACTGAAAAGTTGTTTGAACTTGGAGTAGTTCATATAGTTGTGAGAATGGTCCCTAGAAGTGGAGGATGGACTGTTCGTGGCATGTGTTGAAAGCTTAGAGTTTTGATTGAAAAACGGTTGTGTTGTGGCTTTGTTAGGCTTGATTTATTTTCAAACCTATGGTATTGAGGTGTCACCTGATTCATGATGCTAGGGCTGATATATGACACCTGAGGGCCTTGAGGAGTTTGTAATTTGATCCGCTGCGAATCTATCTGAAAACTCCTAAGGTTGTATCTGAGAAGGTTGTTCTTCTCTGAATGTATATCCTATGGTGACAGGATATATGCAAGACTGCTTCAACTTACATTGTCAACGATACTTGAAGGTTATTGTTCAAGTCCATTCATAAAGGCATTGATAAGTAAAGTTGTAAGAGATCTGAAGATAGTGAGAAGTAAGTTACTTTTGCTTCTAAGGCTAATCTCCAGTCTTTGATCTTTTGATGTGTTCCTTGAAATGATGTCCTATCTTGTGTTAGAACATCACGTCAGAATTGTGCAAAATTCTGGTGTCTAAAGGAATGGCATAGCAGATGCTCTGGGTGCTAAACTAATGTGGTTTGGTCACATGAGTTTGGAGCCTACTCCTGATCTGGAAGAGGAGGCATCTGGGTGGTATGTCTAAGAAGGTTCTGGCCCTGGAACTTATCTTAGTTGTGTGAGTTGGTCAAGGTGTGATCAACATGATACTCACTCCTGAGGTCAGTTTATTTCTGGTCCTTGCTGCAGGAGTGGAGAACCTGAGATTCAAGAAGTATTATCTCTAGCAGACTTCTTGGACATGAAGGTCAAAGATCAATAGGTCATGTTTTTTTTTCTGTTATTTGGAGGCATGTTCTGAATGATCTTGTGAAGCTAGATATGTATTGACTGTGTGTGCTTAGGAGTGATATGATCTAATCACAGTCTGTGCTGCTATTAAAGGGGAGAATGTATGATTCTCTGAAGTGCTCTTGGCAGATTCTGAGGGAGAATACCTGATGTTTTAGAAGACCTTGAAGACATGTCTTGACATCATTGTATTAAGAATTTATTTTCTCAAGCTGCCTGGATGATGTTTCTCGGATTTAGGATGGAGGTTGTTTACTCAAACTTGACGACATTTATCAAGTCTATGAGAGCATGGAACTCTTGTTCTGGTATAGTGGAGAACTTTCAAGGGCTAAGCACTGTGGAGTTAAATCAACTGGTGGGGTTGATTGGTGACCATGTGCATGGAGTATCATCCAAATTGTCTGGGATGAGTTTGGCTGAAGGGTTAGAGGAGGCAGATTGGTTGAGTCAAACAAGATGCTGTGAGAAGACTCTTGAGATGTTCCTGCTGCTAAATGTGGTTGTGATATGACCTGGAAGCTTGATCAGCTACTGATGGTTGATCCTCGTGCTTGACTATAGATGATATCTTCAGAAAAGCTATGTGAAGATGTGTGACTGAGATTGATGTTGGAACATCAATTTAGGTGGTTATTCAGCCAAGATTGTTTTGCGCAGAAAGAAGTCCAAGATCAAGCCACTGATCCAAGTTAAAGTAACTTGGGAATAAATGTCATGACAATTTGTCATAAAGAAGAATCAGAAGTTGACAGACGTATGCAGAAGATTACAAACAAATTGTCATACCTTGTGTGAGAAGGTAATCTTTTTCTGACTAATAGTAGATACTTTGACGGGAGACTTAGTATTTGTCTATTATTGCTGTTATGCATAAGGGTAAATACTTGGACGGGAGACTAAGTATTTGTCCAGAGAATTATGCAAGTCTGCAGTCTGGATATTATGGTTCAAGAATTTATTCTTTCTGAGTGTTTGTGGTTGATGACAACCTGAGGTAGCCTTATCAGCTGACTGAATTAGAAGGTGTGATCTTCTATCCAATGTTGATGTCCTACATAATGTTACAACATCATTGTTCTTTGTGTATCCTGGATAAAGGTCTGGGACTGTACTTGTGGAGTTGGAAGAAGCAGCATTATTGTCTGAAGTGGCAGTTCTGACATAATGTGGATTAGAATGGGCAGATTCTGATCTTGATGATAAGTAGTTTGTTCTGGCAATGCATGACTACTTTCATGATGAAGACTTCATTAGGTGCTTGGATAGAAGGGTATTGTCAGTGGTGAATGGCTGAAGGTTCTTCCAATACAAGTGAAAGGTGGTGGCAATCCTTATCTTGTGTTGCAAGAAATCTAAAGACATTTGTTATGGAATATGTGTGAAATTCCAAATCAAGTGGGCTTTTATTTTGGTCTTGGTATAAACCTGGTGAGATTATGCTCAACAAATACTAGAAGTGGCAGTTCTTGATGTTGAGAATGTGGCAATATCATTGGGCTATCATCTGGTGTCAAGTGTTCATCTTCATAAGGAGCTTTGGTTGTTCATGTCAGGGGGAGTTGTAGCTGTTGTCTATGGTGTGTTACTGCAAGGGTGCAAATTTCTTGTAGCATGTGCGCTGGTTAAGTCTGCAGTGTGATCTGAAAAGCAGACATTGTCTGATAAGATGTCAGAACATGGTACAGGACATGTTTTTCTTGAGCCAAACAAGGAATTACTCTGGACGGTGGTATGAGGATAAGACAAAACATGTGTTCCTGCCTATGCATGGAACGTTATTGGCCTAATTAATGGTAAGATTCAGTTGAGAAACATTTAAGGCAGTCAAGGAAGTTTTTGGAAGGTAGGGATTGAATGTTGAATGGAGTTTTTGTTACCTAAAATAGCGGGTCTTTGACCAAGAACCTAGTCATATTCAAGGGTCGTTAATTCCTAAGTTACTGGTCAGCTATTTGTAGGGAGCAGTCGTTTCTCCTCTTCAGAACTGTGAGTGTTTTCCTTTCCTATCTCTAATGGGTTTTGTTCGTATGTGGGTAAGCATTTCCTGGATTTGGTTTTGGGTTGGCATTATTTGCCAAATTATGGCTAAAAAGGGGGAGATAAAAGGGAGTTTTGCGCAGATGCTGAGAAATGGTGTATGGGGTCTGCAGTACAGGTGCATAAAAAATGACGAGAAGGAAGTCAGAACCATCGTAATGGATGGAGTGTTTTTGTGACTTGTGTCCTGAGTTATGAACACAGTTGTGACTTGTGTTCTGAGTTACCCAGGTTGGCAAATTGGCGCTTCTGTCGACTAGGGGTGACTAATCAATCAAGGTGGGCAGATCTCTTATGCCACCATTGGTCCTTCTATGTAGCTGGATCCTTCTTGAAAGGAAAAAGAAATGTGTAGAAGGAAGTTCCTCAGATTCCTGATTTGAGGGGGAGTATTCGATATCTTCTTTCTCATGTACACCAAGTGAGTTTCGGAAGGTATCAATCAAGACCTACCGCAAAAGGAATGGTTAGAAAGCTGAAATGTAGATGTCAAGCAAGATGTTATGACAACTTGAGATCATTTCCTTGTTGCTGTACTGATGGGTTCTGTGTAAGTTCAGTAGTTGCTGATGACTACTGACAGTAATATAGAATTGTAATTGCTGTTGAAATCTGAGTTGTAATATGTTTGTGTATTTGTTTTAGCCAAAATTTGCCAAAGGGGGAGAATGTTAGTTCTTTAATTTTATGGGTTGGCATTAATTTTGTAAAACAAATAATAATAGCAATATGTTAGATAGTCTGGTTTATCTTGCTAAAGTAGAACAGGTTGAGCAAGAAGTCCTAGTGTGCATTGGAACATGTTGAGCTGAAGTAGTGTTAACATCTGGAACAACATGTCCTATCGAGATGTCCCATGCAGGTTCATTCGACATCACGCCAGAACTGAAGTGGTTTGTTAATTCTGTTAGGTTTTAAGTGATGCAGAATATTCTGGAATATTATGCAATCATGAGGCGCTGATTTATAGGTCTGAAGATTCAAGTCTGAAATTGAGAAGAATATGGGAAAATATACACTTTCTAAATATGGAGATATTTTAGGAAGTTAAAGATTGAAGTCCTATTATGTAGCAGAAGTTTCTGCTGATTTGTAGCAGCTCATTTGCTAGGCCCAAATCCAGTTGGGAAAAGGTTATATATAGATGTTTTGTAACCTAGTTTTGCAACTCAACCAAAAATGTAAAGTTCTATTATTAGGGTTGGTTCCTGTACCACTCGACCTGTGAGTTGGACAGTTTGTTAGTGTGATCCTCAAAACTGTGAAGTAAGAGGAGTATTGTTCTTGGAGGAAGCTTTTAAGCAACTCTAAGGTGTGTCTTGAAAAGTGTCGTTCTTGTTGAACTAGTGTAAAGGTGAAGGGCTGTTGATGCAGTGGCAGATTGTCAACTGCTAGACATCATTGCGATGATTGGGAGTGAGAAGGATTTCTCATATCTAGAGAGGATCTAGGTAGAAGGGTCATTGGGTAGTGATTAAGTGATAAGTTGTAAACGGGTTGTTTAGCTTTGAATTGATACTACTAATAGTGGACTTCATCCCTGGCTTGGTAGCCCCCAGATGTAGGATAGTTAGATCCGAACTGGGTTAACAATTCTGTGTGTCTTGCTCTTAATTCTTTTTAGTACCATGTTTATTGGATTATACCTTGCCATTTATGATCATGTCAGACCAGATGTCGAACGACATATTCTAGGACATCTGAATTCTGCACATGCACCAGAATTTCAAAACCTAACACTAATACAAAATCGAAGTCAATGGCAATGTAAGAACTAAACCTTATAAAATCTGAATTTTCCAATTGTTATTAATTCTAAAGAAAATTAACCACAATTAGAATCTAATCCTAAAAATTAGTACTTAACCAATTAATGAAAACAATTAGTCGATCATCAATCAATGTTACAAGTCACCATTAACCCCTAATTCGAAAATCTAAATCCAAATCTAATTAGTTCAAATCCTAAAATCAATTAACTAAAACCAAATAACCAAAATCAAATTACTAACATCTAGAATTAACATCTAGTTTCTAAACTCCACAACCAAAATTTAAAGATAACATCCAACAAAAGATTAAGACTAAATGTGAATAAAATTAAATATAATGGCAATTAGGGCGCAGACCTGATAATGGGGGCTTGAAATCTTGAGCCCAAAATGCACATGGCTTGTATCAAGGGGTGCGGTAGTAGTTATGGGAGTGTGACAAGGAATTCATGGCGTGTGAGGCCTGGTCCAAGAACTCAGCCAGGGGGTGTTGTAATGAAGTTGGTGGTGTAGAAAGAGAATGAGACGTGTGGAAGCGAATCTCTCATTGAGCCTGGTCCATTATGCCACAAACCCTAAATCCATTTCTGCAAAGCCTCTCTTTCTTCTTCTTCCTTTCCATTTCACCACACATTGCTCCGTCTTCCCCTCCGTTCACTTCTCTCCGTCTTCCTCAACTCTCCATAGTGAGTTTAACTCTCTTCTTTCAACCTTCTTTAATCACGTTGAACACACACAGTCGCGTTTCTTCGCAAGTGCGATCTCAAACTCGATTCCCTAGTCCTTGTATGGAACAGAAGTGAAAACGATGGTGGAGTGCACACAACTTATTTACATAAGCGATTTCCGCGATGGAAGAAAACACTTCAAACATGATGCACCACCGTTTCGATTCAATGGCAGAGTTTTCGAGCCTTCCTTGATTTTCGCCGGTAATGCTTCTTACTTCAGCTTGCTCACTTTTCTTCACTCTTCTTACTCAATCTTCTGTTGTTATTGATTATTTCTGCGAGTGCGTGCGTGAATCATTGCATTGTTGAGTTGTCGTGTTGAGTCCGTTTTATGAAATTGTTGTTGTTGAATTTCTCGGAGGTAAATGGCTAAAATTGCATTGGCGAATTGCTGTTGATCTGTGATTTCTGCAGGTTTGAGAATTGGTGATGAATACGACACAACGGAGGCATTGAATTCGCCGATTTGCAGAACAAAATCAATTTGGAAGCTGAAAGAAGACTCAATGTTGAATGATGCGGATTCTTGATAAGGTTACTAAGATGGAGATGATGCTATCTCAGAGTGGGTAGAAAATAGATAGAGGATGAAGCTTGTTGATGAATCGAAGATGTTACGACTGGTTCTGGATCGACGAAAGCTTGAATGAATGTGTTGATTGAAGGTTGATGTTAATGGTGGAGAGGGAGTTTTTTGTTATTGAGTTCTGTTAGAGAAGTTAGAGATTGGTTATGGTGAAGATTGAAGATTGAAGAAGATCAATTGAAGAGAAGAAAGGTGATGGAGATTCAGAGAATGAGAGAGTCCATCCTTGAAGAAGTTAGTTATGGTTCTGTTATAACTGTTATGGGTTCAGAAAATTGGTTAGGAAAATTCTGTTTCTATTAGAAGGTTAAGAGATTAGAAGTGGTTTTTGACAGTTGGGTTTTCTCTGATTTTCCGTTGAAATTAGTTGGAAAAATCTGTTATGTAGTTGGTTAGTGAATTGTGGAAGATTGAAGAAGGAGAATCAGGGAAAAAAAACCTCTTGTTGGCAAAATGGTTTTTTTGTGAAGCTCTGCAGAGAAACTCAATGAAGAAGCTTGGAGAAGATTGGATAGCCTTTTTTGTTAATTTTTCTGTTAGTCCGTTGTAGATAGCTGCTAGGAGAATTGTGTAGTTGATCTTTTGTTAGCTCCTTTTCCTACTGATATGAAGTTCATGGAGCTGTTATGTATTTTTCTCATTGTTATGTATTTTCCTTTCAATTGAAACTAATAATATATACGTTCCTGCAAGATTTTCAAACGTCACCAATACATGTGCTGCTCTGAATTATCTTTTTCTGCGACGCCTTTAAGTTCCCTTTATACTAGCACTTGACTCCAATTTTAGCACTCAATTGAACTCGTTAGACAGCAGTTTTGTCCAAGTGGCTTCTATGCACATTTAATATGACTCACATTGCCTCTAAAGGTAGATTTAGCAAGAATGATACAGGAAACAAGTCATGCATATGTGGTGATTTAAATGGGATTAATTGGATTAGAAAAAGGGATAGATATGGACTTCAAGCAATGGATTTTTGAATCGGTTTAAAAATATGGACATTCAAATGTAGCTCATAAATTCAATCTAGAAGTTGTGACTTGTACTTTAGTTTTTGAGAAATCCACATGTCAATTCTTGACAAATCAAAACGCTTGAGAATTTTGAACCAATCTACTTGAATAAATCGAACTCGAACCCACAAATAATCACTTGAATGAACGCTCCACCAAAATCTTCAATTTAAAACGGAAGCTATCTTGCATTCCTTACTCTAGCATTCCAATCATAAATGGCTTACATAAGCAATGAACACGTGGAAGAATAGCAATGCTTGAAGCACGATATGAGTTCCCCACTTGATCTTTTGCACCATGCCCACCACTTTGAAATTCCGTCCCCAGATACATCGCCTGACCAATGATCTACTTAACATGAAACCCCAATCACGTGGTCTTGAATCCCTGACTATCCACAAACTCACCCATGAATAAGAATCTTGATCCTCTTCGATAGGTACACTGATGAAATAGCTTGAACTGAGAAGAAGTTACGCCCTGATTAACACCAGTGAAGCCTGACCAGATGCTTTGGGTGAACCTCTGAATAAG
Organism: Lathyrus tuberosus; assembly: GCA_022829125.1. Taxonomy (NCBI): domain Eukaryota; kingdom Viridiplantae; phylum Streptophyta; class Magnoliopsida; order Fabales; family Fabaceae; genus Lathyrus; species Lathyrus tuberosus. The sequence goes on along the minus strand of JALAZF010000622.1, from coordinate 1,972,461 downwards.
ATGAACAACATTCAACCCTCACAGCAAAAGAGAATCTCACAGCAATAGAGAATCTCGAGCTTGCACGCAATACTTTGATCCTGCGCCTTAGGAGCCTAATGCAAATGAATGATTATGAATATTAGTTATGACCTAATGAAAAATGCAGATGAATGCGAACATAAGCCAGAAAAAGTTGAAAAAAGTAGGGCAAATTTTGGGGTGCTACAGCTGCCCCTATTCAATCAACTTGGACCTGAAAGGGTGATAGCGACGGCTTTCAGACGTTCAAGGTAGAAGGTGATTGAATACAAAAAGAATCCAAAAATTTGCAAACTACGAGGAGAGAAAATGTAAATGGAGCCCAGTCACACTTCGTCAAAGGAATTTGACGGAAAGACAACTTATTCGAAGAAACACATCATCAAAGAATTGACGGAAAGAAGGCTCGACCGAAGAAAGCACATCGCCAAAGGGGTTTGACGGAAAGAAGACCTGACCGAAGGAAACACATTGTCATAGGGATGACAGAAAGAAGACTCGACCGAAGAAAGCACATCGTCAACGGGGTTTGACGGAAAGAGGACTCGACCAAAGGAAGTACGTTGTCATAGGGATGACAGAAAAAAGACCTAACCAAAGGAAACACATTGTCATAGGGATGACAGAAAGAGGACTCGACCAAAGGAAGCACGTTGTCATAGGGATAACAAAAAAAAAGACCTAACCGAAGGAAACACATTGTCATAGGGATGACAGAAAGAGGACTCGACCAAAGGAAGCACGTTGTCATAGGGATGACAGAAAGAAGACCCGACCAAAGGAACACATTGTCATAGGGATCACAGAAAGAAGACCCGATCGAGAGAACACATCGTCAAAGGGGTTTGACGGAAAGAAGACCTGACTTAGGGAGCACATCGTCAAAGGGGTTTGACGGAAAGAAAACCATACGAAGAAACACATCATCAAAGGGGTTTGATGGAAAGGAAACCAGACCGAAATGTCATCATCAAGGGGTTGATGAACAATGAAAGATCGACGTATGATCTACGACCCAAAAGAAATGTAAGTAGAGGGGTTAATTGTAATGTCTGATGGAGACATGTTACCGTCTTGATTGAAATTTGATTCGGTCTCTCGCGCAAGGTACCAAATATGGCTTATGCTTCGCATGCATATGTTTGAATTTTCTTTCTATGGCGTAATGCTCCATATCAAATGGAAATGCTACGCGATTTGAGGATGCAATGATCACTATATGCAAAATGCCGATGTATGCTCGGGCTGTCGGGGAAAGAAGAGTGTGCCAAGTATGATTGAACTTTGCTGGCTAGGACAGGTGAAACCCGATGGTGATTGTTTTTCAAAGGAGAAATCTTTCTGGGTACCAATGGGGATTGGATTTTGAATGCAGTGCCAATAGGAATTGGACTTTTGCTTTAAAGGAGACGCCAACAGGGATAAGGATTCAGGTTTTTTTTTAAAGATGCTAGCAAAGTGGGCTGTTGAAGGTGTCGGGCAAGGTTGGGATATGGATTTTATTTTCGGTTTTACAAGGCTTCATGCAATGCTATGCTAATGTTATGCATGGTAATGATTATGCAATGATGTTCATGATATGTAACAGGGCCACTCCAGCAAAATAAATGCAGAAGAGACGAGGATAACTCCGCTGGGGATAACAAATAGAACCGTCTTCAGGGTCATAACTGCTTGAGATCCCGACTAAACCTTCATTCGGCAGGAAAGCATGAATAACAACCGTCTGCTGGAAAAATATCCCAGGACTCTGCTGAAGAAAAGACGCCAATGACAATCGGCCTTTGACTTGCCGGGGAACACCAACCATCGCTAATAAACCTACTTGGGGAACAATGGTTGACGATATCAACTCTGCTAGGGAACAACATCAGACTTACTCCTCTGTTGGAGATTTACCTTCTACCCTTACTCCGTTGGGGAGACGAAAACAACTTTACCGTAAACTGGGGAAACACAAACCTAACACTTGGATAGGAATATGAACTCTTGCTGAAGAGCAGTAAACTTCGCCAAGCTGGCTAGGGGAGAGCGAACTCCTGAACTCTTGCTGGGGAGAATGATTCACAATCTTCATAATGCTCTGCTGAGTGATAAAACTTCAGCCATCTCTGCCGAGGAGAGAAACTCTACTGGGGATGTCACGTGTTAACTATCAACGTGAGCCCTGCAGATGTGGTATGACCAAAAGAGGTGTCCAGATGAAGCAGAACCCATAAAGGAACCTGTCTTTAAAATGTCTCGTGAAGATCCGATATAGATTGCCCCCTGACTTTTGATTAATCGTCCTCCAGAGGGAATAACCTTTTGTGATTTTGGGGTGGCCTGCCCCAGCCTTGAAATGATTTGTGCCCTTGTCTGGCTTATCTGTGAAGGAGTACCTTTAACTGACCTTTGAGAGATTTGTTGAATCTCGAATTAATTGCCCCAGATTAACTGAATCTTGGAATGGATCGCCCATTTGATATGACTTACCTCGGCTCAACGGAGTACTCGGGCACTTTGCATCTTAGATTGATCAATCTTTCCATTGTAAAAACTTTCCTGATCAAGCACTTACTCGTAAGTAAAGCAATTCGTTTTGAAAAGATAATTTTAATGCAATGCGTATGACAGTTTTGAAATCCAAGTTTGTTCACTGGAAAAATGTAATGACGTGTAGTGAACAAATCACTTATTAGAATGTCACATCAATACCAACATGAATGGTAAGAAAGTCCTTTTGGGAGTCAGAACTGACGCGATTTTAACCGAAGTATGCTTTCGAAACAACCCTGCTTCAATTAGGTCTTTTGAAGGTTGTAACGTGGTCTGGTTCGCGGTTTAAGAAAGAAAGGATATAAGGCTCAAAGTTTTATTTTAACCCACCCATTCTCCTTGATGTTCTTCAGTCCTACGTTCAGTTAACTCGACACATACGCTCACCTTTCAAAAAGGTTAATGAATGGTATGAGGATGGAAGAAACCCACACGTTTTTTGGAGTGACAGTCACCCCTTTTATCCTTGGTGTCTGTATTCACATGATTTGTTCTTTATTCGAGGATTTTTCTTTTGTAATCCTTTTCACTTTTCGCTTTTCATGTTTTTGATTTCCCTGATTTTTGCCTGGGCTGATTCTTTTGAATTTTTCGATTTTGAAGTCCAGCGGGATGCCCTAACTTTTGCCTAAGTAACTTGTTTTCAAGTCTTGACTTAGCGGGCTTTCTTTTTTTTTCCCTTTTTTTGAACTAATCGTGTGACACAGGTTTGTCTTGACTTGTAAAGGGTTGCGACCGTCTCACTCTTCGGTTGGTGAGGGATAAGCGTAGATGTAATTGATCCTCGAACGGAACACTCCTTTTGAAATTTGAACGCACAGTCAAATTAGCTGACACCTACCCTGCCCCAGGTTAAGATTGAGAGTTTTTCATTTTCAGAAATAAACTCCTACTACTAGGCTCAACGGGGTTTGCAAGGGATTATCTTCCTTATGTCTCTGGTGTTTAGGAATTCGAAACAATGCCTGTACATCATCAACATGGTTTTTGTTCAAAAGCATACAATCGAAAGTTTTACGTCTTCGATTTCGTCATCCTCCCTAGGATCCTGCTTAAACACACATATGATATTGATAAAAAGTATGAGTGAACACGACTGGATTTAATCAAAACATGCATATTTATTTCATTACCATAATCAATCGAAAACAACAAGTTTTACAAATGATTTTGTACATTTTAACATGAAAGAAACTACAAATGCAATGAAATGACATGATATAATGATTTCCAGCTTCGAGGAACTGGGCTTTCCAAGCTTGATTCGCTAATGAGCTAGCCATCTTCAGTATTGCTCGTCGAAGTTAGTCTGATAATCATCTGCACCACCGCTCTCGGAGACTTCTTCCATAACTTGGACTGATGACCCCACCTGACTGGACGAAGGAGACTTGCTGATCTGAATACCCTGAGGTGTGAATGAGAACATATTGGAGTTATGAAGTGTCTGAACTTTGCTCCTGAGCACCTTACAGTCTTCGGTTGAATGCCCCAGTGCCCCAGCATGGTAATCACAACGGGCGTTGACATCAAAACCTGGTGGGTACGGAAGAGGTACCAGATTCAATTCCTTCGGCACTATTAGTCCACCTTCAATCAAATCTGGCAACATCTGACTGTACGACATTGGAAACTGAGTGAAATGCCTCTATGGCTTTCTTGGCCTTTGTCGGGCATTCTAACGCGGCTGACGGTGATATGACCGTTGATTCTGGGGAGGTCCTTGATTTGTAGAAGAATATTGTCCTTGATACGGAGACTCAGAAGATTGCTGACTTTGGACAGTTGATATGTCTGAATGCTGAGAATGAGGCGGTGAAGATTCCTGGATGGAACTATTTTCTTCCTCCGATCCTTCTTGAGAACTGGCAACTGATTCTTTTTCATTAGCTTGGAAGTTCGAGACGCCTTAGAGCTTTCCACACTTGATCAGGCTCTCGATACGTTCTCCCACCATCACCAGATCAGAAAATTTTACTGCCCCATTGACAATCATCTTTTCCAAGTACGGCCCTTGCAAGGTATCCATGAACAAATCAACCAATTCTCTATTCGAAAGTGGAGGTTGAACACGAGCGGCTAAATCTCTCCATCTCTGAGCATACCCTCGGAATGACTCATTATCTGCTTGAGACAAGTCTTGCAAATGCATGCGGCTGGGAGCCATGTCAAGATTATAGCTGTATTGCTTCACAAAAGAGTTTTCTAGATCTGACCATGATTGGATGCTACCACTCTGTAACTGCATATACCAATATAATGATGCCCCACTCAGACTGTCCTGGAAACAGTGGATCATGAGCTTGTCATTGTGGACATGTGAAGTCATTCTTCGGCAAAACATCACCAAATGTAGTTTTCGGCAGCTATCCCCTTTGTATTGCTCAAACTTCGGCATCTTAAACTTTGGAGGCATTACAAGGCCAGGTACCAGACACATGCTCGAAGCATTCAAATCAAGAGTATCACGCCTCTCCAGGGCTTTAAGCTTTTCCTCCAACACACGGTATATTTCATCATCAACAGATCGTGGATCCTTAGGCTTCATCTTTGGAACTACCCCTTGGACATCTGGCACAGAGAATGCAAAACCGTGATAATCAGCAGCATCAAGAGAAGATGAATGTCCGCCTCGGACAATGGGATGCTCTGGCATAACAGGATCCTCAACAGGGATTCGTACCGGTTGAGCTTGGGCAACATTGTTCACCGGAGGTGGAATAACATTCTCATTTCTTTGAATATTGGCCTCTCCCTTTGTCATGGCGGCCATAGCTTCCATTAGTTGATCCAACTGAGTTTTCATCAAATCAATATCGGCCCTAGTCCCAAACTGATTCTGCTCTTCCGAGTTCATGATGATCCAAAAGCTTATTCAAATCCAATAAGAGTGTAGGGAAATCAAACTACAGGTCGAGGACAAAGGATGGATGAGCTCACTATTCAGGCCTGGAGAAAGACATGCAAAATGATGCAAGATGCAAATACAATGCAAAGAATGCAATAAGACATGGGATCAAAGCTTCCCCATAGTCCGAATAAGTGCTGTGCTGATGTCTGAATAAGCTCATAGGTCTGTTCTGAAGAGAATACCAGAATACCAGAATATCCAAATAATCATAATACCATAATACCAGGCTGATAAGTCCACACTGGTAGGAAAACCAGAATACCGGGTAGGTTGAAGGTCAAGGTTACCTGCAAACCTGTAAAGACCCGCCCATTCTCACATGTGGGTACTAAAAAACCGAGGATCCTCAATATCACGGGCTCTCAGATCGAGAAATGATGATACGTTCACCATTTCTGGTTTGGCATCATCATCAATCGAGGAGGTCTCAACTGATTCCCCTTAAAAAGGATATCCTATAGCAAGTTCCCAGCATTGGGTCCTCGGATCGAGAATGTGTAATGGGTTTGCCATTTCGGGTCAGCCATTATCACAACTCGGGAGGAGTGCCGTTACTGAGTTCTCGGGAATGGTCACCAGAGTCGACAATTCCTCCAGAGAATATCTACTGGCCTGTATCGAGCATACCGTAGCAGATAGCTCCGGATAGAACCTCGTCTGGCTGTAGGTCTCATGAACACCCACACGTGGCAAAACATCACGGGAGCGACACGCCTGCCCACGCTAATACGTATGTGTATGCTTAAGCCTGGGTAGTGGGCTTATCTCTTAGAAATCCCAACCTGCCAAACAGAAAATCCAGTACAACACAACACAGTCCAACACAGTATAATATATGGCAACAGTAAATGAAAAGCATGTAAATGCAATAAAATAGTAAACATGCAACAATGCCATAAATAAAGTTAGTAAAGTAAACAGATAAACACCCTAAAATCGAAAACAGGCAAGCGCTAGGATTGACTCGCTTAGGGATGGACCAGCAAGAGGTCAATCTCTCCGCAACAGAGTCTCCAGCTGTCGCATCTGTGAAAATCAACCGGCGGGAAAGAACAGAAGAGTCGCCACGGAACGTTATTTATCCCGACGTAGGGAAAGGAAACGATCGAAGAAAACCTCAACAAAGGGAAAGGGATGGTCGTCGCAACCATAACCTGGGTTCGGGAGTCGGTTACGCGAGAGGAAGGTATTAGCACCCCCTCACGTCCATCATACTCGATGGGATCCATGCTTGTTGTTATCGATCAAAGGGTGTAGAGTATCTGAAACTTACTCGCTAAACTGGAAACTGAAAACAAAAGGTGAAATGGAGAAACGGGGAAAAAAGATAAAAAGGACACAAAGGACTCGCAATGATCGTCACAATCCAATGCCTACATATCTTCATTATCCAATGAAGAATCAGAGCCAACGTAGTTCGGACTACGAAATTGGGGAAGGGTGAAAGGATTGTGCTCGGAGAGATCTCGCACGATCTCCTGCCTACGTATCTCGCTCACACATGAGAATCAGAGCGATGTAGTTCCCCTCACTAGGGATGGCTTTGCTTTGTTTGTGTTTTTTAACGGAAGACATCCAGGCTCACGTTCCAGCAGTTTAGGTATCGCAGCTCGTTGTACGGAGTCTTAGGCATTTACCTGTTTGCGGTAGAACGGAAGTGACACATCCTTTATGAGTGGATTAAGGGAGATGAGAAGAGATGACTCAAAGGTGTAAGAGAAAATGGAAGTTAGTTGTTAGTGTGCCCTAGGTGATTCATCTCGATTGCACGGGTGCGAGGGGAAAGGGACGTTAGTTATTAGTGTGCTCGCCGAGATATCGCATCTCGTGCCTACGTATCCTCAATATGTAAAGAAGGAGGAATCAGAGCATCTGTAGTTCATGCTACTACGGGTGAACGGGGACGGTCTCGATCGCACTAGGGCGAGAGAAAAGGCTTACAGAAGGCTAAAGGGAAACTAGGTCCTACAAGTTAGCATGCAATGATGGTCCTAAGGTCAGGATCAAGAGGGGAATCTACCTAATGTTGTCATGCATGGATTGCTATCCTAATGTCTTTCCTACCTCCGACTTAATCAAAAATTAAGTGGAGCGAGGAATCCTAAGGGGATCATGTCATCAGACAAGTAAACACTATTATAAACAATCCATAAACAAAAGGAACTAAAAGCAAACGAAAGAGTAAACAGTGTCAGTCAACAACAACATCAAACAATCAAAATAAGAAAATGGGGAGCTTTAGCCAAGGGGTCATATCAACCGAGGCAAACAAGCTAGCTGTGGGAAATAATGGTACTCACCCAACAGTATTGAGAACCATGGAGAGTAGAATAAGAAAGGGGGAGATGTGAATCAGATCACATAAGCACCAACATTGGTCAATGCGAGCTAAAGACAAAGCGTGGGGGTTGGTTACGAACCCTATCTTCCACTTGATCATGAAGGCTGGATTAGATCCTGTAGAATCAGGCCGCCAAGTGCGTCAGGGATGCTGGTCGTATGGAGAAGAGGGGGTGTACCTGCAAGGTACTCCGACGCTCAAGTAAGAAAGGGTTAGAGAAAAGGAGCAAGTACAAAGTATGAATTCTTAGGGTGAATATTAGATACCTGACCCTCTCAAGCGAGAGGGTTTATATAGATCCCCCAGCGCGTGGCCAACGGTCCTATTCGGGGCAAAATAACCATTTTCTCCAAAGAATAGGTAACTACCCAAACTAGCCGTTATGTCGGGCAGGGTGCCCAAAACTAGCCGTTATGTCGGGCATAGGCGTGTTTCTGGGCACCCGCTCATAGCTGTTCGGGGAGCAATGAAGCCGTGCGTAATGGGCAGTAATTCTAGGGAGGAACGTTGTATTCCTTGCCCGGTTAGAGGGGCAGAAAGGTAACTTTTGCCCCTTTGTGGATTGGACTTAGGCAATTTGGGCCGCTCTGGAGTAGAGGCGGATTGGGCCAATTCTAGTCATTGGTCCAATCCAGAACAGGAGCCCCCCAAGTCGTTGCTCCCGAGCATGGGAGTGATGACTTAAGGACTGCTCGTTGCTCCGGGGAGCCAGCATGAAGTCGTCGTTTGAAGACGAAGAGGGTTGTCTCAAAGTGCTCGTGACCCCAGATGTTCGTGAGATTCGTGGTCGTGACCTTGTTGCCCGGAGTTCGGGAGACTAATGGTCAGACGGAATTGGAAACGTTGGGTTGCCACGTGTGCCTCGAGCTCCGTGTAGCAGTTAATAGGTAATGATGGCTAGTGGATAGCCATTATGGCCTACGAACACGTGTTAACACATGCCCCTTTGTATAAAAGGGGGAAAATCGTTCCATTTGGAACTTTTCAGTCTGATTTTCCTTCGTTTCCTTCAGTACTCTTGCCCGTAACGCCTTCTGCCTACTCCGACCACCGCTTCAAGCTCCGAGCAGCTACTTTTTTCTACTCAAATCAAGTAATTTTTCTGATCCTTTGCTTGTTATGCTTCTGTTTGTTGTTAGTGGTAGATTGCATGCGGTTAAGGCTAGTTTTAGGGGATGAAATGGGTGAATCTCTGGCGATTGTTGGTGGTGGACGGTGGTTGTGCCATTTATCTACCTCTAACATGTCGCCGGAGTTAGTAGTATGTTTCAGCGAGGAGGGTGGTTCACGGTGATGTTGCGGTAGCTACGTGAGCGTGATCGCCGTGTCTGTTCATCATCCGAGTGGGTGATGAGTTTTCCGGTAGAACATTCCCAAATTCTGGTGAAGCTTTGCGATTTCCGATGAAGCTTCAAACGAAAACTGGGCGTGGGCGCGGGAAAGCTCCTCGCCCTAGGATGATTAGTTTCGAGCGTCTCCTCGTAGGGAGGTTTAAGATTTTCCTTTGATGTTAGGGCTTAGGTCGGGGACGTTGTCCTTAGCCCTTTGCGCGCCCTTTTACTTGACTTAGCAGTGGAAAGGTGGATTTGATTTGCTGTCAAATTCACTTTCTTCTCTTCTTTACAGGTGACTGTAATGGCGACGGGGCCAGATAGAGAAGTTGTTATAGATACATCCGAGGAGGAGACGGGCTCCGAAGATAATAGCAGCTCGACGGCTTCGAGTTCGGCGACTTCGAGTTCTTCCAGCAATGTGGACGGGTTCTCCGCGGAGGAGTGGCAGGTGGCCGAACCTGCTGAGCATGTGTCCACTTTCGCAAAGTCTTTGGTGGATGTTTTCACGGAGGTAGGACCGGAAGGAGAGTGGAAGGTGTACTTCCCTTCCTTGGACGAGCGGGTCTGCACGAGCTTCGGGGACCGCTTCACGATGTACGAGTATGCCTTTAAAGAGCTGGGCCTGAGGCTGCCTTTTACTGATTTTCAACAATCCGTGTTCGTGCATTTGAAGTTAGCTCCTACACAACTGCATCCTAATTCGTTGGGCTTCATCCGGGCCTTCGAGTTGGTATGCAAGCATATCTCCCTGGGGGCTACTCTCCCTCTGTTCTTCACTGTTTTCCATCTCCAAAGGCAGCTGACGGGGAGGAAGTACGACTGGGTTTCTTTGAAGCAGCCCCGCAAGCTGTTCAAGCCGTTTTCAGAGTCAATCCTGACATTCAAGGAACGGTATTACGTCGTTGAGCCCGTGTCCGAGGCTGCCCAAGACAGTACGTATGTCTGGGAGATTGAAGTTGATGAGGACAGGAATGAGCTGCACGACGAGGAGGGGAGGTATATTGGGCGGAGACTTTACAAGTTCCCCGTCCACTGGGCACCCGACCATTTTGCCAAGAAGCCCAGCGACTATGTCTTCCAACCGAGTGACCTACGCGGGCAGGATGTCGTGGCGTACGAGGCGCTGGTGAAGTGGGTCAACTCCTCCAGGCTTGCTGAGTGCTGGACGAGCAAGGGTAACCCGATCTTCGAGGAAGATGGGAGTCAGAGGGTCGAGCATCGATTCATCAATGTTAAGGCACTGCTGGAGTGCAAGACTCCCGCGGATGCTTTGAAGCTGCTCGGTAGTCTTAGTTATTTAGATTTTGTTCATGTTATTTCTTTTCCTCGTATCTAACGTGTTCGCGTTTTGTTTGTACAGGTGAGATGCCTCAGACGCATGATAAGGTTGTAAGGAACGCTCTCGCGAGGAATAAGGTCGGGGCGGCTCCTCCGAAATCCCGGTTTGCTGGTGTTCGTGCTCCTCCTCCTGTTCAAACTGCTGCGGGGACCTCTTCTTCTCCTACTTCTGCTCCCCGGGGGTCTCCTCTTTCTTTGACCGGTCGACCCAAGCGGCCGAGGTTTAAAGATGTTGTGGACCTTACCCGGGTGCCGGAGAAAGGGAAGTTCAAGCTTCCTCCTTGTATCCTTGATAGGAGGTTTTTCGAAGGAAACTCTTTAGTCGTTCCCCGGGCGGAATCTCTTCGCTTGGAAGGTATGGATCGCCCGAGGAAGAGGGCGCTGGTGGCCCAAGACACTTCTGCCTTGGTCAGGATGTTAGAGATGGCAGCTGTTTATGCTGAAGGGGACTCTGCAACTGAGTCCAAACTCAATGCTGCCCGGGCTTCTGTCGAATCCCTCAAGGAAGAAGCCAAGAGTGCCGGTGAGGCTCGGAAGAAGGCTAAAGAGGAGGCGGTTAGGTTGAAGAAGGAGAACTCCAAGCTAGCGGCGGAGAAGAAAGCTGCCGAGGAGCTGATCAGGGAGCTGAGGGCTGTCAATGCCCCGGATGTCGACGATCCGGACGATGTGAAAGGGTTGAAGACTAGATCCGAGCTGGTTGCTCGCATGCTGCTAGCCGAAGACGATGGTATTGCCTTCGCGGAGGAGTCTTTCAAAAATGTCGTGGCTCAATTGCGGGTGGTGAACCCTGAGCTCGATTTTTCTGTTGAAGGTACTCACTACCTGGCGCATGTAGAGGATGGCCATATTGTCGTGCCTGACGGTGTCCTTGAAGGTACCCCCGAGGATCAGCCCGCAGAGGACCAGGGACCCCAGCCAGAGCCTGCCGTGCATGCAGATGAGTGAGGAATTTGTATTTTTGATGTTGTTGTAATCTGTCTGGCCTGTGTGCCGTGGAACTGCGTGTAATTTATTTTTGGGGGGCGTGGCCCCCGTTTCATGTAACAAAGTACAATCGTGGCCCTTGCGTTCACTTATTATGTTAACTTATCACATGTTTAATTCTGTTGTTTGTATGAATTTACTTGCTTTTATTTTTAGCTAAGTATCGTATTCATGCTCGTTGCAAGTGTATATCTGCCCGTGATTGGGAGTATTTGACTTGCGTAAATATTTTAGGGGAATTGCTCGTTGCAGATGTGATCGACAGTGAGGGGAACTGGTCGAACTGCCGGGGAATGTCCTGGCGGGGTGCGGAGCTCAGGTCACGTTTGCGGCCTGAGTTCGCGGCGTGAATGTCCCATCGCGAGCTGGGGTTCTGGCAGTCATGGTACTTTGACAACAGCGATGCTCGATCAAGGACCGCCGTCGAGCAGTGGCCCGGCTCGTTACTGAGCGAGGTTCTGCTTTATTCGTATGTGACGCTTGTACCTAGACGCGCATAGGGGTCGGTAGCTGACGTTCGTCGTTGCGACGGGTCGAACCGAGGATTTAGCTGTAGTATTATTTTAGCTTTTCAGCGTTCCATGGTCGAGCAAGTCCTTCCCCAGAGAGATGTTCTAGGTAGTATGCCCCATTTCCCGTTTTTGCTCGGACACGATAAGGTCCTTCCCAGTTGGCTGCTAGTTTGCCTTCGTGAGAGTCTTTGTGGTTTCTTCTCAGAACAAGGCTTCCCACGTCGAACTCTCGCCATATCACCTTGGCGTTGTGCCTGATGGTAATTTTTGTTTTAGTGAGGCTTCTCGAAGGGCTGCTCCGGTTCGGATTTCCTCGACGAGGTCTAGCTCTTCTCTCAATGATTCGTCGTTCATCTCCTCGTCTAGTGGCGACTCTGTCCGCCTAGAGGGCACGTGAACTTCGACGGGAATTACAGCCTCGGTCCCATATGCTAAACGGAAAGGCGTTTCCCTGGTCGTTTAGTGCGGAGTTGTGCGGTATGCCTACAGTATGCTGTGCAGTTCCTCGATCCATGCCTTCTTTGTTTCGTCCAGCCTTCGCTTGAGGCCTCGAAGGATGACTCAGTTGGCTGCTTCATCCACCCGTTTGTTTGAGGGTGCTCCACGGATGCGAAGTGTTGCTTCGTGCCCAGTTGGACGACGAAGTCTTGGAACTTCCTGTCCGTGAATTGTGTCCCGTTGTCCGTTACTATCGCTTGGGGAATACTGAAACGTGCAAGGATGTTTCGTTTGTAGAAACGCAGGATGTTGAGGGCAGTTATTTTGGCTAAAGCTTCTGCCTCTATCCATTTTGTGAAATAGTCCACGCCCACTATGAGATATTTGTTTTGACTTGATCATACCACGAAGGGTCCTAGGATGTCTAGGCCCCACCAGGCGAATGGCCACGGGGAGGACATAGCCTTGAGCTCGTTAGGCGGAGCCAGGTGCATGTCCCCGTGCCGTTGGCATTTATCGCATCTCTTCACGTGTTCTTTTGCGTTGTTTTGCATGGTGGCCAGTAGTAGCCTGCCCGGAGAGCCTTTCGAGCAAGGGACCTTCCGCCGAGATGCTGGGCGTTGATTCCCTCGTGGATTTCGCGTAGAATGTGTGTGACCATTTCCTCTTCGACACATTTGAGCAGCGGAATGGAGAATCCCCGTCTGTAGAGTTTATCTTCGACCAAGACGTAAGAGCAGGCTCTTCGCCTGACTACGCTGGCCTCCTTTGGGTTGGACGGGAGTTCGTCTTTGGCGAGATAGTTGTAGACTGGGGTCATCCAGTAGTTGTTGTCGCCGATCACTTGTACGTCGAGTGTCGGGGAGGCCTTCTCAATACTGGGTCGAGGAAGTACCTCCTGTATGACGGATTTGTTTCCGCCTTTCTTCTTCGTGCTGGCTAATTTAGACAGCACGTCTGCTTGTACGTTATGTTCGCGGGGAACGTGTTTCACTTCCACTGTTGTGAACTTTGCCATTTCCTTCTTTACCAGGGCCAAGTATTCGGTCAGGTTTTCGTTTTTGGCTTGGTATTCTCCCCGGACCTGGAGGGCCACGAGTTGTGAATATGTGCAAATGACGACTTCCTCTGTGCCTAGGCCCTCGACAAGGCGTAGCCCAACGAGGAAGGCTTCGTATTCAGCCTGGTTATTGGAGGTTGGGAAAGACAGTGTGAGTGATACCTCGATGATAATTCCTTCGTCGCTCTCCAGTATGATGCCCGCGCCGCTTCCTGCAGAGCTTGAGGTACCGTCGACGAAGATGGTCCATTTGAGTGTTTCGCTTGCGGGGGAGTCTGCGAATGTCATCTCTGCGACGAAGTCGGCCAGAGCTTGGGCCTTGAGGGCTTTTCTGCCTTCATATTAAATGTCGAATTCAGACAGTTCCAGTGACCACTTGAGCATTCGGCCGGCCATATCTGGTAGTCCGAGCAGCTACTTTATGGGCTGATCTATTCGAACCACGATCGCGTGAGCCAGGAAGTAGTGTCTTAATCTTCTGGCTGCATTGATGAGGGCCCGTGCCACCTTCTCTATCTGTTGGTATCTTAACTCTGGTCCTTGCAGCGCTTTACTCGTGAAATAAATGGGCTTCTTCCCGTCAGGTGTCTCGCGGATGAGGGCGGCACTCACTGCTTCGGTTGCTACGACCAGGTATAGGTATAACGTTTCGCCGTTGTCTGGGCGAGAGAGGACCAGTGGCTCTGAGAGTGCTTGTTTCAGATGGAGAAGGGCCTTGGCGCACTCCTCGGTCCATTCGAATGCTGCCTCTTTGCGGAGGAGTTTGAAGAATGGTAGGGCGTGCTGGGCGGACTTGGCCACGAAACGAGATAGTGATGCGAGCATTCCGTTGAGGGACTGGATGGATTTTTTTGGACTTGGGCGTAGGAAACTCGGAGAATGCCCGACATTTGTCGGGATTGGCTTCGATTCCTCATTCCGTTAAGTAGAAGCCGAGGAATTTCCTGCTCGGGACACCGAACGTGCACTTCTCCGGATTAAAACGCATTTTGTATTTCCTAGTCTGTTCGAAGACCTTTCTCAAATGGGCAGTGTGATCGGTTTCCTCGTGGGATTTTTCGATCATGTCGTCCATGTAGACTTCGAGCATGTCGCCTATTTCTCCCCGAAACACTTTGTTCATCATTCGTTGGTATGTTGCTCCGACGTTCTTCAGGCCGAAGGGCATTACGTTGTAGTAATAGTTGTCCGATTCGGTCATGAAGGCCGTATATTTTTTGTTGGACATTGCCATTGGGATTTGATTGTAGCCCGAGTAGGCGTCCATGAACGATAAAAGTTTAAAACCAGCTGAATTATTAACAAGTTTATCAATATTGGGGAGGGGGTAGGCATCCTTCGGGCATGCCTTATTGAGACCGGTGTAATCAATGCACATGCGCCATTTTCCATTAGATTTTTTAACTAATACAACGTTGGACAGCCAAGTGGTGTACTTGGCTTCCGAAATAAATTTGGCCTCGAGGAGGTCCTTTACAGCTTTTTCAGCAGCCTCCGTTTTCTTCGGAGACTGCTTTCTCCTACGTTGTGCTACGGCCTTGACGGCCGGGTCGATGGTCAACTGGTGACAGGCGATGAATGGATCCAAGCCGGGCATTTCCGCGGTGCTCCATGCGAAGAGGTCGGCATTCTCTTGGAGGCATGCTTTGAGCTGCTTCCTCACGATGTCAGGCAGGTCTGCTCCGATCTTCACTCCCCGTTGGGGGTCTTCGCCGAACAGAACATCCGGGATTGGGCGCATCGGATGGGAGTTGCTGCTAGATGGTATGGATGGGCTAGAAGCGACTGTCGAGGTCGATAGAGTCGACCTGGGGCAGAGGCTTGGGCTCCTCGGAGCTGCTTGGCGGTGTTGGCTTGCTCGACACCTTAGGCTTGGGTGCAATGGTGTTGAGTCCCTTTGTAGCTGCTTCAAAACACCGTCGGGCAGCTTCTATATCGCCGTGGAGGGTGGCGCCCATCCCTTTCGAAGTATAATACTTCATCTTCAGGTGGACCGTTGAGGGCACTGCTACCAACTCGGCCAGGGTTGGCCTTCCAAAAATGCATTGGTAAAGCGATGGGCAGTCGATTACCAGAAATTGCACCTTGATGGATCTGGCCGTTTCAGCTGATCCGAAGGTCACGATTAGCTCGACATGTCCCCATGGCTTGGTCACAGACCTGTTGAATCCCTGTAAATATGACCCTACGTAGTGGGTAAGGTGCGATTCGTCCAGCTGAAGTGTTGAAAATAGCTGGGAGTACATGATGTCGACCGAGATGCCCTGGTCGACGAGTATTCTGCGAACGTCGAAGTTCGCCATCCGGGCTCTGACGAGCAAAGGTATGCTTGAGTTCGGGGAGCCGCCGAGGAGTTCCTCCCGGTAGAAGGAGATGGGGACAGAGCCCTTCTGTGCCCGATTAAGCGTGGTCACTTTGCTGGAGCTTGTGTTGATCAAGTGTTCGAACTTCCGTTTCACGGAGCCCACAGTGACTTTGTTGAAACCCCCGCCAGAGATGACCATGGCGGAGGGAAATGTCTCCCACGAGCTGTGGGCCGTGAAATATACTGGGGCGCGGAGCCCTTCCAGGACGTTGAAGTCCTCTGGTCGCGATATGGACATAACGACCTGTACATTGGCGTCTTCCGAGGAGGGTACCTCCTCCTCGACCTTCTTGGACTCCTGGGCGTCCTAATGAGAAGTGTCCTTCTTCTTTGCGAACTGTTTCAGGTGGCCGTCCCTGATCAGTATCTCAATGGCATCCTTCAGATGGATGCAGTCCTCCGTAGTGTGGCCGTGACTTTTGTGGAAACGGAGTATTTTGATTTGTCCACGTTTGGTCTGTTCAGAAGTTGTTTGGGGAAGCGGACCCCAGCCTGTTTGAACTCCGAATTGGCACATTCGGACAAAATATTTTCCTTGGAAATGGTCAGGAGAGTGTAGTCATAGAAGCGGCCGGAGGGTCCCCTGCTGTTGCGGGAGTCCCTTGGACGGTCCTCGTGCCTCCGTTCACCCCGACGAGATATCGAGGCTTCTTCTTCTTTAGAGGCCCGAGCGTTCTCCTGACGGCGTGATGCTCGAACATTGCAGGCCGTAATCTTCTCTTCGTACTGAATATGAGATTGGGCTTTGAGGAGGAGGGCGTCTAAGTTCCTCGGTGGCGCGAGGCCAATGGCTTTAGAGAACTCGGAGTCCGGGCGGACCCCTTGTTTGAGCAGAAATTTCTTCATTTTATCTGTCGTTGGGACCTGCACTGCTTCCTTGTTGAACCTCTCGATATATGCGCGGAGAGGTTCGTCTTTTCCCTGGATTATGGCTCCAAGAGAGGGCTCAGTTTTGGGGGTGGCAGCGAGATGCTGTAAAGTGCCGCGAGAATATCCTGCCCAGCTGTCTCCACGAGGTAATGGACTCCTTGGGCAGTTGCTTATACCATGTCATCGCTCCCTTTCGGAGCGTGGTCGGGAACAATCTGCATTTGATGGTGTCCCGTACGCCGCGGTAGTCTAATAGCGCATCGATGTTCTCGATGTTCTCGTCGGGGTCGGTGGTCCCATCGTACGTGCTGAGCGACGGGGGTTTCTCCAAGCCTTTCGGGAGACGGGTAGCCAAGATCTTCTAGGACAACGGGCCGCGAGGCTCGTAGTCGTCACTAGAACTGGTGTATGATGGGGACTGAACGGGATGCTCGCGACGTCGGTTCCTTCGTGGAGAAGGTGAGCGGTTCCTTCGAGGAGAAGGTGAGCGGTTCCTTCGAGGAGAAGGTGAGCGGTTCCTTTGCGGGGAAGGTGAGCGGTCCCGTCCTTTAGACTTGATCGGGGGGATGGCTCATTCCTCCGAGTCCTCTTGTGGTCCTGAGCGTGCTGGTCACACCAGGAGATCTGGTCGCGCTTCCGGGCTATGCGAGGATCAGGTTCTTGGTGCAGTCTTCGATCGATTTCTCTCTGGGGCTGCGGGCTTCTTGATCGTCGCTGGTTCCTCCGCGCAGGAGGGGATCTTGGACGGCGGGACTCTTCTAGCTCCCCGATCCTCTCGTTCTGCTGCAGGATCAGGGTGTTGGTTTTGCTGATCGCCTCCAGGAGGGCTGCCATGGCCGGGTCGGCGTTGGCCGGAACAGGAACGGGTTGGACGTCAAGTGAAGGCTGATCGTTGTTGTGATCAGTAGGGGTAGGGGAAGGAGAAGCAGTGGCTCCATCCCTGAGGAAACAGGCATCTCGGAGGAGAGATGACTGGCCGTCACGTCAGATTTGTTGACGGGGAGGATGGTGGTTTGGAGAGCATCCTTTGTACGATCTTGGGAGGCCATGATCGTGATGATATTTGAGAATTGTTTTGATCTTCGGTTTCTGAGGAAAGAAAGATGGGAGAACAAAGTTTCTCACAGACGGCATCACTGATCGTGAAGGCTGGATCAGATCCTGTAGAATCAGGCCGCCAAGTGCGTCAGGGATGCTGGTCGTATGGAGAGGAGGGGGTGTACCTGCAAGGTACTCCGACGCTCAAGTAAGAAAGGGTCAGAGAAAAGGAGCAAGTACAAAGTATGAATTCTTAGGGTGAATATTGGATACCTGACCCTCTCAAGCGAGAGGGTTTATATAGAGCCCCCAGCGCGTGGCCAACGGTCCTATTTTTGGGGCGAAATAACCATTTTCCCCAAAGAATAGGTAACTACCCAAACTAGCCGTTATGTCGGGCAGGGTGCCCAAAACTAGCCGTTATGTCGGGCATAGGCGTGGTTCCGGGCACCCGCTCATAGCTGTTCGGGGAGCAGTGAAGCCGTGCGTAACGGGCAATAATTCCGGGGAGGAACATTGTATTCCTTGCCCGGTTGGAGGGGCAGAAAGGTAACTTTTGCCCCTCTGTGGATTGGACTTAGGCAATTTGGGCCGCTCTGGAGTAGAGGCGGATTGGGCCAATTCTAGCCATTGGTCCAGTCCAGAACAGCTGTAAAAACCAGTAACAAGTAAAAACAACCTATAACATCTACTATTTCCAGAACAGAATAGGTGTATATGCAACCAAACAAAATAGCAACATTCTACAGCACACTTTGTTCACAGCAGCTATGTATACAGCATCACCTCCTACCTTTAAACCACTTATCAAGTCAAGTGAGAATCACTACAAAACAACTCAAAAGTTAGTCACAATTATGTCATACCCCAAATTTGTCCTACCTATGGATAGTTTTCATCTGAACATTCATCCACTAACCATCATATTTGTATCCAGTCCATTTGTCCGTTTTCACTTTTAATTAACCCATCTTTTTCTTGTATTCATTCTTTATAACCATTTCTATTATCCATTACAAATATCCATATCCATTTTTACCTTTCCTATTATCCATTTTGTCATAAATAACCATAATTCATTTTAAATCCATTTATCCATTTTTCAACTCCATATTTCCCATATTCATTTCTAAACCAACTCTTAAATCCATATCCAAAACTTCTATCCATATCCATTTATGTGTCATTATCCATATTTTACCAATTATCCATTTCTATTTTTCTTGATTCATTTTTATATCTAATTCATAAATTGTTTTTAACCCATACCCAATCCATTTTCATATCCACTCCAAAACCAATTTCTAAAAATTCTCTTTTTTATGTCCACTCTTAAATCAAATTCATATCCATTCAAATAACCATCAATATCCATTTTAAAAAGTCCATTTTCTATCCACTTTATTAATGTCCAAAATATCCATTCACTAACTAGTATCCCTATTTTATATCCATTTTTTTATCCAATTTCAAATTCACTTTTATCCATGAACCATCTTTCTTTTTTTTTTCTCTTCTATATTATCTAAAAAAGTTCAAAGCCCATAGTCCATTTTTAAGTCCAATATCATTGTCTTTGCCCTTTATCTTTATTTTATACAAAGTATTTGTTATTATTATTATTTATCTTTTTCATTCTTCATACAAAAAATATACAGCCCATGTTCATATTACAAACATAAAATACAAGGCCCATTATCATGTTTGTGATTACAATTGCAAAGAAGTATGCTCCAAGAGAAGGCCATGCGCATCAACCCCCACCTGTAGCAAAACCATAAAGCGACCTCACACTGCGAGCATGAAAACGAAGACACTTGCAGCACAACAGCCACAACTCTGCACACTGCTTCAAACCTGCA
Source organism: Lathyrus tuberosus (assembly GCA_022829125.1). NCBI lineage: Eukaryota > Viridiplantae > Streptophyta > Magnoliopsida > Fabales > Fabaceae > Lathyrus > Lathyrus tuberosus. The sequence goes on along the minus strand of JALAZF010000622.1, from coordinate 1,952,849 downwards.
AAGCTGTGCCCAAAAACGACTTGTCAACATACCAAGACAAAAGCAATGTAAACTTAGCAAACAAGTTTTTTGGAATTTGGTTTTAAATAGAAAATAAAATCTTTGAAACATGAGGGGTCGAGAGAAAAACCGAAACAGAGGAAAAGAAAACAGATAGGGGGCGGCGGATAGGTTCCAAAAATACTCCCTCGCCACATTTTTTTCCGTGAGAACAAATACTTCCACCAAACTACATCGGCCATTCTTAAAAACTCACACCACCATCTTCATCTTCACTTCTTTTTCATAGCCATCGCCAGTTTATTCACCACCAAAAAAAAAACAAATCGTAACAATGAACTTTTCCTCTTCGTCAACAACCAAACCTCCTTCATATGCTTAAAATTCCAAACCGCTAAACTTTTATACAACCTGCAGAATAAATCATAAACCATTCAACATAACCTTCAGAAGACCTCCAGATCAATCCTTTCTTCTTCTTCCTTGAATCAAACCAGAAAATCACAAAATCTCAAACCTCCTCTCTCGCAAGCCCACCTTCAACCTCAAACCTCACGTCAATCAAAACCACAACCCAACTTCTCCCAAATCCAACAACACAGCAACGCAACAAGAAGGAAGAAAAAGGGGTAGAATCACAAAGATTAAAAGAGAAAGGTTCGAGCTGCTTACCCGAGTACATTGGTCTTCAAAGGTGAGCGTCTTTTCTTCGCTTCAAGTCTTTTCCACGATTTCCCTTTTGCTTGAATATGATGTCTTCTTTACCTTCCATTTTTACCTTGATTTTTTTGAAGTTTTGGGATTAGGGATTGAGAATAGGAACGCTTCGATCCAGCTTTTTGGTTGTTTTTTTAGGAAATTAGCCACAGATCTGTGTTCAAAAGAGAAAATAGGCGAGAGTTGATGTTGGAACTTTCGGGTTTTAGGTGGTCGTCGCCGGCGATGACGGTAGTTCTCCGCCGCGAACCACTGCGGGTTCGCCTTCCCCGGTGACCTCTTAGAACTTTTCGGCGATATGTATGAATATTCTGGTGAGTAGGAATTTGAGAGAGAGCTTTGAGAAAAAGCGTGGGATTAGAAAGAGAGAAGAAGTGAAATATGAGGGAGAGACTCGGTTGATGCAAAGAGAAAGAGAGAGTTATTTCTGAGTTTTATTTCGTATAATCATTTATTTTTATTTGGGATTTTAATATATATTTATTATTCTGAAGAATTGGTCAGCATTTCTTTGAATGCTGATGTGAAACGTTTTTTTTTTTGAGAAACATAAAAGCCAAATATCACTATTGCATTTGAATTTGAATATCTCTCAGACTTTATGGCTCTCTGAATGCTGATGTGAAATGTCCATTCTGGTTTTTATTTTTTTTTTGTTTTTTAGTTTTCATTTTAATAATACTTTTAATTAGAAAATCCAAAACATTTTATTAACCAATTTCTTTTTTAGGAAAACAATAAAGTCTGTTTATTAATCAATTTTTATTAATTTAAACTATTTATTTAAAGTCTGTTTACTAATTAATTTAATAAATAGTTTTATTAAACATTTGCTTTTAATTTAGTTAATCAAGTTAAATTATTTCCCTTAATCACTAAAAATCTAAAAAATATGTCTTTGTCTTTAATCAAATTTTAATTAATTTTATTAAACTATTTTATTAACTTTAATAGTTAGTTTTATTAAATATTTTGGTTTAATTTAATTAATTGTATATTTTAATTCTAAAAATCTAAAAACAAATTAGTTTAGAATTTCCCTCCTTAGATTAACCTTAGATTTAGGATGCTAACTTCACTAACATGTTTGATGTTATTTCTCCCCTATTTTATTTTATCCATAATCTTTATGTAATGTTTATTTTTTTCCATGTGGATTAATTTTATGCACTAATTATATGTATGTCATTTCATATTACACTTGTCAAAATCAAAAATCTTTTTCAAACTAATACCTTGACTTAATGTCAAGCCATTTTCATACCTTGTAAGTCGATCGTTTTCACGATCGCAATCGACCTCACAATGCCTCCTCTTGGGCTTTATACAACGATAATTATTGCACATTTTATTTTGATTTGTATGCATGTATGTGATTGGTTTATGTTTAATCATGGCTTAATTAATTCCATAAGATTAAAATCAACCCTTTTTATAAGAGTAAAACAAACTTGATCCAACATCAAGTATTTTCCAAATAAATTCAATCAATTCAATCCTAAGCGTTTACTTGATCCATATATCAAGTATTTCTAACCTTCACCTCACACCATAACTTCCTTTCCTTCCATTTCTTAACCTCCTCATACGTAAATTAAGACCTCGATCCAACGTCGAGTGCTTTTCTCAAATCAAACCAACATACGTAATAATACTTAAACATTTTCATAAAGGTGAAAAAGAGGGGGACTAAGTCTTTGGTCTTTCTCTTCAATTGCTTGGGTGCGAGTTTCCTTACTCGTGTGTGGGCAATTGACGCCTTTAAAATACATGTAATCCGATAACACTCAAACTCCTTTTCTTAATCAATCATCAATACATTTAATCGTACTTAAAGATCATTTATTAAAAGGTGAAAATGAGGGGGATCAAGTCTTTGGTCTTTCTCTTCAATTGTTTGGGTGCGAGTTTTCTTACTCGTGTGTGTGCAATTGACGCCTTTAAAACTTAAACCTTAGCTTCTCAATTGTTTGGGTGCGAGTTGTCTTACTCGTGTGTAAACAATTGCCGCCTTTAAAATATATACAAATCAAATTCTTTTCTTAATCAAATTATCAAAACACTTAATCTTTACTTAAACACTTTTACTAAAGGTGAAGTGAGGGGGATCAAGTCTTTGGTCTTTCTCCTCAATTGTTTGGGTGCGAGTTCTCTTACTCGTGTGTGAACAGTTGACACTTCTAAAAGACATAAACCTTAATTCGTCGATTACTTGGGTACGAGTTCTCTTACTCGTGTGTGAGCAATTGTCCCCTCTAAAATGTCTAATACGACCAAAATTATCCTTTCCTCGCCCACGTGCGACCGAAACCCTAAAACACATCCAAATCCAACTCTTTTTCTCAATCAAATCTCTAATATACTTAATCCATACTCAAACAACTTTTCACAAAAAGAACATTGTTTAGTCCATTCTTCCGCGCATATGAACTAGTGCTTCAGCCTCCCATGATGAGCCGACAAGCCAACGTTTAGCAGTTAGAATGCGAATTAAACACTCGTTCGCTTAAAAAACACAAACTAAACAACCGTAGTCCCACGAACTACGAATGCTCTGACTTTCCCATTGCACGAGGGAATACGTAGGCCCGAGGGTTTTAATCCTTGCCGAGCACACTAATAAAAAAAAACCACCCATTTTCCCTTTAGAAGCAAACCCTTTAGAAGATAACAAACAAACCTAGCTAACTTTCTCACGAATCAAATCAAGAGGTTACCGTTGAGTACAACGGACGTAGAGGGTGCTAACACCTTCCCTCTTGCGTAACCGACTCCCGAACCCGAATTTGGTTGCGATGACCATGTTCTTATCTCCTTTTAAAGGTTTTATCGATATTTTACTTTCCCTCTTTTGGGATGAATAAAGTTCGGTGGCAAATCTGTTTCGAACAGTTTTTTCTGCGTCTATCGCGAGGATTATATTTTTCGAGGTACGACAGATGGCGACTCTGCTGGGGACTTGCATTGCCCTATGCTAGAGAGAGTCAAGCCTAACTTGACTCGATTCGTGAGTGTTAGATCCGCTTGTGTGTTTATCTTCTCTTGTTTGTTTGCTTGCTTGTTTGACTATCTATTATCTACTTGCTTGCTTATTTTTATTATATCCTATTATTGTTTCTTATGACACTGTTGGGGTTCTCATATCATTGGGAACTTTGTGAGACGACTCTATACCCGAGTCCGAGTATAACCCTAGGTTTAGAATGGTGGTTGTGTAGTGTAGGCTTGCGTGGTCTCTTCCGCGTAAGTTGAAGCGAAAACCCCGTTTGGAGTAGGTTCCCATGGATATATTATTGCTGTGGTGAAACTTTGCCATGGCGGTAATATTTTTGAGCCTGAATCGTCGATCCCAAGGACCTTTAACCCGCTTTTCCATGGTGGTAAGTAGTGTTAACACTTTGTGGGTTAATACGAATGCCACAATCAGATGAGATCCCTTGAACGTATTACTTCCTGACAGTAATATTTTCGATCTCGATCTAAGATTCTGAGAACCCTAAACCCGTGTGTCGATGGTTGTGTAGTGGGCGCCTCCGAGGAATCTTTCTCGTGGGGAAGAAACGAAGACCTCACCTAGATGAGATCCTTTCAAGGATATTATCGTCTGATGTTCCTTCGTCATGGCTATAATGTCTTTGAAAGATATCCACAACTCTAGGCACCTACCCATTTAGAGCCTACCTATGGGGGTTCTATGATCAGAGATATCCTGTGTCTAACTCCTTCCTCATAATCAGATGTTGTTTTGATCCTGGAACCGTGCATAAGCATTGCATACTCATGACATCAGCATTGCATTAGCATGTATGCATGTCATTTTGCCAACCAACTCAATCATCCTTTGTCCATAACCCGCAGTTGATTTCTCGACACCCATATCGGAATTGAGCCGCTTTTGGAAGAATCATGGAGTCAGAAGAACAGAACCAGTTTGCGTCAAGAATAGATGTTGACTTGATGAAGAACCAGCTAGACCAACTTGTGGAAGCTATGGCAAGGAAAGAGGACAACATTCAAAGGCCTACAGTCACTAAGAACGTCATTCTGCCTCAAGTGAATAATCTTGCCCAATTTCAGCCTGTGCGGATTCCTGTTGGGGACCAGGTTATACAAGAATGTCACACTATTCAAGATGAACATGCCTCGTCTCATGATGCAGTTGAATACCATAGCTTTTCATTCACCACACCGAATTCCCGAGGGGCAAGCCTGGTGGTGAATACTGAACGACCTCGAGATGTTGAGTTTGTAGAAAGATGTCGTGTGTTGGAAGAGAAGCTTGAAACCATGAAAGGGCGTGATGCTTTTGATCTGAATGCTTTGAACATGTGTTTGGTACCCGGACTTGTAATACCTCCAAAGTTCAAGATGCCAAAATTTGAGAAATACAAAGGAGATAGTTGTCCAAAGCAGCATTTGGTGATGTTTTATAGAAAGATGACCTCCAATGCTGACAATGACAAACTTATGATCCACTGTTTCCAAGACAGTCTGAGTGGGGCATCGTTGAGTTGGTACATGCAGCTACAGAGTAGCCATATCCAGTCGTGGTTGGACTTAGCCAACGCCTTTGTGAAACAATACCAATACAATCTTGACATGGCTCCCAACTGCATACAGTTGCAAGGTTTATCTCAAGAGGAGAACGAATCCTTCAGAGGGTATGCTCAGAGATGGAGAGAGTTAGCTGCTCACGTTCAACCACCACTTTTAGATAGAGAATTGGTTGACCTGTTCATAAATTCTTTGCAAGACCCATACCTAGAAAAAATGATGAGCAATGGGACATCAAACTTCGCTGACTTGGTTTTGGTAGGAGAACGCATTGAGAGTCATATCAAGTGTGGAAAGATCCTAGACGCCTCGAGCATCCATGCTAGTGAGAGTGAATCCATTGTCAGTTCTCAAGAGGAGGAGGAGGATGAGATCAATGCAAGCTGGGACACTTTACAAGCTCTGTCTCTGGTACCTTATCCTCAATACCCAAGCATCTCAAATGTTCAAAGTCAGCAATCCCATTGGCCTCCCTGTGCGATTTCATTCTCTCCACATGGTCAATATACTCCTGTCAATAGAGGTCCCCCTCGTCAACAACAGATTGCACAACAACACTCTTCACAACCCCGACGCTACTATAATCAAAGACCAAAAAGGCATTTTGATCATTTGCCAGTGCCATTCAGTCATATATTGCCACATTTGATTAGTAGTGGGCTAATAGTGCCAAAGGGCTTGGATCCTGTTATTCCTCCATACACACCAGGCTTCGACGCCAATGCACGATGTGGCTACCATGCTGGCGCCATGGGGCATTCAACTGAGGATTGCAAACAACTCAAAAGCAAGATCCAAGATCTGATTGAGTCCAAGCTAATCTCATTTATGCCTCGAGGTCTTCAAATTAACGTCAATCCTTCATCTGATCAGGCAGGTCCATCATCCCAGGTTATGGAAGAAGTTGCTGAGAGTAGGTGTGAAGAAGGCTATCATAGTGGTCTCGATGAACAAGAACGCTAGTCCAACAACAACCCGAGAAAGAAAAGCCCAGTCCCCAATGCTGGCATTTTTTTTAGATCATGTCATTTCTATGCATTTGTAGTTTCTTTTTGTTATGTGCTATTTGCTATTAGACATTGTTGTTTATTAATGGTAATATTAATGAAGTGATCATGCAGTTTTTGAACTAATCACGTCGCATTCGCTCACATTTTCTTCACTTTTATCAAAAGACAAAAAAAAACAAAAATGTTCATCTATATACCTCTTATTCAGTTTCTTTACCAAATTGTGTTTAGCAAAGATTGGAGGGAGGATGACGAAAACGAGATACCCATAATTGCTGATGGTATGCTTTTGGATAAAATCCTGCCAAGGATGTACAAGCATTATTTCAAATCCCCAAACACTGGAGAGATAAGGAGTTAATCCCTAGTTCACCACTTCGAGCCGAGAAGTAGAAGTTTCCTTCGGATATTCAAACTCTTACACTCAACCCGGGGCAGGGTAGTGTTCAGTTAATCCTAACTACACACCGAAATCACAAAGCAAAATTCCACAAGACATGACGGTTGTTCATCAATACCCATGACTTGGCAGTCACAATCCTCCAACAAAATAAAAAAAAAACAAAAAACAAAAGCCTGTTAAGTCGAGCGCCTCAAAGGAGACTTAGGCAAAAATCAAGGCAACCATGATGGACTCGAAAAGCAAAGTCAGTCCATGCAAAAGATAGGGATAAAAAAACAAAAGAGTTCCTTGAATCCTCAACAAAAAACAAAATAAGATCCAGTGACCACCATAATCAAAACCAAAGGGTCGCTGACATCCATCAAAACAAAATAAGGTGACTGCCATTTCGGGCAAGAATCATCACTCTTACACCGCCAACCCTTTTGGAAAACCAACATGTGCAGAATTAACTGAACGTAGGACTGGAAGTTCATCACGAAGAAGGGGTGGGTACAAATATAATTTTGAGCCTTATATCCTTTGTTTCTAAACCGTGAATCAGACCAAGTTACAACCCTCAAAAGACCTAATTGAGGCGGGGTTTATTCTGAAAGCATACTATAGCAAGGTTGTGTAAACTGACTCCTACATATTTGCTAATCTTCTAAGTTGGTGTCGTATTCTTGCTATATCTTTTAGACCAGTAAATCAGCACTGCGTTTGGACTAATGGTCCACTCGTCACCCACTTTCACACCATTCCAATAAATAATTTTTTAAAACTTGCATGAACGTCGCATTAAAATTACCATTTCTGAATGATCAATTTTAGCTGCAAATCAGCATTTGACATTTTGGAATTTCCAACAAAATGCCATCAGAAGGAAACTTGAGTATTCGTTGGCACTGACTCGAATCAAGACTATCATAATCTTGTGAATCTGGGGCAGACCACTGCAAAATCCAGACACAGGAGCAGAGCACTGATCCAGACACTAGGGCAGATCATCTCATTACCCTCCAGACAGGGGCAGATTCCCTTCATACATTCAAGTTGGTCAAGCTGGCCATGTCATGCACTAAGCGACCCTTGAATTCAACAAGTATTAAAAGCCTTGGGGCAGAGCAAATACACCATCAGAATGCATTGGATAAGTCGCTATGCTCACACAATCAATATGCATTGGTTACGTCACTGCGCTCATACAACTATTTATGATATATCGGCTAGAAGTGAGGTTCTCTCATGAACCAAGCACGCAATTTCTGCAAAGGATCAAACTTGGGGCACCAAGAGTATCCACAGCTATTATCTGATAATGGCACTATCAGATACTAAGTGTCGGGAAATCAAATCCTTTCACATCCAAAAGTCCAACCCTGCTTGGCACCCTCCAAAAGTCCAACCCTGCTTGGCAACCACCAAAAGTCCAACCCTGCTTGGCACCTCCTAAAGTCCAACCCTGCTTGGCACCTCCTAAAGTCCAACCCTGCTTGGCACCTCCAAAAGTCCAACCTTGCTTGGCAACCACCAAAAGTCCACCCCGCTGGCACCTTCATAAAACTTATAACCTGTTCGCATCCACATATGCATCACATACAACATACGTGCACCATATGCATACATAACATAACCTATTTCCTCCCTCAACCCCTGCGTTGATATGTATTGTTTTGTTCTTGACCCCTGAGTCAGTGTTGTCTTTATTTTCTTCGGCCCCCGAGTCGATATTGCCTTATTTTCTCGACCCCCGAGTCGATATCATTATTACATCTTCAACCCCCGAGTTGACATCTTATTGCTTGTACTGACCCCTGAGTCATTGTTATCTTTACCTTTTTCGACCCCCGAGTCGACATTGCCTTTATCTCTGCCCTCGAACCCCGAGTCGATATCTTCTTTTACCTTTAACCCCCGTGTTAATATTTTGTTATTTCCTTCAACCCCCAAGTTGATAGAGTACTTTGCCTTTATTTCCTCGACCCCCGAGTCGATATTGTCTTTATTTCCTCGACCCCGAGTCGATACTACCTTTACCTTTCTTTCAACCCCCGAGTTGACGACAGTTTATCTTAATGTTTCTCGACCCCCGAGTCGATATTGTATTTCCTTTTCTCAACCCCCGAGTTGATATGCCAATATTCCCAGTGAGTCTTTCACCTTGCTCCACCTAATCCATGAAACCAGAGATGAAGCCTTGCCCATTGCATTCCCGTATGCATCTCATATAGAACAAGTTCATTTGTATTCCAGTATGCATGGCATATCCATCCCCAGCATAGCATAGCAGGATCCAGGATCAGTTCGCAAGCATCTTGGCCAGTCCTCCTGCAAAGTCGGCAGTGTTCATCTGAAGAGAAGCTGATACCCCGCACGTGCTCAAGGAATTTTATTCCCCAGTAAGTCATTCTTTAGCCATGCAGTTGATAATGACAATCCCCAGTGTAGCACCCCAAAATTTGCCCTACCGTTTTCTGGCTTATGTTTCTTTCTCATTTTTGCATCTTTAGGTCATATTCATAATCATATCATTGCATTGGTCTCTTAAGACATGGGATCGAAGGAGTTTTCTTATTATCAGTATTTTCCTATTCAGAGGTGCGTCAAGTTCTGAGGTTTTCTTATTCAGAGGATTCATCAAAGGCTTTGGGTCAGAGGTTCATTGGCGTGAATCAGGGTGTGACTCCTTCTTAGTTCAAGTCATCTTCTCCAGGTCACTTCTTCATCATTGTGCACCTAATGCAAGCGGTTCATGGTTTCTTATCTCTTGTGTGAGTTGGTTGATAGTCATCAATTGAAGATGGTGGTTAGGGTTTTATGGTAAAGGCTCTTGGGTTACGGTGTAAGAGACCCGTTTGTGGATTTACATTGTGGTCAGGGCAGTGTTATTCTTTCAGTTGCTTGTTAGTGGTTGTTGGTGATGCAAGTTAATGTGGATATAGGTTTGAGGATGGTGATTCATTAAGTATGAAAGTTCGATTGGGATTTGAAGTTTGACTTAGGATTTAAGTTGTTCAATTGGTCAGGTGTTTTGAGCATACAGAGTGTGAGATGGTTCATGTGGATTATTTGGAATACAAGATGCCAACCCATTAAACCATATCCAAACCTCTAACCATATCCATATTCAATTCATGTCCGTATCCATTTCAACCTTAAATCATTATCCAATTCCAAGTAACCATTTTGATCCAACTTCATATCCAAGTTTGTGTCCATATTCATTTTTGTTTCCAATCAAGATATCCATCTTTCATTTTCCACATCATTCTCATTTTGTTCATTTTAATATCCAAACTACAAATCCAATTAAACCACTTCCTAATTCATACCCATTTTAAACCATTCATAAATCCATTTTTTTTAATCCACATTTTTATTTTACCTATATTTCCCAAATCCACTTCAACTCCATTTTTCTATCCATTAACCTTTTCTTAAACCATTTTTCTACAAAAATCCAAATCCATTTTAACCCATTTATCCATACCATAGTATCCATTTATGAAATCCATATCCATTCTTTTTCCATATTCAAACTTTATCCATATTTTTCCAAATTTAGTCACAATAAAGTTCATGTCATGTTTCTATATTCAACATCAAATAATAATGTCCATTTTCAAAATTCATTTATTCATATCCTGAAATCTACTTTTTTCAAAGTTTTAAGGAGAGCCACAAGGAGTAGCAACATGTTCTTCATCCAGCACACCCTGTCGCACCATATGTTTTCTATACTAGTTGCATTATTGCAAATGTTGTGGGATATTGCTGTGCGAAACCTTTCTTTCTAAACTTCATCCTGTGGCCTGTTTGAAAATTGCTTCTTGTTTAATGTTTGAATTATTGTCTGTTACAATCATTTTAACATGTTTAGCCAATAAGCTTTCTACTGATATTCTTGACCGGCCCAAATCATCACAAAATCGTGGTAGATCATTCTGCACCAAGTGCTAAGAGGCCCGGAAACCATCAAGCTGAGGCACAAAGGTACATATTAAAAAGGTGATTCATAATGCAAGAAAAATAACAGTGAAAATACTCAACAGGAAAATACATCACAACAAAAAATCCAAATTTCATAGCAGTGCAAAGTTGGTGATCACGTACAAACGCATGACCAATACCACTACAATTTCACAACCAAATTCACAAATCACTCACAAAAATATCCTAACCGAATTTCAACACATTACCTATTCTACCCTCATTCTAGTATAAAAAACCTGCTGCTCACCATTGATTGGAGAGATTCGAACAGAGCCTCACCATCTTCATTCCTCATCACCATCGTATCATCCTTCCAATTTTCTCTTCATCATTTCTAATTCCAGATATGTAGAAAACTGATAACAACCTTCTGCTATTCACATCATCATCATCAGCTTTGCAGCAAAGTTCAACGACAGTTTCTACTTCACTTTCACCATACCAAAATCTTCAGAAATTCCTTCGAACCACAAGCTTTTTGCGCAAACCTTCATCACCAATTCTCCAATTTCTACGACCTGCAACAATCCTTCAAATCACATCAAGAAGTGTCCAATTCAACAACATCTCAGATTTGCAGAAGTAATTTGAAGACAACTAGAAGCAGGTTCGCAGCAGAGGCCCGCAATAGAATCGAGAGAGAAGAAAAGAAGGAGAAGGAAATGGAATCGAGTGTATCACTGATGTGGTAGCCGTTGAACCATGGCGGAGGTTTCGAAGGAGACGAGATCGCGACACAAGTGTCGACGGCGGTGTTGAGTTGAGATAAGGAGGATATGGCATGATGGTGGCGGTGAGATGAAGTGAGACGGAGGAGGAGTATTGAAGGCGGCGAAACGACGATGATGATGAGGGCGGAGTCGTGGTGAGGATATGAGCAAAACGGAGGAGCATGATTTGAAGGTTATGCAAAGAAGGAATCTATGGAGGGCGAATCACGAGTTGATCGGCGCTTAGAGTCGACGGAGCTTCATTGCAAAGGAGAAGAAGAAGTAGATTGAGGGAAGAAGAAATGCAGAGGATAACGGCTGGTGTGTGAGAGAGACAGGGTAATTTAGGTTAAACTCTTGCTCATTTGAACCAGGCCAAGGCCCATACGTTTTTTCCTTTTTACACCGCTTTTCACATTTCGCACCCCCCTGCCTGCAGAGTAAGTAACCATTAGGCCTGAATTCTTTTGAAGCCCAACGCATGTTTTCTTTGTCTCACCTTTGTTGCTCTCTACACCCCTCCCTGTACTTAATTTCTTTTTTTATTTTGTTTATGCTGATTGTTTAGTTATTTGGTTAATGATTAGTTTTAGAATCAAGTTTAATCATAATCTTAGAATTAGATTTTTAATTAGGAATTAGAATTTCAATTTTAGTTTTTAATATTAGTTTTCATTCTAGACTTATTTTTAGGATTAATGTTTTTAATTAGAGTTTAGAATTAATTTGATTCTTGATTAATTTTGTTATTAGATTTAGAAAATTAACTTGAATTAATTTTAGGATTAATTTTAGAATTAGTTTTTAATTAACTCTTCTTCTTAGAATTTAATCTTTCTTTTAATTAGCACTTTAATTTTAACTTGGAATTCTTGACTAATTGTTGATTAATTTTGGTGCCTATCATGATTAATTTCTTGATTAATTTCTGATTTTCTCTTTATACTTGACTGTCTCTTATTTGATTTTCTCTTTGTGATTGAGCTGTCTTGTGTTTACTCGCTGATTATCTCTGTATTTGCATGCTCCTTTAAGGCTCCTAGTCCGACTTAATTTCTGATTAAGCTCGGAGTAGGATAGACATTAGGCTCTCAATCCAAGCATGATAACATTAGGTAGAATTCCCTTCTAATCCTTGACCTTAGGGCCATTTTGCATGATAACTTGTAGGACAGAGCTTCCCCTTTTCTCTCGCACTCGTGCGATTGAGACTAGTTAGACTCCTCTCTTTTCTCTCGCACCCTTGCGATGGAGACTGTTCTTTTCTTTCGTGGTCGTTACCACGGACTACGACTGCCCTGATTCTTTATTCTCGTCCGAGTAAAGATACGTAGGCACAAGATTGTGTAGATCTTGGCGGGTTACCTTCTCCTTTTTTCACCAATTTCCTCCCCTTGTTTCGTGGTCGTTCCCACGAACTACGTGAGCTCTGATTCCTCTCTCTCGTCCGATTGAGGATACGTAGGCACGAGGATCCCTATCCTTGGCGAGCACTCTTCTCTCGCACCCTTGCGATCGAGACTCTTCTCTCGCACCCTTGCGATTGAGACCCTTCCATCCTTTCCTTTCTCCCCTAGTTAGGGGAACTACGTCGCTCTGATTCTCGCGTGCGAGCGAGATACGTAGGCAGGAGATCGTGCGAGATCTCTCCGAACACATTTCTTTCACAACCTTTCTTTATCACCTCTTTGTCTCTTTTCGACCCGTAGGTCGAACTACGACTGCTCTGATTTCCTCTTTCTCGTCCGATTGAGGATACGTAGGCACAAGACGACGTTGTCTTGGCGAGCAACCTCCCCCCTTAGTTCCCGTCCGAACTACGTTGACTCTGACTTTCCCATTGCACCGAGGGAATACGTAGGCATAGGACTCCGAGGACGTCCTATTGAGTCATTTCTTTTTCTTTTCTTCTTTGTTTCTCCATTCTTTCCGTTCTCGTTTCTTTGCCGATCCAGTAGCAGTGGAGTTCCAGATGACGACACCCTTTGATGCAGACAGCAAGCGTGGATCCCGTCGAGTACGATGGACGTGTTAGGTGCTAACACCTTCCCTTCGCGTAACCGACTCCCGTACCCGTTTCTCTTGGTCGCGTGACCATGCTCTTTCCCTTCTTTCAGGTTTACGCAGTGTTTCCTTTCCCTCTCTTAGGATAAATACACATTGCTGGCGACTCTGTGTCTTTTGCGCCACTCTCGCGTTTGTACCGTTGGATGCGAATCTTTCGGGAGCGACAACTGGCGACTCTGCTGGGGACCCTGGTTGACCTACTGCTGGTCCTTCTCCTTTAGCGAGTCAATCCTAGCGCTTGTTTATTTTCTTTCATCAGGTGTTTTTCTGTGGTGCTTTGCTTTGTTGTATATTACTGTATTGCTATTTACTGTACTTTTACTTTACTGCTTTACTATTTTTACAGCTTTTATTGCATTGCATTTCATTACTGTTATACTGGATATTGTTGTGCTGTTCTGCTACTGGTTTTTTCTGTTTGTAGGGTGGGCTGGATTCATGAGAGAGAAGCCCAATACCAAGGCTTGAGCACACACCTATGATTAGCGTGGAAAGTAGTGTGACTTGTTTGGCATTTGGCCAGACGAAGTATACATGAAAACTCCACATCCAGACGAGGTTTTCTTGGTAATATTTTGTCCTGTCCATTTGGGGCAGATGATGGAATATAATCTGGAAAACTGTCGACTCTGGCGACCATTCCCGAGGACTCAGTTGCGGCACTCCTCCCGGGATGTGACAGTGGCAGCCCACTTTCTGTGGCAAACCCATTGCACATTCTCGATCCGAGGACCCAATGCTGGGAACTTGCCATAGGATCCTTCTTTTTGAAAGTGAATCAGCAGACGACCTCTTTGATTGGCGGTAGCATTGTATCCTTCAGGCTGAATGTGCTATTGCTTCTCAAACCTTTGAAGCTGATGATCTTTCGTTTTTGGAGAATCAGTTGAGGCCTCCTCGATTGATGATGATGCCAAACCAGAAATGGTGAACGTATCATCATTTCTCGACCTGAGAGCCCGGGATACTGAGGATCTTAGCACCCACATGTGAGAGGGGCGGGTTGTTTACAGGTTTGCAGGTAACCGTGACTTTCATCCTACCTGGTATTCTGGTTCTCTTATCAGTGTGGACTTATCAGCCTGGTATTCTAGTATTCTGATCATCCGGTATTCTGGTATTCTGGTATTCTCTTTAGAGCAGACCTTTGAGCTTGTCAGTCAACAGCACAACAGTTATTCAGAAGCTTTGATCCCATGTCTGCTGCATTCATATTGCATTTGCATTTACATCTTGCATATTTTTGCATATCTGTCTTCGGCCTGATCAGAGAGCTCATCCATCCTTTGTCTGAACCGCAGTTGATTTCTAGACTTTCTCATCGGACTTGAATCAGCTTTTGGGGAGATCATCATGAATTCAGGGGAACAGGATCAATTTGTAACTAGGGCCGATGTTGAATTGATGAAGAGTCAGTTGGACCAACTTGTGGAAGCTATGGCCGCCATGACTAGGGGAGAGGCCAATGTTCAAAGGACTTCAGTTACTAGGAATGTCATTCCACCTCCAGTGAACAATGTTGCTCAAGCTCAGCATGTGTGAATCCCTGTTGAGAATCAAGCTATACAGGAGCGTACCATCGTCCGAGATGGACATTCTTCTTCTCTTGATGCCACAGACTATCAAAGCTTTGCCTTCTCTGTGCCAAATTTCCAAGGGGTAATTCCAAAGATTAAGCCTAAGGACCCACGGGCTGTTCAGTTTGATGAAAGATGTCGTGTGTTGGAAGAGAAGCTTGATGCCTTAATGAAGCGTGATACTCTTGATCTGAATGCTGCGAGCATGTGTTTGGTGCCCGGCCTTGTATTGCCTCCGAAATTTGAGATGCCGAATTTTGAGAAATACAAAGGGGATAGCTGTCCAAAGCTACATTTGGTGATGTTTAGTCGAAGAATGACCTCACATGTCTATAATGATAAGCTCATGATTCACTGTTTCCAGGACAGCCTGAGTGGGGCATCATTGAGTTGGTATATGCAGTTGGAAAGTGGTAGCATCCGATCATGGTCAGATCTAGCCAATGCCTTTGTAAAGCAATACAATTATAATCTTGACATGGCTCCCAGCCGCCTGCAGTTGCAAGGTTTATCTAAAGCGGATAACGAATCATTCAGAGAGTATGCTCAGAGATGGAGAGAGTTAGCTGCTCGCGTTCAACCACCACTTTCAGAAAGCGAATTGGTTGATATGTTCAAGGATGCTTTGCAAAGACCATACTTCGAAAAGTTGATTACTGTATCAAAATTCTCTGACTTGGTAATACTTGGAGAACACGTCGAGTTCGGTATCAAGTGTGGAAAAATCCAAGGCGCCTCGAACTTCCTGGTTAGTGAAAGTGAATCAGTTGTCAGTTCTCAAGAAGAATGAGAGGAAGAAAGTAATTCCATCTGGGAACATCCACCATCTCATCCTCGATATTCAGATGCATCAACTATTCAGAGTCAGCAATCTTCTGGATCTCAGAATCAACGGTCGTACCGCCGTCAGCTGCGTCAGCACGCCCGACAAAGACCTAGGAAGCCAGAGAGACACTTCACTCAATTACCAATGTCATATCGTCAGATGCTTCCAGATTTGATAAGAGGTGGATTGATAGTACCGAAGGAATTGAAGCCAGTGCCTTTTCCGTATCCACCAGGTTTTGATGTCAACGCCCGTTGTGATTACCATACTGGGGCACATGGGCATTAAACTGAAGACTGTAAGGTGCTTAGGAGCAAGATTCAGACACTGCTTGACTTCAACATGTTCTCATTCACGCCTCAGGGTATTCAGATCCATGATTCTCCTTCATCCAGTCAGGTGGGTTCATCAGTTCAGGTTATGGAAGAAGACACCGAGAGCAGTGGTGCTAGTTTTTATCAGACTGACTTCGATGAGCAATTTTGAAGATGGCTAGTTCAGTAGCAAGTCAAGCTTGGAAAGCCCAGTTCCCTGAAGCTGGCAATCTTTTAGATCATGTAATTTCTTTGCATTTGTAGTTTCTTTTCTGTTAAAGTGCAAACTCATTTGTAAAACTCGTCTGTTTTCAGTTGATAATGATAATGAAATGAATATGCATGTTTTGATTAAATCCATCTGTGTTCACTCATATTTTCTTTATTGATATCTAACCCTTGTTTAAGCAGGATCTGAGGGAGGATGATGAAATTCAAAGACGCAGAACTTCTGATGGTATGCTTTTGGGACAAAACCCTGCTGATGATGTACATGCATTGTTTCAACTTCCCAAACACCGGAGATATAAGGAAGATAATCCCTTGTCAACCCCTTTGAGCCTAGAAGTAGGAGTTTCTTTCTGAAAACGAAAAAACCCTCAATATTAACCTGGGGCAGGGTAGGTGTCAGTTAATTTGACCGAGCGTTCAAATTTCATAAGGAGTGTCCCATTCGAGGATCAAATCAATGGTTATCCCTCACCAATCAGAGAGTGAGGCAGTCACAACCCTTGCAAACAAGTCAGACAAGCCAGTGTCACACGATTTGTTCAAAAAAAAAAAGAGAAAAATAAAAAAAAAGAAAAAGAAAGGCCGCTAAGTCGAAACTTGAAAACAAATGACTTAGGCAAAAGTTAGGGCATCCCGCTGGACTTCGAAATCGAAAAAGTCAAAAGAGTTAGTCCAGGCAAAATCAGGGAAAAGCAAAAGAATAAAAAGCGAAAAAATGGAAAAAGAAAAATCCTCAAATAAAGAAAAAATCGTGTGAATACAGACACCAAAGACAGAAGGGGTGACTGTCACTCCGAAAACCGCGTGGGTTCTTTCTATCCTCATACTATTCATTAACCTTGTTGAAAAGTGAGCGCTTATGTCGAGTTAGCTGAACGTAGGAATGGAGAACATCAAGGAGAATGGGTGGGTACAAAAAAAAATTAAGCCTTATATCCTGTCTTTCTCAAACCGTGAACCAGGCCACGTTACAACCTTCAAAAGACCTAATTGAAGCAGGGTTGTTTCGAAAGCATACTTCGGTAAAGATCGCGTCGAACCTGACTCCTAAAAGGATCTTCTTACCATTCATGTTGGTATCAGTGACATTTTGATTAGTGATTCATTCACTGTATGTCACAACTTTTTTCCAGTGAACATACTTGGATTTCAAAACGGTCATATGCATTGCATTAAAATTGCCATTTTCAAAACGAATTGTTTTACTTGCGAGTAAGTGCTTGATCAGGGAAGTTTCTGCAATGAAGAGATTGATCAATATAAGTGCAGAGTGCCTAAGTACTCCGTTGAGCAGGGGCAAGCCATCAAATAGTCATATCAAAGGGGCAATTCATTCCAAGATTCAGCTAATCTGGGGCAATCAGGTCGAGATTCGACAAATCTCTCAAAGGTCAGTCAGTCAGAGTTACTCCTTCACAGATCAGCCAGTCAAGGGGAAAATCACTTCAAGACTGGGGCAAGTCACCCCCAAAGCAAAAGGGTATTTCTCAGGAGAACGGTTAATCAAGATCATGGGGCAAGATATATAAGATCTTCATGAGACCTCTCGAAGACAGGGCATCTTTTGGTCATATCACATCTGCAGGGTTCATGTTGATGGTTGATACGTGACGTCCCCAGTAGAGTTTTTCTCCCCAACAGGGTAAGGGTAAGAAGTAAGTCTCCAACAGAGGAGTGAGCTCGATGTTATCCCCTAGCAGAGTTGATGTCGTCAAACATCGTTCCCCGAGCAGAGGTGTTGGTGATGGCTGGTATTCCCCAGCAGGTTAAGGGTGTTTCCTCGACTACAGGCTAAGTTCAATGATATTCTCCAGCAGGTTTGCTGTTATTGACTTCATTCCCCAAGCAGGTGGTAGTCATCTCAATGGCTTGGTCAACAGTGGTTGACATCCCCGCCAGATTCAGGGTCCAATGGTTATTGAAACCTCTTCCGTAACAGATCTTTGGGGTCCATCTTCAAGGTTTATTCGTAATCCCCAACGGAGTGGGAGTTCTCTTCGGGTTTCATCTTCAGCAGTGGTTATATCAGGAAGGCCAGTCAGTGTGACTTCCTCGGCAGGGTTCGTAACCTCGGAGACAGTTCAGCTCGCCATCCCCAGCGGATTTGGCCTCTTCTCTTCAGCATTTATTTTGCTGGAGGGATCCTTTTGCATATAGTAAGCATTTTTGCATGGCATCCTCCCAAATGCGTAGCATTTCCACTTCGTGTGGAGCATTACGGAAAAATTCAAACATATGCATGCGAAGCATAAGCCAGATTTGGTACCTTGTACAGAAACCCGAATCAATTTTCAGTCAGACAGTGACATATCCCAAAAGAGAATGCCAAGCCATTCCCCAGCAGACAGTTTCTTCCCGTTATCTCCATGACGATGTGTTCTGAGCTCAGGTTTCGTACCTTCGGATATGTTCAGGTTCTTCCCGTTATCTCTATGACGATGTGTTTCGAGTTCAGGTTTCGTACCTTCGGATATGTTCATTTTCTTCCCGTCAACCCTTTGACGAGGTGTTTCTTGGGTTCCATCCTCTTTCTGTCATCCCTATGACAAGGTGTACCTTCGGATATGGGTTTCATCTTCTTTCTGTCATCTCCATGACAATGTGTCCCTTCGGTCGGGTTTTCGTTCTCTTCCTGTCATCTCTATGACAATGTGGTTCTTTGGATAAATAATCGGTGCGGTTCTGGGGTTCACTTTTCTTTCTATGGGTTTCATCTTTTTTCCTATCATCCCTATGACAATACGTTCTCTTCGGTTAGGTTTTCTTCCCGTCAACCCTTTGACGAGGTGTTTCTTGGGTTTCATCTTCTTCCTGTCATCCCTATGACAATGTGTTATCTTCGTCAATTCCTTGACGATGTTAAGTTGTCTTCCCCGCAGAGTTGTCTGTTTAGATTTCTCTTTTCCCCAGCGGAATCATCTTTGTAGATCTGTCGATTCTACTTATTGTTGTTTGAAAGTCTACCTTCGGCATAGTCTTTCTTTGAAAGTCCACCTCCGGCTTGGTCTTTCTTTTTTGAGCCCACCTTCGGCATGGTCTCGTATCCCTTGTTTGAAAGCCCACCTTCGGCTTGGTCTTTCTTTTTGAGCCCACCTTCGGCATGGTCTCATATCCTTTGTTTGAATGTCTACCTTCGGCTTAGTCTTTCTTTGAAAGCCCACCCTCGGCCTGGTCTTTCCTTTTCGAGCCCACCTTCGGCATGGCCTCGTATTACCTTTATATCCCCCAGCATAGTCCGCCTTCGGTTGGTCTACCCTTTTCGAGTTCGTCTGCGGCCGTCCTCGTAAACAACTTTTTTCATCATCCCCACAGTTTGCAAATTTCTGGGTTCTTTTTGTATTCAATCACCTTCTACCTTGAATGTCTGAAAGCCGTTGCTATCATCCCTTCAGGTTCAAGTCGATTGAATAGGGGCAGCTGTAGCACCCCAAAATTTGCCCTTCCGTTTTCTGGCTTATGTTTCTTTCTCATTTTTGCATCTTTAGGTCATATTCATAATCATATCATTGCATTGGTCTCTTAAGACATGGGATCGAAGGAGTTTTCTTATTATCAGTATTTTCCTATTCAGAGGTGCGTCAAGTTCTGAGGTTTTCTTATTCAGAGGATTCATCAAAGGCTTTGGGTCAGAGGTTCATTGGCGTGAATCAGGGTGTGACTCCTTCTTAGTTCAAGTCATCTTCTCCAGGTCACTTCTTCATCATTGTGCACCTAATGCAAGCGGTTCATGGTTTCTTATCTCTTGTGTGAGTTGGTTGATAGTCATCAATTGAAGATGGTGGTTAGGGTTTTATGGTAAAGGCTATTGGGTTATGGTGTAAGAGATCCGTTTGTGGATTTACATTGTGGTCAGGGCAGTGTTATTCTCTCAGTTGCTTGTTAGTGGTTGTTGGTGATGCAAGTTAATGTGGATATAGGTTTGAGGATGGTGATTCATTAAGTATGAAAGTTCGATTGGGATTTGAAGTTTGACTTGGGATTTAAGTTGTTCAATTGGTCAGATGTTTTGAGCATACAGAGTGTGAGATGGTTCATGTGGATTATTTGGAATACAAGATGCCAACCCATTAAACCATATCCAAACCTCTAACCATATCCATATTCAATTCATGTCCGTATCCATTTCAACCTTAAATCATTATCCAATTCCAAGTAACCATTTTGATCCAACTTCATATCCAAGTTTGTGTCCATATTCATTTTTGTTTCCAATCAAGATATCCATCTTTCATTTTCCACATCATTCTCATTTTGTTCATTTTAATATCCAAACTACAAATCCAATTAAACCACTTCCTAATTCATACCCATTTTAAACCATTCATAAATCCATTTTTTTTAATCCACATTTTTATTTTACCTATATTTCCCAAATCCACTTCAACTCCATTTTTCTATCCATTAACCTTTTCTTAAACCATTTTTCTACAAAAATCCAAATCCATTTTAACCCATTTATCCATACCATAGTATCCATTTATGAAATCCATATCCATTCTTTTTCCATATTCAAACTTTATCCATATTTTTCCAAATTTAGTCACAATAAAGTTCATGTCATGTTTCTATATTCAACATCAAATAATAATGTCCATTTTCAAAATTCATTTATTCATATCCTAAAATCTACTTTTTTTAAAGTTTTAAGGAGAGCCACAAGGAGTAGCAACATGTTCTTCATCCAGCACACCCTGTCGCGCCATATGTTTTCTATACTAGTTGCATTATTGCAAATGTTGTGGGATATTGCTGTGTGAAACCTTTCTTTCTAAACTTCATCCCGTGGCCTGTTTGAAAATTGCTTCTAGCTTAATGTTTGAATTACTGTCTGTTACAATCATTTTAACATGTTTAGCCAATAAGCTTTCTACTGCTATTCTTGACCGGCCCAAATCATCACAAAATCGTGGTAGATCAATCTGCACCAAGTGCTAAGAGGCCCGGAAACCATCAAGCTGAGGCACAAAGGTACATATTAAAAAGGTGATTCATAACGCAAGAAAAATAACAGTGAAAATACTCAATAGGAAAATACATCACAACAAAAAATCCAAATTTCATAGCAGTGCAAAGTTGGTGATCACGTACAAACGCATGACCAATACCACTACAATTTCACAACCAAATTCACAAATCACTCACAAAAATATCCTAACCGAATTTCAACACATTACCTATTCTACCCCCATTCTAGTATAAAAAACCTGTTGTTCACCATTGATTGAAGAGATTCGAACAGAGCCTCACCATCTTCATTCCTCATCACCATCGTATCATCCTTCCAATTTTCTCTTCATCATTTCTAATTCCAGATATGTAGCAAACTGATAACAACCTTCTTCTATTCACATCATCATCATCAGCTTTGCAGCAAAGTTCAACGACAATTTCTGCTTCACTTTCACCATACCAAAATCTTCAGAAATTCCTTCGAACCACAAGCTTTTTTCGCAAACCTTCATCACCAATTCTCCAATTTCTACGACCTGCAACAATCGTTCAAATCACATCAAGAAGTGTCCAATTCAACAACATCTCAGATTTGCAGAAGTAATTTGAAGACAACTAGAAGCAGGTTCGCAGCAGAGGCCCGCAATAGAATCGAGAGAGAAGAAAAGAAGGAGAAGGAAATGGAATCGAGTGTACCTGGGCCGTGAGACTTCTTTGCATCTTTGAAGCGCCATCGGAGTGACTCCGATAGGTACGTATTGCTCCGTTTCATCGTATGTACCTTGCGGCTTATATTGCGATTGGTTATTATTTGTTGTTAATCTTTTTGTTGAACCTGGTTTCCTTGATACTGGCTTAGAACTGTTTATGTTTTCCGGTTGAATTTCGTCGCGTATTGGAACGCTTGAGAACAAGGTGAGTTTCTGTCGAGCGATTTGCGTAAGGCGAGCGTTGAGGGGATCGAACGATGTTGCTGTATCACTGATGTGGTAGCCGTTGAACCATGGCGGAGGTTTCGAAGGAGACGAGATCGCGACACAGGTGTCGACGGCGGTGTTGAGTTGAGATAAGGAGGATATGGCATGATGGTGGCGGTGAGATGAAGTGAGACGGAGGAGGAGTATTGAAGGCGACGAAACGACGATGATGATGAGGGCGGAGTCGTGGTGAGGAGATAAGCAAAACGGAGGAGCATGATTTGAAGGTTATGCGAAGAAGGAATCTATGGAGGGCGAATCACGAGTTGATCGGCGCTTAGAGTCGACGGAGCTTCATTGCAAAGGAGAAGAAGAAGTAGATTGAGGGAAGAAGAAATGCAGAGGATAACGGCTGGTGTGTGAGAGAGACAGGGTAATTTAGGTTAAACTCTTGCTCATTTGAACCAGGCCAAGGCACATACGTTTTTTCCTTTTTACACCGCTTTTCACATTTTGCACCCCCTGCCTGCAAAGTAAGTAACCATTGGGCCTGAATTCTTTTGAAGCCCAACGCATGTTTTCTTTGTCTCACCTCTGTTGCTCGCTACACCCCTCCCTGTACTTAATTTCTTTTTTTATTTTGTTTATGCTGATTGTTTAGTTATTTGGTTAATGATTAGTTTTAGAACCAAGTTTAATCATAATCTTAGAATTAGATTTTTAATTAGGAATTAGAATTTCAATTTTAGTTTTTAATATTAGTTTTCATTCTAGACTTATTTTTAGGATTAATGTTTTTAATTAGAGTTTAGAATTAATTTGATTCTTGATTAATTTTGTTATTAGATTTTGAAATTTAACTTGAATTAATTTTAGGATTAATTTTAGAATTAGTTTTTAATTAACTCTTCTTCTTAGAATTTAATCTTTCTTTTAATTAGCACTTTAATTTTAACTTGGAATTCTTGACTAATTGTTGATTAATTTTGGTGCCTATCATGATTAATTTCTTGATTAATTTCTGATTTTCTCTTTATACTTGACTGTCTCTTATTTGATTTTCTCTTTGTGATTGAGCTGTCTTGTGTTTACTCGCTGATTATCTCTGTATTCACATGCTCCTTTAAGGCTCCTAGTCCGACTTAATTTATGATTAAGCTCGGAGTAGGATTGACATTAGGCTCTCAATCCAAGCATGATAACATTAGGTAGAATTCCCTTCTAATCCTTGACCTTAGGGCCATTTTGCATGATAACTTGTAGGACAGAGCTTCCCTTTTTCTCTCGCACTCGTGCGATTGAGACTAGTTAGACTCCTCTCTTTTCTCTCGCACCCTTTCGATGGAGACTGTTCTTTTCTTTCGTGGTCGTTACCACGAACTACGACTGCCCTGATTCTTTATTCTCGTCCGAGTAAAGATACGTAGGCACAAGATTGCGTAGATCTTGGCGGGTTACCTTCTCCTTTTTTCACCAATTTCCTCCCCTTGTTTCGTGGTCGTTCCCACGAACTACGTGAGCTCTGATTCCTCTCTCTCGTCCGATTGAGGATACATAGGCACGAGGATCCCTATCCTTGGCGAGCACTCTTCTCTCGCACCCTTGCGATCGAGACTCTTCTCTCGCACCCTTGCGATTGACGAAATCGGCATATTTTATCCCGATTAATATCAGTTTCCCTTTGCAGAAGCTGGCAGAAATCTATATTCAGGTAATTCTGAAGTTGCATGGGGTTCCGTTGAGTATTGTGTCGGATAGAGATCCAAGGTTCACTTCCAGATTTTGGGAGAGTTTTCAAGAAGCTTTGGGATCGAAACTGAGATTGAGTTCGGCCTATCATCCGCAGACGGATGGACAGACAGAGAGGACTATACAGTCTTTGGAATATTTGTTGAGGGCTTGTGTGCTTGAACAAGGAGGTGCTTGGGATAGCCATTTTCCGCTAATTGAGTTCACTTATAATAACAGTTATCATTCCAGTATCGGGATGGCACCTTTTGAATCTTTGTATGGTCGGAGGTGTCGAATGCCTTTGTGTTGGCATGAATCTGGTGAGAATGCAGTACTTGGACCTGAGATTGTTCATCAAACTATCGAAAAGGTGAAGCTGATTCGGGAAAAGATGAAAGCTTCGTAGAGTAGGAAAAAGAGTTACCATGATAAGAGGAGGAAAGATCTTGAGTTCCAAGAAGGAGACCATGTGTTTTTGAGAGTCGCTCCAGTGACCGGTATTGGCCGTGTGTTGAAGTCGAGGAAGCTCACTCCTCGGTTTATTGGTCCGTATCAGATTTCTACAAGAGTTAGACCTGTTACTTACAGAGTGGCATTGCCACCCAATTTGTTGAATTTGCATGATGTGTTCCATGTGTCACAGCTTTAGAAGTATGTTCCAAATCCGTCGCATGTGATTCCGATAGATGATGTAGAAGTAAGGGATAACCTTACAGTTGAGGCCTTACCAATACGGATTAAAGACCGCGGGGTAAAGCAGTTGAGAGGTAAAGAGATCGCTCTTGTGAAGGTAGTGTGGGGAGGCGCTGTCGGTGGAAATATGACTTAGGAGTTAGAGAGCAGGACGCGAGAGTCGTATCCGGAGTTGTTCGCATGAGGTAAATTTTCGAGGACGAAAATATTCTAAGTGGGGGAGAGTCGTAACACCCCGATTTATTTTAATTATTTTTCGTAATTAAAATTGAATGATGTTGTGTATTGGTATGTTTTGGTTGAGGTTGGGTTGCCCTTAGTATGGGGTAGTGCCCTTAGAATTATAGAAAATAAGGTATCGGAGGGTGTGTGACAAATTGTATAGAAGCATGGGGTGAGAATGGTTATTTGGCTAATATTATTATTTTAAATTATTAAGGAATATTGTTATTATTATTTAAATAGTGAGATAATAGTAATAATAATAATAATAATAATAAATATAAATAGAAAAAGGGTTAGAAGAGAGGAAAGGGATTCAATACGTGTTTTTGGGAAGAAAAGAGGAAGAGTAAAGCTAGGGTGAGAGAAAGGAGACTTCATTGCTAGAGGGAAGATTTTCAAGAACTTTAAGGTAAGGGTGAGGTTCTCTAATCTCTTAAGGGTTGCATATTGTTTGTATGAGGGTAGATAAGCCATTAGCATTATCCATATGTGTTGTTTGTGTTGATTTGCGGATTGGGGGTTTTATGTGTCGGAAGTTTGATAAGAGGAAATAATGCGTAAACTTATCGGTTGAAATGTGGTTTCTGTATTTCCTACTTGTTTGTATGTTAATATGTGGTTATATGTGTGTTTTTGGACTGATCGTGAGTGAAATCGGAGAAGGATTGGGGTCTGAGTCGTGCAGAATCGCAATCGCAAGATTGCTGATACGCGCAGATCCGCCAGGCGAAAGGAAAATCCGCCATGTGAAAATTCGCTGGATGGTCGCCAGGCGAATTGAGAGGTGAGCGAAGGGTGAAAAATAGGGGTTTCTGGAATTTGTATCGGGGAAGGAAATTCGCCTCTGCTCCGCCAGGCCAGCATGAGGCGAAAGGAGAATTTTCCAGGCGAAGGGGGATTTTACCAAGCGAAAGTGGTTTTGCTGGTGCTCCGCCAGGCGAGCAGATCTGAGACGAACCGAATTTTCTGAAACTTTAAAAATTCGTATCTTTTGATCCGTATGTCCGTTTCAGTCGCCGTTTGAAGCGGTGGAAAGCTGGTTTCATAAACCTTTTGCTAAAATTAATTCCATTACCAGAATTTCAACCATTTGATGCATTAATTGGGGTTTTGTGTATGTTATTATGTGTTGTACATTGGAATGATGGATTCGGTGGTGTGTATGCATGTTATAGTCGTGGATTGCTGTTATTGTATGTGTTGGCAGGTATGGACTGCATGTTGTATAGTTGTAGTATGATGTATTGACGCATTGATAGTCATATGCATATAGTTGTCGTTGTATGCATGCCATGTTGCATAAGTTGTGTGATAAGCCATGTGCCCATGTGGGGTGTGAGTGTCTTATCAGAATTCTTTAAAAGAATTGTATTGTTGTTGTTGTTGTTGTTGAGGTGATCGTGTGCCCATGTGGGGTGTGAGGGATCACGGATGTCGTGTGCCCATGTGGGGTGTGAGCGACTATTATGGAAATTTCGACGAGAATTATGATCATGAAACAGGGATCGAATTGGTACCACATGTATTGAGTCGAGTCGTGGATCTCATTGCATTGCATTGTGTTGTGTTGATTACTTGCTTGTGTGGGAAATGCTAATTATGCGGATGTTGTGATGATAGGGTAGATTGTGTAATGTTTTTATGCTTTCATACTTATATTATGCATTTCTTATATTGATTTGAGAATCTCATCCCTTTTATTTGAATGTTACCTCTATGTGGGTAACGTGCAGATAAGCAGGATTAGTGTGGAGTTGGAGTTAGCGAAGATGAGGTATTCTCTTTTATTTCGTTGGGTCGCGTCTGCTTTGATTGTAACACTGGGTTGTCGAAACGCTTGTAGCTGTTTATTTTATTATGTGTCGTCGTTTTATTACTTGATGAGAATCATGTGGTACTAAGTACGTTATGTTTTAGTTGAATTCTGCTGCCATGTGATAAGATTAATCAAGTATGCTTTTATTGATAATATCGATGTGTTATATATCGTATGCATGAGCAGGTGTTTGTTGAATGTAGCATCTTAACTGATTGCATATTTTAACTTACTCTGATATTTGATTATTAATTGTCGCGGGGGTTTAGGGTGTTACAAAGTTGATGATGCATATTATGGGGTCAAGTTTAAGATGTGTGCAATGTTATTTTGCACAATCAACGACTTTCCTGGTTACGGTAACTTGGTTGGATATAGTGTCAAAGGACATAGAGCGTGTCCTATATGTGAAGATGATACTTGTTATCACCAACTTGAGTTTGGAAAAAAGACCGTTTATCTCGGGCATCGAAAATTTCTAAAACCCGGTCATCCTTATCGTAGATTGCGAAAGGCTTTTAATGGAGAGCAAGAGTTTGATGAGGCTCCTGAACCTTTAACCAGGGATGAAGTTTATCAACGACAGGATCACATTAATGTTGTCTTTGGGAAGAGAGAAAAAGAAAAAGGGGCGGTTGCAAAAAATATATGGAAAAAAGGTCCATCTTCTTTGATCTTCCATATCGGTTAAGTCTTGATGTTAGGCATTGTCTTGATGTTATGCACGTGGAGAAAAATGTGTGTGATAGTTTGATTGACACACTTCTAAACATTCTAGGCAAGACTAAAGATAGTAAGACTTCCCATCTTGATATGGAGAAGATGGGTATACGAAAACAGTTGGCTCCAATAGAGAAAGGAAAAAGAACTTATTTGCCTCCAACATGTCACACTCTATCTAAAAAGGAAAAGAAAAATTTATGCGAGTGTTTGCAAGGTATTAAAGTTCCGCAAGGTTAATAATCAAACATCATGAAACTTGTATCAATGAAAGATCTCAAGTTAATTGGTTTAAAATCTCCTGATTGTCATGTATTGATGCAACAACTTCTACCAGTGGCTATCCGTGGGATCCTACCAAAAAATATGAGAGTAACTATAACGAGATTGTGCTTATTCTTCAATGCCATATGTAATAAAGTTCTTGATTTCAAAAAATTAGATGAATTAGAAGATGAGGCTTCCATAATCTTGTGTCAATTGGAGATGTATTTTCCTCCATCATTTTTTGACATTAGGGTTTGCTTACTTGTTCATCTAGTCAGAGAAATTAGAATTTGTGGTCCAGTTTATTTAAGATGGATGTATCCAATAGTGCGATATATAAAGATCTTTAAAGGATATACGAAGAATCATCACCGACCCGAAGCTTCGATTGTTGAAAGGTACATCACAGAAGAAGCTGTTGAGTATTTTATAAACTATTTGTCGGACGCAGATTCTATAGGAATTCTAAAGCCTCGTCATGCTGTCAAAGACGAAAGAGGTATTCAAGGTCTAAATGTTAAGTCAATGGCTCGGGATATAGTTATTCAATCACATTTCTATATATTGAATAATATAGATGAAGTTCAACCTTTCATAGATACTCACAAAAGACTTTTGAGGATAAAATATCCCCGAATGAGTGACAAGTTGTTGTTGATAGAGCATAACAAGAGATTCATAGATTGGTTTAATAAAAGTGTATCTAATGATCATAGTGCATCCGAGATACTTAAATGGTTGTCGTACGAGCCAAAATTTTGTGTCATTACTTAGACTGCATACAACATTGATCATTATACCTTTTATACAAAATCAAAAGATGATCGTAGTACAATGCAAAATAGTGGGGTTATGGTTGAAGTCGAATCAATGTATTTCTCTAGTGCGAAAGATAAGAATCTTGTATTGGCGACTACCACGTTTTATGGTGTCATTGATGAAATTTGGGAGATTGATTATGTTATTTTCAAAGTGGCTTTATTTAAATGCAAATGGGTTCCCAATAATAGTAATAGTGTACATAATGATGACTTAGGATTCACCCGGGTCGACCTTGGCAAGGCATCTTTTATGAACGAACCATTCATCATGGCTTCTCAAACAAAATAAGTTTTCTATGTTACCGACCCATCGGACATATCGGGGAAATGGTCAATTGTTCTCGAAGGAAAACACATTCATCTTAGTGATGAAAGTCTTGATATTTCGTCCACACCTTCTTACACAACACAAGTTCCTACCTCATATGATGAAGTTGATGGAGATGTCGTGCATGCTAGTCGAATCGATCATGAAGAAGGCATATGGGAAAATTAACAAGTACGTAATTTATTCTTTATTCATAATATATTAATTGCATGTTATAGTTTCTAAATATTTTTACTAACAAGTATAATTATTTGAAATGATAGGTTTTTAGAGTCAAGACGCCAAGATACAAGAAACTAAAACACCAAGTTACAATTATGTGATGTTATGTAATGTGTAAACTGTAGGTTGTTTGTTTTGATAAATTGTAGGATGTTTGTTCTGATATAATTGAATATGATACAATTATGTGATATTATGAATATGATACAATTAATATTATTATGATAACTTTATCACAAATGTGAGTTGTATTTTCTGTTGTCACATGGTGAACAATAATACAGGTTAAAAAATGGCATTATTTATAAAAAAAGGATAATATTTGTTAATCCTGCAGAAAATATAACAACAGTTATACATCATAACCGTTATAATATCTCACGTGTTATCCAGAAAAAAATAAATATCAAAATGGCGCAGCTGAGAATCGAACCTAAAACCATTAATTTTAGGGTTAATAGCCATTTTGTCCCCTGCCATATAGGCGCTTTCCGAAAAACCCCTGTAAAAAAAAACTTGCAAGAATTCCCCTAACATTTGAAGATTCTCTCAATTTTAACCTTCAACACATCCAGTCACCAAAAAACGCTGATATGACAGTTTTTTTTTAAAATTTTTTTTCTTATGTGAATGACGAGGTGACATTTTATATTTATTTTTGAATTATTTTTATTGCCACGTTGGCATTTTGTTTTTGATTTATTTTTGATTTATGTTATTAAACAAATAAATACTCAAAAATTTTATTGGAGGCAGGTGTTGAACCCATACCCTTTGCAATGCAAAAACAAAGCTTCTCCACTAGGCTATCTCTCATATGATGTTATTATTTCGCACTTAAATGTATATATCATATTATTAGCTAAACATATAGTAATTGCTACAATTTAATTTGATAATTAACTATTAATAGTGATCGTACCTGGATCAGACAGTTACAGGTGGCCAACGACGTCCGTTGAGCTCCGGCTCTGGTGAGGTTGAAGTATGGCGGGGGGGGGGGGGGGTGTACCTGCAAGGTACTCCGACGCTCAAGTTAGGGAGTGCACAGAGTAACAGCAAATACAAAGAGTGAAAAAGTGACTTAACCTGGCCCTCTCAAGTGAGAGAGTATTTATAAAGAGCCCCCAGCGCGGGGCCAACGGTTACTTGCGTTGGGCTGGATTGTCAGGCCCAATCCAAGTAACTGCCAGGGCTTACGTGGCGTAGTGAAGACCAGCACGTGGTCTTCGCCCTGGGGTAACCGTTCCTAGATTTCCGGGATTAGGGCAGACCGAATCCTGCGGAAGTGGGAGGTTACTTGGAACGTGTCCACGTGGTACGGACCGTTAGGCACTCCTCGCGGGGGAGGAGTCTTCTGTGTCGAGGACCAACGAGCCGTACGACAGGCATGTCCTCGCGGGGAGGGACCATGTCTGCCGAGGAGTGGTATGTGGCATTCTCGCGGGGAGAAGCTGGTATGTCGAGGAGGTACCTCTCCGCAGGGATGCGAGGTCCTCCTGTCCTGTTGACCTAGATGCCCGACACTGCAAAGTGCTCGGGGGGAACGTTGGTCTGCTTGCAGCAGTCAAGGGCCCCGCGGAGAGGTCTTAGTGGGCCTCCCCATGCTATATGGGTTGGGCCTGCTCGACTGTTGGGCAGCCTCGGCCCAGTCCAGAACAGGAGCCCCCCAAGTCGTTGCTCTGAGGTGGCAGAGTGATGACTTAAGGGTTATTATATGTCGAGGATACGCTAAGAGATGGAGCCGAGGAGGTCGATATCTTATGCGAAATTCATTCGGCCGGATGAGTGTCGGGCATCGGACAGATGTGTCCGGTTGTATGGTCGGGGAGATGAAGGGCTTCGGATTCAAAGCGCTGGGGAAACCGAAACGATACGCGTGGGGAGACGGGTGACTGCATGCGTGCCACGTGTCACCTGCCATCATTACCTAGGGGGGCTAGGGCGGCTGGCTAGGGTAGTGCACTCGAGGGCCCTACGCCCCTCGGGTCTCGCGAGAATTGCCTATAAAAGCCGCTCCCCTCGCTCATTCTTCACTTTTCCGCTTCTCTTAACAAGTACAACGTTGGACAGCCATGTCGTGTATTTGGCTTCCGAAATAAAATTTGCCTCTAGGAGGTCTTTTACAGCTTTCTCAGCAGCCTCCGCTTTCTCGGGAGACTGCTTGCGCCTACGCTGTGCTACGACCCTAGCGGCCGGATCTACTGCGAGCTGATGGCAAGCCACCTCGGGGTCGAGGCCAGGCATCTCAGATGCACTCCACGCGAAGAGGTCAGCGTTCTCCCTCAGACATGCTTTAAGCTGCTCTTTGGCTAGGTCGGGGATCCTGGTGCCGATCTTCACGTTGCGATCTGGACTGCTTCCGACGGCCACAAGCTCGAACTCTCCATCTGGGATGGGGCGTATTGGGTGGAGAGGTTGCCCGTTGTTTTCCGCCCGGTGGTCGTGGTCTTCGATTCTGTCTTCATTTGGCTCGCCGGAGAACCTGCTGTCGAGGTCGACCGCGTTGACGCGCGGGAGAGGTATCTGTCCGACGTCTTGGGGTGGTTTGGCCACGGCCTTAGGTTTGGGACCAATGGAACTTAGGCCCTTGACGGCGGCATCGAAGCATCTCCGAGCCGCGTCGATGTCCCCGTGCATCGTCACTACCCTTCCTCTCCTCGTGTAGTACTTCATTTTGAGATGGACCGTTGACGGGACCGCCGTGAGTTCAGCAAGGGTGGTCCTTCCGAGGATGCAGTTGTAGAGGGATGGGCATTCCACCACCAGGAAACGGATCTTTACCTGTCGGGCCGTGTCTTCGGCCCCGAACGTAACCATCAGCTCCACGTAACCCCATGGTCTGGTGGTGGATCCATTGAACCCCTGTAGGTCGGACCCGACGTATGGGGTCAAATGCCTCTCGTCCAGCTGAAGGGTCCCGAACAGATGAGAATACATGATGTCGACCGAGCTCCCCTGGTCGACTAGGATTCTTCGGACGTCAAAGTTCACCATTTGGGCCCTGACCAGGAGGGGAATAGTGGCGTTTGGTGCTCCCCCGGGGAGTTCTTCGAGGTAGAAGGTGATGGGGTTGGAGTTTCCGTGCACTTTCTCGAGGGTGGTCGCCTTTGACGATGTCGCGGATTCCAGTTCGTCAAACTTTCGTTTGATCGACCCTACCGATATTTTCCCGGGGTCTCCTCCGGAGATAACCATTGCTTTGGGGAAGCCTTCCCAGGTAATACGGGCCGTGACGGGGCCTTCGTCGGGGAAGGTCGCCCACATGTTGCGGATTGCCTCTTCGCCCTCGATGATTGGGGGGACGAAGAAGTCCTCGGGCCGAGTGACGCTGAGGGCGACCTGAAGCTGGCTGTCAGCGGGAGGAGGTGTTGTCTCCTCGACGTTCTGCGATTCGTTTGAGCTGGTACGAGGAGGACCATTCTGCTGGGCATATTTCTTCAAGTGCCCTTCTTTGATGAGAATCTCAATGGCATCCTTGAGGTGGATGCAATCCTCGGTGACATGCCCGTGGCTTCTGTGGAACCTGCAGTACTTAGATTTGTCAACGTTTGGTTTGGGAGCCGCAGGCTTCGGGAAGCGAACTCCTCCTTTCACAAACTCGGAATTCTGGCAGTCTGAGAGGATCCGAGACCGGGTAGTGTTGAGCGGCGTGTACTCCGTGAATCGGCCAGCTGGCCCGCGCTGTTCCCGGGGATCTCGATTGCGGTTTTCTTTCTTCTTTTCTCCTCCCCGTCGGGGAGAAGCGTCATCGTCTTTGTGGCCGCGGGGGCCTTCTCTGCGTCTTGTCTCAAGAGCGATCTGGGCTGCTTCCGTCTCTTTGAGTTCGATGTACTTCTGGGCTCGCGCGAGAAGGTCTTCGAGACGCCTGGGTCTTCGGAGGCCGATGGATTTGGCAAAGTCCGACCCGGCGCGTAGTCCGTGAATAATTAAGTATTTCTTCATGTCGTCGGTCGTGTGGACCTCGACGGCTTCCTTGTTAAACCTCTCAATGTAATTTCGGAGGGATTCGTTCCTTCCTTGGAAGATTTTCTCTAGGGCAGCCTCTGTCTTGGGGTGTCGACGAGATGCGGTGAAGTGTTTGGTGAAGCGTTGTTTCAGCTGCTTCCACGACGTGATCGAACCAGGTTCCAGGCCCTTGTACCACGTCATGGCTCCCTTCCGTAAGGTAGTGGGGAACAACCGGCACCTGATGGCTCCCCTGACGTTTCGAAAGTCGAGCATCGCTTCGAAATTCTCCACGTGATCGTCGGGGTCGGTCAGCCCGTCATAGGTCCCCAAGTGTGGAGGTTTCTCCAGGCCTGGAGGGATTGGGGCGTCCATGATTTCCCACGACAAGGGGGTTCTTTGGTCCTCGTCGTCGCTATCAGCCGGGGATCTCGAAGGTGATCGATGGTGCCGTGGAGGAGAGTTCCTCGACCGGTTCTTTGGTCTCTCTTCGGTCTGCTTGGACTTCTTGGAGGTGGCGGAGGCCCTGGGTTCCTTCCGGGGCGGGGAACGAGGGCGTTTCTGGGTGATTGCCGGCTGGGGGCGCTCAAGACGCGGTCGACGACCATGGCGTACGGGCGACGGTGTCCGAGAATCTTCGGAAGGGGTCCTTCGCGGGGAAGGAGAGAGGCGAGGTGACTGGGGGCGACGATGTCTTCGCGGGGAAGATCGTCGTGCACGTCCATGCTCCAAGGCTTCAATTCTGGTGTTCTGCTGCGCGATCAGCTGATTGGTCTGGTTGATCAACGCAAATAGGGCCACGGTACTTGGGTCCGCGTTGGGCGGCGGAGCCACTGGCTGGAGAGGGGTTTGCTGGTCGTCCGTGCGGACGACGTTGATAGTCGCATCCTGTGAGTCCGGGGAGGCGGTCCGCCCGTCCCGGATGTCGCCTTCGTCGCCGTGGAGGATGACGGCGTCCTCACGGTGGTTCCCGTTCTCCAGTTGCGCGAGCACGGTGTCCAGAGCCTGGTTGACGGTCGGATTGGCCATGTTGGTGATGAATAGAGGAAGCTTTGGTTTATCGAGGAGAAAACAGGGAAGCTTATAAAGGTTCCCACAGACGACGCCACTGATCGTACCTGGATCAGACAGTTACAGGTGGCCA
This sequence comes from Lathyrus tuberosus, assembly GCA_022829125.1. NCBI lineage: Eukaryota > Viridiplantae > Streptophyta > Magnoliopsida > Fabales > Fabaceae > Lathyrus > Lathyrus tuberosus. The sequence continues at coordinate 1,918,683 of JALAZF010000622.1, read as the reverse complement.
ACGACGTCCGTTGAGCTCCGGCTCTGGTGAGGTTGAAGTACGCCGGGGGGGGGGGGGGGGGGTGTACCTGCAAGGTACTCCGACGCTCAAGTTAGGGAGTGCAGAGAGTAACAGCAAATACAAAGAGTGAAAAAGTGACTTAACCTGACCCTCTCAAGTGAGAGAGTATTTATAAAGAGCCCCCAGCGCGGGGCCAACGGTTACTTGCGTTGGGCTGGATTGTCAGGCCCAATCCAAGTAACTGCCAGGGCTTACGTGGCGTAGTGAAGACCAGCACGTGGTCTTCGCCCTGGGGTAACCGTTCCTAGATTTCCGGGATTAGGGCAGACCGAATCCTACGGAAGTGGGAGGTTACTTGGAACGTGTCCACGTGGTACGGACCGTTAGGCACTCCTCGCGGGGGAGGAGTCTTCTGTGTCGAGGACCAACGAGCCGTACGACGGGCATGTCCTCGCGGGGAGGGACCATGTCTGCCGAGGAGTGGTATGTGGCATTCTCGCGGGGCGCGGGGAGAAGCTGGTATGTCGAGGAGGTACCTCTCCGCAGGGATGCGAGGTCCTCCTGTCCTGTTGACCTAGATGCCCGACACTGCAAAGTGCTCGGGGGGAACGTTGGTCTGCTTGCAGCAGTCAAGGGCCCCGCGGAGAGGTCTTAGTGGGCCTCCCCATGCTATATGGGTTGGGCCTGCTCGACTGTTGGGCAGCCTCGGCCCAATCCAGAACAAATAGTTTAATATAATTTTTTTTCTAACATAATTATTTGCTACAGTAAATATTTAATTTAGTATTTATTTTTAATAAGTTTTAATTAGTTTAGTTTAGTTTTGTTAATGCTACGGTATATTTAATTTATAGTTTTAATTTTAGTTTAGTTTTAGTTTAGTTTTTGTTTATTTAGTTTAGTAATTTTAGTAATTATTAACTTTTCAAAATAGTTTATTAAAACAAGTTTTATTTAGTTTACTAAATTTATATTAATATTAGTTTACTAATTTTATATTATTCTATAAATGTTATTAATAATTCCAGTTTATTAATTTATATTAATAATTTTTAATTTAGTTTAATTTAATTTATATTAAAACATAAATATTATTGTAATTTAATTTATTAATAACATAATAATTTAAAACATATATATTAAAACATATATATATATAAACATAATAATTTAATTTATTAATAATGTTAATAATTTAATTTATTAATTTATACTAATTATTTACTGTAAATATTATTTAAATAGTTATAATAAATTATAAAAGCTATAGTAATAACAATGTTAATAATTTAATTTAGTAATAATGTTAATAATTTAATTTAATAATTAGAACATTTAAATGCTTTATTTAAAACCTACTGTATTATTTAAATGCTACGTTCAAATTAGTTATACTAAATTATATATTAAATAAAAGTTCTTAAATACTAAATATTAAATAAAAGAGAAATAAATACTACATACTAAATATATACATTTGAAAAGCAATACATATCATAAAAACACAAGTGTCCTATTGGTAAAGACATTTGCATGTGAAGGTGAGGTTATGGGTTCAACACCCACCTCAAACAAAATTTTTGAATGTTTATTTGTTTAATAACATAAACCAAAAATAAATATAAAACAAAATGCCAACGTGGCAATAAAAATAATTCAAAAATAAATATAAAATGACACCTCGTCATTCACATAAAAAAATGTCACATCAGCGTTTTTTGGTGACTGGATGTGTTGAATGTCAAAATTGAGAGAATCTTCAAATGTTAGAGGAATTCTTGCAAGTTTTTTTTACAAGGGGGTTTTTAGGAAAATGCCTATATGGCAGAGGGCAAAATGACTATTAACCCTTAATTTTATCACAATGATCCTTTGAAAAATCCGTTGTGATAGGGCGCGCGCTTTCCAGTTTATTGTTATAGTAAGTATCATATATAGAACGACACTCTACATAACAACGTCTGCGCTCGTGTGATTATATATCTTTCCCAACCGTTGTTAAATGGGTTTTCTGTAGTAGTGCAAATCATACAGATCTATTAACCTATCAAATGCTATAGCAGTGAAAGTCGACAAAGTTGAGAGATTTATTTTATACCTGACTCGGCTTTAAGATCTGTTAGTTGAATGCATTCTTAGCCCTAAATGAAGCACAAAATTGTGTAATAGAAACTGAAACAAAAACAAAATTGAGACAAAAATGAAATTTGTAAAAAATATCAAAACTATTTATGAGAAGAACCATTTTGTACGGTCTAGCCATTTTCAGTTAAAAAACTAGTGACAAATGAGGAATCTGGGTGAGATCTATGTGAATCTAAGTATTACCATTTACAATTGGTGTAGAAGATATCTCACAACTCTTAGCTATCAACTTCCTTCTTCTACCAACTTCTTCAACTGTAAAAAATTACAGATCCATTTTCATGAAAAAACAAAAACTACTGAAAACCCTAAACATGTAATTGCTACAATCACAAAAATAATGAAAATCCAAAACCTGGAATTGCTCTGATTACTCGAATCCTAAAATGGTGTCGCCATCTCAAAGGGTGTTGTCATCTCAAAAGGGTGTCACCATTTGGGAGAGAGAGTTTTGTAGAGTTGTTTCAAACCATTTGAGTTTTTCAGAACAAAATGGAAGTGAGACAGCGCAAGAGAGAAGAAAGAAGAAGAAGTGAGAAGAAACCAGAAGAGGAATAGAGAGAACGTGGAAAAAGCAGATGACGAAGATGATGAAAAGTAGGATGGTAGAAGATGAATCTGTAGAAAGAGAAAGATATGTTACAAAGAGAGTAGAAATAGAAAGATGTTAGAAAGAAAAGAAAGAGAAAGATGAAACTTACTGAAGTGAAAGATGAGAGATGAATATGGAAAAAGATGAAAAAATTTGGATTTGGAAAAAAATAAAAAAGTTGAAAAAGAAGATTTAGTTTACAACAATCATACTTGGCAACAAAAACTAAAATTGCTTGCAAATGGAAATAGCCACTTGTCATGAGGAGAAGACAGAAGGGCATAATGAAAAATTCAACAACAATGTATCTTCTTATATTGTAGATTAACCATTAACAATTTATTATTTAAAAAAACAAAAAAAGAAACATTTGTTAAAGGTGCAATTGGTTTCATTTTCAAAGTTGCAAAGTGGTCTATCACTAGCTTTGCAACCATAACTTTTTATAATTCCTTTTCTTTTTGAACAATTTTAATTCCTTCCTTTTTCAAATTATGAAACTGGTTGTGGAATCTTAAAATATGGGCGGCTACGGATTGGATTCACTCTAGCACAAATCAATTTAATTAAGTGGTTGAATGAGATTATTTGAGTAAAAGTAAAGTAATTTAATAAATAAATAAATAAAATAAAATAAAACTAGAATAAATAAAGAAATAAAAAACGACTTTAGCACAAATGAATTAAACTGATTCATTAAATTGGTTTAATTTATGTAGTACCATTTATTTCATATCTATTTATACGTTAAACAAATAGAATCTAGTTAAGATTTGTGTTTACTTCTTTCAGAAATAAACTATAAATAGAAACTAAATAAATAGAACAAATCTGTTATACCAAGTCAATATTGTTTCTGCAAGTAAGACACATTATTGACACAATATGGTGATGGAAATAGAACCATGTAACTAAACAACCTAGACATCAAAAAGCAAATGGTGTTGCATTTACTTCTTCTGTCCTTTTACTTAAAATTTCTATGTACGGAAGACAATGAAATCTGTATGCCAATTATTTTGACATAATGACTTTTAGAAGTAAGTTATTCGAAAATAAAAAATAACGTTAAAAATGTATTTTTGATTATTCTATTTTGATGATTTTTCACTTTCAGTTTTTTTTTTTAAATTTTAAAAATCAGTATTTTAGTCATGAAAGTTATATCACTTGAGATTTAATTGGTCTCTCTCCAATTTTGTTGATATATCATTGATGATTACGAAAAAAATATTTTTAATGAATTGACAATAATGATTAGGATAATTTATTATTTAATATTTTTTTATAAAATATATAAATTAATTTAATTAAGATTTTTTATAAATTTATTTGAAATGATTTAATATAAAATTTAAAAGATTTTTTTAAGGATAAAGACCCAATTCTTTGTAATATATATTCGGCGCACTTATATTGTGTTTTCTAAACCTATATAAAGACTTAAATTTTTTTGAGAATTTTTTAAAACACCCTATATGTTTTTAATACACTACGCGAAATTTTAAATATGTTCTCCGTTTCCGGAGATGCATCTCTGGATGTATCCAAAATCACACTCAATAAAGACCATTATGAGTTATGCCCTATCATTTAGTTTAAATTATTCCGAAGATGCATCTCCGGAATAATTCTGTACTTATATCTCCGGATTCACGCCAGATACAAAATCAACAGATCCAAAATAAAATTGATATTCATAACATAAAATGATCATTACAATGATGATTTCAACAAAAAATTCAATATTACATTTCAATATCTCGGTGGATGTTTGCGCATCTTCAGGATATCTCTGGCCAATCTTTGTATCGTTGCTTTCAACTCGAGTGGAACTTTCTCATCGAAACCGAAAAACATATCCCATATAGCCTTAACACCCACTCACGTCTTTAGCTCAAGCTTGGGGAACTGAAGCTTACCTCTGTTGTCAATCGAAGGTGAACGACACTCGAGCTTCACAATCTTTCGATTGTCTCTGTAAGGTAGGAGATCGTGGATTTCTTCTTTGATATCTTCAAAGGGGTGAAGTCGTTGAGCTTAATTGTTCGCCAGAGTGTAAAGTCGGAGAAGGACACATTTGCGACATACCAATCGATTTTAATTTGTGAGATTTGAGACATTTTGAGTTTGTATGAAATATAGCACTAGAGTACCTAAATTTATAGAAGATAAAGATCAATTTGGACCACTCATAAAATGACACATTGATTTCAGAGATATATCTCCGAAAATACACCCTATTATCTTATTTCAAAGATGCATCTCTGGAACTTCTCCTGAATCAGTTTCAAAACAGAACACAAACAAAACCTATTTTTTTTTCCATTGAACAAAAACATGCATGTTGTTATGGGGTAGATAAAAAATGAATAAACACAAAATATGAACAAAAGGTGAATATATAACACTTCATTTATATAGAGATACAATTACATACAATTATGTGTCTGGTTAAACAAGAAATTAAAACGAATTGAAATATGTGCCGTCGACTATATTTATAGGTGGCATCCCTTTGGAATTTTGTACACTTGATTATTTTTCAATGTTGTTCAATCTCTCGAATTCTTGCATCATTTCCATAAAATGATTCGGCCACGTCTCAACTTTTGGGATTGAAAGAGATGTCCACTCCGGTGATGTGAGTGGTATGAGACATCCCGATTTCAAGTAAACTTAAATAAAATGACTTGATTTTGACAGTCATCCAATAAACATGATACGATCATTTGGATTTTGGAGCGGGGCGGTGTGCAATGAGAACAAGGTTTCCGAAAAATCGTAGCGTGTCAGGTCAATACACACTCTATCATATGCACATGCTATTAGGTGACTCGTTTTCGGGAAGCTCATCCATTTTGATTCCGGTGTCGGACTGCTCAAGCAAGGAACAAGAGACTCATAAGTTTTTTCAGAAAAAATTGATGATTAATGTGAGCAATGTAGAGGGAAAAGAACAATATTTACTTGAAATTCTATCTTCTTTTACTCCCTGTGATATGTTGAACCAAAAGGATGAAGATTTGGAGTGAAAAATGGATTGCGAATGAAGGATTTTTAGGGTGAGGGTTTAGTTAAGAATGAAGTATGACAACAATGGAGGACTGGTCATGTAACTGGAAGCTATATATCAAATATTTCTGAAGATGCATCTCCAGAAATACCTAACATGCAAAGGTGACAGAAAATTTTAAAATGCCGCCCATAATTCAGGAGATGCATCTCCAGAATATCTACTGAACTGAACAATTAAAATGTTTTCCATAAAACATTCCGGAGATATATCTCCGGAATATCTACTGAATTGAATACTTAAAATGTTTTCCTTAAAACATTTCAAAAATATATCTCCGGAATAAAACTAATCCAATGTATGGGGCGTAACTCAGAATGGTCTTGGTTGAGTATGAAAAAGGTGTGTCCGAAGATATATCTCTGGAACCTGGAAGTATATGTGAAAATTCACATGGTGCATAAGGAGTATATAAGGTGTAATAAGAAATTCTCTTTTTTTAAACATAGCAATGTGACTTCAATGTACAAGTTAGCAGCACAAGTTGTAGGTTTATTTCCTCTTCCAATACATTGTTTTTGAACTAAGATAAGCACTCTTTTACCTTTGAAATTCATGTGAGAACACTAACCATAAAACTTCTCATTTTCAATTGATTAATAAATGGAGTGACATATTCAATTTATGAGTAATGAAGTGGCATTTTCAAACATAAACTAAATCACAGTTTACATATCAAATGCAGAAAAATATTCATAAGATACTATGGTGTTTTCAGCAACATTGTCCCCTGCATAGTTTATTTACTAAAGAGTAGAAGTTTGCGTTTCCGTGGAATTTAAGACCAAATTCTCTAGCAGAAGAAAGTCCCAAAGAGAATATTTGCAAAGCCAATATTTCACAAGGTGGTATGGGGTGTAGCATGAACTAAACGAACCACTAGGTTGTGAGATCACCATGTTTCATCAGGAAGATATTGGTTTGAATATGGAGATGGTAAAACTGGATCTCGTGAGAACATAGTACTTTTAGTAGTCTCATATCGTTTTATTCAGAAGCTTTTTTGTGTTTATAAAGCTTATTTATGCAATGAATATAGGAATGAAAAGATACTGCATGAATACGGTTCAAAAGAGGTGGGCACAAATTATTTTATTTAAATTTTTTGATTAATTAATTAAAAATACTTAAAAATCATTAAAAAATTAATTTATTAATTAAAATAATATTAAATTAATTATCCTAATCAATATTGTCAACGCATTTAATATAAATTTTTTGTCTTGAACATAATTGTCACGTCAGTAAAATTGATGGGGGCTAACTAAATCTCAAGTGATATAAAGTTTAGGAATTAGAAAATTGATTTTTAAAATGGAAAGACTAAAAAATAAAAATCATCAAAGTTGAAAGACCAAAAATACATTTAAGCCTAAAGAAAATATAAATATCTTCAAAAAAAGGTGTACTTCAATATAGTCACAAAATAGATATATATATATATATATATATATATATATATATATATATATATATATATATATATATATATATCCATTTTGGATTCAAAAGTGTTGGTAGATCTAAACTTCCGGCCCGGTGGAGTGGGAGGATCTGCAAAGTTAGCTCTCCAACACTTAAGTTAGTATGTGAGAAAAAAAAGTGAATTGAAATTACAGCAATGCTATCTTGACACCCACACTTACACTACACTGTATGCACTGTTCACAAATACTGTGAACAGTGCCGTGAACAGTAAATCCGTACATGAATAGTGACGTGAATAGTATTTGTGAACAGTAAATCCGTACATGAATAGTAACGTTGACAGTGTCTGTGAACAATATCTGTGAACAATGACTTTTAATAGTAAATCAAAGTGTGTTAATGAAATGTAAAAAGTTGGTTAATATAGTGATGTAGATGGTTAATAAAGGTTCAAATATTAAAAATAATTTTTACTAGTAAAATAAAGTTGGTTAATACAATGTAAAAAGTTGGTTAATGAAGTTATGAATTTGGTTAATAAACGTTCAGATATAAAAATAATTTTTAGTAGTAAAACAAAGTTGGTTAATGCAATGTAAAAAGTTGGTTAATGCAGTTATGAAGTTGGTTAATAACCATTCAGATATTAAAATTAATTTTTAAAAGTAATTAAAGTTGGTTAATACAATGCAAAAAATTGGTTAATGAGGTTATAAAGTTGGTTAATCACACAATTCTATATCAATATTCCTTAATAATTTTTTTTTAAAATTAAAAAAAAAAATAAATTATTATAATATTTCACTGTTCACCGTATTGGTGAACAGTGAAATACGGTGTAGGTGTAGGGGAATGGTGTAAGAATATCATTTCTCTTGAAATTATGTTTGAAACTTGTCACTTGAATTTTGCGTCATTTTTATACATAGTAGAAAGGAAATAACAAACTCAATATTAGTTAAGAGTGAATTATAGAGAGTCGTTGGATGCATTTGCAATTGAGATCTTTGTTAGCGCCATGAGGAAAGTGCTCGTGCTAAGGAGATTTTGGAAGTAGTACAAGTCCATCAAAGTGGTCGGCCGAGGTTGATATGGTCGACTCAAAATAGCTGCCCCCTAAGCTCGTGTTTATGGTCAGCAAGGCATGGGTTTATTACTTCGACTTTAGTTGTCGATCCTGTAACACCCTAATTTTTAGAAATTATTTATTTATATTAATTAATTGAGTGATTTTATGAATTACTGGATTTATGTGATTTATCTAATTTATTTGAATTATTTGATTTAAATGAATTACTCGATTTAGTGAATTTATAGGAATTGTTTGATTTATATAATTTATTGAGTTTATATAAATTAATTGGTTTAGTTAATTTATGTGAATTAATTGATTTAATTGATAAAATTGAAACGTGTGATTTATTTAACTATTTGAAAATAATTGAATTGTTGGATTTATCTAATTATTTGATTTAATTAGATTATTGAAATTAAGTAAATTATTTAATTTAATTCTATTGGTGGAATAATATAGTGGCTAGACTTTAATTGGGTTTAGTGTGAGGTGTGAATAGTAAGTGGTTGGGTCAGGCCCATTTTGTGTAAGACAAGTTAGGGTTTTAGAGAAACAAAAATTGGTAAGAAGAGAAATTGGGAACAAAGAGAAAAAAAGAGAAGAATTAGTAGAAGAGAAGAGGAAGAGTGGAGAAGAAGAGAGAATCAAATCCAACTCAAGAAATTATCCAAAAATAAGGTAAGGGTGGGGTTTTTACTCATTATTGGGATTATTGGGTATAAATAGAATTAGATTTAAATCCCCAAAATTTTTCTATGAGATTGAAATTATTAGGTTTAATATTAATTTCCGAATTATATTAATCTTGTGTGTCATGGAAGTGATTATTTGTATACTATAGATACCCATTAATATTTATAGTGTAGGAATTGAATTGATGAAATTGTAAACCCCCTCCTGTTCATAACAGTAGCGCAAGAAAATTTTCAATTCTCCCTCTAATTATTTTACCTGCGCATGAATTTAATGATATGTGGCAATGTAATGTTTCATGTGGCCAATTAATGACATACTGTAATGCTCTCTATCACCAACTGTAGCGCCCTTTCATTTAATTGTAGTAGAAATGAAATGAATTGTTCCCTTTTTATAGTTTTCACTTGTAGCTATTATATATATATATATATATATATATATATATATATATATATATATATATATATATATATATATATATATATATATATATATATATATATATATATATATATATATATATATATATATATATATATATATATAAAGTGGCCTGGAAGTAGCCCACTCACCTCCATCAATAAATTGCGCAGGACATAGTAGTATTGTAATATTACCTTTCCCTTCCTATTAATTCATGAGCATGAGAATAAGTAATATATGCCTTGCCTTACTTTTCCACTGTGACCACAACTTGGAAGTGAAGCATTTATTTATAGTTAGGTTGCCATTATTATATATTATTCATGACATGAGAGTATATATATATATATATATATATATATATATATATATATATATATATATAATTAAATGACAATGTGGAAATTCATGTGATGTCCACATCATAATTCTTGCGCAGTAATGTAATTGGTATAGCAAGACAATGTTAAGTGGTCCCTCTCTTTACCATAATTCATGCGCAATACTAGCATGTAGAAGGCGCAGGGAATATGTCCCTTGTGGTGAGCCACCTCATACTTTTGTGGTGCAATATATATATATATATATATATATATATATGGCAAGGCAATTGGATTAATAGGATATTAAACTCACCTAGTATTGAATGTGGCCCCAATAATAATGATTTCTTCTCATTCTATGTATAGGTTGCGCCATCTTTTCTTTATGGCTCCTGAAGTAGCCTACTTCTATAACAAGACTATTAAGAGACAATGTGGATACTCCACCCTCTCAACTTCCCAGAACCTGCACAAATATATATATATATATATATATATATATATATATATATATATATATATATATATATTATAACAAAATATATTTTAATTAAATACTAAATGTCTTGTTACTTATTAATTATCTAATTAATCATTAATCATTTAATAAACATTGGCTATTTATTAAATATGGAGTATTTATTTAAATATTAATTATTTATATAGATCATGTTTATTTATTTAAATATTGATTATTCTTCATTGAATAGTGAGATTTTATTGAATATTGGATTCAATTATTGGTGATGGATTATTTATCCTATATTTAATCGGTAATTGGTGTTTTGTGAGTTGTGATTGGATCGAGTCGATCCTTGTGAATTATTTGCTAATTGTGGTGATGATGTTTAAAGTATGAATACTTTGATTATGAAAATGTATTTGTGTGTGCAATTGTGTGATAATTCAAGTGTGATGAGTTATTTGAGATATGCGTGATATTAAGATTAGAGAATGGTCTTAATTGCATATGGTTGTTGATTGCATATGCATAATTTGTGTCAAGAGGCAACGCTTGCTAGTTCTGTGAGAGCTAGTGACTTGTCACAAACCTAGAGTGGGGTTTGAAAGCTTAGAGAACGGGCTTTGTGTGTTATTGGTCTAGAGAACGGACCCGGTTTAATGTAAAAACCGAAAAATAATAACAAGTGTTGGTACCACATGGCATGAGTTGCATTGAGTCACATTGCATATATGTTTGTTATATGAAAGTATGTGTATATATGTGACTGGTTGAATTTGCGAAATTGAGAATTGTATGGTTACCTGAGTAATACTTGTTGATGAAACTTTGAAGTGTGAAAATGATTATAATTATGTTTATATACTTTTAAATTAATTATTATCTTATGATTTCAATATTGATGTGAATTCTCACCTTTCTGTTGGAATGATGTTTTGTACGACATCGCTCAGGTACCGAGGAGTAGAGTTGCTCGTAGCGCGAGGTAGCCGTTGGAGTAGCTGTTTAGTTTTCTTTATTTATGCTGGGTCGAGTCATGCTCTGATCATGTAGCACTGGGATCGTTTCGGTTTATGTTTTAGAGATACATTATGTACTCTCCTTTATGCTTTTATGTTGATTTGACTTGTATGAAGTTTGGCTTTTATGCCTAGGTGTTGATTATGAATGTGATGAGCATGAAACTTTCTTTATGTCAATTATGATTAACTTGAATCTGCTGCTACATGCTAAGTGAGGTTTTTGAAAAGCATGAAATTAATTAGGTAAGATTGAGCATGACAGGTGTAGTATGATGTTTTTGAAAATATGTTTGACACCATTTTGTGAAAGGCATGATTATTTACTCTGATTTATTATATGTTTTCCGCGGGGTTTAGAAGGGTGTTACATTAGTGGTATCAGAGACTGGTTGGTAAGTTGACCAAGTTGTTAGTGTGTTTATTCTTTTGTACTTGATATGTGTGTAGCACTATCAGTATTGTTTGTTCTAACGAGGATTTGTTGTTCGAATTTAGAACTATGGTTGCAGGTAGGAATGATGACGCGATTGCTACAGCTTTGGAGATGTTGGCTGGAGCAATTGGAAAGAATCAACAAGGCCACGTGAATGTTGGAAACAACGTTGATGATGAGTTCCGTGCTTTGGGAAAATTTTATAAGAACAATCCACCAATGTTCAAGGGAACGCATGATCCTGGCCAAGCACAAGAATGGCTGGAAGCGATTGAGAAGATCTTTCGAGTCATGAACTGTTCAGATGTGCATAAGGTGCAGTTTGGCACCCACAAGCTTGTGAAGGAAGCTGAGTACTGGTGGAATAACACTCGTCAGAGGTTTGAAGAAGATGAGATTGAGATTACTTGGGATCTTTTCAAGGATGGATTTTTGGAGAAGTATTTTCCAGAATATGTTCGTGGGAAGAAGGAAATTGAGTTTCTTGAGTTAAAGCAAGGTAACTCAACTGTGGCTGAGTATGGAGCAAGATTTGAAGAGTTGATTAAGTTTTGTCCTCACTACAACACTTCTAGTGCTAAAAGATCCAAGTGTCTTAAGTATGTGAATGGTTTGAGGCCTGAAATCAAGCAAGCAATTGGTTATCGAGAGATTAGGCAATTTTCTGAGTTGGTGAACAAGAGTAGGATCTACGATGAAGATAGTAGAGCCAGATCTGCACACTACAAGAGTTTGAATGATAAGAAAGGAAAAGGTCAATTCAGAGGGAAGCCGTATGTGACTCCTACTGGTAAGGGGAAATAGAAAGCTGATGTTGGCAAGAAGCCAAGTGGGGGAGGAGCTTCCACTCTGGTGAAGTGTTTTTAGTGTGGTGCTGAAGGACATTGTGCTCCTGAGTGCACAAGTGTTGAGCGGAAATGTTTCAAGTGTGGCAAGCCAGGCCACAAAGCTTTGGAGTGCAGAAGCGGTGCAAGTGTGACTTGCTACAACTGTGGTGAGCAAGGGCACATTAGTAACAAGTGTGACAAACCCAAGAAGGCTCAAGCAAAAGGAAAAGTGTTTGCTCTATCAGGATCTGAGACTACTAGTAAAGATCGATTGATCCGAGGTACGTGCTTCATTAATGGTATATCTTTGGTTACTATAATTGATACTGGAGCTACACATTCTTTTATTTATTTGGATTGTGTTAAAAGATTGAATCTTGAGTTGTCTGTTATGAGTGGTGGTATGGTTATTGATACTCCTGTTGTGGGTTCAATAACTACCCCATATGTGTGTTTGAATTATCCGTTGAGTATTTTTGGTAAAGACTTTGGAGTTGATGTAGTGTGTCTTCACTTAGATCAACTTGATGTTATTCTTGGGATGAATTGGTTGAAGTTCAACCATGTTTATATTAACTATTTTGATAAAACATTTATTTTTCTTGAGCCTGAGAATGAAGAAGACTTGTTTATGTCTGCTAAGCAAGTGAATGAGTCGGTGCAAGATGGTGCCAAGGTGTTTATGTTGATGGCAACTTTGAGCATTGGTGAAAGTGGAGCAATTGATGTTTTACCAATTATTCGTGAGTTTCTGGAGGTTTTTCCTGATGAGATTAGTGATTTACCGCTGGAATGTGAAGTGGAGTTTTCGATCGACTTAGTTCTTGGAACTAGTCCGGTATCGATGGCTCCCTATTGTATGTCCGCATCGGAATTGAAAGAGTTGAAGAGTTAACTCAAAGATCTACTTGAGAAGAGGTTTATTCATCCGAGTGTGTCACCGTGGGGTGCACCAGTTTTGTTGGTTAAAAAGAAAGAAGGTTCTATGAGACTTTGTGTGGACTATAAACAATTGAACAAGGTGACTATCAAGAATAAGTATCCACTTCCGAGGATTGATGATTTGATGGATCAGTTGGTTGGTGCAATTGTGTTCAGTAAGATATATTTGAGATCTGGGTATCATCAGATTCGTGTGAAGGCTGAAGATATTCAGAAGACTGCTTTTAGAACAAGGTATGGACATTATGAGTATTCCGTGATGCCATTTGGTGTGACTAATGCACCATGTGTATTTATGGAGTACATGAACAAGATTTTCCATCCTTATTTGGATAAGTTTGTGGTTGTGTTCATTGATAATATTTTGATCTATTCGAAGAGTGAAGAAGATCATGCTGAGCATTTGAAGATTATGTTATCTGTGTTGAAAGATAAGTAGTTGTATGCTAAACTTTCTAAATGAAAGTTTTGGTTGAAGGAAGTGAGTTTTCTTGGCCATGTGATTTTGAGTAGAGGCATTGCAGTTGATCCGTCGAAGGTTGAAGCGATGTCGCAATGGGAGACTCCGAAATCAGTTTTTGAGATTAGAAGTTTTCTTGGTTTGGCAGGTTATTATCAAAAATTTATTGAAGGATTTGCTAAGTTATCTTTGCCGTTGACGCAATTGACTAAGAAGGGTCAAGCTTTTGTCTGGGATGCAAAGTGTGAAGAAAGTTTCCAAGAGCTTAAGAGAAGATTGACGACAGCTCCTGTTTTGGTTTTACCGAATCTGTCAGAACCATTTGTTGTGTATTGTGATGCTTCTTTGATGGGTTTGAGAGGTGTGTTGATGCAAAATAGGCAAGTTGTAGCTTATTCTTCAAGTTAACTTAAAGTGCATGAGAGGAATTATCCGACACATGACTTAGAGTTGGCCACAGTTGTGTTCGTATTGAAACTTTGGAGGCATTACTTGTGTTGGTACGAAATTTGAGGTGTATATTGATCCTAAGAGTTTGAAGTATCTCTTTGACCAGAAAGAATTGAACGCGGGGCAAAGGAGATGGTTAGAACTTTTGAAAGATTATGATTTTGGTTTGAATTACCATCCGGGTAAAGCAAATGTGGTAGCTGATGCATTGAGTAAGGAATCTTTGCGTATGTCGATGATGATGGTAAAAAAGTTGGAAATGATTGAACAATTCCGTGATATGAGTTTGGTTTGTGAGAAGACTTTTTATGGAGTTAAGCTGGGTATGTTGAAGCTTACTAGTGGCATTCTTGATGAGATTCGAGAAGGTCAGAAATCTGATTTGAGTTTGGTTGATCGGTTGACTTTGATCAATCAAGGTCAAGGTGGTGAATTTCGGATTGATGAGAACGGTACCATGAGATGTCGTGATAGAGTTTGTGTTCTGGATATTGTTGAGCTGAAGAAGAGTATTCTTGAAGAAGGGCATCGTAGTGGATTGAGTATTCATCCCGGTGCTACTAAGATGTATCAAGATTTGAGGAAGGTATTTTGGTGGCCTTGTATGAAGAAGGATATTGTCGAGTTTGTGTATTCTTGTTTGACTTGTCAGAAGTCGAAGATTGAGCATCAGAAACCATCAGGTTTGATGCAACTGTTATCTATACCTGAGTGGAAATGGGATAGCATATCTATCGACTTTGTGTCTAGTTTACCTAGAACACCGAGCCATTTTGAACCTATTGGGTTATTGTGGATAGATTGACGAAATCTGCTTATTTTATTCCAATGCGAATGGATTACCCGTTCAAAGTTGTACATTGAGAGGATTGTCAGTTTGCATGGTATTCCATCTAGCATTGTGTCAAATAGATATCCGAGGTTTACTTCGAGATTTTGGGAGAGTTTGTAAGGTGCCTTGGGTACGAAGTTACGTTTGAGTTCTGCTTATCATCCGCAGATCGATGGTCAGACTGAGAGGACGATTCAGTCACTTGAGGATCTTTTGAGAGCTTGCGTGTTGGAGAAAGGAGGAGCTTGGGATAGCTACTTGCCTTTGATTGAGTTCACCTATAACAATAACTTTTATTCAAGTATTAGGATGACACCGTTTGAGGCACTATATGGTAGGCGGTGTAGGATGCCGTTGTGTTGGTATGAGTCGGGAGAGAGTGTCGTGGTTGGACCCGAGATAGTTCAACAGACTACTGATAAGATTAAGATGATTCAGGAGAAGATGAAGATTTCTCAGAGTCGTCAGAAGAGTTATCATGACAAGAGGAGGAAAACACTTGAGTTCTAAGAAGGAGATCATGTGTTTCTTCGAGTTACTCCGATAACTGGTGTTGGTAGGGCGTTGAAGTCACGTAAGTTGACGCCGCGTTTCATTGGTCTTTATCAGATCTTGCAGAGGATAGGAGAGGTAGCCTATCGGATTGCTTTGCCGCCGTCGCTTGCTAATCTCCATGACGTGTTCCATGTATCTCAGTTGTGGAAATACATTGCGGATCTGTCTCATGTAGTCCAAGTAGATGATGTGCAGGTGAGAGATAAACTGACTGTGGAGACATCACCTATGCGGATTGAGGATCGAGAGTTGAAGCAACTTCGAGGTAAAGAGATCGCTTTGGTGAAGGTCGCTTGGGGAGGACCAGCCGATGGAAATGTGACTTGGGAGCTTGAGAGTCAGATGAGAGAGTCTTATCCCGAGTTATTCGTTTGAGGTAATTTTTGAGGGCCAAAATCTTTTAAGTGGGGGAGGGTTGTAACACCCTAATTTTTAGAAATTATTTATTTATATTAATTAATTGAGTGATTTTATGAATTAATGGATTTATGTGATTTATCTAATTTATTTGAATTATTTGATTTAAATGAATTACTTGATTTAGTGAATTTATATGAATTGTTTGATTTATATAATTTATTGAGTTTATATAAATTAATTAGTTTATTTAATTTATGTGAATTAATTGATTTAATTGATTAAATTGAAATGTGTGATTTATTTAACTATTTGAAAATGATTGAATTGTTGGATTTATCTAATTATTTGATTTAATTAGATTATTGGAATTAAGTAAATTATTTAATTTAATTCTATTGGTGGAATAATATAGTGGCTAGACTTTAATTGAGTTTAGTCTGAGGTGTGAATAGTAAGTGGTTGGGTTAGACCCATTTTGTGTAAGACAAGTTAGGGTTTTAGAGAAACAAAAGTTGGTAAGAAGAGAAATTGGGAACAAAGAGAAGAAAAGAGAAGAAATAGTAGAAGAGAAGAGGAAGAGTGGAGAAGAAGAGGGAATCAAATCCAACTCAAGAAATCATCCAAAAATAAGGTAAGAGTGAGTTTTTACTCATTATTGAGATTATTGGGTGATGATTATTGGGTAAAAATAGGGTTAGATTTAAATCCCCTAATTTTTCTATGAGATTGAAATTATTAGCTTTAATATTAATTTCTAAAATATATTAATTTTGTGTGTCTTGAAAGTGATTATTTGTATACTATAGAGACCCATTAACATTTATAGTGTAGGAATTGAATTGATGAAATTGTGAACCCCCTCTTGTTCATAACAGTAGCGCAAGAACCTTTTCAATTCTCCCTCTAATTATTTTACCTAAACATGAATTTAATGATATGTGTCAATGGAATGTTTCATGTGGCCAATTAATGACACACTGTAATGCTCTCCATCACCAACTGTAGCGCCATATCATTTAATTGTAGTTAGGGGTGGGAATAGGCTAGGCCGAGCTAGGCTTTGCCAAGCCTGAGCCTGTCCTGCTAAAAAATTCAAAGCCTAAGTCTGGCTTGTAGCCTATCATAGGCTTATTTTTAGGCCTAAGCCTGGCCTTTTCGAAGGCCTGATTAGCCTACTAGCCTATTTAAAAGCCTACTTCATTTGAACATCTGTAAATAAGAAATTCAACTAATGTTAAATCGACTAACAAGTTAAAAGATCAATGAGATTAAATGTTTATTTTCATTGTCTCGTTCAAGTTTTCGTATTAGCATAAGTTTGGTGATACTATTTGTTGAAGATAACTAATGAGAAAAACTTATGACAACAACTTATGACATTGTTTATAATGTTTTTTCACCTTATTTTCATAAGTTCTTCAAGATAACTAAGTTTTATTTTCGTATTTTAGTTCAAAGTACAAAATAGAATATAATAATAATTAATTTATTGATTTTTTTTAAATAGGCCAGCCTGATAGGCTTGAAAGGCTTTTCTTACGGCCTGTGGCCTAGCCTCTTTAGCTAAATAGGCTTATAAAAAAGCCTAGGCCTTTTCTATTTAAGAAAAAGCCTGGCCTGGCCTGAGCCTATGTAGGCTAGGTCGTAGGCCCCTGTTAGTTGGCCTGCCCTATTCCCACCCCTAATTGTAGTAGAAATGAAATGAATTGTTCCCTTTTTACACTTTTCAATTGTAACTATTATATATATATATATATATTATTAAGTGGCTTGGAAGTAGCTCACTCACCTCCATCAATAAATTGCGCAGGACATAGTGGTATTGTAATAGTACCTTTCCCTTCCTATTAATTCATGAGCATGGGAATGCCTTGCCTTACTTTTCCACTGTGACCACAACTTGGAAGTGAAGCATTTATTTATAGTTAGGTGACCATTATTATATATTATTTATGACATGAGAGTAGACATGTAGTATATATATATTTTATTAAATGACAATGTGGAAAATCATGTGATGTCCACACCATAATTCTCGCGCAGTAATGTAATTGGAATAGCAAGGCAATGTTAAGTGGCCCCTCTCTTTACCATAATTCATGCGCAATACTAGCATGTATAAGGCGCATGGAATATGTCCCTTGTGGTGAGCCACCTCTTACTTTTGTGGTGCAATATATATATATATATATATATATATATATATATATATATATATATATATATATATATATGGTATTGTATGCAGCAAGTGTAGTTTTTTAGAAAATGAATTGTTACTTCATTATATAGCATATTTATATATATATTATAACACAATCTATTTTAATTAAATACTAAATGTCTTGTTACTTATTAATTATCTAATTAATCATTGATCATTTAATAAATATTGGTTATTTATTAAATACAGATTATTTATTTAAATATTAATTATTTATTTAGATAATGTTTATTTATTTAAATATTGATTATTATTCATTGAATAGCGAGATTTTATTAAATATTGGATTCAATTATTGGTGATGGATTATTTATCCTATATTTAATCGGTAATTGGTGTTTTGTGAGTTGTGATTAGATCGAGTCGATCCTTGTGAATTATCTTAATTGCATATGGTTGTTGATTGCATACTCATCATTTGTGTCAAGAGTCAATGCTTGCTAGTTCCGTGGGAGATAGTGACTTGTCCCAAACCTAGAGTGGGGTTTCAAAGCTTAGAGAACGGGCTTTGTGTGTTATTGGTCTAGAGAACGGACCTGCTTTAATGTAAAAACTGAAAAATAATAACAAGTGTTGGTACCACATGGCATGAGTTGCATTGAGTCTTGCATCGAGTCACATTGCATATATGTTTGTTATATGAAAGTATGTGTATGTATGTGACTGGTTGAATTTGCGAAATTTTGAATTGTATGGTTACCTGAGTAATACTTGTTGACGAAACTTTGAAGTGTGAGAATGATTATAATAATGTTTATATACCTTTAAATTAATTATTATCTTATGATTTCAATATTTATGTGAATTCTCACCCTTCTGTTGGAATGATGTTTTGTACGACATCACTCAAGTACCGAGGAGTAGAGTTGCTCGTAGCGCGAGGTAGCCGTTGGAGTAGCTGTTTAGTTTTCTTTATTTATGTTGGGTCGAGTCATGCTCTGATCATGTAACACTGGGATCATTTCGGTTTATGTTTTAGAGATACATTATGTACTCTCTTTTATGCTTTTATGTTTATTTAACTTGTATGAAATTTGGCTTTTATGCCTAAGTGTTGATTATGAATGCGATGAGCATGAAACATTCTTTATGTCAATTATGATTAACTTGAATCCGCTGCTACATGCTAAGTGAAGTTTTTGAAAAGCATGAAATTAATTAGGTAAGATTGATCATGACAGGTGTAGTATGATGTTTTTAAAAATATGTGTGACACCCTTTTGTGGAAGGCATGATTATTTACTCGGATTTATTATATGTTTTCCGCAGGGTTTAGAAGGGTGTTACAGATCCCCCGTGTCTTTATGTTTGGGAGAGCAAAAGAAAATGTTTAAGTCCCTTGAAGATTTGTGCAATTGTTGGCAAGGAGATTTCGACCAAGGTAAAAGGAAAGGAAATGAGGAAATTCAAAAGCTAGTCGGCGACAAGGGATACTTAAGGCGTCAATCCGACACAGGTCAGAAGGGAACATCGGAAGGAAGGCGATAAATAATGGTGTCAGAGGAGGCCAGGCGAAAGACAAACCAATTCAAAGATAAAAGCTTCAGCGGGAAAGTTTGAAAAGTTCCAAGAATATGGGAAGTTGAAAAGATAGTGGGGTGACAAGTGTAAGCACCAGAGCAAATCTGAGTAGATGAACAGTTATTTTTTAGGCCAATATAAAGCATTGTTTTTCCATTTTTAGGGGTCGCATTTTGCAACATTGCAAAGGGAAAAACACTCAAAGTACCAAGCTTAGAGAGAAACGAGTTTCAATTCCGCAAAAATGTATAATTGCGTCCACAATTCTTTAATGCAATTTACTTTCAAAGTTTAAGTTATTTTTGTTTATCTGTTTTCTTCTTTTTCCTTTGTTTTTCGTCTTGTCCTATCAATTAATCTAAGCCTGGTTAATCGCTCAAATATTACAACTTTTCCAAAAAGGCAAGAGACTATCATATCAAACAAACATACGCTTCCAACCACTTGTGCTGGGATTTCTGTGGCTGATCCCGCGAGTAAACCTGCGACAGAAGGCCAGCGGTTGTTCGCGCGCGCGAACAAATTGGTACGCCCAGTGGGACCCGTGTGAATTAAGTGTATGTTTTTACGTAGTGGTAAGATGGTAACACCACTTCCGAACGATGAACCGTCTTCGACAGAAAGTACAGTTGTGACACAAACAACTGATGTTGGCTCTGGTACCGTGTCAACAGTTTCAACTACGCCTAGTGGGCCAACCGCGACGTCACGTCGACATGACCCAAAGTCAGCAATGACGGGGACTACAGGGCAATATATGCCTAGTATCACAATGCCCATTCCTCGATCTTATGGGATGCCGACAGAGTTCATGTCGAGTTTGCACTCTAGCGGCCCTTTGTTTGGGGAAAGTCCGTCCCTAGTTTTTTCACCCTATCAGGGGGCAGGACATCTGGCGAACTAGGTGGTCCGACCCCTAGGTTTTAATCTTTTTTCTCAATCCATATCGACATTTACCTCGAGTTTTGTCGCTGTCATAAGGCAACAGATGGATGAGAGCAATCATGAGATGGTTCATATGTTGACTCAACAGATGGGTACAATATTGAGACCACTGATACAAGACTCAAAACAGAGTTACCAATAACTGGCGACTCAAATGACACGTATAGGTGACTTCCTAGGCGCTCCTAGGGCTCAGGGACGACAGACCCCACCGCCTCGATCGAAGACGCCCATTCGTCAAGATGAGGTCTTCGACGAAACAATAGAGCAACCCCGTGAGTTTGAAGAGATCCCGTGGGTGGCCCATCCCGTGATAGTCCATAGGAACCAAGATCCAGACTTTGTCGTAAGCCAAGTTCAACAGGATGCCTTGGCTGGAGAACACAATTTGGAGGCTGTGGTTGAACGTATCATGGTCCATCATGGGGCAAATCCAGGCCTTCGACGACCGGTATACACATCCCCATTACCAGATTTTGTATTACAAATAGAGTTACCCAGGGGTTGGAAGGTGCCAAAATTCACCAAATTTGCTGGTGAGACTGAGGAATCCACTGTTGAACACGTCGCTAGGTATCAAACCAAAACAGGCGACATAGCGAACAATGAGGACTTGAAAATGAAGTATTTTTCAAGTTCCCTCACGAAGAATGCATTTACGTTGTTTACCACGTTGCCCCCTCAGTCTGTCCACACGTGGACACAATTGGAAAGATTGTTTCATGAATAATTTTACATGGGGCAGTAGAAAATTAGTCTGAAAGAGTTGGCAAGTGTCAAACGCAAAGCCACGGACTCAGTCGATCAGTATCTGAATAGGTTTAGACTTTTGAAAGCAAGGTGCTTTACTCAAGTCCTTGAACATGAATTAGTCGAAATGGCAGCAGGTGGTTTGGATTATT
This sequence comes from Lathyrus tuberosus, assembly GCA_022829125.1. NCBI lineage: Eukaryota > Viridiplantae > Streptophyta > Magnoliopsida > Fabales > Fabaceae > Lathyrus > Lathyrus tuberosus. The sequence goes on along the minus strand of JALAZF010000622.1, from coordinate 1,896,989 downwards.
CTATCAGAAAGAAGCTAGACACGCAATATCTTAGAGATATGGCACAGCTGGCAGACCGAGTCCGGTAGGTTAAATGTTTGAAAGCTGAGAAAACTCAGACTAACAGATATCATAAAAAAGAAAAAGTTTCCTATGTGGCTGCTGACGAGTATTCCTCCGACGATGAGGAATTCGTTGATGAAAGTGAGATCCATGTGACTGAACTTAAGCCAGGACCTCCTTACACGTGCAAATTATTGAAACCATCAAACAGGAAAAATCCCGTCAAAACTGGAAAAACAGATAAATACGTTGCTAAAACTTATACTTTTGATGTTTCTAAGTGCGATAAAATATTTGATTTACTGGTTAAAGATGGTTAAATAATTATTCCTCCTGGTTTAAAAGACCCCCCTTTAGAACAAAAGAAAAAGAGGGGATTTTGTAAATTTCATAATTTCCTTGGTCATAAAACAGCTCAATGTGTTCTTTTCAGGGATTTGGTGCAGAAAGCTTTGAAGGATGGCCGACTTAAATTTGGCGAAAAGCCAAAGATGCAGGTTGACATCGACCCACTGAAGGTCGAAGAGGCTCTGTACTCAGAGGTGTACGAGTGTTTGACGGTCGAGGCTACTGAGGGTCTCGACAGACAACCAATGACTGAAGTGGTGGAATGCATGATGGTCGAAACTACTGAGGGTTCCGACAAGAGAGCTGAGGAAAAACTCGAAGCAGTGTATCCCCAGGCCGGCGAAAGTTTGGTAGATTTCCAGGAAAAGTGCAGGATAAGCGGGTCGAAGGCCGCATTATGCCCTAGCTGCAACGCCGTGTTTGATGAGAAAGCTGCTGAGAGGTATGAGGCAAGTAAGAAAGAAGTGTTGCCAGAAAACAAGCCACCTGTCCCAAGGTTTGTGTTTGACAAGAGTGGTTCCCCTCATCGAAATGAGGAGTACAAGAAGCTGTTCCAAGAGGCACGGCCTAACACTTTTGTGCCTCCATCAGATACTCCACAGGAAAGATGGATGGCACCAGTCAGTAAAAAAGGAAGTAAAAGACCAAAGTGGAAGGTCTTAGACTTGGAAAAGAAGCAAATGTCTCTGAAAAGAGAGTCGCACCAAGGGGCTATGTAGTATCCCTCAATTACAAAGGAAAAAACCCCATGATTAGGACTCAGTGGAGGCGCTATCAGCACAACAAGAAAGCTGAGAAAGAGGCTGCTACTTTACAGTTGAAGCCTGTTGGAACCTCTGGACAAAAGCGGCAACACCCAAGAGGAAAATGGGTAGAAAAAGGCAGAGTGGTGACAAACCAGACCATGGCAGTAACCGTGGAAGCTTCAGGAGAAAAGGGGGTGGTTTCGACCCAAAGCTCAAAATGTACTTCCTGGTTGAAAGCAAGAAAGAGCCAGAATACACCCCTCAGTCGGATGAGGAGGAGCCAAAATATTATCCTCAGTCGGACGATGAATATAACCCTTCACCAGAGGAGGATTTTGACGAAGACATGTACGACGACACCAACGATGACACCTATGGTGAAGATTTCGTGCTGAATTGTAGCATCGTATCGATACTACTAGCTGAATATGATGTGGTGTCAGAAATATCTGAAGCAGAAGAGGATATCATTCCTGACAAAATTGCGGATGATAAGCCGCTATGTTATTATGTGATGAATAGTGGTGTGGTCGAAGAGCAAACGACTATGTTTGAACGCCCTAGCCCTGGGATGATGTATCATTTGAAGCCGTTATTCATAAAGGCAAAAGTTGACGGAGTGGCAGTCAATAAGGTGTTCGTGGATGGTGGGGCAATTGTAAATCTGATGCCCCAAAATTTATTCAAGAAAATTGGAAAAACGGAGGCTGACCTCCGACAACACAACATGGTTCTTTCCAACTATGAAGGCAAGACCAGTAATATCCTGGGGGTTGTCCAAGTGGACTTGGTAGTAGGTACAACCAACAGGTCAACACTCTTCATGGTCATCAATTCAAAAGCAAATTTCAATCTGTTGCTGGGACGGGAATGAATCCATGGAATAGGGGCAGTACCGTCGACAATGCATCAGAGATTGACTATATGGAGGACAGATGGCATCGTCGAAAATATTGAGGCGGATCAAAGTTATTACAAGGTGGATGAAGCCAAAGGCAAGAAATCTTTTGACCAGCACTTAGCAAATGCGGCTCCTTGTGATGACGGGTTGGGGTTCTACACCTCCGTCGACACGGGCCGCGTCCTGAACTTAGACCCCGACCATGGGTTCATCCGGGATGCTGCCGATGAAGCCATGGAGCCTACAGAAATGCCACCAACGGGGTGACCCACAGTCGGTGAAAATGACTGTTGAGTCAGAAAGCATGACTCAAATTTTGGCCTATTTGGCTGAAAACAGAAGAATGTCGGCACTTGAAACAGAGAAGCCACCACAAGTAATTAAGGAAGCCGAATGTGGTACACAAATAAGTGGCCTACAAGGCCAAGAAGCAGCTTCAAAAAATCGGAGGCTTGACTATATTTATGACGATGAGCCTTTGGGGTTTGAGAAAGACCCAAATCATGAGCCGCAAAGAATACAGACGCAGGATCCACTTAAAGAGGTTGACTTAGGAGATGAGACAACCAAAAGACCCACCTCTGTGAGCAACAAAGTGGGGGCTAGAGATGAAGGCCAAGCTGATTAAGGTATTAAAAGAATACAAGGATTGCTTTGCCTAGCATTATGGCGAAATGCATGGTCTGAGTCGAAGTGTAGTAGAGCATCGACTTCCAATTCAACCAGGTAAGAGGCTAGTAAAGCAACAACCTCGACGCTTCGCCCCAGAAGTCACGTCGAAGATCAAGCAGGAAATTGAAAGACTGCTCAAAAGCCGGTTCATCAGAACTGCAAGGTATGTAGAATGGATAGCAAACATAGTGCCCGTTATCAAGAAAAATGGAACCCTTCGAATTTGTATAGACTTTAGGGATTTGAACAACGCCACCCCTAAAGACGAATATTCAATGCCTATGGCAGAGATGCTTATTGACTCAGTTGCAGGGTTCGAATATTTGAGCATGCTCGATGGATACTCCGACTATAACCAAATTCTCATAGCCAAAGAGGATGTCCCCAAAACCGCGTTTTGATGCCCTGGAGCGTTGAGGACATATGAATGGGTTGTGATGCCCTTTGGGTTAAAAAATGCTGGGGCAACCTATCAAAGGGCTATGAATGCTATATTCCATGACTTTATTGAAAATTTTATGCAGGTATACATTAATGACATAGTGATAAAATTGTCATCATAAGATGGTCACCTTGACCACCTTCGACGCTCATTCGAGAGAATGAGATAATATGGATTAAAAATGAATCCACTAAAATGTGCCTTTGGTGTTCATGCAGGGGACTTTCTGGGATTCTTGGTCCACAAGAAAGGCATCGAGATCAACCAGAACAAGACGAAAGCAATTTTGGATCTCAATCCTCCTTTGACAAAGCAACAGCTCCAATCTTTGTTGGGGAAGATAAACTTCTTGAGGAGGTTCATATCGAACCTAAGTGGCAAGACAAAAGTGTTCTCACCACTACTCAAAGCCAAGAAGGAAAGTGAGTTCCGTTGGGGACAGGAGCAGCAGGAGGCTTTCGACGCAATCAAGGAATACCTTACAAAGCCTTAAATCCTATTACCACCTAGTATAAATAAAAACATAAAGTTGTACATTGCAGCGTCGGATACGACCATAGGCAGTATGTTAGCACAAGAGGATAGTAGTGGCGTCGAAATGCCCATTTATTACCTTAGTAGGATGTTAATAGATGCTGAAACTAGGTACACTATGATTGAAAAGTTGTGCCTATGCTTGTACTTCTCATGTATGAAATTAAAGCAATATATTAAACCAGTTGATGTTTATGTTTCATTGCATTTTGATGTTATTAAGCATATGTTGCCCAAACCTATTTTGCATAGTCGAATTGGGAAATGGGCACTAGCGTTCACTGAATTTTCCTTGACATCCGTTCCTTTAAGGGGGATGAAAGGTCAAATAGTGGAAGATTTTATTGTCGACCACAAATTAGTCAAAACGTCGATACATAGTATCGATATTGCTCCGTGGAAGTTGTACTTCGATGGATCGAGCCATAAAAATGGGGCAGGTATCGGAATCCTAATAATATCACCACAGGGTATTCCAACTACATTTAAATGCAAAGTTAACGTCAAATGCTCCAATAATAAGGCAGAGTATGAAGCCTTAATCACTGGTCTCAAAATACTTAAGGATTTGGGAGCCGGGGAAGTAGAGATAAGAGGAGACTCAGAATTGGTTGTTAAACAAATCACAAGAGAATACAAGTGCGTTAAAGAGCATCTTTTGAGTTACTTCTCATTGGCGAAACGTTTGTTAGAGCATTTTTAAGTTGTCAACATTTTGCATGTACCTAGGATAGAAAACCATAAAACCAATGAATTAGCACAAATCGCCTCTGGCTATAAAGTGTCGGAGGGAAGGCTGAAGGATTTCATTGAAACTAGGGAAAAGATGGTGTCAAACATACATTCACCATCAGTTTGGTCAACATCCAAGGACTCGAGGAGTTTGGTCGAAGGTTTAGGAAGTTATGAGGTTTTTATTAACAATATATCACCAACAGATTGGCGAAGACCAATCATGGAGTATTTGGAGAATCCGTTAGGCAACACTAATAGGAAGACTAAGTATAGAGTGATGAATTATGTCCTTATGGGGAATGAGTTGCTAAAGAAAACTCCAGAGGGAGTATTGCTCAAATGCCTAGGGGATACGGATGCCTATTTGGCAATTTCTGAGGTTCATGGTGGGACTTGTGGAGCTCACCAAGTTGGCCCCAAAATGAAATGGCTTTTGTTTCAACAAGGTGTTTATTGGCCAAGCATGCTCAAGGATTGCATGGAATTTGCGAAGGGGTGCCGAGATTGTCAAAAACATGCAAATATTCAGCATGTACCAGCCAGTGAATTGCACGTTATAGTCAAGCCATGGCCATTTCGAGGTTGGGCTTTGGATGTAATAGGAGAGATTCGGCCAGCTTCGTCGAAACAACAAAGATTCATCCTCGTGGGAATAGACTATTTCACAAAGTGGATAGAAGTTGTGCCTCTAGTGAAGGTGGACCAAGAGGCCGTGATAGAATTCATCCAGAATCATATCTTGTATAGATTCGGGATACGTGAGACAATCACGACAGATCAAGGCTCTGTGTTTGTTGGGCAGAAAATGCAAGAGTTTGCAGCAGAAACAGGTTTCAAGCTGGTTACTTCGACACCATATTATGCTCAGGAAAGTGGTCAGGCGAAGCAGCTAATAAGGTGATAATTGGGCTAATCAAGAAGCATGTTGTGAAAAAGCCAAAAAACTGGCACAAAACATTAAGTCAAGTTTTGTAGGCCTGTCGAACATCACCCAAGGAGTCAATCAATTCGACCCCGTTCCGTTTAACCTTTGGGCATGACGCCGTGCTGCCAGCATAAATATGCCTACAATCAGTTAGGGTACAACAAAAACATGAGATTCTGTCGAAACAATATTGGGAAATGATGCTAGACGAACTCGTGGATTTGGACGAGGAAAGAATGATAACATTGAACGTGTTGCTACGCCAGAAGGCACGGGTTGCCAAGGCATATAACAAGAAGGTTAGAAAGAAAACCTTCCCTGTAAATGACTATGTATGGAAGGCGGTGTTACCCATGGATCGACGGGATCGAACAATGGGAAAATGGTCACCAAATTGAGAGGGACCGTTCAGAGTAAATCAAGTTTTTAGCAACAGTGCCTATGAGGTACAAGAGTTAGGAATGGACCAATGAATCTTAAGAGTAAATGGGAAATATTTAAAGGAATATAAACCTATGCTACAAGAGATTCACGTTAAAGCGTGATTTTTTCTCATTAATTAAAAGCCAAAATAGGCTAGGGGGCCAAAAATGACTTACAAAATGTTGTTACAACAGTTCGACATACAGACTAAGGAAACTCAGGGAATCTGGACTTAAAGTCTTCAAAGAGGGTCTTCTCATGAACAATCTTGCTCTCGAGGAGCACTTTCTTTCTCTGCATACGGCCAATAGCATCCTTGATCTTCATGGCCGCTTCGACATGAGCAATCCCCTGGGCTACTTCGTGGTCAACAGCTTCCTGAGAGGGCAAAGGCTTAGCTGAGTCTAAGGAGGCTTTCTGTTGTTCGACTTCAGCAATATTTTTTGTCAGTTCTGCTATCTGAGCCTGATAGTCGGATATCTGCTAGTCGAAGGCGCGACGCTTGTTGGAACGCTCCTGTTTCTTGGTTCAAAATCTCCAAGCTTCTGTTCACAAACTGAGCTGAGATGCCACTCACGTTTCATATCATTATGTCTAAACCGAATTTGAGCGTCGACCTGATGACACATAGAAAGGTCCTTGGCCAACTGAGTGAAGAAGGCTTCGAACTCGATCAGGTACGTGGCCATGGGAGCAGGAAGTTGGAATTCAGAAAGCTCATCCAAAATCTTGAAAACTTCGTTGGCTATGGCTGACTCTTCTGCGACAGCCGCCAGAAATTGTTCCTCAAATAGATAGGTTCTCAACTGTTGAAGTTTGAGAGAGAAAGAGGCATCCGAATCCGGAGTTGGGATAGTCGTCAAACTGGTGGGTCGAGCATCCTCAGTCTCTTTGTGAAGTTTGTGTAGTGCCTTTAGGGTTGCTGGCTGATCCGTTTATCTTGTTGCCAGAAGTTCCTTTGGGGTAAGGATTTTGTCAACAATAGGCGAGGCTTTCTCTGAGCTATGTTCAGGGGCTTGAAGGTTCTCCTCGACGTCAACTGTGGTGACACCAGGTGAAGGATTGACATTCTCACCAAGGGTTGCACCATCATTTTCAGTCCCAGGATTGGCAAATTGAAGAGGAGGCGTTTTTGCCACCAAGTTTTCCTCCGGCAAGGGCAGCTGGAATTCGTTGACCTTTTGAGGACTTGGCATGATTGTGGTTTCAAGGGGATTGGTATCGGCAGCCAGTTCGGTATCTTCTTTTTCGACAGTGGTCGAGGTAACACATTTTCCTGCAACACAAAGATACGGTGAGAAGTGTCACTCAAGCATCATCTGAATCTATAAAGTAGAGAAAGTAAGTACCTTCGCAGGCTGTGAGGGAGTTGTCTTAGGAGGAATGTTAGTAGGGATTGGCTGAAATACTTCTTCAAGATTTTTGGGGACAACCGGGGCCACCGTCGAAGCACCGGCTCTTGAAGATGTTTTCCTTGTCAAAGCCTTTTTCTTCCTCACCAAAGGTGTGGATGGAGGGGACGCTGGAGCTGTTGTGGTGAAAACTCGAGAGTGAGTACTCTCATTCGATGCAGTTCTTTCAGGTGAAGGCATTATCTCAGAAGCCTGTACAGAATACCATCAGACAGAGAAAAAGAGAAAGAGAGCAGAATGAAAGATAAAATATACCTGTGAAGTGGTAGTCTTGGGTTTTTTAGCAAGCCTAGTAGAGGTCGACACGACAGCTGCTTCCCGTTTGCGACCCTGAAAATAAAGATGAAATGATTTAGTTCAAACTCACAGATGAAAAAAAATCAAATTCCAGAGTCCACCTTTGTGGAGGGGTCTTCTGTGGTGTCGATGTCTGCAACAGGAGCTGCAGTTGATGATTTAGGAGCTCCACCAGCCAGAGAAACAAAGGCGTCGACCATGTTCTCTAGGAAAAGGTTTGGAGCAAAGAGTTGAGACTGGTACTCCGACCACCAGGCGTCGAACTCTTGAGAAGTGAAAAAGGAAGGCTGGAATACAAATACAGGCAGTTCAAGATGCTGAGTGGCTCTGACGAATCTCATACAAGCCCTATGACCTACCTGAGTCAAGCGTCAGCCAGACCGTACTATATCATCAGGGTGTTTCACCAAAGACTTTGGCAACATTTGGCTCAAGCCAAATTGTCGGGCTACCAAACTTGGCTGATAGTTCATGAAACCATAGTCATTGTTTCCTATTTCGATCGGGAAAGATATCATGGCAGGAGTAAGGAACGCCTGCCATACAACATTCGACTGCGCAATAGCTTTTGGGGAGACTCCAGGAAATGGATTTTTAAACCATTCAGGGCCAAACTTATGCTCCATAAAAGGCGCCATGTCAGGGACGAAGGAAATGGTCTCGAAAAACATACTGAGATACCTCATAAAAATGGTTTTCTTAGGAGTCTCTTGGGTAGTCATTAGAGCAAGTCGCATGCCTTCGATAGGACGCTCTCTGTTCAAGCGTTCCATTGTCGTAAAAGCAGGATATCCCAATTTGTGTTCGAAAGTGGCGTTGAGCCAATGCTGCAACAGCCACATAGGCCATGAGATATTCAAAGCCTTGGTGGTCTGGTGGAGAAGTTTCAGTCGCATAGTCGAAAAACCAAGAGAATGGTAGAGAGAGGTTAGCAAAAGTTTAGCCAAGGATACCTGTCGGCCTTCATGGATCTGGATGGCCAGATTGATAAAACTTTTGGCTATTTGTAAAGAACCAGGGCAAAACAAATAGTAAGACAGCCATAACGTCAAGAACGCAATGTGCTCCTCATCAGATACTTCTTTGGAGTGTTTGTCGTGATGATCTTCAATATAATTCTGGAAGCTAGCACGCTCGGAGTCGAAGGTGTTATTAGTCTCCAGGGTCGGGTCGAACATATTGCCTAGTGGCGAAAGGACAGTGATGGCCGCCACGTCGAAAAGCGTTGGTGTGAACATACCATATGGGAGGTGGAATGTATTTGTCGATCCTTCCCAAAAATACATCGACGCAAGTAGCAAATAAGGGTTAACCCTATGAGCAGTTCTTGAAAGTTGGATGGCGTCGAAAATGCCAGATTCTTTCCATTGCCCTTTACGTTGACCCTCGACTTTGTCGAGCCAGGCAATGTAGTCTTTGTTTCCTGGAGTAGGCATGGATCTGAAGACTCGAGAGCCGGTGGAATTGTTTGCTCAAATCAAGGAAAGAACTGTTAGAGTTCTTATGGATTGGGCTTTTTGTCCGGAAGTGGGCCATGCAAGGCATGAAGCTTGTTCTCCACCATGAAAGGGATAACCATCTGGCAGAGCCAATTGTTTACCACCGTTTCGTCTGTGGATGACGGTTGAGGAAGAGGACAGAGGGTTTCTGCTTTAGAAAGCACAAATGCAACTGGGTTGTTTCCGGTGGTTTGAGGAATGGAAGTGGTGGCAGTGGTTGATGAGGCCATTTGAAAAGAAAGAAGTGCAGAGGTTTTGTTTCAAGAACAAAGAACAAGTTGAAGAAGAAGAAGAAGTTATGGTGAAAGGCTAAAACGGTTTCCAGGTGATGTTATTTACAGGGGCGACGCATGCAAAAATGAAGGATCACCCAACAGTTCAACTTCTGAAAATGAGTGGGAGTTGGTTTCGAGGCCCATAACTTAGGACGGGACTAGCCATCATGGCGTTTGTCTTGGAAATCGTGGTACAGGATTGCCATCATCATGTCAGACGGCGTTTGACACGTGTTTTAGAAGAAGACATAACGCTGGCGAATGAATAGAAGAAAAACGCCGTCGAAATCTCGCAAGAAACTAAAAATCCAGATTTCTCAATCGACATAGTGCTCAGTTGAAACTGGCCTTTTGGGGGGGGGGGAATTTGTTGGCAAGGAGATTTCGACCAAGGTAAAAGGAAAGGAAAGAAGGAAATTCAAAAGCTAGTCGACGACAAGAGATACTCAAGGCATCTATCCGACACAGGTCAGAAGGGAACGTCGGAAGGAAGGTGATAAATAATGGTGTCGGAGGAGGCCAGGCGAAAGACAAACCAATTCAAAGATAAAAGCTTCGGCGGGAAAGTTTGAAAAGTTCCAAGAATATGGGAAGTTGAAAAGATAGTCTGGGTAGATGAACAATTATTTTTTAGGCCTATATAAAGCATTGTTTTTCCATTTTAGGGGTCGCATTTTGTAACATTGCAAAGGGAAAAACACTCAAAGTACCAAGCTTAGAGAGAAACGAGTTTCAATCCCGCAAAAATGTATAATTGCGTCCGCAATTCCTTAATGCATTTTACTTTCAAAGTTTAAGTTATTTTTGTTTATCTGCTTTCTTCTTTTTCCTTTGTTTTCTGCCTTGTCCTATCAATTAATCTAAACCTGGTTAATCGCTCAAATCTTACAACTTTTCCAAAAAGGTAAGAAACTATCATATCAAACAAACATACGCTTCCAACCACTTGTTTTGGGATTTCTGTGGCCGATCCCGCGAGTAAACCTGCGACGGAAGGCCAGCGGTTGTTCGCGCGTGCAAACAACAATTAAGCTTCATACTTCAAACTTCTTTTCAGAAGTGTCATCATTGCAAATCTTGGAAATCTAAAGACTTGATAGAGTATATTTCATTTTGCATGCTAGAATATAGTCCTCAAAGAGTAGATGTTGTATTTCTTTGAGTTATATCCCCAGTTTAGCATTATCTCTTTCTTTGGCATTTCACTTTCTTGCATTTGAAAAGTTATTGTGATGTGGGTTATAAAATCACAGAAGAGCGCTCACAAACCCCAGAAGAATGTTATATATTCTTGGGTGAATTCTATTTATTCTTCCAACATTTTTGTTTTCACTAAAGCGGACGGTGTAACGCCCCGTTTTGTCCGATTTATTTAATTGAGTCGATTTAATCATTTTTGTTTTTATATTATTTTATTCTTTACTTTTATTTGACAATATATTATTTTTCATCGTTATTATGTTTTATCGCGTTTTGAGAGCGTTTGCAAAATATTTGAGCTGAGGGGTAAAATGACCATTTTGAGGGGTTAGATATTTTAGAAAAAATTAGATATTTTTATAAATAGAGATTTGAGAGAAAAAGAGAGAAAAGAAAGAGAAAGGAAAAACGTGGGAAAAGAGAAGAGAAGAAGAAACAGGGATTCATCATCTTCTTCAAACTCCTATTCGATTAATCGGGTAAGGGTGAGAAATTTCGATTATATCTTGCTTGTATATGTATATGTATGCATGTGGTTGAATGTTTACTTGTTTTTCCATAGTTTTCATTTCTAGGTTGAAAATGAGCAATATGAGTAGAAATCGATGTTTTCACGGTTGGAATGCGGAATAAGTTGTTTAGTATAGTCGGGTGAGGATAGGAATTAATCGGGAATGGTTGTTTGTGTGTTCTCGAGTGGTTTTGATCGAGTTTGGAGATGGGATGAATTGATAAAATCATGTTTCAAAATATATCAAAAATTTAAAATGTGTTGGATGGCTTTTTAATGGTGAAAATATTGTAGTATGTTGAATTCTGAGACCGGAGCTTTTTACGAAATCGAAATCGGAGGTCAGGAAGGCATTTAACGATCGAAAACTGAGTTTTTAGCAGAATCTGCGTATTATGCGCCGACCCCCCAGGATTATGCGTCGACTCATGATCTGCGTGCGCTGACCCGGGCGAAATCTCCAAGTTTATGCGTCGACTCATGATCACATAATTTTTCCAAAATGTCAGATTTTGTTTTCTTCATAACTTTTGAACCGTAAGTCCGTTTTGGCCGCCGTTCGAAGCGTTGGAAAGCTAATGAAATATTATTTCTATTAAAAATGGTTTGGAGGACAGTAGATGATTTATTTAAGTCGTGGTTGTGTAAAAGTGTTGGGTTGTCGGGTTTTTATCGCGTTAAATGTGTGCGGTCGGTGTTTTACAGTGTGTTGTGCTATTGTTATATGACGTGGAGCTTTTATGTGGTTTATATGATGTTGAAACATGTGATAAGTTGTTGTAATTATTGTGGCCTTATGGCAAAATACTTTGTTGATTTGAATACAAATGTATGGTATTAATGTATGTTGTTGTGGGTAGCCTTCGTGGCGTGAATCCTAGTGTTGTAAGTATCATTGTATGATTGCAGGATTGTTGTGGCTGATGGTGAGTAATTCTTGATGTGAATTGATATGAGTTTATATGCTAAAATGCTAATTGTTGTGGTTTGTGGATTTTGATGAAATGCATTGTTTATGTGAAATTCAATGTGTGTTATTTGGTGGCCTTATGGCAAGTAAAGGCATTGTTTGAATTGATTTGTAATGCATGATTATTGATGTTGAGATGGTTCACATGGTTATATATGTATATGCATTTGATTGTCATGAGTCATTAGTATGCCATGCATCATGATATGCACCTTGTGATGTCATGTGCCCTTGTGGGGTGTGAGCAACGAAACGATTCCAGAGGGAATCTGCTGTAACGGTCGTGAGCCTTATACAAAGAGGACCTAAAGCAACGTTATAGACGATCGTGAGCCTTATACAAAGAGGACCTAAAGCGATCGGATCGTGGGCCTTATACAAAGAGGACCTAAAGCGATCCATAAACGTCGTGAGCCTTATACCAAGAGGACCTAAAGCGACGGGGAACATCGTTTGCCCGACGGGGAGTTACACTAAGTAACAAGCGATGGTTCCAATAATTCTTGAGTGAATTAATGATGATGAGAATGATGGATGGAATGGTACCGCATGCATAGAGTCGTTGTGTCGGTCTCTGTGCATTTGCATAAGTTATGAATGGATTGATTATGTGTGGGAAATTGTGTATGGGATTGATGTGTTGATATACATTGGTGATAAATGTATTGAGCATGATTGATATGCATTTGTGATAAATGCATTGGTTATGGATGATATGTTTTATGTATAGACATATGCTATGTTTTGTGGGGATGTTGTACATTACAATGATTGTATTAATTATCTATGATATGCTATATATGAATATATGTGATGCTTGTGGTGAGAATAATTATGCATGTGAATTTATATGTGTTTGCATATTATTATGCAATCTTGATTTAGTTGTTATTTCTCACCCTTCTGCTGTGGTTTGATGCCCTATGAGGCAATTGCAGATTAGTATCTTGGAGGCTTTTGTGAAGATTAGTTCTCCATCCTTTTGTCGGTCTGTCTGCTCTGATACGTAACACGGGAGTCGGGGAACGCTTTTGTTATATATGTATGCATTTGTTGGATCTATTTTGTATTACCTTTGTATGAATATTTTGATGTTATAAAAAAATTTATTTTGTAAAACAAGTCAGTTATAGATCTTTCCGCTTTATTCCATAATTGAACTTTCCTTTTGTTGGAAAAAGTTTCCCATTTATGTTTATTCCATTTTGTGTTATGTATCAAATTTATGAGCAGGGATTGTGTTTTGTTTCTTCAAATGTGGCATCCTTGTTTCTGTCTAAGAATAAATTTTTATTCACTCTGATTTATTTATGTATTATTTATCCGCGATGGGAATTGGGGTGTTACATTAGTGATATTAGAGCAGGTCGGTCTGTCCGGCCAAGTTGTTGAGTTTGTGTGGCATGACAGTTGAATACTGTCGATGTTGTTTCTTCCTTAGTATGTGATATGTGTGTGAAACACTGTCAGTGCTTTCTGGTTTTCTAATCCTTCGTCTTCAGGATTGAGATTGAGATAAGTGGGGGAGAAGCTGGTGCTTCTCCAAGTTGCTTTAGGTGTGGAGCATTGGCTCAGTGTACCGTTGGTTGCAAGAGTATAAGTGTTGTTTTGACAGTGTTGTTCCCGATTTCGGAGGGAATACAGAGGTAAGGTTTATGTCAACTAAGGATTTGTGCCTTAGGTAGTTTTGTGCACAAGATGCAAGAAATGCTATTATAGTTTGGTAAAGATGGTTTATGCCGCATCATGATTTTCGGCTGTCTATTGACAAATTGAGGAACTGTTCACCCTTAATCTCTTGTTGATAGTAGACGGAATTATGTTGGATGGAATAGACGTGTCTTTCTAGCTTAGATAGTATGTTTTATGAATCGTTTGGAGCTAAGCCAAGTGAGTACAGATTGTTTTGTTGAGTCGATGAAGATTCTTATATTAGAAGATGAGGCAGATTAGAGGTTTTGGTATGTTGGTCAAGTTGGGAAGTCATTGAGAGAGAACGATTGGGTATTGTTAAAGGTTGTTCTCAGAGAGTAGAGTGTGAACTCAAATTTGATGAAGGTGAAGATTTGAGGTTTGGATCTGCTAAGTGAGTAGAAAAACTCTTAGGCGATGAGACTAAGATGTTTGTTATATTTGTGATAATAGTGTTCTGGAATTGACAGGAAAGCCACAGAAGGGCTGCCAGTTGTGCGTGATTTCTAGATGTGTTTCCGGATGGAATATTGGATGTTGGTGTTAGAATTACCCAGTGAAGAATTTTGCAAAAACTTTAATAATTTATATCTTTTGGAATTTGGTTGGGCATTACAATGTACAGTGATGTTGTTCGGTGATAGTAATGCGTCTGGAATGTTTGTGGAGTTTATGAATCGTATCCTCCATATTTGATTGGATAAGTTCGGAGTGGTGTTCATTAGGGATATTCTGATCTATTATAAAATCAGAAGGAGAGTATGTAGGGTGTTTGAGAATCAATTTGCAAGTGTTGAAAAGAAAGGAATTTTTATGTTAAATTATTCAAGTGAGAATTTTGGTTAAAAAAGATTAGTTTTCTTGGATATGTTATTTCTGATGATGGTATTGTTGTGGATCCATTGGCAGTAGATGCAGTTCAACAATGAGAGGCTCTGAAGTCGGTTAAGGTGATTAGAAGCTTTTTGGACTTTAGTTGATTATTACCGGAGGTTAGGGACGACTTTTCCAAGTTAGCATTTTCGTTACTTCAGTTGACTTGCAAAGGGTAAGTCGTTTGCTTTGGATGTTCATTGTGAGGAAAGTTTGAGAGGGATAAAGTAGAATTTGTCTACGACTCCAATTTTGATTCTGCGTGATCCTGATAAACTGTTTATGGAATATTGGGATGCGTCCTTGATGAGTGTAGTTAGTGTGTTAATGCGAGAGGGTAAAGTCATTTCTTATGCTTTACGACAATTGAGGATTCATGATTTCAAGATGGTTGCGGTTACTTTTGTGTTGAGAATCTAGAGGTATTATTTTGAGGGTTTTATGTTCAAGGTGTTTGGTAATCACAAGGGTTTAGAGTACTTGTTTGATCAGAAGGAATAAAGTAGGAGACAACGAGGATGGTTGGAATTCCTGATGAGTTATGACTTTAGCTGGAATTATCCTAATGGTGAAGTTAATGTCGTGCCTGATGAGTTAAGTCGAAAGCTTTTATGCATGTCTGTTTTGATGGTCAGAGGATTAGAATTATTTGAGCAGTTCAGAGACTTGTGTCTGGTGTGTGAGATAACTCAGTGGAGTGCAAGGTTGGGTCCATTAGAAATGAACTATGCTTTTTTTGGTGAATATTAGAGAGAGTCAGAAGTTGGATATGGAATTGGTAGTTTTGATGGTTACGAGTAATCAGAGTGTGTAGCGGAAGCGTGATGTGGCACAATTCGTATATGCGTGTGTGACTTGTAAGAGTTCATAGGTTGAACATTAGAAACATGTAGGAATGATGAGACCTATGGACGTTCCGGAATGGAAATGTTAGGTGAAAGGTTTAATTACTATTCATGGGCTACTATGTAGATGGATGTTTTGGTTATATGTTCGATTGGTGAATCGTAGCATTGTTGTAATAATGTTGTGTGACAAGGTTGTTGGCATTCTAGTTTTATGGATGTTGTTAAGACGTTGTTTATGTCGTGGAACTTTATGTTCTTATCTTTGTTGTTGCCTCGTTTCCATGGTGATGGTTCGAGTGCGTGTAGCTAATTCCTGTGATGGGGAATTAGGGGAGTGTTACCTACGGTGATGGTAATGATCTTGTTGTGTTTCGGTTTAAGAGTGAACCTGTGTGTTCGTAACTTGGGTATTCTTTGAGTCGTGAGTTAGTCGTCAAGTGAATTGTATGGGCATTGCATGTTACCGTTGTTGTGTCGTTGTAGTAGTTGCTGTTAGCGAGGTGTTTTGTCGGTTTGTGTTATTTGTGGTGTTACCTTTAATGGCATGAGAGTGGGTTAGTCGGATGCGAGAGTCGTATCCGGAGTTGTTTGCACTAAGTATATTTTCGAGGACGAAAATGTCTAAGTGGGGGAGAATTGTAACGCCCCGTTTTGTCCGATTTATTTAATCGAGTCAATTTAATTATTTTTCGTTTTTATATTATTTTATTCTTGACTTTTATTTGACAATATATTATTTTTCATCATTATTCTGTTTTATCGCACTTTGAGTGCATTTGCGAGATATTTGAGCTGGGGGGTAAAATGGTAATTTTGAGGGGTTAGATATTTTAGTAAAATTTAGATATTTTTATAAATAGAGATTTGAGAGAAAAAGAGAGAAAAGAAAGAGAAAGGAAAAACGTGGGAAAAGAGAAGAGAAGAAGAAACAAGGATTCATCATCTTCTTCAAACTCCTCTTTAATTAATCGGGTAAGGGTGAGAAGTTTCGATTATATCTTGCTTGTATATGTATATGTATGTATGTGGTTGAATGTTTACTTGTTTTTCCATAGTTTTCATTTCTAGGTTAAAAATGAGAAATATGAGTAGAAATCAATGTTTTCACGGTTGGAATGCGGAATAAGTTGTGTAGTATAGTCGGGTGAGGATAAGAATTAATCGGGAATGGTTGTTTGTGTGTTCTCGAGTGGTTTTGATCGAGTTTGGAGTTGGGATGAATTAATAAAATTATGTTTCAAAATATTTCAAAAATGTAAAATGTGTTGGATGGCTTTTTAATGGTGAAAATATTGTATTATGTTGAATTCTGAGACCGGGGCTTTTTACGGAATCGAAATCGGAGATCCGGAAGGCATTTAACGATCGAAAACTGAGTTTTTAGCAGAATCTGCGTATTATGCACCGACCCCCCAGGATTATGCGTCGACTCATGATCTGCGTGTGCTGACCCAGGAAAAATCTCCAGGTTTATGCATCGACTCATAGTACCATGCGTCGGCTCATGATCACAGAATTTTTCCAAAATGTCAGATTTTGTTTTCTTCATAACTTTTGAACCGTAAGTCCGTTTTGGCCGCCGTTCGAAGCGTTGGAAAGCTAATGAAATATTCTTTCTATTAAAAATGGTTTGGAGGGCAGTAGATGATTTATTTAAGTCTGGGTTGTGTAAAAGTGTTGGGTTGTCGGGTTTTTATCGCGTTAAATGCGTGCGGTCGGTGTTTTACAGTGTGTTGTGCTATAATTATATGACGTGGAGCTTTTATGTGGTTTATATGATGTTGAAACATGTGATAAGTTGTTGTAATTGTTGTGGCATTATGGCAAAATACTTTGTTGACTTGAATACAAATGTATGGTATTAATATATGTTGTTATGGGTAGCCTTCGTGGCGTGAATCCTAGTGTTGTGAGTATCATTGTATGATTGCAGGATTGTTGTGGCTGATGGTGAGTAATTCTTGATGTGAATTGATACAAGTGTATATGCTAAAATGCTAATTGTTGTGCTTTGTGGATTATGATGAAATGCATTGCTTATGTGAAATTCAATGTGTGTTATTTGGTGGCCTTATGGCAAGTAAAGACATTGTTTGAATTGATTTACAATGCATGATTATTGATGTTGAGATGGTTCACATGGTTATATATGTATATGCATTTGATTGTCATGAGTCATTAGTATGCCATGCATCATGATATGCACCTTGTGATGTCGTGTGCCCTTGTGGGGTGTGAGCGACGAAACGATTCCAGAGGGAATCTGCTGTAACGGTCGTGAGCCTTATACAAAGAGGACCTAAAGCGGCGTTATAGACGATCGTGAGCCTTATACAAAGAGGACCTAAAGCGATCAGATCGTGAGCCTTATACAAAGAGGACCTAAAGCGATCCATAAACATCGTGAGCCTTATACCAAGAGGACCTATAGCGACGGGGAACATCGTTTGCCCGACGGGGAGTCACACTAAGTAACAAGCGATAGTTCCAATAATTCCTGAGTGAATTAATGATGATGAGAATGATGGATGGAATGGTACCGCATGCATAGAGTCGTTGTGTCGGTCTCTGTGCATTTACATAAGTCATGAATGGATTGATTATGTTTGGGAAATTGTGAATGGGATTGATGTGTTGATATACATTGGTGATAAATGTATTGAGCATGATTGATATGTATTTGTGATAAATGCATTGGTTATGGATGATATGTTTTATGTATAGACATATGCTATGTTTTGTGGGGATGTTGTACATTACAATGATTGTATTAATTATCTATGATACGTAACACGGGAGTCGGGGAACGCTTTTGTTATATATGTATACATTTGTTGGAGCTATTTTGTATTACCTTTGTATGAATATTTTGATATTATAAAACAATTTATTTTGTAAAACAAGTCAGTTATGGATCTTTCCGCTTTATTACATAATTTAACTTTCCTTTTGTTGGAAAAGGTTTCCCTTTTATGTTTATTCCATTTTTTTTATGTATCAAATTTATGAGCAGGGATTGTGTTTTCTTTCTTCAAATGTGGCATCCTTGTTTCTGTCTAAGAATAAATTTTTATTCACTTTGATTTATTTATGTATTATTTATCCACGATGGGAATTGGGGTGTTACAGACGGTCTTGATGATGCCTTTAAAGAAGTCGGTCAATCCGTCTACTGGGGAGTCTTGAGTCCCGCCGAGGATGAAAGGATATGCAGCAAGTATGGAGAAGGTGTCATTTCCTTTTACGAGTGCACTTTCTCCATCATGGATCTTTGCTTACCCTTCATTACCTTTTAGATAAAAGTCTTAAAGCATCCGACGATATCCTCTTTGAAAATTCATCCTGCAAGTTTGGCGTATGTGAAGGTTTACTAGTATTAGTGTGAGTACTTGAAAGGAAAGCCTTATGTGAACCTTTTATTTCATCTCTTTAAATGCCATCGTAGTCATGTGACTCACGAGCATAATAGAGGGTAATTTCTTTGGATCCGACTATGCATGGTTTTGGGCCTTTTCCCAAGCTACAACCTTTTGAAGACCAGTTCTTTTTGGTTACCCCATAGGCCCCAAAACGCGTGCCACTGTTTTCATCATTATGGACGTAGTGGAAGGATGATGCGCTGGCCGTGAATTCCAGCAACAGGAATACCAGCATTAACTCCACCAACATTAACTCCAACGACGGGAATACCATCTCCAACCGGGGGGTCAATTTGATTGTCAGCATTTGGAATCTCAACTTCGGGCCTCTGTACCATTTCCCTTAGCTCTTGTTGGCCCTGAGCCATTCCCTACATCAGGTCCATAAACTAGTTCATCCGGGCCCTCATTTAAGCCATTTTCTCCTGTAGTTGTTCCATGACTCGCAGTTGGTTTTGACGCGTTGAATAGCGGTGGATATGAGAATCAGCAATCATGCCTGACAATCAAATAAAGTTAGGAAATCCAGCAATAAGCACCTGTTATGCAAAATGAGATGTATGAATGCATGCATATGCCATGTTCAGTTATTTCCGAGAAATCTTTCAGCTTTGATTCAAAAAATTTCACAGGAACACCACGAGGAAAAGATAGACAGCTCGATTACGAGACCCAAAGCTAAGATCCTTAGAAATAAGAGAACATGTATGTCTGAATGATGATATGGATGCAGCGGCATGGGATCAAAGCTCCCACAAATTCTGACTAGCGGTTGCACTGCTGATGGACTAGGTTCAAAGGTCTGCTATGAAGAGAATACCAGAATACCAAGAAAACCGAAATAACCAGAATACCGAAACACCAAGCTGATAAGTCCACACTGATAAGAAAACCAGAAAATCGGGTAGGTTGGCTGTCAAGGTTACCTGCAAACATGTAAACACCCAGCCTCTCTCACATGTGGGTTCTAAGACTAAGGATCGTCAGCATCACAGACTCTCAGGTCGAGAGATGATGATACGTTCACCATTTATGGTTTGGCATCATCATCAATCGAGGAGGCCTCAACTGATTCCCCTAAAAGGTCATCCTATGGCAAGTTCTCAGCTTTGGGTCCTCGGATCAAGAAGCGTAATGGGTTTTCCATTTCTGGTCTGCCATTATCGCCCCTTGGGAGGAGTGCCTCAACTGAGTCCTCAGGAATGGTCACCAGAGTCGACAACTTTCTAGGTTAACACTCTAAAATGCACAAGACGCGCAAATCAGAACATCTCCCAAGAAAGCCTCATCTGGGTGTAGGTTTTGTGTAAACCAAACGTACCAAGATGCTACGTAGGCCACACTACGTTCCACTCTAGTCCTAGGTGTGCACTCAAGCCTAGGTAATGTGCTTATCTCTCTGATCACCCATCCCACCAAAGAAAACAACAGTCCAGCACAGTGCAGTATATGTGGCAATAATGAATGCAAAGCAAGTAAATACGATAAAAGCAATAAACATACGACAAAATCCATAAATAAAACAGGTAAAACATACAGATAAACACCCAATAATAAAAAACAAACAGGCAGTAGGATTGACTCGCTTAGGGAACCCGAGTCCCCAGCAGAGTCGCCAGCTGTCGTATCTGCGAAAATTAACCGGCGAAAAAGACAGAAGAGTCACCACCGAACGTTATTTATCATGATTGTAGCGAGCAATTTTTGTCGGTGACGCGACCACCTTATCACTGGAGTTTGGAGTTTTCCTCCTCGAGGAGGAAGGGTGCTACTTTCTGATTTTTTTATTTATCCTGTGAAGCTGGAAGGGAAAGGGAAGCTATCTAAAACTAACCTTGCACACGATTGTTTAACGGAACAAACGCTTAAAAGAGATTGGGGGTCCGGGGTCAGGTTATACAATGGGTAATTGTCAATTACCCATCCTATATGTGGTTATCCACAAGATATTAGCTTTAGGGTTCTGCTTTGTAATTGATGGTGTTTATCTGGTAATGGGTTGGGAAAGTTTCTTGGGAAAGTGTGACAGGGAGAGTGAGTTTTTGTTGACGTTCGGGTTCTTCCCGATGTTTTTGGTATGGTACTGGACCTAAGTTTTGATTGATGTGTGAAAGTACGAGACCTAGAGTTTTTTATTAGTATGCTCGCTAAGACTTTGCAATCTTATGCCTACATATTCCCGTTTAAATGAAACAGGGAAATCAGAGCAATCGTAGTTCCTCCTATTCTAAGGGAGGAAAAAG
This sequence comes from Lathyrus tuberosus, assembly GCA_022829125.1. Lineage (NCBI taxonomy): Eukaryota > Viridiplantae > Streptophyta > Magnoliopsida > Fabales > Fabaceae > Lathyrus > Lathyrus tuberosus. The sequence continues at coordinate 1,875,982 of JALAZF010000622.1, read as the reverse complement.
ACGTTTTGATGTCTTGTTCAAAGCCCAAGATTGAAGCTAAAAGGTTATTTTGTGTCTTGTTCAAAGCCCAAGATTGAAGCTAAAAGGTTGACTTAGATAGAATTTGTCATCTCTAAAAGGGATTGTTGATTTTTGTGTGCCTTGGTCAAAGCCCAAGGTTGATGCTAAGAGATTGATTGACTCGGCTAGGGGATTTCCCTATATAAAGCCTGCAAGGAGGCTGAATATGATTGACTCAATGAGAGAGCGTATATGTGTCTTGTACAAGGCCCAAAATTGAGGCTAAAAAAGAGACTGATTCTGTGGGAATATCATTATACAAAGCCTAAGAGGAGCCTAAAAGGGATTTTTTACTCTGCCGGGGAGTTTTATATGTGTCTTGTACAAAGCCCAAGATAGAGGCTGAAATGAGAAATTTAATCGACTCTGGTGAGGATATTTTAAGTGTCTTGTATGAAGCCCAAGACGGAGGCTAAACAGATTTGACTCTGCAGGAGAGCGTCATCTATCTCGTACAAAGCCCAAGATGGAGGCAGAAAAGAGTTTGAATCTATTTGAAAGTTTATCCCTCAAAGTCTAATGAAGGCTCGGAGGAATTAACTTCGCTGGGGAAAATGTTTATCCCAAGCTTATGAAGGTTTATATCTCATACAAAGCCCAAGATAGAGGCTAAAAGGGTTTGACTCAACAAGGGAGTGCTTTTATCTGTCCTGTACAAAGCCCAGGATTGTGGCTGAACAAGCTGGAGAAATTAATCTACACAACTCGAGAGGAGGTTAACTCCTGCTAGGGAAATCATTATACAAAGCCTAAGAGGAGGCTATTGACTCAACAAGAGAGTGTTTTTGTCTGTCTCGTACAAAGCTTGAGATAGAGGCTAAAAGGGGTTAACTCAACAAGAGAGTGCTTGACTCAACAAGAGAGTCTAAAAAGTGGTTGACTCAACAAGAGAGTCTGAAAAGTGAGTGACTCAACAAGAGAGTCTGGGATGGTGATTGACTCAACAAGAGAGTCTGAAAAGGTTATCTCCGCTGGGGAGAATCATTTGTAGAAAGCCCAAGAGGAGGCTATTATGCGGAGGAAAGGTCATTATACAAAGCCTAAGAGGAGGCTATCTTCTGCCGGGGGTTATTGAGATCCCGAGGCAGGTCCAAATTAGGAATAAACTCTTGCTGGGGATTACAGAAGAGTTGAAGTATCAGATGCCTTGAGGTTCTAATTTGAGATAGTGTTATCCTAACGATAAACTGACCCTGGTTTGGGGATTTTAGGAGAGAGACGGGGTTTTAGAACCCACAAGTTTTAACTCTTGCTGGAGATTAATCCAGAATCCGGGGTTTTTCCTATGCGTTGTAGGGAACTTGAGAATGTCTTTGAGACTTAAGGGGTTTTTAGAATGTCCAAGTCTATTGGAAGAGTTTTATCTTTTGTATGATGCCCAAGAGGAGGCACGAGCATTAAGGGATGAGAATCAACCCTTAAATGGCCGGAGGTTTGACACGGGAAAGACCGCTCTAGCAAAGGATGACTAAGTTATGTCTTATACCTTTAAGAGGTCGTCAGGGTCCTTGTATTAAGCCCAAGAGAAGGCATGAGAACTTCTAAGAAGCCGGAGGGTTCTTGTACAATGCCCAAGAGGAGGCGGGGATGCTTTTAGAAAACCTGTGGGTCCCCAAACCAAGAGAATTTCAAGAAATACAATTCACCGAGAAGAGATCATTCTAGGAAAGTTCGAGGGTTTGGAAGAAACTCAAGAGATGCTATTCACAGAGAATAGATAAACTCAGGGGAGTAGAATATCTTTGACAATTTCTAGTGTGACAGTCTCAGAAAAGGTTCACCGAGAATACTGCCTTTCTCTTTGTTCCATATTGTTTAACCTCAAGAGAAGGGAAGACTGTATCTGGAATCCTATGGGGATCTAGTTTTGTTTATGTTTAAGAGTGACCAACAGGGCTTTACCTAGTTGTAGAACTAGTTGCCGGGGAAAACTCTAAATAACTATACCAGTATATATACAGTTGATATATGACGAGTATGTAAAAGGGTTTTGAAAGAAGACTAACCATGCGCAACTTCCCACAATACAATTATATACATGAAAGCAATAAATGAAAGTGGATAAACACTTACCCGCTGTAGAGCTTCCAGGCTGTATGGTTAGTTGTTCAGAGAAATTAAAGAAAGTTTTGATAGCAATCATACATTTGAATTCAAAATCAAAGGATAAAGTTCTTTAAAAGTTCGTTGGGGCTTACAGCTCAGGGAGAGGCCCAAAAAGATATTATTTACAAAGGGGATGGGTCTTACACTCTATTAGAGGCCCACGGTTTAATTTTGTACAAGAGATGGGGCTTACAACTCAAGGAGAGGCCCAAGGTTTAACAGCAGTCGCACCGTCATTCTGGAAATGTATAGAGGGACTTATACAATGTCTGAGGCCCAAAAATGTTTATTTACAAGGAATGGGGCTTACACTCTATCAGGAGGCCCAAAAGTTTGTTTTTGTACAAGAGATGGAGCTTACAACCCAAGGAGGGGCCCAAAAGTTTGTTTTTGTACAAGAGATGGGGTTACAACTCAAGGAGAGGCCCAGTTGGTTTGTTAAAAAAGGCGACGATCACGCCGAACTTTTAAAAATATACAGAGGGACTTATGTAATATGTGAGGCCCAAGATGGTTTATTTACAAAGGGATGTGGCTTACACTCTCTCAAGAGGCACAAAAGTTTTTGAAAAAGATTTGTTTAGGGTGATTAAGATCAAAACCCTAAATTAATTTCAAAATGTATTTTAATTAAATAAAAATTCAATTAAAATGTTCAAAATTATCAAACATGTGTGGAAAACAAGTTGTTATCTTGGATTGATGTTTGAAAAATCATGTTTTTATCCACAAAATGATTGAAAATCATTTAAGTTTGGAAAATCAAGAAGGAAAAAATATTTTAAATGTTAAAAAACAAATAAAAATTAATTCTTTGCAAAAATATCAAATATATGAAATAAATAATATTTTTGGGAATTTTTGGTTAAATAAAATATTTTAACATTTTTGTGAATTATTAAAAAAAAGAATCAACTCAAAATCATTAAAAACCAGAGAGAAATTAATTTTTGAATCAATTAAATAAAATCACAAAAATTCAAATATTTAAAAATTCAAAAAAGGGCGCCAAGAACACCAAGTTCTTGCCCGCGCCCTCTGTTTCTTCAGATTTGCATTTTCCCCTCAATCTCACTGAATACTTGATGAAATCACATGTTGAAATGTTTTAGTGGTCCATAACCCACAGGTCCCTGGATCGTAACCAGACTCTGATACCATGTTGAAAGAATTGAAAAAATGCATGTGGAAGCCATTGTAGGAGCTTCACGAAGGAGAAGAAGATATGTAACAGAAAAGATAATAGAAATAGAAGAAAGAAAGATAAGGTGATCACAAAATGATTGGTCAATTTTATTTCATTTTTGGATAACTGTACAAGTGGCCATACAAATGATATATATATATACACTAAAATACAAGTGTAAAGTAAGATCTAATGTTGACCCTTAGATCTAATCAATCTGAACCATTAAAACATTTCAACATCACACAATCCACATATCAATCTGCTCGTTTTCACCTCACGATCATGTCTATGGTCTTTAATTTCATTTATTTTAAGCATGGAATAAGAAATCAAGACAAAACCTCAAGAACCCTAAATTATGCATGAAGGCAGAGAATTTCTATACACGATTCATTCAAAGCAATTAATTGAGGGGAAACATTCTATGCATGATTATGAATATTTGGCAAAAGTATTGTGCGAGGAAATATGCATAGATTAAGAGATGACCAAGTTTAGGCTTACTTGAAGGTCGTGGCAACAAGAGCAATTTGATTTTTGGGTTAGAGGTGTTACAGATGAGTTGTGATGATCTGAACAGCTTCCCTACACTATATGGAATGTGTTTGAATGCTTGGAGTGATTTGAAATGGACTGGAACAGATTATGGCACCTCAACTGCAACTTGGTTGAAAACTTGAGCAACTGGCTTGTGATTTTGATAAATCAGTGTTACAGTTGTGTGTTTAGTGTTTGATCAGCTCACATATGATGTTTATGAGGTGTGTGAATCATTGGTTTGAGTTGCATTGGCTCCCAACTCAAAACCCGATAGTGCTTTCTCAAGAACAAAGAGATTTGGAGTTTAAGAAGGAAATGAGAGAAAGCAATGTTGTAAGCTGCTTTGGTGTAGTTGGAATGATCAGCGAGGACCTCTATTTATAGTGGATCAACTCTTGTCTTGGAGGAATAGTGAATGACTGCTGGATCAAATCACATTCAATGGATTTTCCTTAGTGGCATTACTTCTCATGCAAGGCAAACTAGCCCCTCCCAAGAGCAGGGCTATGTCTTGACCAAATCCACATTCTTCAAATGTTTTAATTGTTTTTTAAGTGAGCATCTTGACTGAGTAGAGTGGCTTTGTTAAAAGTGCTCTATTTCACATAAATGCCTTTGAATTCAAGGGATATATGCCAAAATGCATTAATCTCAAGTTGGAAGATTCCTTGGCTTTTTGACTCAGCTTTACAAGTTGGATCAGTTGGATTAGGACCAGATTAGATGACTGTGGCATAGGGATCATTAGTCTTTGGTTCAAAATCATGCGAAGCAAGCAAACATGCAAACTAGTTTTTCATGACAGCCTTGCCATGGTGTGTTGCAGCGGCCATAATTCTTGGCTCAAGCTGAGTTGTTTCATGCCAATAAGTTCCTTGGATTGTAGGTAACATGCATAACAACTTTGATGTTTATGTCTTGAATTGATTCAACTTGCAACTGTGTGAAAAAATGCCCCAAGTTTTGGTGTTTTCAACAAAATCTGTCTTGGATAGAATTTTGTCTAAGTGTTGGAAAAGATGCATTTTCATGTTTTTAGTGATTTTGATCCAACCATAACTCAGAATCCATGAAGAATTAGAATGAGATGTAGTTGAAGCTTTTGTAGTATGCCATGAGAGCTACAAATCCAGATTTGGACCATCTAAAATGGTTGCTTGGATCTCAAGTTATGATCCTTGGAAGTTGGTACCCTAGCCACTTTGTTCCATAACTTAGAAAAATTCTACGTTTTTATGGTTACCCCTTTTACAAGTTATCCCACTTTCTTTGATTTTTCTTGATGAATGATGATCCAAATCACACATTAACATCATTTTAGGATCAAGGAACCATAATTGTGAAAAATCTCAAAAAGTTAAACTTGACTTTTGTGCACAGTTGACTTTTTATCAAATGAATTCCAAACTGTGCGATCCTTTATGAAATCAAGTCCTTGACCTAAATCAAACTTAATGTATGGATTCCATAGGTGTTATAGGGTGTATTGAATCATGTCCCAAGGTTTGGGAGCATGTCTTGGTCAAAAGTCAAAGGTACAGTTGACTTTTCCCTCGAAACCCTAATTGTGGTCCTGATGAAATTGAAACTTGTGAATCAAGTTTATTGGATCAATCCATTGTTGTAAATGGATCAATATAGTTTATTGGAGACCCTCAAATCATGTCTTGAGGTCTTGGCTCATGTTTTGTCTCAAAAGTCAACTTAGGGGTGAATTAGGTCAAGAAACCCTAATTCCTGATTTTTTATGAATGCTTCCCCTGAGGTAAAATTGTCTTGATGCTTGGATCCATGAAGTACCTTGGAGTATCTTAAGTTATACTTTGAAGCATTGGCTCATGCCCAGAGGAAAATTTCCATCTGGAGGCCATAGTCGACCAAAACCCTAATTTGGTGACACTGGCGATCTTGAGGCTTGATCCACTTGGAATGCTTCAACCTTGTGCTTGATTCTTGATGTGGGAGTCCTCTTGATCCTTTATGGGATGTTTGAGAGGTTAGAAAAGTTGAAGATCATGTCATTTCTTGATTGATCCTTGGCCTAAGGGCTTTGAGAGGGCTTAAAACCCTAAACTTTGTTGTTGTGAATGCTCACCCATCTTTGGGGAGACTAATGAGGTATGATGGTCCATCCATATTGTGATGATGATTTGCACAATGATTGGAATATTAGTGGTTAAAATTTGGGGTTTGACAGATGCACCTATTTAATCTTCTTGGACCCGAAGGTGTGAATGGCGAAGGTATTCAGGCATTCGGGGTACAAGAGGATTAAATATCGGAATACCCAAAATTTTGATGATGGTTATGAATGGCAGTTTGCTCATCCCTCTTCTTTTGCTAAGCAATGTTACTTAGAAAAAGTAAAAACTTCCCCTCGATCCTGGTTTTTAGCCAAAGAACTGGTCGAAGTTTGTTTTGTCAATAAACTTCCCCTCGATCTCGGTTTCCTACCAAGGAACTGGTCTCAGTTTCTGATATAAACTTCCCCTCAATCTTGGTTTTTAGCCACGGAACTGGTCTCAGTTTCTGTCTGCTCTGATACGTAACACGGGAGTCGGGGAACGCTTTTGTTATATATGTATACATTTGTTGGATCTATTTTGTATTACCTTTGTATGAATATTTTGATGTTATAAAACAATTTATTTTGTAAAACAAGTCAGTTATGGATCTTTCCGCTTTATTCCATAATTTAACTTTCCTTTTGTTGGAAAAAGTTTCCCTTTTATGTTTATTCCATTTTTTTTATGTATCAAATTTATGAGCAGGGATTGTGTTTTCTTTCTTCAAATGTGGCATCCTTGTTTCTGTCTAAGAATAAATTTTTATTCACTTTGATTTATTTATGTATTATTTATCCACGATGGGAATTGGGGTGTTACAGACGGTCTTGATGATGCCTTTAAAGAAGTCGGTCAATCCGCCTACTGGGGAGTCTTGAGTCCCGCCGAGGATGAAAGGATATGCAGCAAGTATGGAGAAGGTGTCATTTCCTTTTACGAGTGCACTTTCTCCATCATGGATCTTTGCTTACCCTTCATTACCTTTTAGATAAAAGTCTTAAAGCATCCGACGATATCCTCTTTGAAAATTCATCCTGCAAGTTTGGCGTATGTGAAGGTTTACTAGTATTAGTGTGAGTACTTGAAAGGAAAGCCTTATGTGAACCTTTTATTTCATCTCTTTAAATGCCATCGTAGTCATGTGACTCACGAGCATAATAGAGGGTTAATTTCTTTGGATCTGACTATGCATGGTTTTGGGCCTTTTCCCAAGCTACAACCTTTTGAAGACCAGTTCTTTTTTGTTACCCCATAGGCCCCAAAACGCGTGCCACTATTTTCATCATTATGGACGTAGTGGAAGGATGATGCGCTGGCCGTGAATTCCAGCAACAGGAATACCAGCATTAACTCCACCAGCATTAACTCCATCGACGGGAATACCATCTCCAACGGGGGGTCAATTTGATTGTCAGCATTTGGAATCTCAACTTCGGGCCTCTGTACCATTTCCCTTAGCTCTTGTTGGCCCTGAGCCATTCTCTACATCAGGTCCATAAACTGGTTCATCCGGGCCCTCATTTAAGCCATTTTCTCCTGTAGTTGTTCCATGACTCGCAGTTGGTTTTGACGCGTTGAATAGCGGTGGATATGAGAATCAGCAATCATGCCTGGCAATCAAATAAAGTTAGGAAATCCAGCAATAAGCACCTGTTATGCAAAATGAGATGTATGAATGCATGCATATGCCATGTTCAGTTATTTCCGAGAAATCTTTCAGCTTTGATTCAAAAAATTTCACAGGAACACCACGAGGAAAAGATAGACAACTCGATTACGAGACCCAAAGCTAAGATCCTTAGAAATAAGAGAACATGTATGTCTGAATGATGATATGGATGCAGCGGTATGGGATCAAAGCTCCCACAAATTCTGACTAGCGGTTGCACTGCTGATGGACTAGGTTCAAAGGTCTGCTATGAAGAGAATACCAGAATACCAAGAAAACCGGAATAACCAGAATACCGAAACACCAAGCTGATAAGTCCACACTGATAAGAAAACCAGAAAATCGGGTAGGTTGGCTGTCAAGGTTACCTGCAAACATGTAAACACCCAGCCTCTCTCACATGTGGGTTCTAAGACTAAGGATCGTCAGCATCACGGACTCTCAGGTCGAGAGATGATGATACGTTCACCATTTCTGGTTTGGCATCATCATCAATCGAGGAGGCCTCAACTGATTCCCCTAAAAGGTCATCCTATGGCAAGTTCTCAGCTTTGGGTCCTCGGATCAAGAAGCGTAATGGGTTTGCCATTTCTGGTCTGCCATTATCGCCCCTTGGGAGGAGTGCCTCAACTGAGTCCTCAGGAATGGTCACCAGAGTCGACAGCTTTCTAGGTTAACACTCTAAAATGCACAAGACGCGCAAATCAGAACATCTCCCAAGAAAGCCTCATCTGGGTGTAGGTTTTGTGTAAACCAAACGTACCAAGATGCTACGTAGGCCACACTACGTTCCACTCTAGTCCTAGGTGTGCACTCAAGCCTAGGTAATGTGCTTATCTCTCTAATCACCCATCCCACCAAAGAAAACAACAGTCCAGAACAGTGCAGTATATGTGGCAATAATGAATGCTAAGCAAGTAAATACGATAAAAGCAATAAACATACGACAAAATCCATAAATAAAACAGGTAAAACATACAGATAAACACCCAATAATAAAAAACAAACAGGCAGTAGGATTGACTCGCTTAGGGAACCCGAGTCCCCAGCAGAGTCGCCAGCTGTCGTATCTGCGAAAATTAACCGGCGGAAAAGACAGAAGAGTCACCACCGAACGTTATTTATCACAATTGTAGTGAGCGATTTTTGTCGGTGACGCGACCACCTTATCACTGGAGTTTGGAGTTTTCCTCCTCGAGGAGGAAGGGTGCTACTTTCTGATTTTTTATTTATCCTGTGAAGCTGGAAGGGAAAGGGAAGCTATCTAAAACTAACCTTGCACACGATTGTTTAACGGAACAAACGCTTAAAAGAGATTGGGGGTCCGGGGTCAGGTTATACAATGGGTAATTGTCAATTACCCATCCTATATGTGGTTATCCACAGGATATTAGCTTTAGGGTTCTGCTTTGTAATTGATGGTGTTTATCTGGTAATGGGTTGGGAAAGTTTCTTGGGAAAGTGTGACAGGGAGAGTGAGTTTTTGTTGACGTTCGGGTTCTTCCCGATGTTTTTGGTACGGTACTGGACCTAAGTTTTGATTGATGTGTGAAGGTACGAGACCTAGAGTTTTTTATTAGTATGCTCGCTAAGACTTTGCAATCTTATGCCTACATATTCCCGTTTAAATGAAACAGGGAAATCAGAGCAATCGTAGTTCCTCCTATTCTAAGGGAGGAAAAAGACGTTTTGATGTCTTGTTCAAAGCCCAAGATTGAAGCTAAAAGGTTATTTTGTGTCTTGTTCAAAGCCCAAGATTGAAGCTAAAAGGTTGACTTAGATAGAATTTGTCATCTCTAAAAGGGATTGTTGATTTTTGTGTGCCTTGGTCAAAGCCCAAGGTTGATGCTAAGAGATTGATTGACTCGGCTAGGGGATTTCCCTATATAAAGCCTGCAAGGAGGCTGAATATGATTGACTCAATGAGAGAGCGTATATGTGTCTTGTACAAGGCCCAAAATTGAGGCTAAAAAAGAGATTGATTCTGTGGGAATATCATTATACAAAGCCTAAGAGGAGCCTAAAAGGGATTTTTGACTCTGCCGGGGAGTTTTATATGTGTCTTGTACAAAGCCCAAGATAGAGGCTGAAATGAGAAATTTAATCGACTCTGGTGAGGATATTTTAAGTGTCTTGTACGAAGCCCAAGACGGAGGCTAAACAGATTTGACTCTGCAGGAGAGCGTCATCTATCTCGTACAAAGCCCAAGATGGAGGCAGAAAAGAGTTTGAATCTATTTGAAAGTTTATCCCTCAAAGTCTAATGAAGGCTCTGAGGAATTAACTTCGCTGGGGAAAATGTTTATCCCAAGCTTATGAAGGTTTATATCTCATACAAAGCCCAAGATAGAGGCTAAAAGGGTTTGACTCGACAAGGGAGTGCTTTTATCTGTCCTGTACAAAGCCCAGGATTGTGGCTGAACAAGCTGGAGAAATTAATCTACACAACTCGAGAGGAGGTTAACTCCTGCTAGGGAAATCATTATACAAAGCCTAAGAGGAGGCTATTGACTCAACAAGAGAGTGTTTTTGTCTGTCTCGTACAAAGCTTGAGATAGAGGCTAAAAGGGGTTAACTCAACAAGAGAGTGCTTGACTCAACAAGAGAGTCTAAAAAGTGGTTGACTCAACAAGAGAGTCTGAAAAGTGAGTGACTCAACAAGAGAGTCTGGGATGGTGATTGACTCAACAAGAGAGTCTGAAAAGGTTATCTCCGCTGGGGAGAATCATTTGTACAAAGCCCAAGAGGAGGCTAATTATGCGGAGGAAAGGTCATTATACAAAGCCTAAGAGGAGGCTATCTTCTGCCGGGGGTTATTGAGATCCCGAGGCAGGTCCAAATTAGGAATAAACTCTTGCTGGGGATTACAGAAGAGTTGAAGTATCAGATGCCTTGAGGTTCTAATTTGAGATAGTGTTATCCTAACGATAAACTGACCCTGGTTTGGGGATTTTAGGAGAGAGACGGGGTTTTAGAACCCACAAGTTTTAACTCTTGCTGGAGATTAATCCAGAATCCGGGGTTTTTCCTATGCGTTGTAGGGAACTTGAGAATGTCTTTGAGACTTAAGGGGTTTTTAGAATGTCCAAGTCTATTGGAAGAGTTTTATCTTTTGTATGATGCCCAAGAGGAGGCACGAGCATTAAGGGATGAGAATCAACCCTTAAATGGCCGGAGGTTTGACACGGGAAAGACCGCTCTAGCAAAGGATGACTAAGTTATGTCTTATACCTTTAAGAGGTCGTCAGGGTCCTTGTATTAAGCCCAAGAGAAGGCATGAGAACTTCTAAGAAGCCGGAGGGTTCTTGTACAATGCCCAAGAGGAGGCGGGGATGCTTTTAGAAAACCTGTGGGTCCCCAAACCAAGAGAATTTCAAGAAATACAATTCACCGAGAAGAGATCATTCTAGGAAAGTTCGAGGGTTTGGAAGAAACTCAAGAGATGCTATTCACAGAGAATAGATAAACTCAGGGGAGTAGAATATCTTTGACAATTTCTAGTGTGACAGTCTCAGAAAAGGTTCACCGAGAATACTGCCTTTCTCTTTGTTCCATATTGTTTAACCTCAAGAGAAGGGAAGACTGTATCTGGAATCCTATGGGGATCTAGTTTTGTTTATGTTTAAGAGTGACCAACAGGGCTTTACCTAGTTGTAGAACTAGTTGCCGGGGAAAACTCTAAATAACTATACCAGTATATATACAGTTGATATATGACGAGTATGTAAAAGGGTTTTGAAAGAAGACTAACCATGCGCAACTTCCCACAATACAATTATATACATGAAAGCAATAAATGAAAGTGGATAAACACTTACCCGCTGTAGAGCTTCCAGGCTGTATGGTTAGTTGTTCAGAGAAATTAAAGAAAGTTTTGATAGCAATCATACATTTGAATTCAAAATCAAAGGATAAAGTTCTTTAAAAGTTCGTTGGGGCTTACAGCTCAGGGAGAGGCCCAAAAAGATATTATTTACAAAGGGGATGGGTCTTACACTCTATTAGAGGCCCACGGTTTAATTTTGTACAAGAGATGGGGCTTACAACTCAAGGAGAGGCCCAAGGTTTAACAGCAGTCGCACCGTCATTCTGGAAATGTATAGAGGGACTTATACAATGTCTGAGGCCCAAAAATGTTTATTTACAAGGAATGGGGCTTACACTCTATCAGGAGGCCCAAAAGTTTGTTTTTGTACAAGAGATGGGGCTTACAACTCAAGGAGGGGCCCAAAAGTTTGTTTTTGTACAAGAGATGGGGTTACAACTCAAGGAGAGGCCCAGTTGGTTTGTTAAAAAAGGCGACGATCGCGCCGAACTTTTAAAAATATACAGAGGGACTTATGTAATATGTGAGGCCCAAGATGGTTTATTTACAAAGGGATGTGGCTTACACTCTCTCAAGAGGCACAAAAGTTTTTGAAAAAGATTTGTTTAGGGTGATTAAGATCAAAACCCTAAATTAATTTCAAAATGTATTTTAATTAAATAAAAATTTAATTAAAATGTTCAAAATTATCAAACATGTATGGAAAACAAGTTGTTATCTTGGATTGATGTTTGAAAAATCATGTTTTTATCCACAAAATGATTGAAAATCATTTAAGTTTGGAAAATCAAGAAGGAAAAAATATTTTAAATGTTAAAAAACAAATAAAAATTAATTCTTTGCAAAAATATCAAATATATGAAATAAATAATATTTTTGGGAATTTTTGGTAAAATAAAATATTTTAACATTTTTGTGAATTATTAAAAAAAAGAATCAACTCAAAATCATTAAAAACCAGAGAGAAATTAATTTTTGAATCAATTAAATAAAATCACAAAAATTCAAATATTTAAAAATTCAAAAAAGGGCGCCAAGAACACCAAGTTCTTGCCCGCGCCCTCTGTTTCTTCAGATTTGCATTTTCCCCTCAATCTCACTGAATACTTGATGAAATCACATGTTGAAATGTTTTAGTGGTCCATAACCCACAGGTCCCTGGATCGTAACCAGGCTCTGATACCATGTTGAAAGAATTGAAAAAATGCATGTGGAAGCCATTGTAGGAGCTTCACGAAGGAGAAGAAGATATGTAACAGAAAAGATAATAGAAATAGAAGAAATAAAGATAAGGTGATCACAAAATGATTGGTCAATTTTATTTCATTTTTGGATAACTGTACAAGTGGCCATATAAATGATATATATATATACACTAAAATACAAGTGTAAAGTAAGATCTAATGTTGACCCTTAGATCTAATCAATCTGAACCATTAAAACATTTCAACATCACACAATCCACATATCAATCTGCTCGTTTTCACCTCACGATCATGTTTATGGTCTTTAATTTCATTTATTTTAAGCATGGAATAAGAAATCAAGACAAAACCTCAAGAACCCTAAATTATGCATGAAGGCAGAGAATTTCTATACACGATTCATTCAAAGCAATTAATTGAGGGGAAACATTCTATGCATGATTATGAATATTTGGCAAAAGTATTGTGCGAGGAAATATGCATAGATTAAGAGATGACCAAGTTTAGGCTTACTTGAAGGTCGTGGCAGCAAGAGCAATTTGATTTTTGGGTTAGAGGTGTTACATATGAGTTGTGATGATCTGAACAGCTTCCCTACACTATATGGAATGTGTTTGAATGCTTGGAGTGATTTGAAATGGACTGGAACAGATTATGGCACCTCAACTGCAACTTGGTTGAAAACTTGAGCAACTGGCTTGTGATTTTGAGAAATCAGTGTTACAGTTGTGTGTTTAGTGTTTGATCAGCTCACATATGATGTTTATGAGGTGTGTGAATCATTGGTTTGAATTGCATTGGCTCCCAACTCAAAACCCGATAGTGCTTTCTCAAGAACAAGGAGATTTGGAGTTTAAGAAGGAAATGAGAGAAAGCAATGTTGTAAGCTGCTTTGGTGTAGTTAGAACGATCAGCGAGGACCTCTATTTATAGTGGATCAACTCTTGTCTTGGAGGAATAGTGAATGACTGCTGGATCAAATCACATTCAATGGATTTGCCTTAGTGGCATTACTTCTCATGCAAGGCAAACTAGCCCCTCCCAAGAGCAGGGCTATGTCTTGACCAAATCCACATTCTTCAAATGTTTTAATTGTTTTTTAAGTGAGCATCTTGACTGAGTAGAGTGACTTTGTTAAAAGTGCTCTATTTCACATAAATGCCTTTGAATTCAAGGGATATATGCCTGTTGTACCCCAAATTTTTCCCTTAGATTCATTGATTCGTTTGCATAACATATTAGGTCAATCATTCGTGCATGAATAACTTCTTTATCTAGTTTCTTGTTTGTTTGTTTCATTTATGAATACAGGTGCTGCTGTAGAAGAGTCAAGACTTGAAGACTGTGTTGTGTGGGTGTTTGTGGTGTTCTCTGTTCTTGCAAGTGTGTATGGATACCTTGAGCTTGTGTACCTCTATCCTCTGGTCCTTAAGCCACTACCAAGCCTCCCTGCCCACAGATTTCCTCAGAATTTCCCTCACAAACAAACCTTGGCCTTTATACCCACTGATATTGGAAATGACCCCTAAATATTGGTCGCTGATTGCGTAGCAGGTCGTGGTACAAGATGTTACCCCCCCTCTCTGCCAGCTTCTCAAGATCCGATGGAAGTGTTTGGACTTTTAGTTCTCAAAGTGACATTCAAGACTCACACGATGTCGAGATTCATTGCCAATGTCATCCGGTCTTAGCACAAAGTTCATGCTTCAGTGCTTAAATTCAAATTCTGTCAAGGATCATAAGTTGGATTCGTGGGTTTATTATAAAGAAATCCAAGTTCATGTCGAATACAAGTTATTGGTGATGGTTACAATAAGATTCACTTTGTCATTAGGAACTTTCAAAGTTGTCATAAAGATTCAATGTGAGAATGGGTTCCAAAACACTCAAAACTATCGCGGGTCAAACATGGAAATCCATATTATCTCATCTTTAGTTATAAAAACAAGGAGTCCATTTTTGCTTGGTTTCTCACACAATTCAATTTGAATGTGTTAAGGTTCTAATTCAAATTTTACCATTTCAAGCTATCATAAAAGTTCAAGAATATCGAAGCTCGCATCAATCAAGTTAAAATTTTCTATCGTCAAGTAGGTGATAAATTGAATACATGGGTTTTGTATGTCATCCTTACAAAAAGAGTAGCAATGAGTATACAAGTGGTTGTTGACACGTTCTACAAGTTGTTCAAATTTTGACCACAAGGGATGAATTTGAATAAAACCAAAAATAGTGGTGCAGCCAGTATTAAATTTACAAAATCCAAATTCATACGGTATTTCAAAGTTTAAGAAAGTTTCAGACTTTACAAATTTGAATTCCAAACTTGAAATCCAAAGTTATTCATTTCAAGACGAGTTTATACGTTCAAACTACAAATCCATATCCAGAGGCACGCAAGTACTTGGTTGAGTATGTTGCTAAGACTTATCAAGCTTTGACTGATTTAGTAACACGTGAAAATACATTTTGCTAGTAAAGATGTTACACTGCTTTCTACCCTACTCAAGATCTAAGCTCCTACAGCTACCATTCTGTAATAAAAATTCAAGGATCCTAAGTCATAAAAGCTTATATACATAACATCATACAAATGAGCATGACTTGTGCATCTTGATACTCGAGGCGTCTACTCCTGTCGGCACAACAACCAACAACAACAATTATAGATCATCATCAGTCTTCAAATACAGTCGTTGCTTTGTCTTGGCTCGTTCGACAGCCTCAGGCAAATACAATCTTCGTGACATGAGTATGGGAGAAGCCGTGAAGGACATATTGGATTCGAATAGTCCCTACATAAATACAATCGCAGCAAGTCTTCGCTATCAATGAAATTCCTGCATACCCGGCCAACACCTCTTCTTTTTTTTTTTGACTCAGCAAACCTGCTGAAATTACAGAATGTGTTACAATTGAGGTTATAAGATTCGTCATCCACAAAATCAAGCTTTAAGTTGAAATAGGAATTTCATCATACCTAATCGAGAAAGGCGAACCAAAACAGCAACTAGTGATGACAGCATTCTAGCTGTGTCGTTACCAATTTGAGTGAGCAGGTAGAGTCGCCGATTCGGTCCTCAAAGTCGGATGATACACGCAGTTCTCACTTTCTGGGTCAACTCACAGGATTTCGCCATCAACTCTGGAAACAACTTACATGATGGAAACCTGTAACCCAGCCAAATCGACCATCAACGTTAGCCAATATTAAAACGACGGTGGAACTCAAGATAGATTAAGGAACTTACCAGGCCACAAAACAATCACAAAAATGGAAGGCAATAGGGAAGATGAATCATGAGCTTGGCGCTTTTTGCTTCTTTGAATCCGCCGCGCAAGAAGCTCATAATGATTGGTTCCATACCGCATTTCTTGATTATAAAAACCACTGCAGTGAAAAAAAAAACATATGAGTATTAGTGCGACACATAATGCATTAAGAAGGGAATACTCCCAAGCTAATTGATAAATTCAGAACCAACAATCAGTCCTATATGACCATCACTATGGCGTTGACCCCATTTGAAACGGCAATCATCTGTGGTCGTGGATACTGATCACCAATGCAAGGAATACCAATCTCCCAATTAGGTATGATTGGCAAAGTGTTTGCGTTCATCTCAGTTTTGATGGTAAAAGAAAATTATTAGGAGAACTTACCTCAAATATGCAATCCGTACTAAGGAACCAAAGGAAAAGCAAAAGGGAATAGTCACACGAATAACACAATCACACAATCCAAACGAATCATATCTGTAACCAAACATAATTCAATCAAATATGAACTAAATCAAACTTTCCTAGCTGGCCTCAGGGTTATTTTAAGTATCAGGATTTTTTTCCGTCATTTTCAATTAAGAATGGAGGGCAACATCGTAAAAGACGTCGCCAACAGCCAATTCTTTTCCATTTGGATCAAGCAAACCACAATAATCTGATTCAAATCAAGTTTTTTTCGCTACAAATCATATCCAAACATTTCAAGATACCATTTCCAAACTTTCCAAAACCAACATATCTTTCCATAACAGCGCATCAGACAGAAAGTCGATCTCAATTTTGAAAATCACAATTTCATCACGGTCATAAATTCCCAAAAGCTTCCAAATCAAGAAAACAGTATCAGACAGCAATTAAGCATTTCCAAAACAATTCTAGACATTGATTCAAACTTCCCAAAACAATTCTAGACAGCATTAAGAGGTTTTCAAAACCAATTATTCATCATTGACCGCTATAAAAGGGACCTATTTCCATCAGAAGAAGGGAAGGAGGAGGAGAAAACCCATACGAGAAAGAGAGAAATCACAAAATCATTTTTTCCAAACCCAAAAAACCCAGAGATCAGAAGAACGTCAAGTTCGTCATCATCTCTAAACTACGCCAACAGACGGAGCTAACGTCTAAATCACAAGAGGCTATCGCACAGAGATAAGCAGCACAAAAGGTAAAAGGAGAGGAAAAGATTCTTCCCTGACGGAGTCGCGAAGTCCTTTCCGTCGTCGCCGGCCCTTTTGTTTTCTTTTTTTTCTTTTCTTTCTCGTTTTCCTTTAACCTTGTAAATGTAATCCGCAAAGATGTAATGAGAATGATGGGGTATCGGGTATGATTGGGGCTAGGGTAGACTCAGGATTTGTGTTTGTTTTGTTTCGTTCGACCGATCGAGAGAGGAGATGTTGATCGAGAGGGAGAGCGATAGGAATAGCGGCGGCGTTTAGGGTTTCAAGCTTTGTTCTTCCTTTTGAGAGAAGAGAGGGTGACGAGAGAGAAGAGATGGAGAGGTAAGAGCTCGTACGCGTTTCATCTTCCTTTTCCCTTTTTTTTTTTGTTAGTTAAAACCTTTTTTAAAAACCATGTTTAAAATCTTTTGTAACTAAAATAATTTCTTTTAATAATTACCGTTAAAACTTTTTAATAATTAAATTAACAGAACTTTTTTTCTTTTATAATGATTAAGTTATTTTTATAATAATAGTTAAGTTTATAAGATGATTAATTTAAAACCTTTTTTTTTATAATATTGAAGTTCGACCTTTTTATAACACTTAATTCAAAACCTTTTATCAATAAACCTTAAAATCAACTTTTTCGTAATAAACCTTTACTCCAAAATTAACCTTTTTTTAAAAAAAAAATCTTTCATAAATAAACCTCTAACTTCAAGTTAATAAGGACCTAAAAAACAAATCCTAAGAATAATCCTCAGAATAAAAATAACACCCTTTAACTCTTATAATAAAACATTGTATAATTAAAACTCTTTTATCTAAAAGAAACTTTTTTTTCAATTAAAATAAAAACCTTTAACTTTTGGTAATAATCTTTAAGCATAACTCTCAAGATAAAAATAAAATTAACCTTTTCTCCATAAACCTTAAAAATTAACTTTTTATCCTTACCCTTAAAATTAAATCAACTCGTTCGATCCCCAACGTGAGTGAATCGCTTGCTGTATGCCATTTTATATTTTGCTTGCTATATGTTTATATCGATGCATGTTTACTATGTCAAAACCTTTTCAAAAATACTAAAAAAACTCTCGATCCAACGTCGAGCCAATTTTATACCTATGTAAGTCGAGTGCCTTCGGGCCTCGCATTCAACCTTTTCGGTCACTATACACATTAACTAGCCCACTTTGCTAGTGCGCACAAAATAATCAGTTAGTTGGGTCCCTCGACATTCCAAAGGAAAGGTTATTTATAATTGACTAAACCGTCATAGGACTAACCTTTAGAACCCTTGGCCATAGGATTCGGAGTCGCCGTACTCCACGTCTCGCCGTAGACACTTAGAATCTTAGCCTTAGGATCGGAGTCGCCGTACTCCAAGTAAATGCTCCGCCGCGAACATTTACAATCCTACCCCTCTTAAACCAACCTACAACTTTAGAGTCGCCGCACTCTATGTAAGGTCTTGCCCAAGACTTTACTTCCCCTTGGAACCTTGACCACATCAAGAAGTTCCTCTTTTCAGAACTACGCATACTCTGATTCTACACCCGAGGATACGTAGGCGTAAGGTGCGATACCTTATCGAGTATACTTAGATACTAACCCCTAGGGTTCAACCTTTAGCATAGCACCCTTAGCAAGCGAATGAGAGATAACATAATACTAACGAGAGGTTCCCGAAGAGTACTACGGACGTTTAGGATGCTAATACCTTCCCTAGGCGTAACCAACCCCCGAACCTTAGATCTTTAGGTTTTTTTCGCTTTTGAACCTTTCCTTTGGATAAATCAAAGACGGTGGTGAACATTTAAAGAAATGTGATCCTAGTTCATTAATAACTATGGTATCCAATTCTCACCGCAACAGAAATGGCGACTTCACTGGGGATAGTCGAGGGTTTCCCCTATCTTGTTTTTCTTATGTTATCTTTCTTTATTATATTTGCTTATTATCTGTTGTGCTGGGTTGCTTATGTGGTGAGACAAAGTCCTACACCCGGACTAGAGTGAAATTATGATAGGAACGGTGAGAATTCAAGGATACTTTGAGGGAGTCGATTCCTGAAAAAGTTGAATTGAGACTTCACCACTCAGTCTAGGCCCTCTCGAATTTAATTTTGTCCAACGAGTCAATTCGTGAAGACGCTATTATTTCGAACTAAAGGCCATCGAGACTGGGGACCGTAGTTACCTTTAACCTAACTTGGCCTATTAGGATGTAGTGCGGGGACTATGCGGGAGTCTATTTCTGCAATAGTCGCTACGCGATACTACACTCGGACGAGATTCTCTTGAGAATATTATTGACTACCAAGTGATCTGGAAAATCGATAATATCCGAAAGATGGATTGTAGACTCTGGGAACTTTGTAGAACCCGTTCGGCAGGTATATTTGAAACTATAGTACACACCTATTGGGATGGGTAGACTTTGGCTCCACGCTGTAATCTCTCAAACCTAGGACTTTTGATTTTGTCTGCTCATCCGTGTTTTGTGCTTTGTGTGGTTGCATCCCTGCATTCATAAGCATCATATCATAAAGGTTCATGGAACTTAGTCTTTGTTTATAAACGTCATAAGGATATCATGGACTCTAAACATTTAAAAAAAAAAAAAAAAAAAAACGTTGAAGTACCTTTACAAAAGTCATAACCTGGATGATCTAAGGAGACTAGAGACTTTGCTGGCAAATAAAGAAAGGTTCAAATCAAGATCTAGGAAGCTATCATTTCCACTCTATTATGGCCTATCATTATTATCAGTCGGTACCTAAACTGGAAGACTATTCTCACCTGATGGAGTTACTAATTCAAGACAAATATCCATTTCTCAACTTCGGTTAGTATTCAAGCTAGCTAAAAGGAGGTTATTGAAAAAACTATTTATTACAAGAAATGGAAAGCTTAAGAAGATATCTCATCCCATTCTAAATCATCAGTCAACACTTCGTCAACGAGTCTATTCTAGAAGAAACTTGGATGGAAGAAGGAAGTCAAAAGAATTCAAGACAAGACCGTTGGAAGAGTCTCCTTAGTTCCATCATTATTAGCTTTTATTTAGCTATTACGTTATGACTGTTGTAAGACGTACAGACGCGTTTTATAATTAATTTTTTAATAAATCAATTTTTAATATTCCGGTACTAATGATTGTAACCGACTTTTTTATGGTTCTTAAGACGAGCCTTTTGATATTCCATGATGATTATAAATAGCCGAGTTTCCATGAATCTTGTTGCATAGCATTTGCATTTTGCATTTCTCTCTATCAAGGAACTAGAAATCTTGTATTGCAGGCATTGTATGATGGATTACGGAAAGAAGGGAGTTGTGCCGTACACCTTCGAAGTTTCGGATGTTGAACAACTAAGGGAACTAGGAGATCAGATCGAAGATCCCGAGGCGTTCGCTGAGAAGTATGGAAACATTCTCCCGTTGTTGCAGACTCGAGTAGCCGCTGGTTTATTGGAAACGCTGGTTCAATTTTACAGCTTGATCTACCATTGCTTCATCTTCCAAGATTTCCAACTGATGCCTACGTTAGAAGAGTACTCCGCTCTGTTGGGGATCCCCGTCAAAGACTCACCTCCGTTCTCGGGTGGAGAAGGAAGACCTAGCCAGGAAGACATCGCAAGAGCAACCCGCATAAAGTTGTTAGAGATCCAAACCCATATGACGTTCAGAGGAGGAATTGACGGCTTGCCTGCCCAATTTTTGTTCGAGAAAGCTCGCCACTTTGCTAGTGTAGGGAACACTGGGGCATTCGAGCACATCTTCGCGCTGCTAGCCTACGGTTTGTTCTTATTTCCGAATATCAAAGATTTTGTCGACGTCCATGCCATAAGGATTTGTATGCTCAAAAACCCCGTGCCGACGTTGTTAGCCGACGCTTACCACTCTATCCATTCAAAGGCTCTGAAGGGAGGAGGTCGGATTACTTGTTGCACCGCTATCCTCTATAGGTGGTTTATTTCGCACCTACCGAAGTCTACTGATTTCTGGAACGTGGAAGATGGTTCAGAATGGCCTGTGAAGCTCATGGCTCTCACTCACTCGGATATTGTTTGGCATGACCCGATGTATGGAGGGATCCCTATGATTCATAGCTGTGGAGATTTTCCCAATGTACCTCTTCTTGGTACAAAGGGATGTGTCAGCTATAACCATGTACTCGCCCGTCGTCAACTGGGGCACCCCATGGAAGAAGTACCCGATCCAGAAAACCTGACCAGAATTTTCCTCTATCAAGGAGAGAATCTTGGATTGAAGACTAGAATTGTGTTTGCTTGGCGTTGCATCAATCGACAAGGAATGACAGTGACAACAAATCCTGATTGCTCGGTTACCGAAGAATGTCTAGCATGGGCGCGCGAAAGGGCTCTGACCTTGAGTATGCCTTATCCCCGTCCCAAACCTCCCGTGGTCCAATCAGATGAAGTTCTAAAGTTGAAGGCTGAAATAGAGAAGCTGACTCTAGACAAAGCAAGAATGCAGGATCAGATCGACAGGCTGATGGAAGAACTCCATGGAAAACAAGGGGCATCATCCAGTGGATTAGACTCCTAGTTCCTTTATGTTTATCTATGTAATAAAATTCTGGAGGTGTACCGGCTCTTGAAATTTCAATAAATGTTTTATTTGCAATATCTACAATGAACGCAATACAATTTTAGTTCCTTGATAGTTGCATCGCATTCGCATTTCATATCATCTGCATGTGCATGTTTCGTCCTTTTTCTTATGTCCTGCTATCTCTCTTCAGTTTTTGTCACCCTGAATCCTCTGTTCCGAGACAAGCTGTCAAGTCACTATTCAGGAAGGAAGATGAATAACTCAGAGCAAGAAAAGCAGGACCTCCACAAAGAAATAACTAATCTGAAGAGTGGTTTTGAAAGGCTTTCTGCTTTGGTTGAAACCCTGGTAGCAAATCAATCTGCATCCCAGACCCCGCTTCATGAGACCATGACTCTTGGAAACACACCGACGCCCACTTCTGAGATTCCCGGCCTTAAGGAACAAACTGCTAAGACTGTGTTGCAAGGAAATTATAAAGGATCTCGTAGCCAAGTTAAACAACATAAGGAGCAATATTATCATTCTAACCAGAGACCTCCTCAGTATCAACAAGATCTTACATATCAGCCTATGCAGCTGACACCCGTCTATCAACTTTTTGTTTATCCACTGGCTCCCGTTTATCAGCCAGCGCAAACTCCGCAGAATCATCAACGAGTACTCAATACTCCTAATCATCAACAACAGAGGGACCCGGTGCCATATCCAAATGCTCCTAACAGAAGACCACATAAACCTCTAGCTTCCTCTCTTCCGATAACTTATACTGAGTTGTACCCCTCCTTGGTGCGACAAGGTTTGATTACTACCAGAGCTTTGGGTCCACCTCCTAACCCACTTCCACCTAAGTATGATTCCAATGCTCATTGCCTGTTTCACGAAGGGGCACCTGGCCATGATATAGAAAATTGTTATGCTTTTAAGGATGTCGTGAAGAAGTTAATGAATCAGAAGGTTCTGTCTTTTGGTGACTCTCAACCAGACATTAAGAAAACTTGTACTGATATTGCTCCCACTACTCAAGCAACTTTGAATCAGGATCAAATTCGCAACCAAGGGTGGGTTAGTCCAAAACGTCCTCTGGATCAGCAGACATACCACCGTAGGTCGCGCCGACAGGCTGGACAAAGACCAAAGAAACGGAAGCATTACACTCCGCTACCATTGCCATATAGTCAACTCTTGCCGGATTTAATCAAAGGTGGACTCATAGTGCCAAAGGAATTGAAGTCAGTACCTTTTCCATATCCACCAGGTTTTGACGTCAACGCCCGATGTGACTACCATGCTAGGGCACCGGGGCATTCAACCGACGGCTGCAAAGTACTACCGAGTAAGGTTCAGACCCTGCTCGACTCCAAGATGATCTCCTTCACGCCTCAAGGCGTTCAGATTCATACTCCTCCACCCAATCATGCAGGTTCATTAGTCCCGGCTGCGGAAGAAATTTCTAAGAATGGAAGTGAAGATATTTCTCAAGAAAATCTGACTTATCAACCACGATCTCGTCAGGTAACACAGCAGATTCATACTCCGAAAGAGTTTGAACCAATCCCCTTGACCTACAGTCAGTTGTGGAAGTATTTCTCCCGAAATTCAGTAATGGAACCTATAAAAGCTAAGCCTACGAAGTCCCTCTCTTCTAAAGATAATCTAAATGTCAAATGTGATTTTCATGAAGGAACAGTGAGGCATTCGACAGAAGAGTGCAGGGCCTTCCAGGAGAAGGTTCAAGAGATGATTGACAAAGAAGTGTTGATCTTCAAGGGAGGAAGTCCAGTTGTCAACGGAATTCCTTTGCGCTGATTGGACACGGATCACAAGAGAAGGCTTTTCCAAGATCATTCAAGTTGTTTATTTTACTTGCATTTGTTTTCTTTCTTTGATTATTAAAGCATGTTTTCATGTAAGGACTTGTTATTTCAACGTTAATGTGATTGAATGTTTGTTTTGAAGAAATCCATTCACTTCGCTCTTTTTTAAGATATAACTGTTTAATGCTTCATAATGCCAATGCTGAATGGAGGATGATGAAATAAAACATAATATCTCTTGTTGTATGCTTTCGAACGAAACCCTGCTAAGGATATAAGGCATTGTTTCAAAATCCCAAATACCGGAGATAAACCTTCGTTAACCCCTTTTGAGCTTTGAAGTAGTAGTTTTCTTCTTTAAAAATTCAAAGAACCCTCATGTTGTACCAGGGGCAGGGTAATTTTCAAAAAAAAAATAGTAAGTTTATCGAAGAAGGGGGTGGGTACCAAATAAAATTTGAGCCACATATCCTTTGTTTCTTCAACCATGATCTAAAACCACTATAAAACCCTCAAAAGACCTCATTGAAGTAGGGTTTATCTCGAGAGCATATTCGATGAGGTAATGTTTCCTGACTCCTATAAGTTACACTCAAAAATTCGTATTGGCATTATAGAAAAAGGAATTACGTTATATCCTAACCAGTGATTCTGTCACAAGCTTGCGATATGCCCCTTTTTTAATAAACTTCAAAACAAACATGATGTTGTATTAGCAATTTCGGAATTTACATTTCCTGCATGTAAATACTGCTTGATGTCATAGAAGTTCGCAAACGGCTATGAGAAGTTCAACCTCTGAGATATGGAACTCTGCTGAAGATAGTCATTTCAAAATATCAGTCCGGGGCATGATGTCTGGAGATCAGGATGAACTGGGGCAGGTTATTCCTCAGTTGTTGCAAATAGAATAACCCTGAGGGGGCATGACCGAAGACCCAGTACACAGAATACCGGCAATCTGAGCCAATTACGTCGAGATTCTACCAATCTCTCAAAAGTTAGAAGACATTGGAACAGTTGGGATGCCAAGCCTCCTTTAAAATCCTTTTGAGATGGTTTACTTTCGTAGACCATGCAGTCTGGGGCATTCGAGAATTGAAGACGTTGCCAACAATTGATGTTTGAAAATGGCGACTACCATACAAGACAAAGCTACATTAAATTCATAGCATTTCTCCGCCTAATTTCCCGAATATATTTTAATAGCATGATAACTCCCCAACAAGTTTTCATTCTAGAAAGTCATGATGATTCCCCAGTGAATCATTATTTCAGGCAATTATGACAGAATCAGTACAAGATTTCAGCATCTGGTTGACCTAAGGATCCCCAAAGAATCTCCTTGGCATCAATCTTCTCCGATGAAACGAGTGTTTATTTCACTCCGCAATGTTTTTCTCGGATTTCAACTTCCTCAACAGTGGATGTTTATTTCATCCCCACTGAAGACTAGACTTTGACGTCTACAACTACAATATGGGTTCAAGTTCCCCAACAAAGGGGATATTTATTTTATCCCTGTGATGCCAACTATTGCTACGTTACTTCAGCTTATTTCAGTTGTTGAGGATATTTATTTTACCCCCATCAAGGCCTCTACGAACACGAGCTTGATCCGTCCCCAGTGGATCTTTTCTCATCTAATAATCAGATTCAGCTTAGCGATCCTCTAAGTGAAGTCATGACATTATATCCCCGAGTGGATTGCTATTTCACCCAGAGGAGTGGGGACCGTTGGTACCACCTTGGATTCCTGCAGAGCTGGACAGACGTATCTTCCATGCAGAGGATGGACGGGCTTCCTCATTGTTTTTTTTCCTTCTTGTTTTCTTTTCTTGTCAGCATGAGCATAGGCATGGCATGACATCATTTGCATTTGCCTCCGTGCGTGTTTTCTTTCTGTTCGTTTCTTGTCGCTTTATCTTGATCTTTGTTTGTGTTTATGCCATGTTTTTTGGGTTAGTCCGATCTCTCCAAGTAGGTCGTCAACCTTAGGCAGAAAGTACTAATCATTTCCAAGTCTCCCCACAGAGCTCAACCCTCGTGGATGATGGTTATTTCAGTTATCTTTTTCCTTGCTTGGATAAGATAAAATCGTCGCATGAGTTCATTTCTCAATGACAGGTCTTGTTTGACCGTTTCATTCTAGTTTGATCCTAGATTGAACTTTGGTCTTTGACAACTTGCCTTCCAGGCGCCTAGCAAAATTCAAGCGTGCACCTTTGCTGTGTACATTTTGACTCGTTGTGCTTTACATTTTAATTTTGCGTCACCTTGCCTTTTGTTTCGAGCCGCCGCGCTCCTTGTTTTTCTTTCGGGTTTGGAGCCGCCGTGCTCCTTGTTTTTCTTTTTGGTGTCGAGCCGCTGTGCTCCTTGTTTTTCTTTTTGGTGTCGAGCCGCCGTGCTCCTTGTTTTCTTTTTGGTGTCGAGCCGCTGTGCTCCTTGTTTTTCTTTTTGGTGTCGAGCCGCCGTGCTCCTTGTTTTTCTTTTTGGTGTCGAGCCGCCGTGCTCCTTGTTTTTCTTTTGGTGTCGAGCCGCCGTGCTCCTTGTTTTTATTTGTGGTGTCGAGCCGCCGTGCTCCTTGTTTTTCTGCTTGGTGTCGAGCCGCCGTGCTCCTTGTTTTTCTGTTTGGTGTCGAGCCTCCGTTCTCCTTGTTCTTCTTTTTGGTGTCGAGCCGCCGCGCTTCTTGTTTTTCTGTTTGGTGTCGAGCCGCCGTGCTCCTTGTTTTTCTTTTTGGCGTCGAGCCGTCGTGCTCCTTGTTTTCTTTTTGGTGTCGAGCCGCCGCGCTCCTTGTTTTGCTTTTCCGTTTCGAGCCGCCGTGCTCCTTGTCTTTGTCTTTTTTGTTTCGAGCCGCCGGGCCCTTGTTGTTTTTCTTAGTGGTGTGTAAGTCCCGTGCGACGATAAGTCACAGGGCATTTTCCCTACGAAGTCCATTTACTTGGCATAGGAGGGTTTTAAATAACCCTGTTTTTTTTTTTCTCCTTGGTGGTTCCTGAAGATCCCGTTTGATCTCTTCGTTTGAAGGAATTTCCAGTTCTTATTTGTTTTCGTTTGCATGATCCTACTGCCGTGTGGATCCTACTTTCTTCTTGCATCTTAGATATCAACTAGCCACGCTTAAACCTGCTGGGTCGTCGCCTTCAGAGTCCCCAGTGTTGTCTTTTTTTCCCCAGTGCGTCTGGCCGTCCCCAGTGAGTTTGTTGCTCATTGAGTTCGTCTTCTGCTCTGTGTTCGCTTTCGTTTTCGTCTGCATCTTGCGTTTTATCATTCCATCATTCTCATCATGTTAGAGTTTATGGCATGTCAGCATTAGGTCTAGTTTTGTCAATAGCATTGCATGATCATTGCATCTAAGGGCAAAATTTTCGATTATCTATATTTAAATATCTCTCACCATGACCTAATGACGATATTCATCATCCTGTCATCCGGTGACGATATTTAAATAGGGGCAACTGTTGTACCCCAAATTTTTCCCTTAGATTCATTGATTCGTTTGCATAACATATTAGGTCAATCATTCGTGCATGAATAACTTCTTTATCTAGTTTCTTGTTTGTTTGTTTCATTTATGAATACAGGTGCTGCTGTAGAAGAGTCAAGACTTGAAGACTGTGTTGTGTGGGTGTTTGTGGTGTTCTCTGTTCTTGCAAGTGTGTATGGATACCTTGAGCTTGTGTACCTCTATCCTCTGGTCCTTAAGCCACTACCAAGCCTCCCTGCCCACAGATTTCCTCAGAATTTCCCTCACAAACAAACCTTGGCCTTTATACCCACTGATATTGGAAATGACCCCTAAATATTGGTCGCTAATTGCGTAGCAGGTCGTGGTACAAGATGTTACCCCCCTCTCTGCCAGCTTCTCAAGATCCGATGGAAGTGTTTGGACTTTTAGTTCTCAAAGTGACATTCAAGACTCACACGATGTCGAGATTCATTGCCAATGTCATCCGGTCTTAGCACAAAGTTCATGCTTCAGTGCTTAAATTCAAATTCTGTCAAGGATCATAAGTTGGATTCGTGGGTTTATTATAAAGAAATCCAAGTTCATGTCGAATACAAGTTATTGGTGATGGTTACAATAAGATTCACTTTGTCATTAGGAACTTTCAAAGTTGTCATAAAGATTCAATGTGAGAATGGGTTCCAAAACACTCAAAACTATCGCGGGTCAAACATGGAAATCCATATTATCTCATCTTAAGTTATAAAAACAAGGAGTCCATTTTTTCTTGGTTTCTCACACAATTCAATTTGAATGTGTTAAGGTTCTAATTCAAATTTTACCATTTCAAGCTATCATAAAAGTTCAAGAATATCGAAGCTCGCATCATTCAAGTTAAAATTTTCTATCGTCAAGTAGGTGATAAATTGAATACATGGGTTTTGTATGTCATCCTTACAAAAAGAGTAGCAATGAGTATACAAGTGGTTGTTGACACGTTCTACAAGTTGTTCAAATTTTGACCACAAGGGATGAATTTGAATAAAACCAAAAATAGTGGTGCAGCCAGTATTAAATTTACAAAATCCAAATTCATACGGTATTTCAAAGTTTAAGAAAGTTTCAGACTTTACAAATTTGAATTCCAAACTTGAAATCCAAAGTTATTCATTTCAAGACGAGTTTATACGTTCAAACTACAAATCCATATCCAGAGGCACGTAAGTACTTGGTTGAGTATGTTGCTAAGACTTATCAAGCTTTGACTGATTTAGTAACATGTGAAAATACATTTTGCTAGTAAAGATGTTACACTGCTTTCTACCCTACTCAAGATCTAAGCTCCTACAGCTACCATTCTGTAATAAAAATTCAAGGATCCTAAGTCATAAAAGCTTATATACATAACATCATACAAATGAGCATGACTTGTGCATCTTGATACTCGAGGCGTCTACTCCTGTCGGCACAACAACCAACAACAACAATTATAGATCATCATCAGTCTTCAAATACAGTCGTTGCTTTGTCTTGGCTCGTTCGACAGCCTCAGGCAAATACAATCTTCGTGACATGAGTATGGGAGAAGCCGTGAAGGACATATTGGATTCGAATAGTCCCTACATAAATACAATCGCAGCAAGTCTTCGCTATCAATGAAATTCCTGCATACCCGGCCAACACCTCTTCTTTTTTTTTTTGACTCAGCAAACCTGCTGAAATTACAGAATGTGTTACAATTGAGGTTATAAGATTCGTCATCCACAAAATCAAGCTTTAAGTTGAAATAGGAATTTCATCATACCTAATCGAGAAGGGCGAACCAAAACAGCAACTAGTGATGACAACATTCTAGCTGTGTCGTTACCAATTTGAGTGAGCAGGTAGAGTCGCCGATTCGGTCCTCAAAGTCGGATGATACACGCAGTTCTCACTTTCTGGGTCAACTCACAGGATTTCGCCATCAACTATGGAAACAACTTACATGATGGAAACCTGTAACCCATCCAAATCGACCATCAACGTTAGCCAATATTAAAACGACGGTGGAACTCAAGATAGATTAAGGAACTTACCAGGCCACAAAACAATCACAAAAATGGAAGGCAATAGGGAAGATGAATCATGAGCTTGGCGCTTTTTGCTTCTTTGAATCCGCCGCGCAAGAAGCTCATAATGATTGGTTCCATACCGCATTTCTTGATTATAAAAACCACTGCAGTGAAAAAAAAAACATATGAGTATTAGTGCGACACATAATGCATTAAGAAGGGAATACTCCCAAGCTAATTGATAAATTCAGAACCAACAATCAGTCCTATATGACCATCACTATGGCGTTGACCCCATTTGAAACGGCAATCATCTGTGGTCGTGGATACTGATCACCAATGCAAGGAATACCAATCTCCCAATTAGGTATGATTGGCAAAGTGTTTGCGTTCATCTCAGTTTTGATGGTAAAAGAAAATTATTAGGAGAACTTACCTCAAATATGCAATCCGTACTAAGGAACCAAAGGAAAAGCAAAAGGGAATAGTCACACGAATAACACAATCACACAATCCAAACGAATCATATCTGTAACCAAACATAATTCAATCAAATATGAACTAAATCAAACTTTCCTAGCTGGCCTCAGGGTTATTTTAAGTATCAGGATTTTTTTCCGTCATTTTCAATTAAGAATGGAGGGCAACATCGTAAAAGACGTCGCCAACAGCCAATTCTTTTCCATTTGGATCAAGCAAACCACAATAATCTGATTCAAATCAAGTTTTTTTCGCTACAAATCATATCCAAACATTTCAAGATACCATTTCCAAACTTTCCAAAACCAACATATCTTTCCATAACAGCGCATCAGACAGAAAGTCGATCTCAATTTTGAAAATCACAATTTCATCACGGTCATAAATTCCCAAAAGCTTCCAAATCAAGAAAACAGTATCAGACAGCAATTAAGCATTTCCAAAACAATTCTAGACATTGATTCAAACTTCCCAAAACAATTCTAGACAGCATTAAGAGGTTTTCAAAACCAATTATTCATCATTGACCGCTATAAAAGGGACCTATTTCCATCAGAAGAAGGGAAGGAGGAGGAGAAAACCCATACGAGAAAGAGAGAAATCACAAAATCATTTTTTCCAAACCCAAAAAACCCAGAGATCAGAAGAACGTCAAGTTCGTCATCATCTCTAAACTACGCCAACAGACGGAGCTAACGTCTAAATCACAAGAGGCTATCGCACAGAGATAAGCAGCACAAAAGGTAAAAGGAGAGGAAAAGATTCTTCCCTGACGGAGTCGCGAAGTCCTTTCCGTCGTCGCCGGCCCTTTTGTTTTCTTTTTTTTCTTTTCTTTCTCGTTTTCCTTTAACCTTGTAAATGTAATCCGCAAAGATGTAATGAGAATGATGGGGTATCGGGTATGATTGGGGCTAGGGTAGACTCAGGATTTGTGTTTGTTTTGTTTCGTTCGACCGATCGAGAGAGGAGATGTTGATCGAGAGGGAGAGCGATAGGAATAGCGGCGGCGTTTAGGGTTTCAAGCTTTGTTCTTCCTTTTGAGAGAAGAGAGGGTGACGAGAGAGAAGAGATGGAGAGGTAAGAGCTCGTACGCGTTTCATCTTCCTTTTCCCTTTTTTTTTTGTTAGTTAAAACCTTTTTTAAAAACCATGTTTAAAATCTTTTGTAACTAAAATAATTTCTTTTAATAATTACCGTTAAAACTTTTTAATAATTAAATTAACAGAACTTTTTTTCTTTTATAATGATTAAGTTATTTTTATAATAATAGTTAAGTTTATAAGATGATTAATTTAAAACCTTTTTTTTATAATATTGAAGTTCGACCTTTTTATAACACTTAATTCAAAACCTTTTATCAATAAACCTTAAAATCAACTTTTTCGTAATAAACCTTTACTCCAAAATTAACCTTTTTTAAAAAAAAAAATCTTTCATAAATAAACCTCTAACTTCAAGTTAATAAGGACCTAAAAAACAAATCCTAAGAATAATCCTCAGAATAAAAATAACACCCTTTAACTCTTATAATAAAACATTGTATAATTAAAACTCTTTTATCTAAAAGAAACTTTTTTTTCATTTAAAATAAAAACCTTTAACTTTTGGTAATAATCTTTAAGCATAACTCTCAAGATAAAAATAAAATTAACCTTTTCTCCATAAACCTTAAAAATTAACTTTTTATCCTTACCCTTAAAATTAAATCAACTCGTTCGATCCCCAACGTGAGTGAATCGCTTGCTGTATGCCATTTTATATTTTGCTTGCTATATGTTTATATCGATGCATGTTTACTATGTCAAAACCTTTTCAAAAATACTAAAAAAACTCTCGATCCAACGTCGAGCCAATTTTATACCTATGTAAGTCGAGTGCCTTCGGGCCTCGCATTCAACCTTTTCGGTCACTATACACATTAACTAGCCCACTTTGCTAGTGCGCACAAAATAATCAGTTAGTTGGGTCCCTCGACATTCCAAAGGAAAGGTTATTTATAATTGACTAAACCGTCATAGGACTAACCTTTAGAACCCTTGGCCATAGGATTCGGAGTCGCCGTACTCCACGTCTCGCCGTAGACACTTAGAATCTTAGCCTTAGGATCGGAGTCGCCGTACTCCAAGTAAATGCTCCGCCGCGAACATTTACAATCCTACCCCTCTTAAACCAACCTACAACTTTAGAGTCGCCGCACTCTATGTAAGGTCTTGCCCAAGACTTTACTTCCCCTTGGAACCTTGACCACATCAAGAAGTTCCTCTTTTCAGAACTACGCATACTCTGATTCTACACCCGAGGATACGTAGGCGTAAGGTGCGATACCTTATCGAGTATACTTAGATACTAACCCCTAGGGTTCAACCTTTAGCATAGCACCCTTAGCAAGCGAATGAGAGATAACATAATACTAACGAGAGGTTCCCGTAGAGTACTACGGACGTTTAGGATGCTAATACCTTCCCTAGGCGTAACCAACCCCCGAACCTTAGATCTTTAGGTTTTTTTCGCTTTTGAACCTTTCCTTTGGATAAATCAAAGACGGTGGTGAACATTTAAAGAAATGTGATCCTAGTTCATTAATAACTATGGTATCCAATTCTCACCGCAACAATGCCAAAATACATTAATCTCAAGTTGGAAGATCCCTTGGCTTTTTGACTCAGCTTTACAAGTTGGATCAGTTGGATTAGGATCAGATTAGATGACTGTGGCATAGGGATCATTAGTCTTTGGTTCAAAATCATGCGAAGCAAGCAAACATGCAAACTAGTTTTTCATGACAGCCTTGCCATGGTGTGTTGCAGCGGCCATAATTCTTGGCTCAAGCTGAGTTGTTTCATGCCAATAAGTTCCTTGGATTGTAGGTAACATGCACAACAACTTTGATGTTTATGTCTTGAATTGATTCAACTTGCAACTGTGTGAAAAAATGCCCCAAGTTTTGGTGTTTTCAACAAAATCTGTCTTGGATAGAATTTTGTCTAAGTGTTGGAAAAGATGCATTTTCATGTTTTTAGTGATTTTGATCCAACCATAACTCAGAATCCATGAAGAATTAGAATGAGATGTAGTTGAAGCTTTTGTAGTATGCCATGAGAGCTACAAATCCAGATTTGGACCATCTAAAATGGTTGCTTGGATCTCAAGTTATGATCCTTGAAAGTTGGTACCCTAGCCACTTTGTTCCATAACTTAGAAAAATTCTACGTTTTTATGGTTACCCCTTTTACAAGTTATCCCACTTTCTTTGATTTTTCTTGATGAATGATGATCCAAATCACACATTAACATCATTTTAGGATCAAGGAACCATAATTGTGAAAAATCTCAAAAAGTTAAACTTGACTTTTGTGCACAGTTGACTTTTTATCAAATGAATTCCAAACTGTGCGATCCTTTATGAAATCAAGTCCTTGACCTAAATCAAACTTAATGTATGGATTCCATAGGTGTTATAGGGTGTATTGAATCATGTCCCAAGGTTTGGGAGCATGTCTTGGTCAAAAGTCAAAGGTACAGTTGACTTTTCCCTCGAAACCCTAATTGTGGTCCTGATGAAATTGAAACTTGTGAATCAAGTTTATTGGATCAATCCATTGTTGTAAATGGATCAATATAGTTTATTGGAGACCCTCAAATCATGTCTTGAGGTCTTGGCTCATGTTTTGTCTCAAAAGTCAACTTAGGGGTGAATTAGGTCAAGAAACCCTAATTCCTGATTTTTTATGAATGCTTCCCCTGAGGTAAAATTGTCTTGATGCTTGGGTCCATGAAGTACCTTGGAGTATCTTAAGTTATACTTTGAAGCATTGGCTCATGCCCAGAGGAAAACCCTAATTTGGTGACACTGGCGATCTTGAGGCTTGATCCACTTGGAATGCTTCAACCTTGTGCTTGATTCTTGATGTGGGAGTCCTCTTGATCCTTTATGGGATGTTTGAGAGGTTAGAAAAGTTGAAGATCATGTCATTTCTTGATTGATCCTTGGCCTAAGGGCTTTGAGAGGGCTTAAAATCCTAAACTTTGTTGTTGTGAATGCTCACCCATCTTTGGGGAGACTAATGAGGTATGATGGTCCATCCATATTGTGATGATGATTTGCACAATGATGGGAATATTAGTGGTTAAAATTTGGGGTTTGACAGATGCACCTATTTAATCTTCTTGGACCCGAAGGTGTGAATGGCGAAGGTATTCTGGCATTCGGGGTACAAGAGGATTATATATCGGAATACCCAAAATTTTGATGATGGTTATGAATGACAGTTTGCTCATCCCTCTTCTTTTGCTAAGCAATGTTACTTAGAAAAAGTAAAAACTTCCCCTCGATCCTGGTTTTTAGCCAAATAACTGGTCTAAGTTTGTTTTGTCAATAAACTTCCCCTCGATCTCGGTTTCCTACCAAGGAACTGGTCTCAGTTTCTGATATAAACTTCCCCTCAATCTTGGTTTTTAGCCACGGAACTGGTCTCAGTTTCTGATATAAACTTCGCCTTGATCCTGGTTTTTAGCCACGGAACTGGTCTCAACTTCTGATATAAACGTCCCCTAGATCCTGGTTTCCTACCAAGGAGTTGGTCTCAGTTTCTTTTGTCAATAAACTTTCTTGACAAGGGACGCTGTTCGTAGCGGTTTTTCTCAAACTTCTCGCCGAATTTTCCTGGGCAGATGCCATTTGACGGAAAAAGTTTTGATGTCAGACTTGCTGGGGAACCCATTCGTCTGAGTTGTAGAGGTGCACAAACTTCTCTGTTTGGAGACGCCATTTGTTGACTTTACTGGGGAAAACGAGTCTCTTGAGAAACTGTTTCCTGTTTGGGGATATTACGTCATACTTTTCTCGAGGTCTTCTCGGAGAAATGCCATGTGATGTAATCCAATTTGGAGGTGCTGATGACCTTATTTACATTGACTTTCTGGAGAAAAGAACTAATGTGTTGCTGAATGTCTTTAGTTGCGAGGCTTTCTCTGGGGATTTTCCTTAATCCGGGAAATCAAATATATCATCTTCCATGGAGAAGAGTGACGTTTGTCGAAAGTATTCTTTCTTTTCATAGGTTCAAGTTATCAAAGTGGTCGAGGACCGTCTCCATCTAGAAATAAACTGGGGATAGATGGCTTAGCTGACTTGCTTCCCGACGAGGAAAAAATGGTCAACTTGATTTGAGAGGACTTTTATCACTAGGGGATAAGACCGACCAGAGTGATAGTGATGCAATATGAATATGAATGCAAATGCATGATGTATGTATGTTTATGCTGACAAAACTGACACGACATACAGACTAGTGAGTGAACACGACTGGATACTCGACCACTGCTGGGAACGAGGAAGTATCTTTGGTTCAAGATAGCAATTCTGCCTTGTTTAGGAGAAAAAGTTCCTGCGGGGAACAACGTTGGTCGGGCTTAGGAGGTAAGAACTCTGCCGGCGATATCTGATGGGGGAATCACATCTGATACAGCTGATCCTTTATTCAGGCGTACTAGTTTAGAAAGAGTACTTTGATTCTGCACTTTGAAGCTCAATTGCTTTCGGAGAAGCGATCGATGTTCTTTCGATGTTCAAGAGTAAAAAGAATTGCCATCTTTATTTTAAAAGCAGAAAAATTTGACAAGTAAATTCATTTTTGTTTTATTTCAAGAATCGTTGATCACGTTAAAAAAAACATCATTCTGTAAAGCTAAAACAAATAAGAATTGCAAACAAAAGCACTATGGCTCAAATTTTATTGATAGGATGGAAATCAACCAAACGCGTGATTCCATGGAGTATTTACAAAGTTTAGAAAATGGTAATTTAAGGGAACATGGCTACATTGAAACATAACGACCACTATACTTCTACCAACTTTGAATTCTGGATATCTTGAGCTTCCGTCGAAGATGAGCTTGACTGGAGTTTCCTTGATGGATGGCAGGATTGCTGAGGAGTTGAACTGATCAGACGTAGTTACTTGCCATTAATCCCTAACTTTTTCCTGGATTGTACTTTGAGATTTCCAATCCACCGGGATGATTTTTTTTATTATGTCTCTAATTTTTGCCTGGACCGCCCTTTCGGGTTTTCAATCCACCGAGACTTTTTTTTTTTAGTTTTTATTTAGGAGAAGTATTTCTTGACTACATCAATATTCGTGGGGTAGGCAAACTCCTCTCCATCCATAGTTGCGAGTCTCAAGGCGCTGCCTGAGAAAGCTTTCTTGACCACATAGAGGCCGTCATAATTCGGAGTCAATTTTCCCCGAGAATCAGTGAGAAATAATTGTATCTTCTTGAGCACGAGGTCTCCTTTTCTGAAGACGCGAGGTCTGACCTTTTTGTCAAACGCCTTCTTCATTCTTTGCTGATACAACTGACCATGGCATAGAGCCTTTATTCTATTTTCCTCGATCAGATTCAGTTCTTCGTGCCGACTTTGACACCATTCAGCTTCTTTCAGCTTAGCTTCCATCAATACCTGGATTGATGGGATCTCTACTTCTATGGGGAGCACTGCTTCCATGCCATACACTAGAGAGAAAGGGGTTGCCCCTGTTGAAGTGCAGACAGATGTGCGGTAACCGTGAAGGGCAAAGGGTAGCATCTCGTGCCAGTCTTTGTAGGTTACAACCATCTTCTGAACGATTCTCTTAATGTTCTGTTAGCCGCTTCTACCGCTCCGTTCATCTTAGGTCGGTAGGGAGATGAGTTATGGTGTTAGATCTTGAACTCAACGCACAACTCTTTCATCATTTTATTGTTCAAGTTAGATCTATTATCCTAATGATCTGGCTTGGAACACCATAACGACAGATGAGATTATTTTTTATAAATCGGACCACTACTTATCGGGTCACATTAGTGTACGACGCTGCTTCGACCCACTTGGTGAAGTAGTCAATGGCTACCAGGATGAACCGATGTCCGTTTGAAGCCTTTGGTTTAATCATACCAATCATGTCGATTCCCCATATGGAAAAAGGCCATGGGGAAGAGAGAACTTTGAGAGGCGTTGGTGGTACATGGATTTTGTCTGCGTATATCTAACACTTGTGACACCTCCTCATGTACTTGTAGCAATCGGATTCCATTGTCAGTCAATAGTACCCTGCTCTTAGAATTTTTCTCCCCATTGTGTGTTCATTGGCATGAGTGCCAAAGGATCCTTCATGAATTTCTTTCATCAACATGTCTGTTTCTGGTCTGTCTACGCATCGGAGCAAGACCATGTCAAATTTTCTTTTATAGAGTGTGTCACCGCTCAGGAAGAAGCTGCATGCTAGCCTTCTGAGGGTTTTTCTATCTTTTCTGGATTCCCCAGGTGGGTACTATTTTTTCTGAAGGAAGCACTTGATGTCGTGATACCACGGTTTGTCGTCTATGACTGCTTCAATTGTGAAGATGTAAGCGGGCCTTTCAAGGCGCATTATGTTGATCTTAGGTAAGTCGTTCCATTGACCTACACTAATCATGGAAGAGAGAGTGGCTAATGCATCAGCCATGTGATTCTCTTCACGAGGGATATGATGAAACTCGATTCGGTTGAAGAATGGTAACAATCTTCTCGCGTAATCTTTATAAGGAATCAGTCCTAATTGGTATATGTTCCAATCTCTTTTGATCTGATTGGTAACCAGGGTTGAGTCGCCATATACATCCAAGCTCTTGATCCTTAAGTCGATCGCTTCTTTGAGACCTATGATACAAGCTTCGTATTCGGCCTCGTTGTTTGTATACTTGAATGTCAGTCGGGCGGTGAAAGGAATGTGGGTACCCTGAGGTGTTATAATGATTGCCCCAATTCTGTTTCCGTAATGATTGACAGCTCTGTCAAAGATTAGTCCCCATTGGGAACCAGGTTCTGGCCCTTCACTGGGTAGCGTTTCATCGCAACCTTTCATTTTCAAGTACATGGTATCTTCGTCTAGGAAGTCAAATCCGACTGATTCCTGATCGTCAATCGGTTGATGAGCCAAATGATCGACTAAAACACTTCCTTTAACGGCTTTCTGAGCGTGGGACTCGATGTCGTATTCTGATAACAACATCTGCCAATGGGTTATCCTTCCCGTGAGAGCAGGTTTTTCAAAGACATACTTGATTGGAGCCATTTCGGAGATTAACCAAGTAGTGTGACGAATCATATATTGGCAAAGACGTTTGGCTGCCCAAGCCAGAGCACATCAAGTTTTTTCGAGCATAGTGTACCGAGTTTCACAGTCTGTGAATTTCCTGCTCAAATTGTAGATGGCAGACTCTTTTCTTTTTGTTTCGTCTTGTTGGCCAAGTACACAACCCATGGAGTCTTCCAAGACTGTTAAGTAGATGATCAGTGGTCTTCCTTCCACTGGAGGTGATAGAATCGGTGGGTTCAACAAGTATTCCTTGATACTGTCGAAGGCGGTTTGGCAGTCTTCTGTCCAAATGCAGTCCTGATTCTTTTTTAGTAATTTGAAGATTGGCGCGCATGTTGCGATCATGAGGAATATGAATTTTGAAATGTAATTCAAACATCCCAGGAATCCTCTGACTTGTTTTTCAGTCTTTGGAGAAGGCATTTCTTGAATGGCCTTGACTTTGTTAGGATCAACCTCAATTCCTTTATGGCTGACAATGAACCCTAAAAATTTCCCTGAACGGACACCGAAGGTGCATTTGTTGGGATTCAAGTAGAGTTTGTACTTTCTCAGACGCTCGAACAATTTTGACAGGTGGGTCACATGCTCCTCCTCTGTCTTAGATTTGGCAATCATATCATTGACATATACCTCGATTTCTTTGTGTATCATGTCATGAAATAGAGTAGTCATGGCCCTTTGATAGGTTGCCCCGGCGTTCTTCAAACCGAACGGCATTACCTTGTAACAAAAGGTGCCCCATGGGGTAATGAATGAAGTTTTCTCCATGTCTTTCGGCACCATTTTTATCTGATTATAGCCCGAGAATCCATCCATGAAGGAGAAGACTTTGAATTTTGTTGTACTATTTACCAGTATGTTAATGTGTGGTAAGGGAAAGTCATCCTTTGGACTGGCCTTGCTCAGATCCCTGTAGTCTACACACATTCGTACCTTTCCATCCTTTTTCGGAACTGGTACTATGTTTGCTAACCATTGAGGATATTCCAATGTGGCGAGGAAACCCGCGTCAATATGTTTCTGTACTTCCTCCTTGATTTTGATGGCCATGTCTGGGTGAGTCCGTCCCAACCTTTGTTTCACCGGCGGACATTCTGATCTTAACGGTAGATGATGTTCCACGATGCTGGTATCCAACTCTGGCATGTCCTGATAGGACCAAGCGAATACATCGGGAAACTCTTTGAGAAGCTTTGTTAAACCTTCTTTGATAGTCAGACCCAACAGTACCCCAATCTTTTCTTTCTTCTTCTGAACTCAAGTTGACTGTTTCTAATGGCTCTTTGTGAGGTTCAATGGAATTTTCCTCTTGTCTGAGTAATTGGGAGATCTCTTCTGGAATTTCTTCTTCAGCCTCAAATACCGGGAATTCAAAGTTGGGAGAAGGCATTGGATCGTATGTTTCAATGGGGTTTAAAACAAGCAATCAGCATGACATGATGATTTATTTTTAGAAGAGATAGAGAGAATGCAAGAGTGTGTGCAATGTATTTTCTTTTGAAAACTGCTTGTTTATTGTTATTGATTATTTTTTTAGGATTACCATTTTCAAAAAAAGCGAAAAGTGAAAACAACAATAAATGCGGAAATTATAGAACGACGTTATTTTATTTATGATCTTGTCGATTCTTGAAACTATAGCCCTATAAAACAAAACTCTGTCGCTTTGGGCAAAGCGAAGAGGTACATTTACAGAAAGTGAGCCCTATCAAAACATCTGTTTCACCTGGGCAGGGTGAAAGGTTAAAGACGGCAATTACTTAGACTTATGAACGACTTTCGTAACATCAACAACAACCCATTGGAAGCGAACTCCTCGGTGAATCACAAAGTCTGGTACCTTCTTTCTTGGTTTGTCCTCATAAATGACGCTGATTTCTGGGGGAGCAGGATTGTTGGAATCTGTCTCCCAGGCAGAGTTGTC
Organism: Lathyrus tuberosus; assembly: GCA_022829125.1. Lineage (NCBI taxonomy): Eukaryota > Viridiplantae > Streptophyta > Magnoliopsida > Fabales > Fabaceae > Lathyrus > Lathyrus tuberosus. Next base: position 1,836,450 of record JALAZF010000622.1, on the reverse strand, counting down.
GTAGGAGGATTCCTCTATTGTATTTTGCATAGTATTTGTACTCTCAGACAGATCTCCCCATCCAGTTGGCTGGATGTCTTTGAGCCTGATACGAGAGATTTCAGGAGCGGTGTACTTGACCAAGTAGTCGTACTTTCCACTCGGTTATCCTAGGGTGTCCCATACTTCTTTGGAACTGGAGGAATCATCCCTCTCGATGACGTTGACCTCGGGAAAAGCATAGTTGATGAATTCTAGTCCTGCAAGCTTTGCAAATTCATCGCCATGCTGGATATTTTCTGAATGCCCTGAGTGTTGATCCCATGATGTGGTGGCGACGCAGATATTATTTTCAATGATGCTCAGCTATTATTCATTGTTCGGCTGATTCTCTTGCCCCGAGTCTCCTGGGTACGGCTGCCAGATAGGCAGGCCATCCATTGGGCCATAATAGTCGTGGTCAAAGTTGTCTCTCATTAGAGTGTCCTCCTCTAATGAGTTTGGTAGAGTACGACATCCTTCCGAATCACAATCTCCGTATACCATTTTGATGTCTGATCTTGGTATATATCTCGGACCCTGCATGGGGAAACAGAATGGCGTAGGCGCTTCTTCCTGAGACATATAACTGTCCTCGTTGAGATAAGACTTCCACTCTTCATCTGTATCATAGGAGTCACCCTCGTTGATGGTATGTACTTCTTGAGACACCGGGTGGAGGAAACCTCCACTGTGGAAGAAGTCCTGAATGGGATGAAAACTTTCATCGTTAGCAGCTGTCTGGGTACAGGTTGAAGAAAAACCAAGACCCTTCTTTGTTTTGTTATTAGTAGGAATGACAAGCTGTCCCCATCCCTTTGCATTGTTACTTTTGATCAACGGGAGAGCATCTTTGTATGAGGAAATCGAGGTTCCTTTCTCTGATTGATTCTCATTGCTCACGACAGTGCCTGGAACTGAGTTCCAACAACCTCCTATGGTTCTACACAAGTGGACGATGATAGGTTACTCACCATCAAGGCTTGTTCTCCACAGACTGTGACGAGTTGGTCGTTCTTAACAAACTTCAATTTCTGGTGAAGTGTTCAAGTGACTGCCCCAGCCCCATGTATCCAAGATCTTCCCAACAAACAGCTGTATGTTGCTCGGATGTCCATGACCTGGAAAGTGACTTGGAAAGTGTGAGGACCGATAGTTATGGGAAGGTCGACTTCGCCGATAACTATTTTTCGGGATCCGTCAAATGCTTTGACGACGACCTCACTGCCTCTCATCGGAGATCCTTTAAATGATAGTCACATTAAAGTGGACTTCGACATAACGTTGAGAGCTGATCCAGTATCTACCAGTACGCTAGCTAAAGCATCGTCCTGGCAGTTAACTGTAATATTGAGCGCCATGTTGTGACTTTTGCCTTCTTCTGGAAATTCATCATCACTAAACCCCAAATTATTGCAGGAAGTGATGTTATAGACGATGCTGTCGAATTGTCTGATTGTTACATCCTGTTCCACAAAGGCTTGCTCTAAGACTTTCTGTAGAGCCTCTCGGTGGGCTTCGGAACTGAGTAATAGAGACATCACATATATTTTTGAAGGAGTTTGCAATAGTTGATCAACAATGTTGTATTCACTCCTTTGGATGAGCTTCAGCATCTCATCATTGTTCTTTGAAAGGTCGGGATCACAAGATTGACTGACTGGTTGATAAGGAACCTGTGTTTGAGATTCCTTTTCTTTGTCGGGCTCTCCAACTCCTCTGTTGAAGATCCGACCGCTCCGTGTTACCCGACTGATGTATGCAATATTCACGGCAGAGGGTAATGGAGCTTCTTTTCCATTCTCAATTGTTGTAGCACCGTATTTGTAAGGGATAGCCTTAGTTGATTCATACGGTAGTGGTCCCGACAGATAAATAACTACATGAGCCTTCTGATTTATCTGACCATTATAAGTAATTTCAATCAGTTCCTGGTTAGGAACTTTTGATTCATCAAGTAAAGGGATGATGGTACAAACATCCTTGGTCCTCTTATGATCAGAGGTTACGACAACATCATTGATCTGATCAGCGAAGTAGTGTGGCATTAAATTGATTGACCCAGAACCTTGACACGGTTGAATCTCTTTTTGATCCAACTGACTATGAAGGGCTGCTCGTACGAGGTAACATCCTTGATTATCTTCCGAGCAAACTCTACAGCGCTCGTAGTTGTGTGGTGGCACCCGACCACGTCCGCTTTGAATGCAATGTAACCTCACTAGATTTGTCTCCATAGATCGAACATTCTGACTTTGATGTCTAGCGGGGTTCCCATTAATCATGCTGACTTATTGCGTGTCTTCGTCTAGATAGATCGGAAGCCACCAATGGTTTAACAAGTGTTGCAAAGTCCTTTGAACGAGAGCATATCCTTGGTTGCTCTCACGGCATACTGTACAGTTCTGATAATTATGCGAAGTCAGAAAACCGAGCTAGACTTGCTTAGTGTGTAACTCCACCAAGATGGTATTCATCAAACGAATATCGAAGATTTGAATCATGTTGACTTGATAAGGATTCCTATCATGGTAGTCCTGGATCCATCCAAGATCCACCTAATGCTGGAGGGCCTCTTGTATAAAAGAGCATCCCTGGTTATTTACCGAGCAAGTCAGACAGGAATTGTAATCGTGCCGCGGCAGATTATGATACTGCCTTTGCCTTGAGTGCATTGCCACCAAATTGACATTCATCGCACGGATGTCGTGGTTTTGAATGATGTTGGAATTCGTATAAGTCATGTTGACTCCACGAATTCGGTGCTCTTGGATCCAACCGAGATCCAATTGTTCCTGTAGAGCTAATTGCCCCACAGAACATCCTTGATTGTCTTTAGAACAGATATCACACTGATGATAGTTGTGTGCTGGTACGTGACCATATCTGCTCTGTCTGCGATGCATCTTGACCAGGTTGGCACTTAATAAGAGTACATCGTGAATTTGATAACTGTTGTTAGACTCTCCCTCTATCAAATTTACTGCAGCTTTCTCGTGCTGAGGCAACGGGTTTGTCTGCACATTTGGATTTGTATCCTTGAAGGATAAGACCCCGCTCTGGACGAGCTTTTGCACATCGGATTTGAAACTGAGACAGTTCTCTATGTTGTACCCTGGTCCTCCTTGATGGTAAGGACAAGTCTGATCCGCTTTGAACCAAAAAGGCAGATTTTCCGGAATCGCAAGAGGAGCCCTGGTTTGGACATGCCCCTTTACCATTAGTAACGGAAACAGTTCTGCGTACAACATTGGTATAGGGTCAAACCCTGGCGGTCGCGTTGTACGGTTGTTATTGTATTGAGAACGAGCCTGCTGAAGAGGTTGTTGTGTCCTTTGCTGATATTGTTGTAGATTAGGTTGGCTTTGAGCAACCTGAGGTTGATACGTAGGAACCGGCGCAGGGTTAATAGCAGGAGTTATAGCTGCTACTGGTTGGTACCATCGCCTTTGCTTTCCGAGAGAGATATTACCGATATCTTGCTCCTTTTTCTTAGGGAGAGCACTACCATATCTTTTGGTACTGCTTGATGGTCCAGTATCTTTAACTAAACATCCTTCTCGGACCGCTTCCTTAAGACGAACTCCCATGCCGACCATTTCAGTGAAGTCGTTGGGCGCACTGGCGACCATTCTGTCATAGTAAAATGCGCTCAAAGTTTTCAAGAAGATCTTTGTCATCTCCTTTTCCTCAAGAGGTGGACAAATCTGAGCGGAGATTTCACGTAATCTCTGAGCATATTCCTTAAAGGTTTCCTTATCCTTCTACGACATGGCTCTAAGTTGATCTTTGTCTGGTGCCATGTCTAGGTTATACTTTTATTGTTGAACAAAGGCAGCGCCAAGATCTCTGAAAGTTACGATCTTAGTTCGGTTTAAACCCATGTACCATTTTAGTGCAGCACCGGTTAAACTATCCTGAAAATAGTGGATCAGTAGCTGTTGGTTCTCTGTCTGTGTTGACATCCTCCGAGCGTACATCACCAAGTGGCTTTGAGGGCAAGAGTTACCCTTGTACTTCTCAAATTCAGGCACTTTGAACTTGTGCGGAACTTTCACATTGGGGACCAAACAAAGGTCTGCGGCATCCTTTCCAAATAGATCCTGACCGCGAATGGTTTGCAGTTCTTTCTGCATCTCCAGGAACAGTTCTTGGAACTCCTTCATTCTGTTGTCCATACTTTCATTTCCACCAGAAGGTATCTGTGGAATCTGTCCTTTCAGGATAGTGTGTACCACGGGTGGTGGTATAGTCATTACGGCAGTGACTCTTGGTGCCTCCCGAAGTTTGTAACCTTCAGGAGTTATTGTCATTCCCCTGGCATTTTTGCTTTCCTGAAGTTTGTAACCTTTAGGCCCAACGGCTCCTGCTGCAGTTTCTGGATCTTCAGTGATCGGCAGAATATATCCTTCCGGGATATAATTGATAGGCATGCCCCAGAGACGATCTTTAGGCATGGTGTACCGAGGATCAATCTTTCCCACTATAGGCGTTGATGTAATCTCTAAGATCACAGTCCGTTGTATCTGAGCTGCTGCCAGAGCTTGCATGTCATTGTGAAGCTTCTTCAGATCCTCTCTTAGAGCGTCGATTTCTTCTCTCAGCTCTCTGTTCTCTTCCTTGAGATTAACCATTTTATTTTGTTGACTGGCCCGAGTATTGTACGAATGAGACAGTTTGAATCTAGAATTGAGACACAAACGTGAGATTCGTAGAGAAGAAGAATGCATTATGTGAGAATGATGGATGATATGCAATGATTATATTTAGTTATTATTTTGTTTAATCAAAAGAAACTTTGACAACTGGATTGCAAATATCATACAGTGGGGAAACCTCGTTTTATTGAATTCAAAGATTGTGGAATGGAAATACAATATTTTACAAAGTGTTGTAAAAGGAAATCTAAACTTATGGGTCCCGAGTCCTCTCTGAGGAGAGCTCAGGTGCTGATTCTGGTACTTTCTTTTTCTTTGACCGGGGCTCTTGGGCCGTTGTCGGGTTGTCATTCCTTTGCCAAGTGAAAGGAGCGAGCAAATTCCTTTGGTCATCTTGATTCTCTATAACATGTTGCTCTAAAATCTCGATCAGAGCATCCTTTTCTTTCAATAGTTCCTGTATTTTCTTACACTCCACATTGAGAATACGGTACTTGTTCTTCCAAGACCTCTTCTCCTGTTGAACTTTGTTGAGAGTAACCTGAAGTTTTTCTGTGTCAGACATAAAATAAAGGACAGATTCCTTTAACGGAAGAACTTCGTGACGAGGGTAAGGTATCCTCAGCTTGAGAGCTCTAGTTTGTACCCAGTGGAGATAAGGTTCCACCGAGACACAGTCTAGTTTTCCTAAAGACTCTCTCCCTTTTCTGTGAACATGTTTCCAAGCATGCACTATTTCTGTCTTTAGTGCTCTGTCGTTTTCTCCTTCCTTGAAGAAAAGACCTTCTAGATGAGCATTACGTGGAACATGCCTCATCGGGTATCCGAATTGATGACAAACTAAAACTGGATGATAATTGATTCCTCCTTTAGTCCCAATGAGGGGGACATTAAGGATGTTTCCACACCAGTCAATGATCCTGATCCTGTCATAGATTCGATTGTACCAATTTATGTCAGAGTTGGTAAGAGACATGATTCTCTGTGACCAACGCAAAGTACTCTTATGATCCTAAAATGCAGTAGACTTTGGTAAGTGAACCATTTGTATAGCAGGGGTACACATCATATGATCATTCCTCTGCTATACAAATTCCTTAAGTGTACAAAATGATAAGCATCTGCGAGCAAGGTCGATACAGGGTTTCCAATCAGAAATATCTTAATGGCATTGATATCAACGAAGTTATCAATGTTGGGAAACAGAAATAACCCGTAGGTAAGCAAAACAAAGACGCTGTCGAAAGCAGTCACGTTCCCTATACTGGCAAAGTACAGAGCTTTCTTTACCAAAAGCTTGGCTGGTAAACCTTGGATTCCACCCTTAGTGGTCATGTGAGTCCTAACTTCTGACTCGTCCAAATAAATTGCTCTTGCAATGGTTTGATTCTTTGGAATTTCTTCCAGTCCAGAAAAGGGAACGTGCTCAGTGATGGGTAAATCAGTCAGGTGATAGTACTCCTCAAGTGTTGGTGCTAGCTGATAATCCGAGAATGTGAAACAATGATAAACCAGATCGTAGAACTGAATTAGTGTAGACGGGATTCCTTCAATTACATGGACCCTTAACAGAGACAGCAGTCCACCGTACTTAGCTCTGAAAGCATCAGGGTTGGTGATCATCCTCGCCAAACCTCTTAAATCCTCTAATTTTGGAACCTTGAAAGTGTACTTGTGAGTCTCCCTTCTACCGAAATCCATAGCGCAATCTTTCTCTCTGATATTTGCAATCATTGTCTTAGTTTAATTTGAAAAAAGAGAGACTAGAAGAGAAAATTTTTCTTTGTTTTAATGTTTTTTAGATGAATGCATGAATGCAGCACACAAAAACATAGAAAAAACTTAGGGTCAAAGGTTCAGTGTCATGAAGTCAAGGCTCTACCCATCTCCAAAGGTTTATACTGGTGACTTTTTGTACCTGTCCTCAAAATCACTGACCCCTCTTGGGATAACAACAGCAGGCTGGAATCACCCGAGCGAGCTGATGTATCTTAGAGTAATCTCAAATGAGGGTAGTATTGCGTGACAACTATTTTCGATAGCTTCTGCACTACAAAATAGTAACATGGTTTCAGTCTACTAAAATCCTCAGCTTCTCAGATAACCTAATCGAACAATCTACTTTCAACAACCGAAGTCGTATAGGCATTGAATCCGCAAAGGGTATCTCCACTGATTTGATGGTCGACCGGGATCTCTTAGTTGGGAGTCACTCCCTGTAAGATTACCCTTCTAGTGCCATCACTTATCTTAGGTGTATACTCAATCTTTACAGATGCGGCATCACACAGATTCCCATTAGCAGAAAAATAAACACAGATATCAATTAGGAAAAGCAGTATATATATTTGTCCTAACATCCTAGACCTCTAGTCCTATGATCCTATACAGACAATGGATCCCCAGCAGAGTCGCCATTTTCCTGTGGAAAATGGGGACGATGCCCTAAAAATTATCCTATAAGACTCCCAAGTAGAGTCACCATTTTATTGTAGAGCGATTTTTGTCGGTGACGCGACCACCTTATCGCTGGAGTTTGGGGTTTTCCTCCTCGAGGAGGAAGGGTGCTACTTTCTGATTTCTTATTTATCCCGTGAAGCTGGAAGGGAAAAGGAAGCTATCTAAAACTAACCTTGCACGCGATTGTTTAACGGAACAAACGCTTAAAAAATATTGGGGGGTCCGGGGCCAGGTTATACAATGGGTAGTTGTCAATTACCCCTCCTATATGTGGTTATCCACAGGATATTAGCTTTAGGGTTCTACTTTGTAATTGATGGTGTTTATCTGGTAATGGGTTGGGAAAGTTTCTTGGGAAAGTGTGACAGGGAGAGTGAGTTTTTGTTGACGTTCGGGTTCTTCCCGATGTTTTTGGTAAGGTACTGGACCTAAGTTTTGATTGATGTGTGAAGGTACGGGACCTAGAGTTTTTTTATTAGTATGCTCGCTAAGACTTTGCAATCTTATGCCTACGTATTCCCGTTTAAATGAAACAAGGAAATCAGAGCAATCGTACTTCCTCCTATTCTAAGGGAGGAAAAAGATGTTTTGATGTCTTGTTCAAAGCCCAAGATTGAAGCTAAAAGGTTATTTTGTGTCTTGTTCAAAGCCCAAGATTGAAGCTAAAAGGTTGACCTAGAGAGAATTTTTCATCTCTAAAAGGGATTGTTGATTTTTGTTTGCCTTGGTCAAAGCCCAAGGTTGATGCTAAGAGATTGATTGACTCGGCTAGGGGATTTCCCTATATAAAGCCCGCAAGGAGGCAGAATATGATCGACTCAACGAGAGAGCGTATATGTGTCTTCTACAAGGCCCAAGATTGAGGCTAAAAAGAGACTGACTCTATGGGGATATCATTATACAAAGCCTAAGAGGAGGCTAAAAGGGATTTTTGACTCCACCGGGGAGTTTTATATGTGTCTTGTACAAAGCCCAAGATAGAGGCTGAAATGAGAAATTTAATCGACTCTGGTGAGGATATTTTAAGTGTCTTGTACGAAGCCCAAGACGGAGGCTAAACGAATCTGACTCTGCAGGAGAGCGTTATCTATCTCATACAAAGCCCAAGATGGAGGCGAAAAAGAGTTTGACTATGTTTGGAAGTTTATCCCTCAAAGTCTAATGAAGGCTCGGAGGAATTGACTTCGCTGGGGAAAATGTTTATCCCAAGCTTATGAAGGTTTATATCTCGTACAAAGCCCAAGATAGAGGCTAAAAGGGTTTGAATTAACAAGGGAGTGCTTTAATCTATCCTGTACAAAGCCCAGGATTGTGGATGAACAAGCTGGAGAAATTAATCTACACAACTCGAGAGGAGGTTAACTCCTGCTAGGGAAATCATTATACAAAGCCTAAGAGGAGGATATTGACTCAACAAGAGAGTGTTTTTGTCTGTCTCGTACAAAGCCCGGGATAAAGACTAAAAGGGGTTGACTCAACAAGAGAGTGTTTGACTCAACAAGAGAGTCTGAAAAGTGAGTGACTCAACTAGAGAGTCTGGGATGGTGATTGACTCAACAAGAGAGTCTGACTCAACAAGAGATTCTGAAAAGGTTATATCCACTGGGGAGAATCATTTGTACAAAGCCCAAGAGGAGGCTGATTATGCGGAGGAAAGGTCATTATACAAAGCCTAAGAGGAGGTTATCTTTTACCGGGGGTTATTGAGATCCCGAGGTAGGTCCAAATTAGGAATCAACTCTTGCTGGGGATTATAGAAGAGTTGAAGTATCAGATTCCTTGAGGTTCTAATTTGAGATAGTGTTATCCAGATGATAAATTGACCCTGGTTTGGGGATTTTAGGAGAGAGACGGGGTTTTAGAACCCACAAGTTTTAACTCTTGCTGGAGATTAATCCAGAATCCGGGGTTTTTCCTATACGTTGTAGGGAACTTGAGAATGTCTTTGAGACTCAAGGGGTTTTTAGACTGTCCAAGTCTATTGGAAGAGTTTTATCTTTTGTATGATGCCCAAGAGGAGGCACGGGCATTAAGGGATGATAATCAACCCTAAAATGGCCAGAGGTTTGACACGGGAAAGATCGCTCTAGCAAAGGATGACTAAGTTCTGCCTTATACCTTTAAGAGGTCATCAGGGTCCTTGTATTAAGCCCAAGTGAAGGAATGAGAACTTATAAGAAGCCGGAGGGTCCTTTTACAACGCCCAAGAGGAGGCGGGGATGCTTTTTGGAAGCCTGTGGGTCCCCAAACCAAGAGAAGTTCAAGAAATGCAATTCACAGAGAAGAGATCATTCCAGGAAAGTTAGAGGGTTTGGAAGAAACTCAAGAGATGCTATTCACAGAGAATAGATTAACTCAGGGGAGTAGAATTTCTTTGACAATTTCTAGTGTGACAGTCTGAGAAAAGGTTCACCGAGAATACTGCCTTTCTCTTTGTTCCATATTGTTTAACCCCAAACTAATGATCAGAAAAATAGCAAGTGTACTATTTTTATCGATGTAGTAATAGTTGGGGTTATCCCCATAATCGATCTCTCGAGGACTGCGTGTAATTGTAAGTGCAGATGTTATTTCAATTAAACAAAAATGCCTTTGGGGGTTTGTTTGTTATAAAAATTATAATAACTATTGAGCAAATAAGCAGAAAGAGTAAAAATGACTTAAACAAATATGAGAAACATGCCAGGGCAAGGTGTATGAAATTCCTTATAATAATAACAATCCTTATTTTTCAAAATCATCGCTTAAACCAATCATTACCGGCTCTTAAGAATATTTCTCTCTAATCCCTTAGTAGAAAAACCTTTGGTATTCTCCCTATACCCCTATTCCTTAGCGGTATAGAAAGAATGCCAAACACTTATTTTTATCAAAAGCTTTACGGTTACTATAGGGTATCCCTATTCCTAGGTGATATTTACTATAATATTATCGTATAAAAAGCGTTAACAGTGGTTTGTCCGACCTAAGGTTAACCGTAAATCAAATCCTATTTTTAAATATGAACAAGCATTAAGAACATTATACGATAAACATGATTATGATAAAGCAGTGAAATTTCTATTGCAAAAGGAAAATCAGTCAGGTGAATCAGTCAGGTGATAGTACTCCTCAAGTGTTGGTGCTAGCTGATAATCCGGGAATGTGAAACAATGATAAACCAGATCGTAGAACTGAATTAGTGTAGGCGAGATTCCTTCAATTACATGGACCTTTAACAGAGACAGCAGTCCACCGTACTTAGCTCTGAAAGCATCAGGGTTGGTGATCATCCTCGCCAAACCTCTTAAATCCTCTAATTTTGGAACCTTGAAAGTGTACTTGTGAGTCTCCCTTCTACCGAAATCCACAGCGCAATCTTTCTCTCTGATATTTGCAATCATTGTCTTAGTTTAATTTGAAAAAAGAGAGACTAGAAGAGAAAATTTTTCTTTATTTTAATGTTTTTTAGATGAATGCATGAATGCAGCACACAAAAACATAGAAAAAACTTGGGGTCAAAGGTTCAGTGTCATGAAGTCAAGGCTCTACCCATCTCCAAAGGTTTATACTGGTGACTTTTTGTACCTGTCCTCAAAATCACTGACCCCTCTTGGGATAACAACAGCAGGCTGGAATCACCCGAGCGAGCTGATGTATCTTAGAGTAATCTCAAATGAGGGTAGTATCGCGTGACAACTATTTTCGATAGCTTCTGCACTACAAAATAGTAACATGGTTTCAGTCTACTAAAATCCTCAGCTTCTCAGATAACCTAATCGAACAATCTACTTTCAACAACCGAAGTCGTATAGGCATTGAATCCGCAAAGGGTATCTCCACTGATTTGATGGTCGACCGGGATCTCTTATTTGGGAGTCACTCCCTGTAAGATTACCCTTCTAGTGCCATCACTTATCTTAGGTGTATACTCAATCTTTACAGATGCGGCATCACACAGATTCCCATTAGCAGAAAAATAAACACAGATATCAATTAGGAAAAGCAGTATATATATTTGTCCTAACATCCTAGACCTCTAGTCCTATGATCCTATACAGACAATGGATCCCCAGCAGAGTCGCCATTTTCCTGTGGAAAATGGGGACGATGCCCTAAAAATTATCCTATAAGACTCCCAAGTAGAGTCACCATTTTATTGTAGAGCGATTTTTGTCGGTGACGCGACCACCTTATCGCTGGAGTTTGGGGTTTTCCTCCTCGAGGAGGAAGGGTGCTACTTTCTGATTTCTTATTTATCCCGTGAAGCTGGAAGGGAAAAGGAAGCTATCTAAAACTAACCTTGCATGCGATTGTTTAACGGAACAAACGCTTAAAAAATATTGGGGGGTCCGGGGCCAGGTTATACAATGGGTAGTTGTCAATTACCCCTCCTATATGTGGTTATCCACAGGATATTAGCTTTAGGGTTCTACTTTGTAATTGATGGTGTTTATCTGGTAATGGGTTGGGAAAGTTTCTTGGGAAAGTGTGACAGGGAGAGTGAGTTTTTGTTGACGTTCGGGTTCTTCCCGATGTTTTTGGTAAGGTACTGGACCTAAGTTTTGATTGATGTGTGAAGGTACGGGACCTAGAGTTTTTTTATTAGTATGCTCGCTAAGACTTTGCAATCTTATGCCTACGTATTCCCGTTTAAATGAAACAAGGAAATCAGAGCAATCGTACTTCCTCCTATTCTAAGGGAGGAAAAAGATGTTTTGATGTCTTGTTCAAAGCCCAAGATTGAAGCTAAAAGGTTATTTTGTGTCTTGTTCAAAGCCCAAGATTGAAGCTAAAAGGTTGACCTAGAGAGAATTTTTCATCTCTAAAAGGGATTGTTGATTTTTGTGTGCCTTGGTCAAAGCCCAAGGTTGATGCTAAGAGATTGATTGACTCGGCTAGGGGATTTCCCTATATAAAGCCCGCAAGGAGGCAGAATATGATCGACTCAACGAGAGAGCGTATATGTGTCTTCTACAAGGCCCAAGATTGAGGCTAAAAAGAGACTGACTCTATGGGGATATCATTATACAAAGCCTAAGAGGAGGCTAAAAGGGATTTTTGACTCCACCGGGGAGTTTTATATGTGTCTTGTACAAAGCCCAAGATAGAGGCTGAAATGAGAAATTTAATCGACTCTGGTGAGGATATTTTAAGTGTCTTGTACGAAGCCCAAGACGGAGGCTAAACGAATCTGACTCTGCAGGAGAGCGTTATCTATCTCATACAAAGCCCAAGATGGAGGCGAAAAAGAGTTTGATTATGTTTGGAAGTTTATCCCTCAAAGTCTAATGAAGGCTCGGAGGAATTGACTTCGCTGGGGAAAATGTTTATCACAAGCTTATGAAGGTTTATATCTCGTACAAAGCCCAAGATAGAGGCTAAAAGGGTTTGAATTAACAAGGGAGTGCTTTAATCTATCCTGTACAAAGCCCAGGATTGTGGATGAACAAGCTGGAGAAATTAATCTACACAACTCGAGAGGAGGTTAACTCCTGCTAGGGAAATCATTATACAAAGCCTAAGAGGAGGATATTGACTCAACAAGAGAGTGTTTTTGTCTGTCTCGTACAAAGCCCGGGATAAAGACTAAAAGGGGTTGACTCAACAAGAGAGTGTTTGACTCAACAAGAGAGTCTGAAAAATGAGTGACTCAACTAGAGAGTCTGGGACGGTGATTGACTCAACAAGAGAGTCTGACTCAACAAGAGATTCTGAAAAGGTTATCTCCACTGGGGAGAATCATTTGTACAAAGCCCAAGAGGAGGCTGATTATGCGGAGGAAAGGTCATTATACAAAGCCTAAGAGGAGGTTATCTTTTACCGGGGGTTATTGAGATCCCGAGGTAGGTCCAAATTAGGAATCAACTCTTGCTGGGGATTATAGAAGAGTTGAAGTATCAGATTCCTTGAGGTTCTAATTTGAGATAGTGTTATCCAGATGATAAATTGACCCTGGTTTGGGGATTTTAGGAGAGAGACGGGGTTTTAGAACCCACAAGTTTTAACTCTTGCTGGAGATTAATCCAGAATCCGGGGTTTTTCCTATACGTTGTTGGGAACTTGAGAATGTCTTTGAGACTCAAGGGGTTTTTAGACTGTCCAAGTCTATTGGAAGAGTTTTATCTTTTGTATGATGCCCAAGAGGAGGCACGGGCATTAAGGGATGAGAATCAACCCTAAAATGGCCAGAGGTTTGACACGGGAAAGATCGCTCTAGCAAAGGATGACTAAGTTCTGCCTTATACCTTTAAGAGGTTGTCAGGGTCCTTGTATTAAGCCCAAGTGAAGGAATGAGAACTTCTAAGAAGCCGGAGGGTCCTTTTACAACGCCCAAGAGGAGGCGAGGATGCTTTTTGGAAGCCTGTGGGTCCCCAAACCAAGAGAAGTTCAAGAAATGCAATTCACAGAGAAGAGATCATTCCAGGAAAGTTCGAGGGTTTGGAAGAAACTCAAGAGATGCTATTCACAGAGAATAGATTAACTCAGAGGAGTAGAATTTCTTTGACAATTTCTAGTGTGACAGTCTGAGAAAAGGTTCACCGAGAATACTGCCTTTCTCTTTGTTCCATATTGTTTAACCCCAAACTAATGATCAGAAAAATAGCAAGTGTACTATTTTTATCGATGTAGTAATAGTTGGGGTTATCCTCATAATCGATCTCTCGAGGACTGCGTGTAATTGTAAGTGCAGATGTTATTTCAATTAAACAAAAATGCCTTTGGGGGTTTGTTTGTTATAAAAATTATAATAACTATTGAGCAAATAAGCAGAAAGAGTAAAAATGACTTAAACAAATATGAGAAACATGCCAGGGCAAGGTGTATGAAATTCCTTATAATAATAACAATCCTTATTTTTCAAAATCATCGCTTAAACCAATCATTACCGGCTCTTAAGAATATTTCTCTCTAATCCCTTAGTAGAAAAACCTTTGGTATTCTCCCTATACCCCTATTCCTTAGCGGTATAGAAAGAATGCCAAACACTTATTTTTATCAAAAGCTTTACGGTTACTATAGGGTATCCCTATTCCTAGGCGATATTTACTATAATATTATCATATAAAAAGCGTTAACAGTGGTTTGTCCGACCTAAGGTTAACCGTAAATCAAATCCTATTTTTCAATATGAACAAGCATTAAGAACATTATACGATAAACATGATTATGATAAAGCAGTGAAATTTCTATTGCAAAAGGAAAATCAGTCAGGTGAATCAGTCAGGTGATAGTACTCCTCAAGTGTTGGTGCTAGCTGATAATCCGGGAATGTGAAACAATGATAAACCAGATCGTAGAACTGAATTAGTGTAGACGGGATTCCTTCAATTACATGGACCCTTAACAGAGACAGCAGTCCACCGTACTTAGCTCTGAAAGCATCAGGGTTGGTGATCATCCTCGCCAAACCTCTTAAATCCTCTAATTTTGGAACCTTGAAAGTGTACTTGTGAGTCTCCCTTCTACCGAAATCCATAGCGCAATCTTTCTCTCTGATATTTGCAATCATTGTCTTAGTTTAATTTGAAAAAAGAGAGACTAGAAGAGAAAATTTTTCTTTGTTTTAATGTTTTTTAGATGAATGCATGAATGCAACACACAAAAACATAGAAAAAACTTGGGGTCAAAGGTTCAGTGTCATGAAGTCAAGGCTCTACCCATCTCCAAAGGTTTATACTGGTGACTTTTTGTACCTGTCCTCAAAATCACTGACCCCTCTTGGGATAACAACAACAGGCTGGAATCACCCGAGCGAGCTGATGTATCTTAGAGTAATCTCAAATGAGGGTAGTATCGCGTGACAACTATTTTCGATAGCTTCTGCACTACAAAATAGTAACATGGTTTCAGTCTACTAAAATCCTCAGCTTCTCAGATAACCTAATCGAACAATCTACTTTCAACAACCGAAGTCGTATAGGCATTGAATCCGCAAAGGGTATCTCCACTGATTTGATGGTCGACCGGGATCTCTTATTTGGGAGTCACTCCCTGTAAGATTACCCTTCTAGTGCCATCACTTATCTTAGGTGTATACTCAATCTTTACAGATGCGGCATCACACAGATTCCCATTAGCAGAAAAATAAACACAGATATCAATTAGGAAAAGCAGTATATATATTTGTCCTAACATCCTAGACCTCTAGTCCTATGATCCTATACAGACAATGGATCCCCAGCAGAGTCGCCATTTTCCTGTGGAAAATGGGGACGATGCCCTAAAAATCATCCTATAAGACTCCCAAGTAGAGTCACCATTTTATTGTAGAGCGGTTTTTGTCGGTGACGCGACCACCTTATCACTGGAGTTTGGGGTTTTCCTCCTCGAGGAGGAAGGGTGCTACTTTCTGATTTCTTATTTATCCCGTGAAGCTGGAAGGGAAAAGGAAGCTATCTAAAACTAACCTTGCACGCGATTGTTTAACGGAACAAACGCTTAAAAAATATTGGGGGGTCCGGGGCCAGGTTATACAATGGGTAGTTGTCAATTACCCCTCCTATATGTGGTTATCCACAGGATATTAGCTTTAGGGTTCTACTTTGTAATTGATGGTGTTTATCTGGTAATGGGTTGGGAAAGTTTCTTGGGAAAGTGTGACAGGGAGAGTGAGTTTTTGTTGACGTTCGGGTTCTTCCCGATGTTTTTGGTAAGGTACTGGACCTAAGTTTTGATTGATGTGTGAAGGTACGGGACCTAGAGTTTTTTTATTAGTATGCTCGCTAAGACTTTGCAATCTTATGCCTACGTATTCCCGTTTAAATGAAACAAGGAAATCAGAGCAATCGTACTTCCTCCTATTCTAAGGGAGGAAAAAGATGTTTTGATGTCTTGTTCAAAGCCTAAGATTGAAGCTAAAAGGTTATTTTGTGTCTTGTTCAAAGCCCAAGATTGAAGCTAAAAGGTTGACCTAGAGAGAATTTTTCATCTCTAAAAGGGATTGTTGATTTTTGTGTGCCTTGGTCAAAGCCCAAGGTTGATGCTAAGAGATTGATTGACTCGGCTAGGGGATTTCCCTATATAAAGCCCGCAAGGAGGCAGAATATGATCGACTCAACGAGAGAGCGTATATGTGTCTTCTACAAGGCCCAAGATTGAGGCTAAAAAGAGACTGACTCTATGGGGATATCATTATACAAAGCCTAAGAGGAGGCTAAAAGGGATTTTGACTCCACCGGGGAGTTTTATATGTGTCTTGTACAAAGCCCAAGATAGAGGTTGAAATGAGAAATTTAATCGACTCTGGTGAGGATATTTAAAGTGTCTTGTACGAATCCCAAGACGGAGGCTAAATGAATCTGACTCTGCAGGAGAGTGTTATCTATCTCATACAAAGCCCAAGATGGAGGCGAAAAAGAGTTTGACTATGTTTGGAAGTTTATCCCTCAAAGTCTAATGAAGGCTCGGAGGAATTGACTTCGCTGGGGAAAATGTTTATCCCAAGCTTATGAAGGTTTATATCTCGTACAAAGCCCAAGATAGAGGCTAAAAGGGTTTGAATTAACAAGGGAGTGCTTTAATCTATCCTGTACAAAGCCCAGGATTGTGGATGAACAAGCTGGAGAAATTAATCTACACAACTCGAGAGGAGGTTAACTCCTACTAGGGAAATCATTATACAAAGCCTAAGAGGAGGATATTGACTCAACAAGAGAGTGTTTTTGTCTGTCTCGTACAAAGCCCAGGATAAAGACTAAAAGGGGTTGACTCAACAAGAGAGTGTTTGACTCAACAAGAGAGTCTGAAAAGTGAGTGACTCAACCAGAGAGTCTGGGACAGTGATTGACTCAACAAGAGAGTCTGACTCAACAAGAGATTCTGAAAAGGTTATCTCCGCTGGGGAGAATCATTTGTACAAAGCCCAAGAGGAGGCTGATTATGCGGAGGAAAGTTCATTATACAAACCCTAAGAGGAGGTTATCTTCTACCGGGGGTTATTGAGATCCCGAGGCAGGTCCAAATTAGGAATCAACTCTTG
The DNA here is from genome assembly GCA_022829125.1 of Lathyrus tuberosus. NCBI lineage: Eukaryota > Viridiplantae > Streptophyta > Magnoliopsida > Fabales > Fabaceae > Lathyrus > Lathyrus tuberosus. The sequence continues at coordinate 1,819,353 of JALAZF010000622.1, read as the reverse complement.
CTGGGGATTATAGAAGAGTTGAAGTATCAGATTCCTTGAGGTTCTAATTTGAGATAGTGTTATCCAGATGATAAATTGACCCTGGTTTGGGGATTTTAGGAGAGAGACGGGGTTTTAGAACCCACAAGTTTTAACTCTTGCTGGAGATTAATCCAGAATCCGGGGTTTTTCCTATACGTTGTAGGGAACTTGAGAATGTCTTTGAGACTCAAGGGGTTTTTAGACTGTCCAAGTCTATTGGAAGAGTTTTATCTTTTGTATGATGCCCAAGAGGAGGCACGGGCATTAAGGGATGAGAATCAACCCTAAAATGGCCGGAGGTTTGACACGGGAAAGATCGCTCTAGCAAAGGATGACTAAGTTCTGCCTTATACCTTTAAGAGGTCGTCAAGGTCCTTGTATTAAAGCCGGAGGGTCCTTTTACAACGCCCAAGAGGAGGCGGGGATGCTTTTAGGAAGCCTGTGGGTCCCCAAACCAAGAGAAGTTCAAGAAATGCAATTCACAGAGAAGAGATCATTCCAGGAAAGTTCGAGGGTTTGGAAGAAACTCAAGAGATGCTATTCACAGAGAATAGATCAACTCAGGGGAGTAGAATTTCTTTGACAATTTCTAGTGTGACAGTCTGAGAAAAGGTTCACCGAGAATACTGCCTTTCTCTTTGTTCCATATTGTTTAACCCCAAACTAATGATCAGAAAAATAGCAAGTGTACTATTTTTATCGATGTAGTAATAGTTGGGGTTATCCCCATAATCGATCTCTTGAGGACTGCGTGTAATTGTAAGTGCAGATGTTATTTCAATTAAACAAAAATGCCTTTGGGGGTTTGTTTGTTATAAAAATTATAATAACTATTGAGCAAATAAGCAGAAAGAGTAAAAATGACTTAAACAAATATGAGAAACATGTCAGGGCAAGGTGTATGAAATTCCTTATAATAATAACAATCCTTATTTTTCAAAATCATCGCTTAAACCAATCATTACCGGCTCTTAAGAATATTTCTCTCTAATCCCTTAGTAGAAAAACCTTTGGTATTCTCCCTAAACCCCTATTCCTTAGCGGTATAGAAAGAATGCCAAACACTTATTTTTATCAAAAGCTTTACGGTTACTATAGGGTATCCCTATTCCTAGGCGATATTTACTATAATATTATCGTATAAAAAGCGTTAACAGTGGTTTGTCCGACCTAAGGTTAACCGTAAATCAAATCTTATTTTTCAATATGGACAAGCATTAAGAACATTATACGATAAACATGATTATGATAAAGCAGTGAAATTTCTATTGCAAAAGGAAAATTGTCATTACAGGGAAAATCAGGGACACCCCCTGGCATTGGGGGGTTTAGCCTCTCATAGTCTTAAGAACAAAAACAAAAAGAAAATTAAAGATAAACATTACAATTTGATCGGAGGAAAACTGATTCTTCAATCGCTTCCGCTCATGAACGATCGTCTTCTCCAAATCTCCTTGATCGCCTCCAACTCCTCTCAATTATTCGTAAAGTCAAAAGTCTCTCTTCTTCCTCCAAAAACTAGTCTAAAAAGTCACAATTCACCCAGATCGATTGGAAATACCCAAAGTGCCCCCACAACTTAATATGGGGAGAAAATATGGAAAAATTCAGAAAATCAGCGTCAAAGCTGACACGGGCCGTGTCAGCCAACACTGCCGGCCGTGTCAGCTTGCTAGATTTTATAACCGAAATTGTTTCGATCATAACTTTTGATCCGTAAGTCTGTTTTGGTCCCCGTTCGAAGCGCCGGAAAGCTAATGAAGAGAGCTACAACATAGTACAGACAAGGAACTTGGTTGCCCAATATTTTTCCATGTTTGTTGAATTTTAGGTCCAAGTATCCTCTGCATCATTCCAAAAACTCTTCTAAATCCCCGGAACTTCCATTTTCTTCGCACGAGTCCCTTGGATTTTTCCACTCAGACCTGAAACCATTGAAAACTACCAAACCAAAGCATAAAATGCAACATAATTGAAATAAAACAAAAAATTATAAAATGCGAGAATAAAATACGACAAGTAAAATTGAATTAAAAAAAAACAAAGAAAAGACAAACAAAGTGCTACCGATTTTATGGATTGGTGCCGAATAAGTGACGAAAACATAGTAGAAATGGTCACCGATCACAACCCCAAACTTATCTCATTTCTTGTCCTCAAGTAATGCTCGAGACAGCAGAAAAGTCACCCCCGAATTAATCAAAATTATCTTACCACAACACCGCTGAGATCTTTCGAGACTATCTTTCCACTTTTCTTTCAACATTTCCTTCTTACCTGAATTTTGACGGTCCGCTACACTTCCACATCAAAGTACCTCTTTACCTGTCATCTTTTCACACTCTCACCAAATCTTTCGGGTTACAGTGTTTACACTCAATAATTATAGCATGCAAAGTCAACTCATAAGCTTGAACAACATCTATTTTCATCTCAAACGCACACAACACACACTTTTTGAGGGCTTTTACGGTTGTAACGGGGCTTAGGGACAAGGAGGGATAAACAAACAAAATAGAAAAATGATTGGTTTTTAGCTCAGACTCAGTGTCGTCATTCTAATCACTATGGTATTTGTTCTGTTTCACAATCAATGGTATCGGACACCATTTTACTAGGATTCTTTAGTTTACACTCAATTGTTTCTTTGAGCTTACTTTTTAACTTCTTCAAACTAAATCATCCTCTAGGTAAGTGCTTTATTCTACTTCTTTTTTTTTTCTTTTTCCTGAATTTTCTTTCTTTTTTTTTTTTTTGCACTTACCTAGTTCTTAAAGGTATCTCAACCCCAAACTTAGAATTTTTCACATATCAAAAATCAACAACACTTATCTGAGCAGGGTGAGGGAGTGTTTGGGCTCATGGTTTAATTATGCGGTTAATAAAGAAACAAAAGGACGAAGGCTCGAGGGGGTTAACGAAGGATAACATAAAAGGGTAGGCTAGAAAGGCTCAGGGTTAAAAACAAACAAGTGCCTCGGTGTGTATATGTATGCATTGAAACTCCAACAGACGAGTATGCAAACTAAGAGTGACAGAGACATACCTGACGAACTCTCATGATGATAAGGTGTTTGGCTTTTTATGATCCTCACCATGTTTGGCATACTGACAAATTCCAAGGTACCTCTAGTGTAATGTCGCTTCATTTCCGTCTCAGGTGCACAGTATTCCCGTATTGTTATTTCTGTGCTTTTGTGGTTGGCATTTATTTTGCTAAAACTATTATAGGAGCAAGAAGTTGAAACATGAAGTTCTAAGTTGTTGCATTCAACATGTCGAATGAAGATGTCCCATACCTGCTCATAGGACATCGCATTGTGAATTTAGTTTTTAAAGCAGTTTCTGTTGCTGTGTATTGTTACTAAATATTCAATGAATATTTGGTTATCCTATGTGGCATCCAAAGCATTTTTGGATTGTGATTATTTGTTGGTTTTTCGGATTTGCTGTTGTTTCTAATTATGGAGACATAATAGGAAATTTTGGATTGAAGACCTATTTTGTTGGAGATAATTTTGCAGATTTGTGAGCAGTCTAATTACTGCATTTTTGAAGCCCAATTCAGTCCAGATTAAATGCTATATATTGTCTGATGTAAACCTAGTTTAGGTGTGGAACTTACTTGTGTTTTGTTAGTGTTTCGAGTGTATTTTGTGAGCCTAACTGGTATCATTCTGATAACAGTATAAGGACTGGTTTGTTTTGTGTTATAAGTTCTGTCAGTTACTCATAAGCTTTTAAGCATTGAGTTTCTTGTGTGTCAATTCTCATAAGCTTTGAAGTATTGAGAATTGTGTGTTTTGAAAGTGTGACTTTCGGTGTGTTACTTGTGTGGAAAGGTACCAATCACGGGTTGTGGTTGTAGAGGGATTTGAGGAGGGCCTCATACCTAGGTGAGTCATAGGTAGAAGTCATAGGAAGGGTAGTGATTAAGTGAGCAGATTATTCGGTTGTTGTATGATCTGTGAATTGATACTATCGTATATTGATTTCGTCCCTGGCTTGGTAGCCCCCAGAGTAGGTGTGCTAGACTGAACTAGGTAAACATATCATTGTGTTATTTACTTTCTGCACTGTTATTTTTATTGTTATCTTGTTCATTGTGTTGGATATCAGTGTCTCAACATCTGTGTAGGACATCTGATATCTGTGCCAGAATTTCAATTGGCATCAAGAGCTGGCACCCTTGTTTGGTTCTGGGTGAGATTCAGGGAAGGTACTTTCTGTAACACCCCAATTCCCATCGCGAATAAATAATACATAAATAAAATCAGAGTAACTAAAAATTTATTTTTCCAACAGAAACAAGGATGTCACATTTAAATAAACAAAACATCATCCCTGCTCATATATTTTTAATACATAGCACAAAATAGAATACCCTCAAAGGGGAAACTTTTTCCAACAAAAGGAAAGGTCAATTATGGAATAAAGCGGAAAGATCCATAACCGACTTGTTTTACAAAATAAATTGTTTGTTAACATCCAAAATACAAACAAGATAATACAAAATAAATCCTGCAAATGTATACAAATATAACATAATCGTTCTCCGACTCCCGTGCTACGTATCAGAGCAGACACCAAGACCGACAAACAGATGGAGAACTAATCTTCACAAAAGCCTCCAAGACACAAATCTGCAATTGCCTCATAGAGCAACAAACCACAGCAGAAGGGTGAGAAATAACAACTAAAATCAAGATTGCGTAATAATATGCAAACACACATAAAAATCACATACGCAGTTATTCTCACCTCACGCATCACATACCAATACATATAGCAAACCACAGATGCATAACATATTTCCGACAATCCGAACACATAGCATATATCAGTTATGCCCACATAATAACATATTCACACAATCAATCCATTCATGAGTTTCCACACAAAATGCATCCATTCACAATTCTCACACATAATGAATCCATGATTTATGCAAATGCACAGAGACCGACACAACGACTCTATGCAAATGCCATGCGGTACCGACTTCCAACATTTCATGTCTCATCACCAGTTCACTCAGGAACTATTGGAACCATCGTTCGTTACTGAGGGTCGCTCAAGTAACACCTCGTCGGGCATACGATGTTCACCCGTCGCTTTAGGTCTCCACATGAGCACACGACGTTATGGATTGCTTTAGGTCTCCACATGAGCACACAATCCGATCGCTTTAGGTCCCCACATGGGCACACGATCGTCAATAACCATCGCTTTAGGTCCTCACATAGGCACACGATATTATAGCGGATTCCCTCTGGAACCAAACCGTCACTCAGGACGTCACAACAATGCATATCATGATGCTTGGCATACAAATGACTCATGACAATCCAAGGCATACATATATACAACCATGTGAACCATTTCAACATCAATAATCATGCATTGAAAATCAATTCAAACAATGCATTCATCATTAACCACAAATCACAACAACAAGCATATTATCATATGCATTCACACCAATTCACATCAATTACACCAAACGGCAACGAACATCGCTTTACCACCCAAACGGCAACGAACTCTTTAACAATTAACATGCATTTACATTTAATTTAAACAATGCATTTATTTGCCAAAAGGCCACAATTCACAATAATTTCCACAATCTAGGATTCACGCCATAAGGCTACCCACAACACATCGTATAACAGTACACACAAGCTATACGTTATATAACAAAAGCATATTGCACGATAACACCTCAATCGCACGCATTCACGACGGTTAAAATTAACACAACAATACGGTTTCAATTTTCTGCTATAATTGAATCATATACAGACCTCAAAACTATTTTTCCTAGAAATAACATCTCGTTAGCTTTCCAACGCTTCGAACGGGGGTCAAAACCGACTTACGGTTCAAGAGTTATGAATTTTTGAAGTTTTGCCAAAAACCAAAAAATTCCCTGCGGGCTGCTACGGGTTTGAGCAATTTTGTCCGAAAATCCGACCGATTCAATTATTTTTTTCGAAACAAACACATACTCATTCATACCAAACATATAGTAGTGATTTGGAACCATCAAACGTGAATTCTACGACTTTCGATTTCAATCCGAATCTTAAACCCTCAAATCTCCAAAAATGCAAAAACTTACAAAATCAACCAAATTCGATAAAACAAGCATACTCGATCACGGCCTAACATTACTCGACACAACTACGCAATTTATTCCGACTTTCGTCCGTGAAAACATCGATTTCTATTCATTTCTACCATTTTCAACCTAGAAATGAAAACTATGAAAAACAAGCAAACATTCCAAGAAAACATACACATATACATACACAATCGAAATATAATTGAAACTTCTCACCCTTATCCGATTATTCGCGCTTTAAACGGATGAATTCTCGATTTTTCCACTTTTCCTCTTCTCCCTTTTCTTTCCTCTCTTTTCTCTTTTCTTCTCTTTCTCTTCTTTCTTTTTCTTTTCCTTACTATCTTTTCTCTCTTTTCTTTCTTTTTTATAAAATATCTATCCCCAAAAAGACCAAAATACCCTTCAGCTCAAATATCTCCAAAACGCTCTCAAAATGCGATAAAACATTAACATACCGATGAAATATATTTCGGGAAATAAAAGTTGAAAAAAAATTATAATTTATTGCAAATATTTTACCTATCAGAGAAATTATCCAATTAACAGGTAAAACTCATTTAATTTACACAATTCAAAAAAAAGCCAAAAACTCACTAACTTCCACCAGTGGAACTCAAGTGCAAAACGTGACATAACCAAAAATAACACTAACTTCTACCAGTGGAAGTTAGTTCAAAATGTGACATAACCAAAAATAACACTAACTTCCACCAGTGGAAGTTAGTTCAAAATGTGACACATTTATGCCACAAAACTCTCAATGCCCAAACATGATGCATTAACATGAAACACAATAAATCACACAATTCACAAAATTTCACATAAATGGAATAATTAAATACGGTTAAATAAATCGGGGCGTTACAATTCTCCCCCACTTAGAAATTTTCGTCCTCGAAAATATACTGATACGAACAACCCGGGATACGACTCTCGCATCCGACCAACAAACCAATATGTCAACCAAAGGCACACTACGAATACCACAAACTGACAAACCACCTTGCTAACAACAACTACAACAATGACACGACAACGACCACAACAACGACAAGATGCAAAGCCCATACAATGCACTTGACGACCAACTCACGACTCAAAGGAATACCCAAGTTACGAACACACACAGGTTCACTCTTGAACCAGAACACAACAAGAACACAAGTTCCACGACACAACATCGATCAAACAACCTCTACAAAACCAGAATACCAAACATCCTTGTCATACAACAACAATACAACAATGCTACGATTCACCAATCGAACATACGACTAAAACACCCAACTACATATTAGTACCTGATTAATCTTTAAACCTTTCGCCTAACACTTCCATACTGAAATGTCCAATAGTCTTACCATTCCTACATGTTCCCAATGTTCAACTTATGAATTCTTATAAGTCACACACGCAAATACAAAACGTGCCACACACACTTCCGCTGCGCACTCTGATTACTCGTAACCATCAAAACTATCAATCTCACGTCCAAAGTCTAACTCTTTCTCATATTCACCAAAAATCACTATTCACTTTTAATATATCCAACTTCACACTCTATTGTGTTATCTCTCACACCAGACAGAAGTCTCTGAACTGCTCAAATCATTCTAATTCTCTGACCATCAAAACAGACTTACATAAAAACTTTCGGCTTAACGCGTCAGACACAACCTTAGCTTTACCAACAGGCTAATTCCAACTACAATCATAACTCATCATAAATTCTAACCATCCTCGTTGTCTCATACTCTATTCTTTCAGATCCACCAAGTACTCTAAACTCTTGCAATTACCAAACACTCCGAACCTTAGAACCATAAAGACAATACCTCCAAATTTCCAACACCAAACCACCGCAACCAATTCCAAATCCTGAATAGTATAAATCCTTTTAGGAATCCTCAATGGTAGTAAACATAAGCCACGACTTTACCCTCTTGCATTAACACACTGACTAAACTCATCAAAGACACATCACAATACCTCACAACGATTCATCAGGATCACGCAGAATCAAAACTGGAGTCGTAAACAAATTCCACTTTAACCCTCTTAACTTTCCTCACAATGAACATCCAAAGCAAATGACTCACCCTTTGCAAGTCCACCGAAGTAACAGAAACGCTAAATTGGAAAAACCCTCCATAACCTACGGTAATAACCAACTAATGTCCAAAAAGCTTCTAATCACCTTAACCAACTTCGGAGCTTCTCATTGTAGAACTGCATCTATTTCCGATGAATCCTTAACTATACTCTCATCTGAAATAACATATCCAAGAAAACTAACCTTTTTCAACCCAAATTCTCTCTTGAATAACTTAGCATAGCACTTCATCTCTTTTCAACACTTGTAGTTCAAATCTCAAACACTCTACCTGTTCTTCCTCTGAGTTTCATACCAAATCCTAATATCCTCAATCGAAACCACTACAAACTTATCCAATTAAATATGGAAGATACGATTCATCCCCTCCACAAACACTCCAGACGCATGGCTCGAAGCTTTTAACGTTTTAACAGTTCCATTTTACGTAATTCACGTAATTCCGATTAATCCCAATACTCGACCAAAAATCCATTCCATAAATAATATTTCCACTCTCCAAAACATAGAACTCTTTCATAGCTCCACAACGATACAAAGAACGTTTAAATCGGATAAACGAAGCCAAAGTTATGAACGAAACAATTTGGAAAGATCTGTCATGTTCACAATGCGAACAACCCAGCGAATCCTTCGATACTTCATTCGCAGTGCGAGTGTACCAGCGAACCAAGTCAGAAGCAAAATAGCCTAGAAAATTCCCATCGCTCGCAGGGCGAACCATCCAGCGAATCTTCGCGTCCCCCTTCGCAGTGCAAAGCTCTCGCGAGCCTTCGCTGTGACCTTCGCCGTGCGAACACCTGGCGAATCCAATCAGAACTGAAACAGGGCAAGGTTTGCTCATTCTCAATCATTACCTTAATCAACTGTCAGTAATCCATACACAATTTTTTCTCCTGGTCGTCCAATTCCACAAATTCCAACATGTAGCAATAACCAACCAAAAAGAACTCCCCAATATTACATCCACACCTAAGGGTTTTCTCAAGATTTCCATTAATGCCCTATAACTTTAAAAACTCCAAAACTCACCAAACCTCTAAGTTTACTTTCCATAGTCTCAATACCATTATACACATCCTGCTTATTATTCCATTCAAACATCATTCCTTTTTGTTACTAACAATACTGGAGCTCTCTAAGACAACACCTTAACGTTCCATCCAAAAACACATCTGAAAACCATGCCCAACTGACGGCCCATCACTGTGACTTCCTGACAATTTCCAGAACACTATTATCACAAACATGACCAACATCTGCGTCTCATTTCCTAAAAGTTCTTCTACTTACTTAGCAGATCCAAACCTCAAATCCTCGCCTTCGCCCAATTTGAGTTCACACTCTACTTTCTGAGAACAACCATTAATAATACTCAATCATTCTCTCTCAATGACTTCCCAACTTAACCAACATCCCAAAACCTCTAATCCGCCTCACCTTCAGATATAAAAATCTTCGTCGACTCAACAAAATAATCCGTAAGCACTTCCTTAATTCCAAAAAATTCATTGTACACACTATCAAAGCCGGAAAGACCCGTCTATTCCATCCAACATAATTCTCGTCCACTATCAACAAGAGATTAAGGGTGATCAGTTCCTCAATTTGTCAATAGACAGCCGACAATCATGATGGGGCATAGACCGCCTTTACCAAACTATAATAGCATCCCTTGCATCCTGCACAAAACTACCTAAGGCATAAATCCTCGGTTGACATAAACCTTACCTCCGCATTCCCTCCGGAACCGGGAACCACAATGTCCAAAGAGCACTTGCAATCTTGCAATTCACAACACACTGAGCCAACGCTCCACACCTGAAGCAACTTCGAGAAGTACCAGCTTCTCCCCCACTTATCTCATTCTCAATCCCGAAGACAAAGGATTAGAAAAACCAGAAAGTACTGACAGTGCTCCACACATATATCACGTACTAAGGGACAACCAACATCGACAGTATTCAACTGTCACACAAACTGACTCAACAACTTGGCCGGACGGACCGACCTGCTCTGATACCACTAATGTAACACTCCAATTCCCATTGCGAATAAATAATACATAAATAAAATCAGAGTAACTAAAAATTTATTTTTCCGACAGAAACAAGGATGTCACATTTAAATAAACAAAACATCATCCCTGCTCATATATTTTTAATACATAGCACAAAATAGAATACCCTCAAAGGGGGAACTTTTTCCAACAAAAGGAAAGATCAATTATGGAATAAAGCGGAAAGATCCATAACCGACTTGTTTTACAAAATAAATTATTTGTTAACATCCAAAATACAAACAAGATAATACAAAATAAATCCTACAAATGTATACAAATATAACATAATCGTTCCCCGACTCCCGTGCTACGTATCAGAGCAGACACCAAGACCGACAAACAGATAGAGAACTAATCTTCACAAAAGCCTCCAAGACACAAATCTGCAATTGCCTCATAGAGAAACAAACCACAGCAGAAGGGTGAGAAATAACAACTAAAATCAAGATTGCGTAATAATATGCAAACACACATAAAAATCACATACGCAGTTATTCTCACCTCACGCATCACATACCAATACATATAGCAAACCACAGATGCATAACATATTTCCGACAATCCGAACACATAGCATATATCAGTTATGTCCACATAATAACATATTCACACAATCAATCCATTCATGAGTTTCCACACATAATGCATCCATTCACAATTCTCACACATAATGAATCCATGATTTATACAAATGCACAGAGACCGACACAACGACTCTATGCAAATGTCATGCGGTACCGACTTCCAACATTTCATGTCTCATCACCAGTTCACTCAGGAACTATTGGAACCATCGCTCGTTACTGAGGGTCGCTCAAGTAACACCCCGTCGGGCATACGATGTTCACCCGTCGCTTTAGGTCTCCATATGAGCACACGACGTTACGGATTGCTTTAGGTCTCCACATGAGCACACAATCCGATCGCTTTAGGTCCCCACACGGGCACACGATCGTCTATAACCATCGCTTTAGGTCCTTACATAGGCATACGATGTTATAGCGGATTCCCTCTAGAACCAAACCGTCACTCAGGACGTCACAACAATGCATATCATGATGCTTGGCATACAAATGACTCATGACAATCCAAGGCATACATATATACAACCATGTGAACCATTTCAACATCAATAATCATGCATTGAAAATCAATTCAAACAATGCATTCATCATTAACCACAAATCACAACAACAAGCATATTATCATATGCATTCACACCAATTCACATCAATTACACCAAACGGCAACGAGCATCGCTTTACCACCCAAACGGCAACGAACTCTTTCACAATTAACATACATTTACATTTAATTTAAGCAATGCATTTATTTGCCAAAAGGCCACAATTCACAATAATTTCCACAATCTAGGATTCACGTCATAAGGCTACCCACAACACATCGTATAACAGTACACACAAGCTATACGTTATATAACAAAAGCATATTGCACGATAACACCTCAATCGCACGCATTCACGACAGTAAAAATTAACACAATAATACGGTTTCAATTTTCTGCTATAATTGAACCATATACAGACCTCAAAACTATTTTTCCTAGAAAGAACATCTCGTTAGCTTTCCAACGCTTCGAACGGGGGTCAAAACCGACTTACGGTTCAAGAGTTATGAATTTTTGAAGTTTTGCAAAAAACCAGAAAATTCCCTGCGGGCTGCTACGGGTTTGAGCAATTTTGTCCAAAAATCCGACCGATTCAATTATTTTTTTCGAAACAAACACATACTCATTCATACCAAACATATAGTAGTGATTTGGAACCATCAAACGTGAATTCTACGACTTTCGATTTCAATCTGAATCTTAAACCCTCAAATCTCCAAAAATGCAAAAACTTACAAAATCAACCAAATTCGATAAAACAAGCATACTCGATCACGGCCTAACATTACTCGACACAACTACGCAATTTATTCCGACTTTCGTCCGTGAAAACATCGATTTCTATTCATTTCTACCATTTTTAACCTAGAAATGAAAACTATGAAAAACAAGCAAACATTCCAAGAAAACATACACATATACATACACAATCGAAATATAATTGAAACTTCTCACCTTTACCCGATTACTCGCGCTTTAAACGGATGAATTCTCGATTTTTCCACTTTTCCTCTTCTCCCTTTTCTTTCCTCTCTTTTCTCTTCTCTTCTCTTCTCTTTCTCTTCTTTCTTTTTCTTTTCCTTACTATCTTTTCTCTCTTTTCTTTCTTTTTATAAAATATCTACCCTCAAAAAGACCAAAATACCCCTCAGCTCAAATATCTCCCAACCGCTCTCAAAATGCGATAAAACATAAACATACCGATGAAATATATTTCGGGAAATAAAAGTTGAAAAGAAATTATAATTTATTGCAAATATTTTACCTATCAGAGAAATTATCCAATTAACAGGTAAAACTCATTTAATTTACACAATTAAAAAAAAAGCCAAAAACTCACTAACTTCCACCAGTTGAACTCAAGTTCAAAACGTGACATAACCAAAAATAACACTAACTTCCACCAGTGGAAGTTAGTTCAAAATGTGACATAACCAAAAATAACACTAACTTCCACCAGTGGAAGTTAGTTCAAAATGTGACACATTTATGCCACAAAGTTCTCAATGCCCAAACATGATGCATTAACATGAAACATAATAAATCACACAATTCACAAAATTTCACATAAATGGAATAATTAAATACGGTTAAATAAATCGGGGCGTTACACTTTCTGGTACAATGGACAGGGATGGAGGATTTCTGAATAAACCACCTCTGCTTGATGGTTCCAACTATGACTATTGGAAACCAAGGATGATAGCATTCATCAAATCCATGGATGATCAAGCATGGAAAGCTGTTATAAAAGGATGGGAGCCCCCAAAGGTTAAAGATGAAAAAGGTACCCCTACTGATGTGGTGAAGGAAGAGGAAGACTGGGATGATGCAGACTACAAAGGGTCCGTGGGAAATCCAAAGCCATGAATGCATTGTTTAATGGTGTCAACAAGAATATCTTCAGGTTGATTGAACATTGCACCATTGTAAAAGAGGCGTGGGAGGTCTTAAAAGTGGCTCATGAAGGGACTTCGAAGGTGAAGATGTCAAAACTTCAGCTTCTCACTAGCAAGTTTGAGAGTTTGAAGATGAAAGAGGATGAGAGCATTCATGATTTTCACATGAACATTATTGAGATAGCTAATGCCTCTAGTGCCCTAGGTGAAAAGATGCCTGACAACAAACTGGTCAGAAAAATCCTCAGATCTTTACCTAAGAGATTTGACATGAAAGTGACTGCTATAGAGGAAGCTCAGGATATAGACAAGATGAAAGTGGATGAACTGGTGGGATCTCTTCAAACATTTGAATTAGGGATCAGTGAAAAGTCTGAAAAGAAGAAGAGCATAGCTTTTGTGTCAAATGCTGGTGACTCAGAAGATGAAGGTGACCTGGCCAGAGATGAAAGAGTGTCTAAAGATATGGTATTGCTTGGAAAACAATTTAACAAAGTGTTGAAAAGGATTGACTGGAAGTCGAGAGCAAATGCTCAGAACAAGTCACTCGACATCAGTAAGAACCAGGATGGAGGCAGAAGATCCAAAACTGAAGAAGACTCAAATCAAGGGAAGAGAGTTCAGTGCTTTGAATGTGAGGGATATGGGCACATAAAGACTGAGTGTCCCACGTATCTCAAAAGGCAGAAGAAGGGCTTATCAGTGTCTTGGTCAGAAGGAGAGTCTGAGAGTGATCTTGAAGAAGAATTAGCAAAATTGGTGACAGCTTTGACTGGGATCTGTAAGGCTGATGGAGAAACTACTTGTGAGTCTGACTCTGATAAAGAATCCTATGTTGGAGAACTCACTAAGGAAGAAGTCTTCACAGGGTTTTCAGAGTTGTGTATCAAGAATGAAGAAAGGTGCCAGATAATATTGGAACAGAAGATTCTGATAGCTCAACTAGAAGCTGAGACGGAAGAACATCTATCAACCATTGCTGATCTGAAGGAGGAGGTTGAATGGCAAAAGTCAAAACTTGACAATATGACCAAATCTATAAGAATGCTGAACAATGGTACCACGCAGCTGGATGAGATTCTTCAGACTGGGAAAGAAGCTGGAAATGTGCAAGGCCTTGGTTTTAACAATCAAGCAGAGACTTACAAGAAGCCTGTATTGAATTTTGTTGCTCAGAAAATAAAGTAAGAAGAGGGGATGTCAAATCACATGTTTCAACATCAGATGAAGCGTCAGAAAAGAGTTTGTAGATCAAAGTATAAACCATGGAAATGCCATTACTGTGGAAAGATTGGTCACTTAAAGTCCTTTTGCTACAAGCTGCACGACTATCCCAAAACTGCTCAGCAACAAAATAAAGGACAGAGTTTGGGTAAAGTGAAGAGAAGATGGATTCCTAGACAAATGATGGCAGGTCTCATAGCACATACCTCTCTTAGAGCATCTGCACGAGAAGATTGGTACTTTGACAGTGGTTGCTCAAGACACATGACTGGTGTGAAGAAATTCTTGTCAGATATCAAGCCTCACTCCACCAATTATGTCACCTTTGGGGATGGATCAAAGGGTGAAATAAAAGGTGTTAGAAAGCTGAACTACACAGGAAAACCAAATCTGGATCGTGTTCTATTTGTCAAAGGGCTGACCGCAAATTTAATCAGTATAAGCCAACTGTGTGATGTGGGTCTCAAAGTAAATTTCACCAAATCTGAATGTCTAGTAACCAATGAGAAAGATGAAGTTGTTATGAAGGGAACCAGGTCTAAGGATAACTGCTATCTGTGGAATCCTCAAGAACCTGAAAGTCTGTCTACCTGTTTGATGTCAAAGGAAGATGAAACCAAACTGTGGCATCAGAAATTGGGTCACTTACACCTGAAAGGGATGAAGAAAGTTATGTCAAGTGAAGCTGTTAGAGGTATTCCCAAGCTGAAGATTGATGAGGATAAAATATGTGGTGAATGTCAAGTTGGGAAGCAAACAAGGGTGTCACACAAGAGGCTTCAACATCTTACCACAACTTCTAGAGTTTTAGAACTTCTTCACATGGACTTAATGGGACCTATGCAGGTTGAAAGTCTTGGTGGGAAGAAGAATGCCTATGTTGTCGTAGACGACTACTCCAGATTCACTTGGATAAGTTTTATCAGAGAAAAGTCTAAAGTGTTTGCAGCCTTTAAAGAGTTGTGTCAAAGAATTCAACGGGAAAAGGATTGTGGTGTTGTTTGGATCAGAAGTGACCATGGGAAAGAATTCGAAAATAGTAGGTTTGAAGAGTTCTGCTTATCTGAGGGAATCACTCATGAATTCTCATCACCGATCACTCCTCAGCAGAATGGTGTGGTGGAACGCAAGAACAGGACTATACAAGAGTGTGCAAGAGTCATGATTCATGCCAAAAAGCTTCCATATCATTTTTGGGCTGAAGCCATGAATACTGCTTGCTATATACACAATAGGGTGACTATCAGATCAGGTACTTTTGTCACTCTTTATGAGCTATGGAAAGGTAGAAAGCCAAATGTGAAGTATTTCCATGTGTTTGGAAGTAAGTGCTATATCTTGGCGGATCATGAGCAGAGGCGAAAGATGGATCCTAAGAGTGAGGAAGGAATATTTTTGGGATACTCTACAAACAGTAAAGCATATAGGGTATTTAATTCCAGAACTAAGGTGATGATGGAATCCATAAATGTGGTGGTTGATGACTCTGGCAAAGATGAAGATGTCCCAGATGATGTTGGAGCATGTCTGCCCATGAACAATGAAACCTCCCAAGACATTGAGTTCGTAGAAGATAGTGCTCAAGAAACCAACACTAGACCTGAGAATGAAGAGGTAGAGGATGCTAACAGGGGACCCTCTCTAAGGATTCAGAAGGATCACCCTAAGGAATTGATTATTGGAGATCTGAATGAAGGTGTAAAAACCAGAACGAGGGAGACTGTGTCAAATGCATGCTTTGTTTCAAAGATTGAACCAAAGAACGTCAAAGAAGCATTGACAGATGAGTTCTGGATAAGTGCCATGCAAGAAGAACTTTGTCAATTCAAGAGGAATGAAGTCTGGGAGCTGGTTCCAAGTCCAGCAGGAACAAATGTGATTGGAACAAAATGGGTTTATAAGAATAAGTCTGATGAACAAGGAGTTGTTACCAGGAACAAAGCCAGATTAGTTGCCCAAGGATACACACAGATTGAAGGAGTAGACTTCGATGAAACATTTACGCCTGTGGCTCGATTGGAATCCATCAGATTGCTGCTAGGAGTGGCATGTTTATTGAAATTCAGATTGTTTCAAATGGATGTCAAGAGTGCTTTTTTGAATGGCTATCTTAATGAGGAAGTCTATGTTGAGCAGCCTAAAGGGTTTGTGGATCCAAATTTTCCTGATCATGTTTTCAAGCTGAAGAAGGCTTTGTATGGGCTGAAACAAGCTCCACGGGCTTCGTATGAAAGACTGACTGAGTTCTTAGTCAACAATGGATACAGAAAGGGTGGTATTGATAAAACACTTTTTGTCAAGGGGAAGGATGGGAAACTAATGATTGCTCAGATTTACGTAGATGATATTGTGTTTGGTGGGATGTCGGATGAAATGGTCCAACATTTTGTCAACCAAATGCAGTCTGAATTTGAGATGAGCTTGGTAGGTGAATTGACCTACTTCCTTGGATTACAAGTCAAGCAGATGGAAGATTCCATTTTTATTTGTCAGAGCAAATATGCGAGGAACATTGTGAAGAAGTTTGGACTGGATAATGCCAAGCATAAGAGGACTCCTGCTCCTACTCACTTGAAGTTATCCAAAGATGAAAAGGGAGTGAATGTTGAACAAAGTTTGTATAGAAGTATGATTGGCAGTCTGTTGTATCTTACAGTAAGTAGGCCAGACATAACTTTTGCTGTTGGTGTGTGTGCAAGATACCAAGCAGAACCCAAGGTCAGTCACATCAATCAAGTAAAGAGAATTCTTAAGTATGTGAGTGGTACATGTGATTATGGGTTGTTGTACTCCCATGACTCAAGTCCCATTTTAGTGGGTTACTGTGATGCTGATTGGGCCGGAAGTGCTGATGATAGGAAAAGTACCTCTGGAGGATGTTTCTTTTTGGGAAATAATCTTATTTCATGGTTTATTAAGAAGCAAAATTATGTATCCCTTTCTACTGCTGAAGCTGAGTACATAGCAGCTGGTAGTAGTTGTGCTCAACTGGTATGGATGAAGCAGATGTTATCTGAGTATAATGTCACACAAGATGTCATGACACTATTTTGTGACATCCTGAGCGCTATTAATATTTCCAAAAATCCCATTCAACACAGTAGGACTAAGCACATTGATATCAGGCATCACTTCATCAAAGAACTTGTGGAGGACAAAGTCATAACTCTTGAGCATGTGAGCACAGAAAATCAGCTTGCTGACATATTTACCAAGGCTCTGGATGCAGTTCAGTTTGAAAACCTGAGGAGCAGACTTGGGGTTTGCATTCATGAAGAACTATAGCAATCAATGTTCGTTCTGGTTGCCAGAGTGGAAAGAATAAAGGAGGTTCTGGTAGTGCAGTGTGTGAATGGAAGGAAAATGCTGAAGTTTGAGCATGATATTTGGTCATGTGATGTGGTGTTTATTCTGGTTTATTTTTACTTTAACTTGTTCTACTTGCCTTTGTCATATTTATGGCTAAAAAGGGGGAGTATTATGTTTGTGTGGGGAGTGCTTGTGTGCTTGTGCTGGTGCTGCTGCAGTAGTTGAGGGGGAGTTTTGCTATGCTGCTTTGATGTGTTGTTTGCTGTGTTGTGTGTTGTATGCAACTGAAGGGGAGTGCTGTTATCCTGGATATTTTTTTGTTGCTGTGTGATGCTGGATATTTCGCTGCTGTCTGATATGGATGTTTTTTTGTACTGTTTGCTGCTTCTTTGAAAGTTTTTTTTGTGTGAAGTTTTAGCCAAAATAAGCCAAAGGGGGAGATTGTTATTTCTGTGCTTTTGTGGTTGGCATTTATTTTGCTAAAACTATTATAGGAGCAAGAAGATGAAACATGAAGTTCTAAGTTGCTGCATTCAACATGTCGAATGAAGATGTCACATACCTGCTCATAGGACATCGCGTTGTGAATTCAGTTTTTAAAGCAGTTTCTGTTGCTGTGTATTGTTACTAAATATTCAGTGAATATTTGGTTATCCTATGTGGCATCCAAAGCATTTTTGGATTGTGATTATTTGTTGGTTTTTCTAATTTGCTGCTGTTTCTAAGTATGGAGACATATTAGGAAACTTTGGATTGAAGACCTATTTTGTTGGAGTTAATTTTGCAGATTTGTGAGCAGTCTAATTGCTGCGTTTTTGAAGCCCAATTCAGTCTAGATTAAATGCTATATATTGACTGATGTAAACCTAGTTTAGGTGTGGAACTTACTTGTGTTTTGTTAGGGTTTCGAGTGTATTTTGTGAGCCTAACTGGTATCATTCTGATAACAGTATAAGGACTGGTTTGTTTTGTGTTGTAAGTTCTGTCAGTTACTCATAAGCTTTTAAGCATTGAGTTTCTTGTGTGTCAATTCTCATAAGCTTTGAAGTATTGAGAATTGTGTGTTTTGAAAGTGTGACTTTCGGTGTGTTACTTGTGTGGAAAGGTACCAATCACGGGTTGTGGTTGTAGAGGGATTTGAGGAGGGCCTCATACCTAGGTGAGTCATAGGTAGAAGTCATAGGAAGGGTAGTGATTAAGTGAGCAGATTATTCGGTTGTTGTATGATCTGTGAATTGATACTATCGTATATTGATTTCGTCCCTGGCTTGGTAGCCCCCAGAGTAGGTGTGTTAGACCGAACTGGGTAAACGTATCATTGTGTTATTTACTTTCTGCACTGTTATTTTTATTGTTATCTTGTTCATTGTGTTGGATATCAGTGTCTCAACATCTGTGTAGGACATCTGATATCTGTGCCAAAATTTCACGTATCAATCCAGTGTTGGAAAGTTGCGTCCAATCATCCACCTCAGCAGCACCAACTTTCGGGGGTTTCCTGGAGAGCAAGTATGGGTTGTGCCTTTTCATCCACTAACTATAAGTCTCCTCATTCATCCGGCACGAATACCTTCAATCTGTAACACACGAAATACAAAATACACCAATCAACGGTACGAAGATGAAATAACATAAATAAAAATGCTGAAAGCAATAAAAACCCCCCCACACTTGAACTAAACATTGACCTCAATGTTTTAGAACAAGCTAGAGAGGGGAACTCACAGAGCCTCAATGCGGAGGGACAAAGAAAGAGAATTTTTTTTTTAATTTTTTTTTAATTTTTTTAATTTTTTTTCACTACAGTAGGGCTGACACGAGTCGTGTCAGCTGACACGGGGGGCCGTGTCATCCTACTGTAAAAAAAAAAATTTTTTAATAATTTTTTTCGCTACAGTAAGTCTGACACATGCTGTGTCAACCTACTGTAAATTTTTTTTTACAGTAGAAGACTGTGAGTGTACCTAATTAAACTAGAGACACAGCAGAAACTCTAAGAAATAAAACTCGTGGGTTGCCTCCCACGAAGCGGTTCGTTTAACGTCGCATGGCTCAACGGCTCCCCATTGCTATGGAGGGTACTTCAGCTTATGCTTTTTGTCGCTTGACCTTTCTGCAACAGAGCTCCTGTCATGTTCAGCAATACGAACTACTTCTTTCCTCAAGTCAACTCCAACTTCCTTATCCTTCCTTCTATGTTTCTTTTTCTTTCTTTTCTTGCTTTATCGAATGGATTTTACAGTGTTGACATGTGCACTACACGCCCGAGAGACTTCAACCTTAGATATGATGTAGGAGACTTTTTCAAGACGGGGTTTCATACTTATGCCTTTTTTCACCATTTTGATCATTCCAAGTGAAGCTTGCTTACATTTACCTTCATTTAGCTTCTTGATATCCAACACTTTTAAAGTGATTTCCTCATCAAAAGATTTAAAAGTCACCGTGCCTTTTTCAATATCGAAATTGCATCGACTAGTGAGCAGGAAAGGTCGACCGAGGATGATAGGGATTTCTTCATCTTCTGGAATATCCATGATCTCAAAGTCAACTAGAAAGACAAATTCACCGATCGTCACCAACACATCTTCTGCTAGCCCATAAGATCTCTCAGTTCTATGGTTTGCAAATTTTAAATTCGTTCCCGCATCGCTCACCCTTCCAATTTCCAACTTTTTATAAATAGATAATGGCATGAGACTAACACTAGCACCTGAATCAATCAGAACTTTTTTGAAATTTCTGTCTTTTATAGTGCACGGTATTGCAACAGATCCAGGATCCTTCTGCTTGGCGGGGATTCTCCTATTTTGTGGTACTTCACTGCACTTTTCATTTACAGTTTTCAGCTCTTCCTCAATAGGTCTCTTTTTAGTGATCACTTCTTTCATGAATTTCTGATACAACGGCATTTGCTCTAGCGCCTCAAAGAATGGCATATTAACCTCCAATTTTTTGAACATTGTGACAAATTTCTCAAAGTCCTTCTCTTTTTGATGCTTCTGTCGCACTCTCTGAGGGTAAGGTAACTTAATCGCCGGTTTATCTTCCTTTTTATTCTTCTTTTCAGGTGGATTTACAGGTGATATAACTTCTTCCTGCGGTTTTTGATGATTTTTGATTTCCAAGTCCACCTCAATCAAACCTTCATCTTCAGTTCTTACCTCTTCATAATTCTCACTTGCCTCACCGCTTCCATTCATGATGGCATTCACATTTTGATGATCTCTTGGGTTTGTCACCGTTGCACTCGGTAGAGTACTTTGTGCTTGAGAACTTGCTATTTTTTGTGCTATCTGACTCATCTGTACTTCAAGATTTTTTATGGAAGCACCTGTGTTCCTAAGGTTGCTTCTTGTCTCTTCTTGGAATTGAGAACTTTGAGTTGCCATTTTTTCAATGGCAATTTCCCAATCCGCCTTTCTTGGTACCTGCTGCTGAAATTGTTGTTGATATTATTGTGGATACGGCTATTGAGGGAGTTGTTGTTGAGGACGGTACTGTTGTTGTTGTGGTTGGTTCGGAGGTGGAGCGACCCTATAACACCCCATTTTTAATTACTTAATCGTCTGGTTTTACTTTAATTGTTTGGCCTTGTTTAGGGGGTGTGTCCTTTAATAGCAATATGAAGTTTATTATTATTATTATTATTAATAGTATTATTTCATATTATTATTATTATGGTTATTATTATCATTACTATTAATATTATTAGTAAAATAAAAATCTGATATAATTAATTAGATAATGGGATAATAGAGAGTAATAAGGGCAGTTTGGTAATTAGAGGATAATTAGTGAAAATTGGTGGGGGTTTAGCATAATCAGAATTTTTTTTGGAGAGAGAAGGAGAAAGGCTAAGAGGAGGAAGAACAAGGGTGTGCTAGGGCTAACATCTCCATCAGATTTTCGCAGGAATTGATCAAAGATTCGAGGTAAGGGGGAGAATGGGTTTAATATTTGGTGATATGTTCATGATAGGGTAGTGGGGAGTCCTTAACCCAGTAGGAATTCATATGCAAAAGGTTGTGCTATTGATATGTGTATATGTCTGATGTGATGATGAAATTGTGCATGAATTGATTCGTGTTAGCGTGATTTTTGTTGTTGTTATTGTTGTAAGAATGCATTATGTTGCAGATCTGGTTTTGGTGCAGGTTGAAGGAGAAGAATTAGACATAGAATTCATAAATCTGATCTAGTAATGTTAAGAGAAAGATGTAGGGTGAATAATAGAACATAAAATTGGTGTAGAAACAAGTTTAGGACTGATTTGGAGTGAAAAGGGGAGGATCCGTAGCAGAACACGAACTGGTGTGGAGAAATTGGATTTTCGTAACAGATCTGGCCATACGCGTATCAGGTAAGGTAATACACGTATGGGATGGCTAATACGCAGCAATACGCGTATGAAAGACTAGGCAATACACGTAATAGGAGGTCCGTACGTGTAAGGGGTTGGAATTTGGGAAATTCAGTGGGAAACGTCTTTGTCCGTACGCGTACGGCATAAGGCATTACGCGTAAGGACATGGGCAATGTGAGGCATACGCGTATGAAGGGAGGCATTACGCGTATGGGTTGGGCGAGCGAGTTGGCGATACGTGTATGACGTAGGGCAATACGCGTATGGCCAGCGAGTGTGCAGAATTTTACCGTTTCGCGATTTCTTTCCCGTTTTCGCATCCGAAGTTGTTTCTTTTGGTTTGAGAGGCTAGGGATAGATGTCAGACCTTGAGAAATGTAGGATTGGTGATGAAAATAATTAATTTAATAATTTTAGGGAATTAATTAATTAATTAACTGTCGATTGATGTTGTGGGAGGTAATTATATGATGTTGGATGTTGATGTGTGATTCAGGTGTGATCAGGAGGATCGTGAACATTGTATCTGTATGATATTGTACATGTGTTTTATATGCATATTGTGTCATGCATTTCATGGTGTTGGTGGGATGAATCATTGCTCAGGAGGAGTGTATGTGATTCATCCGTACTCCGATATGGAGAATGGTGGGGATATATCATTGCCAAGTAGGGGTGTATGTGATCTATCCGGGTTCGATTGAATGAACCATGATGTTGGTACCACATGCATTGTGTCCATAGTTGTGTCGTATTGCATTCTGTTATTGATATGTGTTATTGTATGGTGATGATTAGTGGACCAGTGGGTCGTAATTGGTATGATTATGCGTAAATACTACTCTTATCATGTAATTGTTCACCGTTTAATATTGAATGTAGTTCTCACCCCTTTGTTGTTGTTGTGTATGTGCTTCTTCGGAAGTACAAATAATCCAGGTACTTAGGTTGCTGGAGTATGTGTTGCTTGTTCGAATCGTAGGAGTTGCTCTGATACGTAACATGGGATATTATGGGGATTTCAATCATTTCTTATTTGTTATTCTTTCATTTTGTTACGTATCTTGTTTTAATTAATTTTTGGTGAACAACGATTTTATGTGGAGTTTCTTGAAGTTGTTGGCATGTGGCCGTGAGATGAATAAATAAATCATTTTTCGCTATTTATTTCATTTAATAAAAGGAGTTTTGATGTTGTTCTTATGAATGTGGCATCCTACTTTATTTTTGGGTGTAAAAACTCTGATTATTACTTTGAATTTTGTGTATTTTTCATAAATGGGAAAGTGGGGTGTTACAATTGGTATCAGAGCAGGTCGGTCCGTCCGGCCAGGTGTAGTAGTTGAGTCCGTCCTTAGGATAGAAGTTGTTTGTGTGTTCTGACCTTGTGATGATCGTTGTCCAGTATGGCATGAAGGAATGATGCTGCTCTTGCTGCTACTATGCAGGCCATGGCACAAGCTGTAGAGAACGCCAATCAGGATGGAGGTTCTCAGTTTCGTGACTTAGCACAGTTCCAGAGCAACAAGCCGCCTAATTATAAGGGAGGTATCTTGGATCCAGAGGCTGCACAGAAGTGGCTGAAGGCTGTTGAGAAGATCTTCAGGACCATGGGATGCAGTGACGCTCAGAAGGTACAGTTCGATACTCATATGCTGGAAGGGGAGGCTTAGGCCTGGTGGGACAACAGTCGTCAGAGATTGGAAGCTGCAGGTACTGAGATTACTTGGGTAGTGTTTCAAGCTGAGTTTCTGGAAAAGTATTTTTCGGAAGACATTCGTAGTGCGAAAGAGGTTGAATTTTTGGAGCTGAAAGAGGGTGATAAGACAGTTGTTGAGTATGCCGCTAAGTTTGAGGAGCTGGTTCAGTATTGTGCTCATTACAATACGGAAGAAGCTATGACTTCGAAGTGTTTGAAGTTTGAGAACGGGCTGTGTCCCGAGATCAAATTGGGTATTGCTTTTCAGAAGATAAGGAATTATCCAGAACTGGTAAGCAGAAACAGGATCTATGACAATGATAACCGAGCCAGAATTGCTCATTACAAGGCTGTGAATAAGAAGAAAGGTAAGCAGAGATTTGGAGGTACTCCTTACAGTGCTCCAGCTAATAAGGGGAAACAGAAAACTGATGTGGGGAAGAAACCAAAGGAAAAAGGGGCAGGTGCTGATACTCTCAAGTGCTTCAGATGTGGTGGTGCGGCTCACCGTGCTAATAACTGTCCGAATGAGGTGAAGAAGTGCTTCAAGTGTGGCAAAGCAGGTCATGTTATAGCAGATTGCAAAGCCACTATGCCTACTTGTTATAATTGTAGAGAGAAGGGTCACATCAGCACTCAATGTGAGAAGCCGAAGAAGTCTCAGGCGTCTCAAACTGGTGGGAAAGTATTTACCTTGGTGGGAGCCCAATCCACTAATGAGGAGCGTTCCGTCAAAGGTACTTGCTTTATTAATGATATTCCTTTGATTGCTATCATTGACACGGGTGCAACGCACTCGTTTATTTCTGTTGATTGTGTGAAGAGACTAGGGATTGTACTGTCTACTCTAGAGCAGAGGATGACGATTGAAACTCCATCTATTGGTTCTATGGTTACTTCTTTGGTGTGTTTGAAGTGTCCGCTGACCGTGTTTGGTAGAGATTTCAGAGTGGACTTGATTTGTTTGCCACTCAGTAATCTCGATGTTATTTTGGGAATGAACTAATTGGAGTTCAACCGGATTTATATTGATTGCTTCAGGAAGACGTTACTGTTTCTTACTCTTGAAGAGGAAGCATTAGCAGATTCGATGTCTAGCAGGGAGTTGAGGGCGTTGTTGGAGGATGAAACGAAGTTTTTCGTGGTGTTTGCCTCGTTATCTGTTGAAAGCAAGACTTCAGTTGATGAATTACCAGTAGTAAACGAATTTCCTGAAGTGTTTCCAGATGACATCACAGAATTGCCTCCGACAAGGGAAGTTGAATTCACTATTGATCTTGTACCGGGTACCAGACATATCTCTATGGCACCGTACATGATGTCTGCATCAGAATTGGCAGAGTTGAAATCTCAGGTCAGAGAATTGCTCGATAAGAAGTTTATTAGACCATGTGTGTCGCCGTGGGGGGGCTCTAGTGTTGTTGGTGAAAAAGAAGGATGGTAGTATGCGTCTGTGCATTGATTACCGTCAGTTGAATAAAGTGACCATTAAGAATAAGTATCCACTTCCGAGGATTGATGACTTAATGGATCAGCTGGTAGGAGCTCATGTTTTCAGCAAGATTGATTTGAGGTCGGGCTACCATCAGATTAAAGTAAAGGAAGGTGATATTCAGAAGACTACCTTCAGAACTCGCTACAGACATTACGAATATGCAGTGATGCCTTTCGGAGTGTCTAATGCACCAGGTGTGTTTATGGAATATATGAATCGTATCTTCCTTTCTTATCTGGATCAGTTTATTGTGGTATTTATTAATGATATACTGATTTATTCTAAGTCTGACGAAGATCATGCAGGACACTTGAGAATTGCATTGCAGGTGTTGAAGGATAATAAATTGTTTGCAAAGTTCTTGAAGTGTGAATTCTGGTTGAAGACGGTGAGTTTCTTGGGCCATGTTATTTCTGGTGATGGTATAGCGGTGGACCCATCTAAAGTAAGTGCAGTACTTCAGTGGGAGCCTCCGAAAACAGCAACGGAGATTAGAAGCTTTTTGGGTTTGGCAGGTTACTATAGAAGGTTCATTGAGGGGTTTTCTAAACTGGCATTGCCATTGACTCTGCTAACCAGGAAGAATCAAGCTTTTGTTTGGGATGCTGCCTGTGAGGAAAGTTTTGAGGAACTGAAGAAGAAATTGACTACAGCACCAGTGTTAATTCTACCAAGTCCAAATGATCCTTTTGTAGTGTATTGTGATGCGTCTAAGATGGGATTAGGCGGTGTGTTAATGCAGGATGGCAAGGTAGTGGCTTATGCTTCACGGCAATTGAGGGTGCATGAGAGGAACTACCCTACTCATGATCTTGAATTAGCTGCAGTGGTATTCATGTTGAAAATCTGGAGGTATTATTTGTATGGATCGAGATTTGAAGTATTCAGTGATCACAAGAGTCTGAAGTATTTATTCGATCAGAAGGAGCTGAATATGAGGCATAGAAGGTGGTTAGAGTTCTTAAAGGATTATGATTTTAATTTGAGTTACCATCCGGGAAAGGCTAATGTTGTAGCAGATGCTCTGAGTCGAAAGACAATCCATATGTCTGCGTTAATGGTGAAAGAAATGGAATTGATTGAGCAGTTCAGAGACTTGAGTATGGTCTTTGAAACTACACCAGAAAGTATTAGATCGGGTATGCTGAAGGTGAATAATGACTTTTTGGATGTAATTAAGGAAAATCAGAAACTCGATGTGAAATTGGTGGACTTGATGCCTTCAGGAGGAGATGATCCTGATAGTGACTTTAAAGTGGATAATGTTGGTGTGTTGAGGTTCCGGGGCAGAATTTGTGTACCGGATAATGAGGAATTGAAAAAGGCAATCTTAGAGGAAAGTCATCGGAGTAGCTTGAGTATTCATCCGGGAGCTACAAAGATGTATCAAGACTTGAAGAAGTGATTTTGGTGGTCCGGTATGAAGAGGGACATAGCTCAGTTTGTTTATGCTTGCTTGGTATGTCAGAAGTCAAAGGTGGAACACCAGAAACCGTCGGGATTAATGCAACCGTTGGAAATTTCGGAATGGAAATGGGACAGTATTGCTATGGATTTTGTTACTGGTTTGCCAAATACAGCGAGAGGCTTTGATGCTATTTGGGTAGTGGTGGACCGACTTACGAAATCCGCACATTTTATACAAATTAACATCAATTTCCCATTGTCAAAGCTGGCGGAGATTTATATCAGGATAATTGTGAAGCTGCATGGTGTTCCGTCGAGCATAGTGTCGGATAGAGATCCGAGGTTTACTTCAGAATTTTGGAGGAGTCTGCAGGAAGCCTTGGGTTTTAAGTTGAAGTTGAGCTCGGCTTATCATCCACAGACCGATGGTCAGTCAAAGAGGACTATTCAGTCGTTGGAGGACTTGCTGAGAGCCTGTGTATTGGAAAAAGGTGGTGCGTGGGATACTCATTTGCCATTGATTGAGTTCACATACAACAATAGTCACCATTCTAGCATTGGAATGGCACCTTTTGAAGCTTTGTATGGTAGGAGATGTAGAACACCTCTGTGTTGGTATGAGACCGGTGAGAATGTGGTGCTTGGACCGGAAATTGTGCAACAGACTACTGAGACAATTCAGATGATCCGTGAGAAGATGAAAGCGTCTCAGAGTAGACAGAAAAGTTATCATGATAATCGGAAGAAAGATTTGGAATTCAGTGAAGGTGATCACGTGTTCCTGAGAGTTAACCCAGTGACCGGTGTGGGTCGGGCATTGAAATCAAAGAAGTTGGATCCTAAGTTTATTGGACCGTATCAGATCTTGCAGAGGATTGGTACAGTTGCTTATAGAGTGGCATTGCCATCGGAACTTTTGAACTTGCATGACGTGTTCCATGTGTCGCAACTTCGAAAGTATGTATCTGATCCATCTCATGTTATTCAGAGGGATGAGGTACAGATCAGAGAGAACCTTACTGTGGAAACGATGCCTTTAAGGATTGAGGATCACAAGATGAAACAACTCAGAGGGAAGGAGATACCTCTGGTGAAAGTAGCTTGGGGAGGAGCTGCTGGCGGAAGTGTGACCTGGGAATTGGAGAACAGGATGCGGGAGTCGTATCCGGAACTGTTTTCATCAGGTACATTTTCGAGGACGAAAATAATTTAAGTGTGGGAGAGTTGTAACACCCCATTTTTAATTATTTAATCGTCTGGTTTTACTTTAATTGTTTGGCCTTGTTTAGGGGGTGTGTCCTTTAATAGCAATATGAAGTTTATTATTATTATTATTATTAATAGTATTATTTCATATTATTATTATTATGGTTATTATTATCATTACTATTAATATTATTAGTAAAATAAAAATCTGATATAATTAATTAGATAATGGGATAATAGAGAGTGATAAGGGAAGTTTGGTAATTAGAGGATAATTAGTGAAAATTGGTAGGGATTTAGCATAATCAGAATTTTTTTTGGAGAGAGAAGGAGAAAGACTAAGAGGAGGAAGAACAAGGGTGTGCTAGGGCTAACATCTCCATCAGATTTTCGCAGGAATTGATCAAAGATTCGAGGTAAGGGGGGAGAATGGGTTTAATATTTGGTGATATGTTCATGATAGGATAGTGGGGAGTCCTTAACCCCGTAGGAATTCGTATGCAAAAGGCTGTGCTATTGATATGTGTATATGTCTGATGTGATGATGAAATTATGCATGAATTGATTCGTGTTAGCATGATTTCTATTGTTGTTATTGTTGTAAGAATGCATTATGTTGCAGATCTGGTTTTGGTGCAGGTTGAAGGAGAAGAATTAGACATAGAATTCGTAAATCTGATCTAGTAATGTTAAGAGAAAGATGTAGGGTGAATAATAGAACATAAAATTGGTGTAGAAACAAGTTTAGGACTGATTTGGAGTGAAAAGGGGAGGATCCCGTAGCAGAACACGAACTGGTGTGGAGAAATTGGATTTTCGTAACAGATCTGGCCATACGCGTATCAGGTAAGGCAATACGCGTATGGGATGGCTAATACACAGCAATACGCGTATGACAGACTAGGCAATACGCGTAATAGGCGGTCCGTACGCGTAAGGGGTTGGAATTTGGGAAATTCAGTGGGAAAACGTCTCTGTCCGTACGCGTACGGCATAAGCCATTACGCGTAAGGACTTGGGCAATGTGAGGCATACGCGTATGAAGGGAGGCATTACGCGTATGGGTTGGGCGAGCGAGCTGGCGATACGCGTATGACGTAGGGCAATACGCGTATGGCCAGCAAGTGTGCAGAATTTTACCGTTTCGCGATTTCTTCCCCGTTTTCACATCCGAAGTTGTTTCTTTTGGTTTGAGAGGCTAGGGATAGATGTCAGACCTTGAGAAATGTAGGATTGGTGATGAAAATAATTAATTTAATAATTTTAGGGAATTAATTAATTAACCGTCGATTGATGTTGTGGGAGGTAATTGTATAATGTTGGATGTTGATGTGTGATTCAGGTGTGATCAGGAGGATCGTGAACATGTATCTGTATGATATTGTACATGTGTTTTATATGCATATTGTGTTATGCATTTCATGGTGTTGGTGGGATGAATCATTGCTCAGGAGGAGTGTATGTGATTCATCCATACTCCGATATGGAGAATGGTGGGGATAGATCATTGCCAAGTAGGGGTGTATGTAATCTATCCGGGTTCGATTGAATGAACCATGATGTTGGTACCACATGAATTATGTCCATAGTTGTGTCGCATTGCATTCTGTTATTGATATGTGTTATTGTATGGTGATGATTAGTGGACCAGTGGGTCGTAATTGTTATGATTGTGCGTAAATACTACTCTTATCATGTAATTGTTCACCGTTTAATATTGAATGTAGTTCTCACCCCTTTGTTGTTGTTGTGTCTGTGCTTCTTCAGAAGTACAGATAATCCAGGTACTTAGGTTGCTGGAGTATGTGTTGCTTGTTCGAGTCGTAGGAGTTGCTTTGATACGTAACACGGGATATTATAGGGATTTCAATCATTTCTTATTTGTTATTCTTTCATTTTGTTACGTATCTTGTTTTGATTAATTTTTGGTGAACCACGAATTTATGTGGAGTTTCTTGAAGTTGTTGGCATGTGGCCGTGAGATGAATAAATAAATCATTTTCCGCTGTTTATTTCATTTAATAAAAGGAGTTTTGATGTTGTTCTTATGAATGTGGCATCCTACTTTATTTTTGGGTGTAAAAACTCTGATTATTACTTTGAATTTTGTGTATTTTTCATAAATGGGAAAGTGGGGTGTTACAAACCCCTGGCATTTGAACATTCCCTTGCTGATCTTTCCATGAGAAATTCGGATGATTCCTCCATCCCGGATTGTAAGTGTGGGAGTAAGGGTTATTCTGCTTCAGAAAGTTGATTTCTTCCACTTGTTGCGCAGTAGCAACACAATGCACAGTATAATGAGGTCCACTACAAATATCACAATTTACCGCTTGAACCGGTTGAACCTGTGCCACCGTTTGAGTATCAAGATTCATATTCTTAAGTCTTCTTTCCACCTCAGCCGCAATCTGATCCTCCATCTTTACCACTTGCTCCGTAAGCTTCATATCAATAATCTTTTCAGGTTGGCTTACACTGCGATCATACAACTCCAAGTGCTTATTTGCTGTAATAGCCTCAATTATTTTTTTAATGCCAGTGGCTGTTGTAAAGTTGGTTGAGCCACCGGCAGCTGTATCGATAAGCTGCTTAGTCTTCATCTTGAGACCATTCACAAAATTCTGCATTTGTTCGGTTGCGTCCATGTTATGAGTGGGACACGCAACCAAACACGTATTAAACCTCTTATACGCATCTCCAAGTGACTCCCTCTCTTTCTGTTTGAAGTTCACGATGTCGTACCGCTTTCGGATGTACACAGAAGCAGGGAAATATTCATTTAGAAATGTCGTCTCCATCTCTTGCCAAGTAGTAATACTCCCAGCAGGTAGTGAGTAAAACCACTCTTCGGCTTCATCAAATAGAGTAAAAGGAAACATAACCAGCTTCTTCGCTTGTTCAGAGTGTCCCTCAATTTTTAATGACGTACTCATAGTAAGGAACCTCTGTAGATGCTTATTTGCATCTTCATTTATCCTTCCTGAAAAAGTCCTACTCTGAAGCTGTCGGATAATGGACGGGTGCAGCTGGAATTGCGCGACAGTGACTGGTTGATTTACTATTGTCAACCGCATTGTTGGAGCATTTGCTCTTCCATAGTCACCGAGAAGTCTTTCTGCTGGTGGGTCGGCAGCCATAATAAGAGTTTCCGGCTCTGAGTCTGTGCCGGAATCTGTGTGCTCGGAGTGGACTGAAACTAATTCTTCGTTCTCTTGCTCAAAAATTATTGGTTCGGAACCTGATGCTGCCAGTCTTTCTAGTTTAGCTTGACGACGTCTAGCGTGCAAAAATCTCTCTGGTTCTGCGTCAAAAGATAATACAGCTGAGGCCTTACCTCGCATACACTGGTTAGAGAATTATTAGTAATTATAAAAATAATACAAAAATAAAAATAAAAAATTTTGGTCACAGAGTGACAAAATTTTAATTGACTTAACACAACACTTAGAATTTGGCAGTCCCCGGTAACGACGCCAAAAACTTGATCGGAAAAATAGCAAGTGTACTATTTTTACCGATGTAGTAATAGTTGGGGTTATCCCCATAATCGATCTCTCGAGGACTGCGTGTAATTGTAAGTGCAGATGTTATTTCAATTAAACAAAAATTCCTTTGGGGGTTTGTTTGTTATAAAAATTATAATAACTATTGAGCAAATAAGCAGAAAAAGTAAAAATGACTTAAACAAATATGAGAAACATGCCAGGGCAAGGTGTATGAAATTCCTTATAATAATAACAATCCTTATTTTTCAAAATCATCGCTTAAACCAATCATTACCGGCTCTTAAGAATATTTCTCTCTAATCCCTTAGTAGAAAAACCTTTGGTATTCTCCCTATACCCCAATTCCTTAGCGGTATAGAAAGAATGCCAAGCACTTATTTTTATAAAATGCTGTACGATTACTATAGGGTATCCCTATTCCTAGGTGATATTTACTATAGTATTATCGTATAAAAAGCGTTAACAGTGGTTTGTCCGACCTAAGATTAACCGTAAATCAAATCCTATTTTTCAATATGGACAAGTATTAAGAACATTACACGATAAACATGATTATGAGAAAGCAGTGAAATTTCAATTGCAAAGGGAAAATTGTCATTACAGGGAAAATCAGGGACACCCCCTGGCATTTGGGGGTTTAGCCTCTCATAGTCTTAAGAACAAAAATAAAAAGAAAATTAAAGATAGACATTACAATTTGATCGGAGGAAAACTGATTCTTCAATCGCTTCCGCTCATGAACGATCGTCTTCTCCAAATCTCCTTGACCGCCTCCAACTCCTCTCAATTATTCGTAAAGTCAGAAGTCTCTCTTCTTCCTCCAAAAACTAGTCTAAAAAGTCACAATTCGCCCAGATCGATTGGAAATACCCAAAGTGCCCCCACATCTTAATATGGAGAGAAAATATGGAAAAATTCAGAAAATCAGCGTCAAAGCTGACACGGGCCGTGTCAGCTAACACTGTCGGCCGTGTCAGCTTGCTGGATTTTATAACTGAAATTGTTTCGATCATAACTTTTGATCCGCAAGTCTTTTTTGGTCTCCGTTCGAAGCGCCGGAAAGCTAATGAAGAGAGCTACAACATAGTACAGACAAGAAACTTGGTTGCCCAATATTTTTCCATGTTTGTTGAATTTTAGGTCCAGGCATCCTCTGCTTCATTCAAAAAACTCTTCTAATTCCCCGAAATTTCCATTTTCTTCACACGAGTCCTTTGGGCTTTTCCACTCAGACCTGAAACCATTGAAAACTACCAAACCAAAGCATAAAATGCAACATAATTGAAATAAAACAAAAAATTATAAAATGCGAGAATAAAATACAACAAGTAAAATTGAATTAAAAAAATAAAGAGAAGACAAACAAAGTGCTACCGATTTTATGGATTGATGCCGAATAAGTGACGAAAACATAGTAGAAATGGTGATCGATCAACTAACCATGCGCAGCTTCCCACAATACAATTATATACATGAAAGCAATAAATGAAAGCGGATAAACATGTACCCGTTATAGAGCTTCCAGGCTGTATGGTTAGTTGTTCAGAGAAATTAAAGAAAGTTTTGATAGCAATCATACATTTGAATTCAAAATAAAAGGATAAAGTTCTTTAAAAGTTCGTTTGGGCTTACATCTCAAGGAGAGGCCCAAAAAGATATTATTTACAAAGGGGATGGGTCTTACACTCTATTAGAGGTCCACTGTAACACCCCATTTTAATTATTTAGACGTCTTGTGTTATTTTATTTGTGTGACCTTGTTTGAGGGAGTGTTTTGAGTGCGTTTAAGGGTTTCCCTTAGTTAGGAAAGTGAGTTGGTGAGATAAAGCATTTAGATTAATATTAATAGTGGTATAGTTAATAATAATGATAATTTAATTAATAATAGTAATATTATTATTTTAGTATTATTATTGTTATTATTGTTATTATTATTATTATTATTAGTAATATTAATATTAGTGTGACAATTTTGTTGAATTAAAATAAAATAAGATCATTCATTATTGGGCTAATGAGGGACAGTTTGGTAATTAAGTGGTGATCAGTGAAAATTAAGTGTTTTAGAGTTAATCATAATTTTGGAGAGAAAGAGAAAGGCTTAGGAGAAAGGAAGATCAAGGGTGTGCTAGAGCTTGCATTTGATCAGGATTTTCGCAGGAATTCTTCAAGATTCGAGGTAAGGGGGGAGAAAAGGGTTCAATATTGGTGTTTATTCATGATAGGGTAGTGGGGAGTCCTTAACCCCGTAGGATTTCATATGCAGAATTGTTGTGTTGTTGATTTGTTGTATATGCCTGTTATGAATCTGAAATCGTGCATAAATCGATGTGTGTTTTCGTGATTTTCTGTTGATGATGCTGTTGTGTATGAACTTGTACTGATAATTTGTCAATTGGATTCAATTGGGAGAACGATTTGAGATTATAGACCTATAAAACATGTAGTAATTCTAGGTACAAAAGAAAAGATGAAAATTGGACCTAAAATCAATGTAGAAACGATTATAGGACTGGTTGGAAGTGAAGAAGTGTGGAAATCGTAGCAGAGTCCAGAATGGTGAGGCCTCTGGTGATTTGCGTAATAGATCTGGCCATACATGTATCAGGTAAGGTGATACGCGTATGGGAAAGCTGATACGCAGCAATACGCGTATGAAAGTGAGGCAATACGCGTAATAGGAGGGCCGTACGTGTATTGTATTGAGATTTGGAAAATTCAGTGTGAAGAGGTCTCTGTCCGTACGCGTACGGCATAAGCCAATACGCGTGAGGACTTGGGCATTGTGAGGAGATACGCGTACTAAGGGAGTCAATACGCATATGGGTTGGGCGAGCGAGCTGGCAATACGCGTATGGCCAGCGAAATTGCAAAATTTTACCGTTTCGCGATTTCTTTCCCGTTTTCGCATCTGATTCGGTTTCTTTTGGTTTGAGAGGTTGAGAATAGGTGCCAGGTGCTGAGAAATAAAACGTCGGTGATGAAAATATTAATTTTACTAATTTTAATTGATTAATTAATTAATTAGGTGTTTGGTGTGTATGAAGCAAATTACTTGACGATGGTGTTGATGATATGTATGATGTGATCAGGAGGATTATGTGCATGTATTTACACTTGTATACATGTTTTGTTGTTCATAGTTGAGTCTTGCATATTCATGGTGATTGGTGGGATGAATCATTACTCAGGAGGAGTGTATGTGATTCGTCCGTACTCCTATATGGAGAATGGTGGGGGATAGATCATTGCCAAGTAGAGGTGTATGTAATCTATCCGGGGTTCGATTGAATGAACCAATGAGTCGGTACCGCATGCATGGTGTCGTGTTGCATTACATTATTATTTGAAGTTGTTGATGATATTGGACAGTAGGTCGTGTTGGTGTGTTGTTGACTTATATACGTGAATGCTACCTTGTTATCATGTATTTATTCACCGATAATATTGAATGTGATTTCTCACCCCTTTGTTGTTGTTGTGTCTGTGCTTCTTCGGAAGTACAGATAACCCAGGTACTTAGGTTGCTTGGATGTTCGTGTTGCCTGTTCGAGTCTATAGGAGTGCTCTGATACGTAACACGGGATGTCGGGATATTTTTGTAGTTGTTTTGATTTTATTACATTCTTTGTTACGTATTCCATTTTATTGAATTATTTTATGGAGAACCTTGTTTTAAGGAACTATTGGTGCATATTGGGCAGATGGCCTTGAATTTGAAACTAAATGATTATTTTCGCTGATTCCTTAGTTAATTTAATACAATAAAGAGCTTATATTGGTTTTGATGACGTGACATTCCACTCTTGCTGAAAAACTCTGATTTTAACGTATTATTTAGTATTTCAATTTAAATAGGGAAAGTGGGGTGTTACATCCACAGTTTATTTTTGTACAAGAGATTGGGCTTACAACTCAAGGAGAGGCCCAAGGTTTAACAGCGCTCGCATCGTCGTTCTGGAAATGTACAAAGGGACTTATACAATGTCTGAGGCCCAAAAATGTTTATTTACAGGGGATGGGGCTTACACTCTATCAGGAGACCCAAAAGTTTGTTTTTGTACAAGAGATGGGGCTTACAACTCAAGGAGAGGCCTAAAAGTTTGTTTTTGTACAAGAGATGAGGCTTACAACTCAAGGAGAGTCCCAGTTGGATTGTTAAAAAAGGCGACGATTGTGTCAAACTTTTGAAAATATACAGAGGGACTTATACAATATGTGAGGCCCAAGATGATTTATTTACAACGGGATGGGGCTTACACTCTCTCAAGAGACCCGAAAGTTTTTTAAAAAGATTTGTTTAGGGTGATTAAGATCAAAACCCTAAATTAATTTCAAAATGTATTTTAATTAAATAAAAATTCGATTAAAATGTTCAAAATTATCAAACATGTGTGGAAAACAAGTTGTGATCTTGGATTGATGATTGAAAAATCATGTTTTTATCCACAAAATGATTGAAAATCATTTAAGTTTGGAAAATCAAGAAGGAAAAAATATTTTAAATGTTAAAAAACAAATAAAAATTAATTCTTTGCAAAAATATAAAATATATGAAATAAATAATATTTTTGGGAATTTTTGGTAAAATAAAATATTTTAACATTTTTGTGAATTATTAAAAAAAAGAATCAACTCAAAATCATTAAAAACCAGAGAGAAATTAATTTTTGAATCAATTAAATAAAATCACAAAAATTCAAATATTTAAAAATTCAAAAAAGGGCGCCAAGAACACCAAGTTCTTGCCCGCGCCCTCTGTTTCTTCAGATTTGCATTTTCCCCTCAATCTCACTGAATACTTGATGAAATCACACAATCCACATATCAATCTGCTCGTTTTCACCTCACGATCATGTCTATGGTCTTTAATTTCATTTATTTTAAGTATGGAATAAGAAATCAAGACGAAACCTCAAGAACCCTAAATTATGCATGAAGGCTGAGAATTTCTATACATGATTCATTCAAAGCAATTAATTGAGGGGAAACATTCTATGCTTGATTATGAATATTTGGCAAAAGTATTGTGCGAGGAAATATGCATAGATTAAGAGATGACCAAGTTTAGGCTTACTTGAAGGTCGTGGTAGCAAGAGCAATTTGATTTTTGGGTTAGAGGTGTTACAGATGAGTTGTGATGATCTGAACAGCTTTCCTACACTATATGGAATGTGTTTGAATGCTTGGAGTGATTTGAAATGGACTGGAACAGATTATGGCACCTCAACTGCAACTTGGTTGAAAACTTGAGCAACTGGCTGGTGATTTTGAGAAATCAGTGTTACAGTTGTGTGTTTAGTGGTTGATCAGCTCACATATGATGTTTATGAGGTGTGTGAATCATTGTTTGAGTTGCATTGGCTCCCAACTCAAAACCCGATAGTGCTTTCTCAAGAACAAGGAGATTTGGAGTTTAAGAAGGAAATGAGAGAAAGCAATGTTGTAAGCTGCTTTGGTGTAATTTGAATGATCAATGAGGACCTCTATTTATAGTGGATCAACTCTTGTCTTGGAGGAATAGTGATTGGCTGCTGGATTAGATCACATTCAATGGCTTTGGCTTGGTGGCATTTTTTCTCATGCAAGGCAAACTAGCCCCTCCCAAGAGCAGAGCTATGTCTTGACCAAATCCACATTCTTCAGATGTTTTAATTGTTTTTTAAGTGAGCATCTTGACTGAGTAGAGTGGCTTTGTTGAAAGTGCTCTATTTCACATAAATGCCTTTGAATTCAAGGCATATATGCCAAAATGCATTAATCTCAAGTTGGAGGATCCCTTGGCTTTTTGACTCAGCTTTACAAGTTGGATCAGTTGGATTAGGATCAGATTAGATGGCTGTGGTATAGGGATCATTAGTCTTTGGTTCAAAATTGTGTGAAGCAAGCAAACATGCAAACTGGTTTTTCATGACAGCCTTGCCATGGTGTGTTGCAACAGCCATAATTCTTGGCTCAAGCTGAGTTGTTTCATGCCAATAAGTTCCTTGGATTGTAGGCAACATGCACAACAACTTTGATGTTTATGTCTTGAATTGATTCAGCTTGCAACTGTGTGAAAAAATTCCCCAAGTTTTGGTGTTTTCAACAAAATCTGTCTTGGACAGAATTTTGTCTAAGTGTTGGAAAAGGTGCATTTTCATGTTTTTAGTCATTTTTATCCAACAATAACTCAGAATCCATGAAGAATTAGAATGAGATGTAGTTGAAGCTTTTGTAGTATGCCATGATAGCTACAAATCCAGCTTTGTACCATCCAAAATGGTTGCTTGGATCTCAAGTTATGATCCTTGGAAGTTGGTACCATAGCCACTTTGTTCCATAACTTAGAAAAATTCTAAGTTTTTATGGTTACCCCTTTTACAAGTTATCCCACTTTCTTTGATTTTTCTTGATGAATGATGATCCAAATCACACATTAACATCATTTTAGGGTCAAGGAACCATAATTGTGAAAATTTTCAAAAAGTCAAACTTGAATTTTGTGCACAGTTGACTTTTTATCGGATGAATTCCAAACTGTGCGATCCTCTATGAAATCAAGTCCTTGACCTAAATCAAACTTAATGTATGTATTACATAGGTGTTATAGGGTGTATTGAATCATGTCCCAAGGTTTGGGAGCATGTGTTGGTCAAAAGTCAAAGGTACAGTTGACTTTTCCCTCGAAACCTTAATTGTGGTCCTGATGAAATTGAGACTTGTAAATCAAGTTTCTTGGATCAATCCATTGTTGCAAATGGATCAATATAGTTTATTGGAGACCCTTAAATCATGTCTTGAGGTCTTGGCTCATGTTTTGTCCCAAAAGTCAACTTAGGGGTGAATTAGGTCAAGAAACCCTAATTCCTGATTTTTGATGAATGCTTCCCCTGAGGCAAAATTGACTTGATGCTTGGGTCCATGAAGTCCCTTGGAGTATCTTAAGTTATGCTTTGAAGCATTGGCTCATGCCCATAGGAAAAATTCCATCTAGAGGCCATGGTCGACCAAAACCCTAATTTGGTGACAGTGGCGATCTTGAGGCTTGATCAACTTGGAATGCTGTAACCTTGTGCTTGATTCTTGATGTGGGAGTCCTCTTAATCCTTTATGGATGTTTGAGAGGTTAGAAAAGTTGAAGATCATGTCCTTTCTTGATTGATCCTTGGCCTAAGGGCTCTGAGAGGGCTTGAAACCCTAAACTTTGTTGTTGTGAATGCTCACCCATCTTTGGGGAGACTAATGAGGTATGATGGTCCATCCATATTGTGATGATGATTTGCACAATGATGGGAATCTTAGTGGTCAAAATTTGGGGTATGACACCGACGCAGGGAAAGGAAATGATCGAAGAAAACCTCAACAAAGGGAAAGGAATGGTCATCGCAACCATAGCCTGGGTTCGGGAGTCGGTTACATGAGAGGAAGGTATTAGCACCCCCTCGCGTCCATCGTATTCGATGGGATCCACGCATGTTGTTATCGATCAAAGGGTGTAGGTTATCTGAAGCTAAACTGCTAACTGGAAACAGAACAGAAACGGGGAAAACGGGAAAAGAAAAGAAAAGGTGACTCGATAGGACATCGCCGTCCTAGGCCTACGTATTCCCTCGGGAGTGAGAAAGTCAGAGTCAACGTAGTTCAGAGACTACAGGATTGTGGGGGAAGGTTGCTCGCCAAGACATCGCCGTCTCTTGTTTACATATCCTCAATCG
The DNA here is from genome assembly GCA_022829125.1 of Lathyrus tuberosus. Classification (NCBI taxonomy): domain Eukaryota; kingdom Viridiplantae; phylum Streptophyta; class Magnoliopsida; order Fabales; family Fabaceae; genus Lathyrus; species Lathyrus tuberosus. Next base: position 1,780,088 of record JALAZF010000622.1, on the reverse strand, counting down.
GACAGGAGAGAGGAAATCAGAGCAATCGTAGTTTGACCTACAAGGTCACTGTGTTTTTTATGAGCGACGTTAAGTTCGCGTCCGACAGTTAGGGTCGATGCCTGTTTGTGACAAAACGGAAGTAACGTGCTCCTTTCTGAAAATGATTAGAAACCCAGTTAATCCCGGAGGATAAAATGATTTAAACTTTGTTTGTGTTTTTTAGACAGAAGTGGCTTAAGTTAGTTTGAAACTCGTATTGCACTAAAGTCTATGACATAGGATCGAATGCGTCGCACATCGACCCAAGACGGGACGCATGCTAAACACTATAGGAAAGTGAAAAGAAGCCCCCAACACTCCATTTCCCATGTACTTAAGGCTCATGGCGTACAATACTCGTTGTATTTATTATGTACTTTGAACTTATTTTGAGATGAGAAGAGAAAGACTCAAAGTTGCAAAGAAAAACAACTAAGGGAGACTAGATCCTAATGCTATCATACAATGGTGGACCTATGGTTAAGGTTAAGAGGGGACTATCCTACTTGTTATCATACATGGATTGCTAGCCTAATGTCTCTCCTACCTCCAACTTAATCAGAAATTAAGTGGATCTAGGAATCCTAAGGGATCCTGTGAATCACCACAAGTAAACATTATTCTAAACAATCACAAAGAGAGAAGTAAATAAGAAGTGAGAGGAAAATTAATCATGTAAGTGTAAACAAGCATGCAAAGTATCATAAACAACTTACCATCTCCATGTCAAGCTTAACTATCAAGTAGTTGAAAGCAAAGGACAAAACTATGTCCTAATTCACTAAGAAGTGCTCTAATTCTACCCTAGGAGCAAAATTAAACCATAAGCAATGAAAAGGGAACCCTAGAGGTATACACCATACAAGGGGCAGTAGCTAAACCTATTCTAACCTATCTATGCTAATTTTTTAAACGACGTCAAAATGTTACAAGTTAAGTCTTACAACAACACACAACATTTGTTGCTTACAAACTATGTCAAAAGACTTGTAAAAGTCACAAAAAAATGGAAGCCAAGTCAAGTTAATCAAGTGTTTATACACATGGGGCAGTGTAAAATGATATGTGGGATGATACATTTGAATGTCAAAAACATTATACAAACATGGCACATCTAAAGTTCAAATGAAAACAACAAAGTTAACCTTTCATTCATGTTCAAACTTATGGAAGCATAATACTAATTAGAAGCATATGAAGTGACCCATAAATTCCTGAGGGCAGGCTATGATTCATGATAATCCATGTGTTAAATGATGTACAAAAAATATCCTAAAGAGGATAGCACAAATACATCATCAAACAAAAACACCTAAGCAAACATCAAGCGTAATCGAGTAAGCAACTTAGGGTTCAAAAAGAATCATGTAGGTCATGATCAAAAAGTAAAATTCAAGGATAAAAAAGGCACCTAAAATGTCATTGTATATAGGCTCAAACATGCCCTCAAAATTGGTTTTAAGGAGCTCACACATTGGCATTAAACTTGACCTAGTTCTAGCATGTATCAAAAATTGGTCATGTAATGGAATGGTCCATGAAAAATAGTTATAATCTTTGGAAAATTAGGAGAAATTAACCATGTCATATTAAAGTCAGTGAGTTAACATGTACAAAAAATTGGATCAAAATCATGCATCAAAAGCATTCAATTAATTACAAACATCAAGCATATGTCGAGGATTATCACATAAAGCAAAGCTCAATAAATGAAATTCAAAAGCATTCCAAAGTTCATGGACAAGGTATCAACCATGCATCAACATGTTAATCAATCAAAGGGCTACTTGCATACCAAAAATTAGGTCTAAAATATTAGAGGAAGGTCACTTTTCATGCCTTGAATCACAAGGTATCTCGTTATGAACACATATCTTTCAAAAATCCCAGAAAAATATCCACTTTGGGCCCACCAAGGGAGGGTGTGCGTAGTACTTTGTAGGCCCAACCGTGCCAAAATTTCATCACTTAAAATTCTGAAAAAACAAAACAAAGGAGTGGTGGAGGAGAGGTCACGTGAGGGGAGTGTGCATCATTAATGCAGTGTCACTACCTCACGCGTTAGATGCATCACACGGCTGGGAATCTCGCTGCATTATTACATGAATATGCCATCATTATTATTCGTTCAGCATTGAAAGGAAAAGAAGAAAACATGACTCATACAATCACATGGGGCCCACTTCATCATGAAGCAATGATCATTAGCTGTCATTATTGTTCATGCGCTTCATTACAACAAAAGAAAGAGAAAAACGTGACCCGTGCTCTTCCATGTGGGGGCCAGTTTCATTACTCTATTATTATTATATCATTTGCAGTAAATGGAAAGAGAGAGAATGTGGCCATCATGAAGATATTATTATGATTAATTATTGTGCGCATGATCACCATCAAGGGGCTGGGATTTAATTCTGTTGCATACACAAGCTAAGCATTCACATTATTTGTTCATCGTGTGATCAATATCATGTGGCCCAGAATGGATTTCGCTTTAGCTACATTATGATGCTATTTATTACCCATTATTCATGTTCAGCATTGAAAGAAAGAAAAAGAAACATGATACATGCTAGTGTACATAAATAAATAGGTCAAGTGGCATTTTAATGAGAATAGGACAAAATAACATCTCCACCCTCTAAGAAGATGACACGTGGTCATCTTCTTCACCTTGCCATGCATGCAATCGTGAATAACATCCTCCATGAAGAAAACTTGCGCATGAATGAATGAAAAACTCCATACTTTAACAACACACTACACCCTCAATATTCCATCAAATTATATGAAATAATATACTAAATTGAAGCTCTCGATTAGTAGAACAACAATACACCATCAGTTTCCCAAAATAACAACTCTAAGATAGTGAAAATTAACACGAAAGTCACGGATTCAAATTAAAAATCACAAAATCAAGCACAACACATAAACTTAAATTCAAAGATTCATGGTGTGCCATCATTTCAGGACTTCCAGATGCAATGTATGAACAAATTTTAACGTCCTAAATCATGTAAATCTAAGAATGAGAGCCATGGAATTTTTAAAAATTCTTACCAAGTGGAGAAAGTTCACTGCTTCTTGTGGTGCTTTGAGATTAGGAAACCTAGAAAACTTCAATGCAATGCCTTGGAATCTCCCTCAAGCAAAATAAATGCTTAACCTCTTCAAATCTTGAAAAAATTGCAAATTGGTGATGGAAGATGAACTTGTAGGTGATGATATAATGGTTCCAGTTGAAAATAGATGCAAACAGTAGCTTCTACTCCATGAGGTGATGAAGATGATGAAAGAATTCCAGAAAATAACCTCAAGATAAGAGAGATCTTGGAGTTTGAAGTTGTGGGTGTGAAATTCGTTTTTGGATCTAGCTTTCTCTTATGGTGTAACTAACTTCTGTTAGAGAGAGAATGAGAATTTATATTATGGGTTAGAGTATGGTTAAGAGCTAATCATAGTTAAAAGTGAGTTAGAGATGGATTAGTGAAAGTGGAAAAAATGAGGGTTTATGGTGGTGTACGAATTTTACTATGTGGGTGGTGTATTTTAGTTACCATGGAGTGCATTATGATGATAATAATGATGTAAGATGATGGTTAGTACAACCAACACAACAGGCTCACCAAATTTTGTAATTTGAAAATTGGAGTTTTTATGGTTTATGGCATGAAAAAATGTCCATAGAGGTGACTTTATTGATGAATTTCTTGAAGGATAATGAATCAATTTGCATGATTTTGATGTCAATGGAAAGGTGGTATTTGATAGAACAAAGTTTATGTCAAAAAGAAATGGAGTAAAGGTCTGGAACACCATGGAAAATGGTGTTGAAAACATGGTCACAAAACTGAATTTTGGGACTTAGAAAAATTCTAAGTTTTTTCCACATGAACAACTTGATAATCCCAACTTTGATTGATCATAACTTTTGATCTAGAAACTCAAATGGAACATTCTTTATATGGATGGAAAGCTTGGAATCCATGTTACAACTTTCATGTCCAACAAAAGTTGAAATAAAGTTTGCATCATGGAGAAAAATAGCTTGGAAGATGGCTGCATGGCATAAGAAAACTTTCCCAAAATGGAAAGTTCTAAAACCCTTCTTTTTTTCAAAAATGGAAACTTTCCATAATTCTTGACTTTTCATGATTCCTTTGATATTCTTGATCAAATCTAACCCCTTGACCATATTTGACATGATGAACATGAGTTTGACCTAAAAATTGAGAGTTGACTTTTCCCTTGATCAGTTTACTTTATTCTCGATTTGTCTGATTTTCAATCATCTGACCAATTGAAATCCTTCTAAATGAAGTTGTGAATCAAATGAGATGTCTTGGCCTTGAGGAGCCTCATTTTCTTTGCTTTGAACAATTCATACCATGGAAACCTTTGATCCCATGCCTTGGTAAAATGATGCATGTGTGATGCTTATGACCTAAAAGCATATGAAATGTGAAACACAAGTCATCTATTGGGTATAAATAAGAGGGCAAATAGAAGGTGATTGAATACAAAAGAACCCGAAAATTTGCACTCCGTGGGGAAATATATAAGGAAAGTGCTTGCCAACCGAAGGTGGACTCAAAGATAGCGGATACCAACCAAAAGTTGAAATAGCGAAAAATGACAGATGAGTCAATAGAAGACGCCAACCAAGAGTTGGGATGAAAGGACACTGATGCATAACGAATTCTTGACAAGGAACACTAACCAAGAGTTGGAATAAAGGACGTAATATCTACCACGATCTAAGGTAAAAGACCAAGTACCAACTAATAGTTGGGATACGGGACACTAATCAGCAATTAGTATAACGAGGCTGCCAACCGAAGGCAAGCTCACAAAGGGCATCAACCAAAAGTTGAGATAAAACCGAAGATTGTCCAGCAATAATTGCGAAAGAGAGAATACACCAACCAAGAGTCGGGATAGGGGTAACCAACCGAGATATTAAGATACAAGATACTGACCAAGAGATTACCAACCAAGAGTTGGGAAAGAAGATGCTAACCAAGAGTTAGGATAGAGTGACGTATACTACCAAAAGTTAGGATGACATGGAGGATACTAACCAAAAGTTAGGATAAAGAAACATTAATCAAGAATTAGGACAACCAGAATGCCGATCGAGAGCGAACCCATAACGAAAGATGCCAACCAAAAGTCGGGATGAATGATGCTAACCAAGAGTTATGATGAAATAGAGGATACTAACCAAGAGTCAGGATGAAATAGAGGATACTAACCAAGATTTAGGATAAGAGACACCAAACAAAGATTACCAACCAAGAGTTGGGAAATAAGACATTAACCAAGAGTTAGGATAACGAGGACGCTGACCAAAGGCGTACTCACAATGGATGATACCAACCAATAGTCGGGATGAAACCAAGTGTCGCTCCCAGGATTTTCATCCAAGTACAAACGCGAGAGTGGCGCGGAAAAACAGAGTCGCCAGCCGTGTAAATTTATCCCAAGAGAGGGAAAGGGAACACCGCATAAACCTGAGGAAGAGGGAAAGGAATGGTCATCGCAACCATAACCTGGGTTCGGGAGTCGGTTACGCGAGGGGAAGGTGCTAGCACCCCCCGCGTCCATCGTACTCGATGGGATCCACACTTGTTGTCTATTCTAAGGGTAAGTTATACTATCATCTAGGCTGTACTGAAACGGAGAGGGAAAGACAAAAACAGACTCGGTAGGACGTCGACGTCCTAGGCCTACGTACCCCCTTTGTGCAATGGGGAATTCAGAGTCAACGTAGTTCAGACCAAGTTCTTTTTGTGTTTTTTATGAGCGACGTTAAGTTCGCGTCCGGCAGTTAGGGTCGATGCCTGTTTGCGACTCAGACGGAAAGTAACGTGCCCTTTTTGAAAATATCCTTTAAGTTTGGAAGTCCCGAAGGACAAAAAAGTTTGAGGTTGGTTTGTATTTTTTAAGACAGAAGTGATTTAAGTTAGTTCCTAAGCTGCATTGCACCAAAGTCTAGGGCACAGGGGCGAATACTTAACGCATCGTCCCAAGACAGGACGCTCGCTAAGCACTCTAGAAAGATGAGAGGAAGCCCCTCATTTCTCATTCCCCGTACTTAAGGCTCGTGCGCAATACACCTTATTATTATTAAGTGTTTTAAGGAAATTTGAGATGAGAAGAGAGAAGACACAAGGTAACTCTAAGGGGGAAACTAAGAGTCCTAATGTTATCATGCTTGGATTGAGAGCCTAATGTCTATCCTACTCCGAGCTTAATCAGAAATTAAGTCGGACTAGGAGCCTTAAGGGAGCATGTGAATACAGAGAAATCAACAAGTAAACACCAGACGACTCAATCACAAAGAGAAAATTGAATACGAAACCAAGTTGGAAGAAAAACAACAATTAATCAGGAATCAATCAAGACAAAATAAAAGAAACTCAAGACAAATATCTAAAACAAGTATCAAAACTAGCAAGGTATAGTCAAAATTAGAACATGACTAATCAAAGTTATCAAGGTTAAATTCACACTGAAATTAAAAATCAAAGTTAATTTCTAATCAAAAGTTAATCCTAAATTAATTCAAAATTAAACTTCTAAAAAAACTAGTTCTAAGTCACGATTAAGTGCTAATAATATCTAACACAAATCTAATTAAGGTCAATATCTAAAAAATCTAAAAAAAACAAAAAAACCACTTTTTTATTATATAAAAAAAAAACAAAAAAAAAAAAACTATTAACCACTTAAAAATTAAACCACTAGCCCCTTAACATTTAAACTACTAATTAGTATAAATTTAAACAATCAATAAGTATAAAATTAAACTATTAATCTATTATAACTACAAAACACATCCTAATGCCATCAAAGATCCATTACCACTAGCAGCCACTTTATGCTTCCACAAAAACGAATGAGCTTTGTTTTTTTTTTTAAAAGAATTATGAAGCATGCAAAACTACACGGCCATATGCCTGTATTCATGAGCAACAACAACATACAGTATTAAAATGCAGCTCCACAAAGTATCATATGCCAAGCTCGAATACCACCAAGCCATATATTACATCAACTAACAGAAATGGCAACGAAGTGGAAATGAATTTGTCGCGAATACCATCGTCGGCAATTATCGCAAACAGCTTTGTAAAAGTTTCGAAAACAAGAGCAATATGATGCACAAAATACTACAAATAAGCAATATAATCAAATCAATTCCGAAACAAAATCTGAGCAGCAAACAATATACAAATTGAGAATTAGTTTCGAATTGCTACCGCAACTCAAGTCGGCTGTTAGTGTCGAAAACAAACTCAACAGTATAAAAAAAATCGAATCAACCCAAGATTAGCGCACAAGATGAATGCAGCATTAGCAACTTATGAGTATCAATCCAAAGTTACTATTAGTTCAATGGAAATTATTATGAGAAAACAAAACACAATTGATATAACAAAGAAACTAACTGCTGCAGATCAAACACACATTAATCTAGTTAACTCCAGAATCGATACATTATTCATAGCAAATGAACACGGCATACGCAAATTCATTCAACCAAGATCAAATTACCGACGATGAAACAACACAATCGTCATAACAGCATGTTCACCACAAGATGCGAGAAAAAATTGGAATTGAAACGTTACCGAATAAGCCGAACTGGTGCTGCTGTTGCTGCGTTGAAAAGATCTTGCCAAGAATCGAATCGAAAGCATGTGAGGTGCACGAGTTTGTGTTGAGCTTGCCGTCGAATGCTACGTCGCGACATTTCTGATATTGTTGCTGCTAAATTCACACCGGATGTGAGTTGCTGCAGTATTGATGAATGTTGTTGCCGAAGAACACGAACGTCCAGGCTGAGTCGCGAATGAGTTGAGCCTCTTGTTGTTGGTTGCGTGAAGCTTTTGGCGGCGGATTCGTTACGGTTACAGTAGCGACTTTTCCTCTTTGATTTTTGCTTGAAGTTGCGGTATACGTTTGTTGTGTGAATCGCTGTTGCAAACCGGAAATAGGGGTTTCAGTGGATGTGCGATTGAAGGTGGTGGTAGATCGACGAGAGGCCACCAGTTTCTTTCCTGCGCCGTTTTTCTCTTTTGGTTGCAGACTTTCTCTTTTTTTTTTACTTTTTCCTCCCTCAGTTTTTTTTTCTTTTTTCTTTCTTTACTCCTCCTCCCCTATTTTAACAGTAACAACAATATATAGGGACCAAATTAGGGTTAACTTTTAGTTGCCAATAATGTCCCTAATACCCAATTTGAGGCCCAAGTTTAATAATATTAAAAGTTAAATAAAATTTAAATAATTTAATAAATCTACAATAAAAACTAAACTTACTTATTTATAAAAATAAAAATTTAAGATAAAATTAAAATAAAATGCTAATCACTACTTATTTATTCTTAAAATTAGTAAAAAATAAAAAATGACTATTAAAAAAATAAAATACTAATTAGCCTATTAAACATTATTTAAATTAAAAATAAAAAATAAATATTTAAAATAAAATTAAAATACAATGCTAGTTATTATAATTATTTATTCTAAATAATATTAGTTTAAAAAAAGGTAATATAAACGGACCCCAAATAAATAAAAATCGGACGCCTAAATAATCGGAAAAAACAAACCGAGTACACTAAAATGATTAGTACGAAATATATGACTCGAAAAAATACAGCATTTGGTCAGATTTTAAAATAAATTTTGATCCCTGCTTTTGGGCACCGCTGAAACTCAATTTGACCACTCTGTCTGTAAATTTTCGAGAAATTATTCCGACCAATATTTTAGGCAGTATGCGAGATGAAAAACACCATTTTATGCTATTTAGATGATGCAGAGTGGAAATACAGTCAGACGAATAAAAATACGAAAATATTAAAAATGCCTGGAATAAGCTGTGAACTCTTGATAATGTAGTAGACCAGATAGGACCTTCTTGAACTGCTTCAAGCACCTTGACCCCATGCTAATGATATGCATACATGATAATGCAAAAACATGAAATGAAACATAAGCCAGTTAGTAAAAAGAGTAAGGAGGGAAAATTTTGGGGTGCAACACCAAGGATTACCAACCAAGAGTTGGGATGAAAGACACCAAACAAAGATTACCATCCAAGAGTTGGGAAAGAAAACACCACACAGAGATTACCAACCAATAGTCGGAAAAGGGGCACCAAACCGAGATTACCAACCAATAGTTGGGAAAGGGGGATTAACCGAAAGCATGCTCGCAACGAAAGATACCAACCAATAGTTGGGATAAAGGATACTAACCAATAGTTAGGATGAAAGCGAAGATTACTGACCAATATTCAGGATGATGAAGGGTATGGTACCAACCAATAGTTGGGATAGAAAATACTAACCAAGGGTTAGGATAACTGAGAACGCCGACCAAAGGCGTGCTCACGATGGAAGATACCAACCAATAGTTGGGATAAAGGATACTAACCAATAGTTAGGATAACCGAGAACACCAACCAAAGGCGAACTCACAACGAAAGATACCAACCAATAGTTGGGATAAAGGATACTAACTAATAGTTAGGATACACGAGGACGCCGACCAAAGGCGAACTCACAACAAAATATACCAACCAATAGTTGGGATAAAGGAAACTAACCAATAGTTAGGATAACCGAGAACGCCTACCAAAGGCGTGCTCACCACAAAAGATACCAACCAAAAGTTGGGATAAAAGATACTAACCAATAGTTAGGATACACGAGGACGCTGGCCAAAGGCGAACTCACAACAAAAGATACCAACCAATAGTTGGGATAACCAAGATACACAGGAAGTAGATTTCTCAGACATACAACCTGAAGGGAAGATGACTCCGCTGGGGCAAAGAGAAGTATAACCAAACAACTATGCAGGGGAGTATAAGCATTATGAGTGAATTCATTGGCAACTTCGCCGGGGATAAAGTAAGATTGAATTTCTAGAAATATGCCATTCTCTAGTGAGAAACGTCTGGTAAAGATAATGTCAAACCTGGCTTATGCTTCGAATGCATATATTTAAATTTTTCCATGGCGTAATGCTCCATATCAAATGGAAATGCTACGCGTTTAGAGGATGCAATGTAATGATGATTACTATATGCAAGATGCAAAGAGGATCCTCTGCTGGAGATTACGAGTAACCCTTGTTAAAGATAAAACCCAAAATGACTTTCCATACGCCGAGAATCACGAATGACAACTGCTGAAGATGGAACCCAAATATCTGATACGAAAAAGGTGCCAATAACCATTAGACTTGGAATCTGCCGGGGACGTCAGCCATTGCTAGTCAAACTGTCGAGAGGATGAACACCAAACTCTGCTTGGGGTGAGCAGTCAATAATACCAAACCTGCCGGGGAATATCATTGAACTTAACCTGCTGCTAGGGAAACGACTTTCCTTAATCTGCTGGGGATAAGAGCATACTGCTGTTGGCAAGATAATACTTCCTGATTCGACGAGGAAAGTAAGCACCGAGACTCGGTGGGGAACACATATCTCTATCAAGGAGAGACATCAAACCAATATCCGGCTGAAGAGGCAACATCATCCTGTCTGGAATAATCACCTTTTAAATGCTAGCTGGGGAGTAACAAACCATTTTGACCGGGGTGAACAAATCTCTGCATTATTACTGGAGAGAGAAATTCCCAATGCTCTGCTGAGGATGCTAAATCTTCAATGCTAGAGAGAAAGAATTTACTGGCGACGGGATATCAAATGAGCCTCTTGCTGGGGATGTCCACCTGCTTGGAGAGCAAGAACAAATCGACTTTGCCCTGTCTAGGGACTAGAATTCTTACTGGAGAAAGACGAATCCAACTCTCGCTGGGGAGGGATACCATGTGGCACCTTGCTGAGGAATAGTGATCCTATACTGGGATCTACTTTGGCGCTTCACGCTTTTGTTGATCAATTGCATGCCAATTATCATAAGCGAACTCTCCACTTGTTCTCAGACCGCCTGATCTACTGGGAGAAATTGTCTCAAGAGGATTTTACAGAAAACCTGGCATTCAAAATGCCCTAGGGTCTTCAAACTCTTGGAGAGATTTGTCGAATCTCTACGTAACTGCCCCAGATTGGACAAACTATGAAGGAATTTGCCTCGAGAGGATTCGTGACGACTTGAAATACTCTACCTCAGTATTCTGAATCTTGAAGAGATGCTTTGGATTAATTGTCATCTGGAGAGGACAACTTCTCGCTCCTGAGGTGGCCTGCCTCAGTACGAGTCATGTAGTAATTCTATCTCTGTCTTTGAGAGATTTGCTGAATCTCGACATGATTGCCCCAGATTGGCTGAACTTTGGAGAGACTTCTCGACGTGACTGTCCCAGATCAGCACAACTTGCTGAGAACCATTACCTGGCGAAGTCTCTTGACTACATGCTCCTCAATATGATTGTCTAAGAATTTCCTCTTGGCAAAGTTAGACTTCTTGACTGATGTTCATTATGCAAGTTTCATTAGCGTCAAGTACAATGTATGCAAGCAGAAAATGTTTATTCTGAGAATGATTATTCTAATACAACATACATGTTAATCTTGAAGTTTTCGTTGAAAAGATATCGCCAAACCTCGTGAACGAATCACTAGTTAAAATGCGACACTGATTTTTGAATAAAAGACATTATGCACATGCAATACCAACAAAAACATTTTAACCCCCCTCATGGGAGTCAGGAACGCTGTCTTATCAGAAGTATGCATTCGGAATAACCTTGCCTCAATTAAGACTTTTGAGGGTTGTAACGTGGCCTGGTTCACGGCTCGAGAAAGAAGGATTTACGGCTCGAAATTTTGTTTGTACCCACCCATTCTCCTTGATGTCCTTCAGTCTTACGTCCAGTTTGTTTGGCACAAGCGTTCACTTTCTAAAAGGTTATTGCATGTCATCAGCGATGGTTAAGGAGACCACAATGCTTTTGGAGTGGCAGTCGCTCATTTCGTCTTTGGCGCCTGTAGTCACACGACTCGTTCTTGCTCGAGGAATTTTCTTTTGTAATCCTTTTCACTTTTTCTATTTGCTTCTTTTTTTTCCATTTGTTTCCCTGATTTTTCCTAGACTGATTCTTTTGAATCCTTTTCAATTTTGATGTCCAGCGGGATGCCCTAACTTTTTCCTAAGTCATGTTTTCAAACTTTCGACTTAGCGGGCTTTGTTTTTTTTTTATTGTTTATCTTTTTGTTTTAACAAATCGTGTGACACTGGCTGTCTTGACTTCGTTGAAAGGATTGTGATTGCTTCACTCCTTGCAGTGAGGGATAACCATTGTGGTTTCATGCTCCTTGGCCTCCAGATGAGAAAAAAAGGTAATGGATCCTTAGATGCGCACTCCTTTCGAAATTTGAACGCTTGGTCAAATCACCTGACAACTACCCTGCCTCGGGGTTAAGTGTTAGGGTATTTTTTCCCGAAAGAAACTCCTACTTCTAGGCTCAACGAGGTTAACGAGTGTTTATCTACCTTATATCTTTAGTGGTTGGGGAGTTGAAACAATGCCTGTACATCATCAGCAAGGTTTTGTTCCCAAAAGCATACGACCAGAAAGTTTGTGTTTTCAAATCGTCATCCTCTTGTAGCGTGCGATTTTTGTCAGTGATGCGACCACCTTGTCATAGAATTGGGTTCTCCTCGAAATGAGGAGGAGTGGAGTGTTACTTTCTGATTTCTTATTTATCCCGTGAAGCTGGAAGGGAAAGGGAAGCTATCTAAAACTAACCTTGCACACGAATGTTTAACTGAACAAACGCTTAAAGAGAGCCGGGAGTCCGGGGTCAGGTTATACAATGGGGAGTTGTCAATTACCCATCCTATATGTGGTTATCCACAGGTTGTTAGTTTTAGGTTCTGCTTTGTACTTGATGGTGTTTATCTGTTGATGGGTTAGGAAAGTTTCTTGGGAAATATGAGAGAGGGAGTGAGTTGATGTTGATGTTCGGGTTTTCCGATGTTTTTGGCAAGGTACTGAGCCTAAGTTTTAATTGATATGAAGGTACTGGACCTAGAGTTTTTGATTAGTATGCTCGCTAAGATTTCACAATCTTATGCCTACATATTCCCGTTAAAGATAACAGGGAAATCAGAGCAATCGTAGTTCCTCCTATTCTATGGGAGGAAAAAGATGATGTTTTAGTGTCTTGTTCAAAGCCCAAGATTGAAGCTAAAGGTTTGACTGAGAGAGAATTTGTCATCTCTAAAGGGAGACATTATGCCTGTTTATCACAACTGTTGGGTGACTGATTATAAAGGAGGATTACTTTAACTGGGATATGAGAATCCAGTAATGCCATAATTTCCTTTATAGGGGATTTGTCCTGAAGGAGGAAACTTTAACTCAGTGTTGAGCAATGCCATTTTTCCTTAGGAATTTCTCATGCTAAGAGAGGGACAGTGGCGCGGATGTAAATAATCCAGAGGCTTGCCGCTTACAGCAATTAGATGAAAGATAGGATCTACCAGGATAAAAGATGGACAACAACTTGGATATTTGAATCAACAAGTGTGCCACTTACAACAGTTATCTGGGATTAGAGTTTGTTTTGATTCTTCTATTTTGATATGTGATATACAGAGAAAGGTCTTCCTACAGAGAGATTTTGGTTTTTCTCTGAAGGGATGTTGATTTTTGTGTGCCTTGATCAAAGCCCGAGGTTGAAGCTAAGAGGTTGATTGACTCCACTGGGGAAGTCCTTATTCAAAGCCTAAGAGGAGGCTGAAAGTTTGACTTTTTCGGGAAAAATATTTTGTCTGTCTTGTACAAGGCCCAAGATTTAGGCTAAAGGGGGTTTTTACTCCACTGGGGATAATTATTTATCTTGTACAAAGCCCAAGATTGAGGCTGAAAAGAGGATTGACTCTGCTTAGGAAATTTATATTGTGTCTTGTACAAAGCCCAAGATTGAGGTTGAAAAGGGTTTGACCCAACAAGAGAGTGCTTTTATCTTTCATGTACAAAGCCCAAGATTGAGGCTAAACAAGCTGGAGAAATCATTATACAAAGCCTAAAAGGAGGCTGAAAAAGATTGACTCAATAAGAGAGTGTTTTTATCTGTCATGTACAAAGCCCAAGATTGAGGCTAAAAGGGTTGACTCAACCAGAGAGTATTGAAAGGTGATTGACTCAACAAGGGAGTCTGAAAAGGTTAGCTCAACTGGGGAAAATCTTTGTACAAAGCCCAAGAGGAGGCTGACTTCTGCTAGGGGACATCTATGAGAGAGACTGGGTTTGAGAACCCCTGGGTTTTAACTCTGCTGGAGATTGATAAAAAATGACCAGGGTTTCTCTTATGTTTGTGAGGAACTTGAGAATGTCTTTGAGATCTGAGAGGGGATTAGACTGTCCAAGTCTACTGGTATGGAAGAGTTTATCTTTGTATGATGCCCAAGAAGAGGCAGATGTTTTAAGGGATGAGAATTAACCATAAATTGGTCTGAGGTTTTGACACTGGAAAGACTGCTCTAGCAAAGGACGACTAAGTTTTGTCTTATACCTTTAAGAGGTCTTTAGGGTCCTTGTATTAAGCCCAAGAGAAGGCATGAGAACTTCTAAGAAGTCGGAGGGTCCTTGTACAAAGCCCAAGAGGAGGCGAGGAATGCTTTTAAGAAGCCCGTGGGTCCCAAACCAAAGAAAAGTTCAAGAAAAGTTTCACCGAGAATAATTCATCTAGTGAACAGTTCTGAGGTTTGAAGAAATTCAAGAGACGTCATTCACCGAGAATGAATCATCTCTGGGGAGTAGAATTTCTTTGACAATTTCTAATAGTGACAGTCTGAGAAAAGTTTCACGAAGAATAATGTCTTTCCCTTTTTTCCATATTGTTTAAGCCCAAGAGAAGGCAAGACTGTATCTGGAAATCCTATGGGGATCTAGTTTTGACTGTATTAAAGAGTGACCAACTGGCTTTACCTAGTTCTAGACCTAGTTGTCGTGGAAAACTCTAAGCAGATATACTAGTAGATATACAGTTGATATATGACAAGTATTTAAAAGTAGATGAAAGAAGGACTTACAGGTGAGCAAGCTTCCCACAATACAGTTATATATATAAAAGCATGTAAAGTAAAGTTGATAAAAACTTACAGGTGAGCAAGCTTCCATGTTGTTCAAACAAATATATACATGTATATGTGCAAGTACGTAAAAGAAAGCTGATAAAAACTTACAGGCGAGCAAGCTTCCATAGCTGTATTGTTAGTTGTTCAAGAAATTAAAGAAAGTTTTGATAACAACTGTATATTTGAACCTAAATCAAAGGGAAGTTGTTTTTGAAAAGATTGTTGGGGCATATACTCAAGGAGAGGACCAGATGAAAAACAGTAATCGTACCGTTGTTCTGTAAACTGTACTGTGGCTTATACAATGACTGAGGCCCAAAGAGGTTTTTTGTACAAAGGGATGGGTTTTACAACTCAAGGAGGGGCCCAAATATTTGAAAAAGGAAAAGAAATGGGACTTACAACTCAAGGGTAGGCACAGATGGTTTTTGTTTAAAAGGCGACGACCGCGCCGAGATTTTTTAATCGCAGTGGGACTTTTACAATGTCTGAGGCCCAAAATTATTTATGTACAAAGGGGGTTAGGTCTTACACTCTATTAGAGGCCCATGAGTGTTTGAAAAGTTTTGTTAGGGTGATAATGATCAAAACCCTAATTTTTGGTTTTTAAATGTATTTTAATTGAATATAAATTCAATTAAAATAATCAAACACATGAAAAAAGGTTGTGATCTTGAATTTATATTTGGAAAATCATGTTTCATTCATGGGATGATTTAAAAATCATTTGAATTTTACAAAACCAAGAGAAAGAAATATTTTTAATGTTGAAAAACAAATAAAAATATAATTCTTTACAAAAATATCAAATATGTGAAATAAATAATATTTTTTGTGAAATTTTCATGGAATTAAATATTTTAACATTTTTGGGAATTTTCAAAAAAATAACCAATAAAAAATAATTAAAATTGAGAGAGAAATTAATTTTTCAATTAATCAACAAAACATGAAAATAATGGAAAAAATAGCAAAAATAGGAGAAATGGCAAAATGGTCTGGGTGGGGTTTGAACCCACGACCATCAAGCCAAACACACATGCGCGCTACCACTGGGGTGGTGATACATCCGTGTATCAAAACCACCCCATTAAATCATAAGTCATGTCTTGATTCTAGGCCTGGGCAAGGCAAGGCAAGGCAATCTTTTGGGCAATTTACGTGAAGCCTCTAACTTTCTCATTTCTCCATGAATTGGGACAAAATTTAGGTGCATCTGACCCAGAATTTCACAAGGAATCCAATGGTTGTCTTGGTTTTTTCAGATGAGGTCCCTATTTTAAAACCCGATAGTGGTTTTGAAATAGGCCAAAATTTGCATTTTCTATACTAAAACATGGTACAGGCAAGAATTACATGGCAAATTGGTTCAAACACAACATATATAACATGTATGAGATGTTTATGATCAGTGGACTTCAAAGCAACGCATAATTTATAAAGTTCAAGTGATGATGCACTTACCTCTTGGAGCTTTTTGTGCTATCTGCCAAGTTCCTTGTGCCAGAAGTAATTTGATGCTTTGGACACTCTCAATTGATCCCTTAGTAGCTTTTAGAATGGTTAGAACCAGCTGGAATCCTCAGGAACAAGTTTTGGCACTTTTTTGCAAAAGGGGCAAAAGTGACCAATATGGAAACTCTCTCAAATGGTGTTCCAGATGAGGGGAACCATTTGGAACAGTTCAAGGATGATATTTGGAGTGTTTTTGAGGCTTTGTTTGGTTTTGGAAGTGACTGAATCAAGACATGGCTTGAAAAATTCAGAAAAGTCCAATTTTGAGGTTTTGGAAGTGTTCTTTGTGATTTTGGTGTTTCAGGTCACAAGTGAGTGTTTGAATAGCTTAGATCCAACATATTAGAGGTGTTTGGATCTTGAGTTGTGGTGGAATTGCTCTCTAACTCAAAAACTCAGAGATACCTTGCAAAAGAAGGCATTTTTACCTAAATAGAGGGATTTTGAGGAAAGCAAGTGTTGTAGTGCTTTGGTGTACTCAAACTGAGCACAAATTAGCTATATTTATAGTAGAGCAAGTTTGTTTTGCAAGCAATAGTGAATGGCAGCTGCAGCAGGCCTTTGGCCAATGTTGAGCAAAAGGAATCTCAACTCTCCTCTAGCCATTGACTAGAGGTTAGGGCACAGGCCTATGGTCCTATGATTCAGTGCTGATCCTTGACTTATTCAGTTAGGAATGTGTCAGTCCATGCCACCTTGGTGTATCCATTAAATGCATTGAAACAAAATTGGAGTTTTGGCACTTCTTTAGCCTTTTAAGGTTTGTTATGGCTAAGGTAGATTCTTGGACTTTGGAGGATTCGGGATCAGATTATTCTCCTTTTATTTTATCCTCAGATGTGTCCAAAATGATGACAAGGCTTGGAGTTGCTCAATTTTACCAAATCGAGCAAAACACCCAATTCTGCCTTGCCTAGGACAGATGGAAATGGTGATTTTGAGGGATTCATATCTCCTTGCTCAAGTTGAGTTATAGGAGGCTCTTGTGCTTTTTAGAAAGCCCTCTTATGATACAAAACATGCGTGGTCATAGTTTGTTTTGAAACTATTTGGATCCCATTGAAAAATCCTTATGAACATTGATGTTCAAGGCTGGTAACTTAGGCAGATTTTCACAAAGTGTTGGAAAAAGTGTCATTTTCATGTTTTTGTCATTTTGATCACTTCATAACTTAAAATCCATAAAGAATTGGAGTCCGAGGTAGTTGAAGCTTTTGTAGAGTGTAGCAAGACCTACAAATCCAGCTTTGGATCACCCAAAATGGTTGCTTGGATCTCAAGTTATGATCCTTGGAAGTTGGTACCAAAACCACTTTTATTCCATAACTTAGAAAAATTTTGGTTTCTCAAGGTTGCCCCTTTTGCAAGAAACCTCACTTTTCTTGATTTTTCTTGATGAATGATGATCAATATCATACATTAACATTATTTTTGACTTAGGGGAACCATATTTGTAAAAAATTCCAAAAAGTCAAACTTGATTTTGTGCACAGTTGACTTTTTATCGGATGAAATCCAAACTGTGTGATCCTTTGTGAAATCAAGTCCTTGACTTAAATTAAACCTAATGGATGGATTCCATAGTTGTTATAGGGTGTATTGAATCATTTCCCAAGGTTTGGGAGCATGTCTAGGTCAAAAGTCAAAGATACAGTTGACTTTTTCCTCAAAACCCTAATTGTGATCCTGATGAAATTGAAACTTGTGAATCAACCTTCTTGGGTCAATCCATTGTTGTAAATGGATCAATGTAGTGTATTTTTGACCCTCAAATCATGTCTTGAGGACTTGGCTCATGCTTTGTCCTAAAAGTCAACTTAGGGGTGAATTAGGTCAAGAAACTCTAATTTCTGATTTTTGGTAAATGCATCCCCTGAGGATAAATTATCTTGATGATTGGGTCCATGAGGTCCCTTGGAGTATCTTGGGTTGCGCTTTGAAGCATTGGCTCATGCCCAGATGAAAATTTTCATCTAGAGGCTGTCGCTCCCGGGATTTTCATCCAAGTACAAACACGAAAGTGGCGCCGAAACAGAGTCGCCAACAATGTGTGTTTATCCCAAGAGAGGGAAAGGAAACACTGCGTAAACTTGAGGGAAGGGAAAAAGCGTGGTCTTACGAACAAGAGAAATGGGTAATAGAGTCGGTTACGCAAAGGGAAGGTATTAGCACCCCTCGCGTCCATCGTACTCGATGGGATCCACGTTTGCTGTCTCGATCAAAGGGTGTCGTCGTCTGGAGCTCCACTGCTACTGGAAAGGAAAAGGAACAGGAACGGAAAAGAACGAAGAAACGGGGAAGAAGAGGAAAAAAAGTGACATAAAGGACTCGCAAGGATCGTCGCAATCCTGTGCCTACGTATCTTCATTAACCAATGAAGAATCAGAGTCAACGTAGTTTGGACTACGGATTGGGGAAGGGTGAAAGGATTGTGCTCGGAGAGATCTCGCACGATCTCCTGCCTACGTATCCCACTCGCACGCGAGAATCAGAGCGACATAGTTCCCCTAACTAGGGATGGCTTTGCTTTGTTTATTTTTTTTTTAACGGAAGACGCCAAGGTTCACGTTCCAATAGTTAGGTGTCGCAGCTCGTTGTACGGAGTCTTAGGCATTTACCTGTTTGCGGTAGAACGGAAGTGACGCATCCTTTATGAATGAAGTGAGGAAGACGAGAAGAGAATTGTTGTTTTTTTATTGATTTTTAGAAGAAGTGTTTTGATTTATTGTATTTGTAACTCATATTGCACTAAAGTCTATGACATAGGAACGAATGCGTCGCATGGTCCTCCTAACAGGACGTATGCTAAACACTCTATAAAGGCGAAGGGAAACCCTTCTCCTTCCATTTCCCATGTACTTAAGGCTCATGGCGTACAATTCTTGTTGCCCTTATTGCATGTTTTGATTTTTGTTTTGAGATGAGGAATGAGAAACTCAAAGAAAGAAAGGAAAAAGTCTAAGTGGGGGACTAGTTATGCTAATGTTCTCATGCATGGAAGTCCTATGGTTATGTGGGGTATAAGAACCACCTAAGTCTAAAGAAAAGAGAGGGATATCACTATCTAATTCTTATCCTACCTCACCTTAATAAAAAATTAAGGATGAGCTAGGATCCCTAAGGGTTGTGAGAAAGTTCTACACAAACAAGCATTATATCATGCTATTCATAAAAGAGAAATGGTAAGTAAAAGAGATGAGAGATAAAGAAGAGATGAGTATGGATTAACATCTACATACTCAAATGTCTTACCTCTGCCCCTACGTAAAAGGTTAGCACAAAATAATCACAAGTATTGAAAGTATTGAATATAACTGCTATAAAGTAAAACAAACAATACTAGTGGCTTTAAGAAGACACCTTGAAGAAGCAATCAAGTGTTAAACCAAAAGGGAAGAGTCCTAAGGGTTAAGGATCATCCAAGGTCAGTAGGTATGTCTTAATGGTTTCTACTAATGTTAAGGTGTCAAACAAAGTCAAACTATGTTGGAACATTCACCAAAAGATCAAACAAATGCAAGTTATGCATTAACTATGCAAGATAAATGCATATGGTTCATAAACATGAATGAATGCACATGTAAATACCAAAGTCAGAAGTAAATGACATTTATTTAGGCATGGAAATGTCATTAAGATAACATGTAATTCATGAATGCAAGCGTTGATTAAGTAAGAAGAAGTGGGAGCAAACATCCTTCAAGTTTCAACAATGAAGCATACTTATAATGCAAGTAAGAAATGAAGATGTTGTCATACCCCAAATTTTGACCACTAAGATTTCCCATCATTGTGCAAATCATCATCACAATATGGAGGAACCATCATACTTCATTAGTCTCCCCAAAGATGGGTGAGCGTTCACTACAATCAAACTAGGGTTTCAAACCCTCTCAGAGCCTTTAGACAAATGATCAATCAAGGAATGACATGATCTTCAACTTGTCTAAACCTCTCAAACATTCACAAAGGATCAAGAGGACTCCCACATCAAGAATTAAGCACAAGAGTGTAACATTCCAGGTGGATCAAGCCTCAAGTTCATCTAATACAAAGTCAACTGACGCAGAAAGTCAAAGTTTGACTTTTTGGTCAACAATGAGCTTCACAAGCCATTACTCAAGAAAATATGATGGATGATTTAATTTGATCAAATTTAAATCAAGAAATCACGCAAAATTGAAAAATTGATCAAATTGAAAGAAACTTAGATTTTTTTTCTAAGTTAAAATCATGTTCAAATGCACAACTTTTCAAGGTTGTAACTATTGATCCAAGCATCCATTGATTTTGAGTAAGAGCTGCTTTTAAAGAGGGTATTTGATACTTCAACATTGTAGAAGGAATCAACTCAAAATATCATAAGGATTGAAAGATATAAGTGATCAAAGTTTGGAATTCTTAATGTCTGATGTTCTGACATTGCATATGACATCGCTAATATTTTTCCAGCAAGAATGTCCCAACTTCAAGGATGTTTTTCTCCATGATCCAAGTTGATTCAAGCCAAACCTTGAACATCAAAGTTGAAGTACGTTATCTCAGCTTTCCAGAAAGTTGTAGAATGTCCTTGTAGCATACTCGAGCAAGGAAATATGATTTTTGCAAAAAGCATTGATAAAGCAGAATTTTCATGACAGCTTTTAGGACAGATTTGACTACACAAGTTCAAGACCATTTTTGATGACTTTGCAAGCTGAACCGAGACCAAAGTCAAACATCAAAGTTAAAGTATGTCATTAGGGCTTTCCAAAATGTATTTGACCTCCCATTAATTCAACTTGAGCAAGGGGTTATGAACCTCACAACAGGCCTTGCTCGAGCTGATTTTTTAGGACAGATTTTGCGCACTTTTCTTGTGCCACCCAATTTTCAAGCTTTGTCACCATGCAAGACAAGCATCAAAGAGTCAATTCACTTCAACTCAAAATATCATAGTGGATTAAAAGATACAAGTGATTGAAGTTTGGAATTATTAATGTTCAATGTCTGATGTTCTAACATTGCATAGGACATCACTAATATTTTTTTTCCAGCAAGAATGCCCAACTTCAAGGATGTTTTTCTTCAAGATCCAAGTTGATTCAAGCCAAACCTTGAACATCAAAGTTGAGGTACATCATCTCAGCTTTCCAGAAAGTCCTAGAACGTCCATGTAGCATACTCGAGCAGGGAGTTATGGATTTTACAAAAAGGCTTGCTGCAGCTGAATTTTTCATGGGACAGATTTGCACATTTCTTGTGCCACACGAATTTCCAAGCCTTGTCATCATCTTGGACACATCTGAGGATAAAATCTAAAGGGGACAATCACTGAGCCAAGCCTCCAAAGTCCTTGGAACAAGAAGTAGCATGCTATTCCTAAAAATCCTTAAAAGAGGGACAAGACTCCAATTTTGGATTGGAGCATTTAATAGATGCTTAGAGGTGGCATGGACTGACACATTTGCAACTGAATTTAGTCAAGATTCCTCCAACAAGTTGGGAACCAAAGCTCTGTGCTCTAACCTCTAGTCAATGGCTAGAGGAGACTTGGATTCTCATTGGACAACATTGGCCAAACCTCTGCTGCAGCCACCATTCACTATTGCTGCGAAAATAAACTTGCTCTACTATAAATAGAGCTCATTTGTGCTCAGTTTGAGTACACCAAAGCCATCAAACAGATGCTTTCCTCAAAATCTCTTCTTTCACCTCAAATTTGCCTTCCAAAGCAAGTAATTCTGAGTTTTTGAGTTAGAGAGCAATTTCACTCAAACTAATCACACACACACACCTCATATATATCATATGTAAGCTGTGCAAACTATCACAAGTGACCTGTAATCACAAAATCACAAAGTCACTTCTCAAAACCTCAAAATGGCACTTTTTTGCATTTTTCAAGCCATGTCTTGATTCAGTCACTTGCCAAACCAGATAAAACCTCAAACACACTCCAAATATCATCCTTGAACTATCCCAAATGGTTCCCAACATTTGGAACACCATTTGAGAGAGTTGCTATTTTAGTCACTTTTAACGCCTTTTGCAAGAAAGGGACAGTTTGTGTTTTTGCAGGTACCAGCTGATTCCAACCATCCTAAAAGCTTCTAAGAGGTCATTTGAGGGTGTCCAAAGCATCAAATCATTTCTGGAACAAAGCACTTGGTAGGTTGCACAAAATCTCCAAAAAAAGAGGTAAAATTCGTAACTTGAATTCTTTGAATCATGCTTTCCTTTGATGTCCACATACATGCATCATATTGAACAATTCTTGAAGAAAAAATGTAGTCCTTAATGTGTATGTTATGATCCTCCTACTGTTTGCACTTTAACATGTTTATATGTGGATTTTATGTTGTTTTAAACTTAAGGTGCAGATCTGGTTTTTTGCCTTGTGTGTGTTGTACATTAAGTTTCAGTATGTATGAGTAATACCATTGGATTCCTTGCGAAAAATTGGTCAAGTTAGGTTCTTAAGGATTTCAATTTCGTTAAAAATTGAGAGAGTTATGAATGTTTGAAAATTTGATAAGCAAAGATGTTTAAACTTAAGGTGCAGATCTGGTTTTTTGCCTTGTGTGCGCTTTACATTAAGTTTCAGTATGTATGAGTGATACCATTGGATTCCTTGCGAAAAATTGGTCAAGATAGGCTCCTCCGGATCTTAATTCAATTAAAAATTGAGAGAGTTATGAGTGTTTGAAGTTTGATAAAAAAGATGTTGAAAACTCATGAAAGATGTCGAATGTGATGTTGTGACATCTTTCCTCTTTTTCTTAGTTTATCTTCAAAACTCAACCAATTATTTCACATAGCAAAAATTATCATTTTTCAAATCTGTTTTACACACTTCTTATTCATACTCCATAATATTTTAATCCACCAAAAAATCACAAAAAATATTATTATTTGATATATTTTTAATATATTCAAAAATATTGTTTTAAATGCTTTTAAAATGATTTATTTTTCTTGATTTTTAAAACCAAAATGATTTTAAATATTCATGTGGATAAAATACTTTTTCATAAACCTTAATCATTGTTTATAACATGATTAATGATTTTATTTGATATTTTTTATCATTTTTTACTTGATTTTTCTTTGAAAAATGTCCTTTAAAAAATGAAATTAGGGTTTTTGATTAATTTAACCCTCATCAAACTTTTTCAAACTTTTGGGCCTCTAATAGAGTGTAAGACCCAATCCTTTTTTTGACCAAATCATTTTTGGGCCTCAGTGTATTGTATAAGTCCCGATACCGTCAAAAACCAACGGCGCGATCGTCGCCTTTTGAAAAATAACCTTGGGCCTCTCCTTGAGCTATAAGACCCATTCAAAACTTTTGGGCCTCTAATAGAGTGTAAGACCCAATCTGTTTTTGACCAAATCATTTTTTGGGCCTCAGTATATTGTATAAGTCCCGATACCGTCAAAAACCAACGGCGCGATCATCGCCTTTTGAAAAATAACCTTGGGCCTCTCCTCGAGCTATAAGACCCATTCAAAACTTTTGGGCCTCTATTAGAGTGTAAGACCCAATCCCCTTTTAACCAAAACATTTTGGGCCTCACTTATTGTATAAGTCCCTCTGCGTTAAAAGAAAACCTCGGCGCGATCGCCATTTTAAACGAAAAATCAATTGGGCCTACCCTCGTGTTATAAGCCCCACTCTTTTTCTTTAAACCTTTTGGGCCTCTTGAGAGAGTGTAAGACCCATCCCTTTGTACAGAAAACCTTTTTGGGCCTCAGTCACTTGTATAAGTCCCTCTGTACAAAACAACAGTGCGCTCACTGGTAAAACCCTGGGCCTCTCCTTGAGCTGTAAGCCCCAAATCTTTCTTTTTCAAAGCACTTTCTCCTTTGATTTTGAATATACTGTTGTTTTCAATCTTTCTTTGTTGAAAAACTAACCAAACAGCATGGAAGCTCTACAACCGAGTAAGTGGTTATTGCTTTCATTTACCGCTTTCATATACATATAACTGTATTGTGGGGCTGTTTCGCTGTAAGTTTTCTTTCATAAACTCATATCAACTGTGTAATAATAGTATAGATATTTAGAGTTTCCCCGGTAACTACGTCTAGCATTAAGCCCGTTGATCACTCTTAAATAGTCAAAACTAGATCCCCATAGGATTACCAGACACAGTATTCCCTCCTCTTGGGGTTAAACAATATGGAGATATGAAAGGCAGCATTCTCTGTGAACCCTTTCATAGACTGTCACTCATAGAAGTTGTCAAAGAAACTCTATTCCCCAGATATGATCTTTTCTCCGTGAATGGCATCTCTTGAGTTTCTTCCAAATTCTCGGACTTTCCTGGCTTGATCTATTCTCGGTGAATGGCATGTTTTGGCTTCTTAAAAGCATCGGCCTCCTCTTGGGCATCATACAAGGACCCACAGGCTTCCTAAAAGCAACCCTGCCTCCTCTTGGGCTTAGTACAAGGACCCATCGGCTTCTTAGAAGTATTCACAGCCTCCTCTTAGGCTTCGTATAATGATCTCTTCCTCCGGGAATGATAGCCTCCTCTTGGGCTTCGTACAAGGACCGATCGGCTTCTTAAAAGTTTCTAGCCTCCTCTTGGGCTTTGTACAATGATCCTCCCCAGCGGAGTCAAACAACGTTCAGCCTCTCTCTCGGGCTTTGTGCGAGACACATAAGAGACTCCCTCGTTGAGTCAATCACCCTTTTGCCTCCATCTCGGGCTTTATACGAGATACAAAAGGGTTCTTATTGAGCCAAACGAATTTTAGCCTCCATCTCGGGCTTCGTACGAGATACAAAAAAACTCTCTTGTTGAGTCAAAACCTTTTAGCCTCTCTCTCGGGCTTTGTACGAGACACATATTAGCCTCCTCTTAGGCTTTGTATAAGAAAACCACTGGTTGATCCAATCAACCTTTTAGCATAAAAAATGTGCCTCATTCACAGTACACAAACATCAACAACTCCTTCCCCTTCATCTAATCGCTGTAAGCGGCAAGCCTCTGGATCATCTACATCCATGCCACTGTCCCTCTTTTAGTATGAGAAATTCCTAAGGAAAGATGGCATTGCTCTAAACTGAGTTAAAGTCTTCTCCTTCAGGTTAAAATCCCCTATAAAGGAAATTATGGCATTACTATGATCCGCGTATCCTGGTTAAAGTAATCCTCCCTTTATAACCAGTCACCTAACAGTTGTGACAAACAGACCCCTCTTTAGAGATGACAAATTCTTTCTAAGGTCAACACTTTTAGCTTCACATCTTGGGCTTTGAACAAGATACAAACTACCTTCAGCTTCACATCTTGGGCTTTGAACAAGATATATATCACCTTTCAGCTTCACATCTTGGGCTTTGAACAAGATATATATCACCTTTCGCTTCACGTCTTAGGCTTTGAACAAGACACCAAAACACCCATTTCCTCCCATAGAATAGGAGGAACTACGAACGCTCTGATTTCCCTGTTTCTGTAAACGGGAATACGTAGGCATAAGATTGAAAGAAAAATCTTAGCGAGCACACTAAACAAAAACCCAAAATCCCATACTCTCACATATCTATCAAGAAGCATTCGTCCTAACATCCTAACCGATAGCCTAAAGCACCCCTTGTCAACAAAATAACCTAGGAGAAACCACGAATCTTTGTAGCATCTATAAACCAACAGTTTTGACTGTTTAATCTCAGTATGCAAGCAGGGTTAGTTGGAGACATCTATTTCCCTTCCTTCATCAGCTTCAATAGGATAAAAAATGAATCGAACTGTAGTAACAGAGCGATTGTGCTTCGCAACCACATCCAAAAATCACTCGCTACAGAAAAATGGCGACTCTTCTGGGGAGAATTACAGGTCTCTTTAGGTATCTTGTTCTTTTTTTTTGTCCCCTAGGTAGAAACCTTGACGTCATTAGGATCTTAGGTTAAAACGCCATTAATTTGGAATGAAACCACAGGATGGTGACTCCGCCGGGAACCCATTTTCTGTCAGGAACTTAGGATTCATAGCTTTAAAGGTCTAGGATGATTAGGACAAATATATATACTGCTTTTCCTAATTGCTATACGTGTTTATTTTTCTGCTAATGGGAATGCGTGTGATGCCGCATGTGGAAAGATTGAGTATACACTTAAGATAAGTGATGGCGGCGAGGTCGACCATCAACCTCAGTGGAGGCTGACCAATGCAACCCATTCTCTCACCTAGACAATGGGCCGATTGTGATGTCTGAGAAGCTGAGGAGCCAAACCCTTTTGTAGTGCGGAAACTATCGGAAATAGTTGTCACGCGATACTACCCTCATTTGAGGCTGGTGATCTATTCTCGGTGAATGGCACTTACTCTAAGATTGCTCTACAACTCGCTGGCGATCCGCTTGTTGTTTTGCTTTCCTGTGAGGAGCTGATGATAATGTGTACAGGTACAAAAATCACCCTAGTATAAACCTTTGGGGGATGGGTAGAGCCTTGACTTCATGACAACGACCCTTTGACCCCATGTTTTTTCTATGTTTTTGTGTGCTGCATTTATGCATTCATTTAAAAAACATTAAAACATTAAAAAAATTCTTCTCTTCTAGTCTCTCTATTTTTCAAATTAAACTAATACTGTGATTGCAAATATCAGAGAAAAGGATTGCGCTAATGGATTTCGGTAGAAGGAGAACCCATAGGTATACCTTCAAGGTTCCAAAGCTAGAGGATTTGAGAAGTTTAGCGAGGATGATCACTAACCCTGAGGCTTTCAGAGCCAAACAAGGAGGTCTGCTACCACTGTTAAGAGTCCATGTGATTGAGGGAATCATGGATGCGCTCATTCAGTTTTATGATCCAGTTTATCACTGTTTCACATTCCCGGATTACCAGCTCGCACCAACGCTGGAGGAGTATTCTCATCTGATTGATCTACACATTACTGATCGAGCTCCATTTTCTGGACTGGAAGAAATTCCAAAGAATCAGACCATTGCAAGAGCAATTCATTTGGACGAGTCTGAGGTTAGGACTCACCTAACCACTAAGGGTGGCATCCAAGGTTTGCAAGCCCAGTTCTTGACAAAGAAGGCTTTGTATTTTGCCAGTATAGGAAACGTGGCTGCTTTTGAAAGCGTCTTTGTCTTGCTCACCTACGGGTTATTTTTGTTTCCCAACTTTAATAACTTCGTCGATATCAACGCCATTAAGGTTTTTCTCATTGGAAACCCAGTGCCGACTTTGCTCGCAGATGCGTATCATTCTGTACACTTGGGAAATTTGTACAGCGGAGGGAAGATTACATGCTGTGTACCTTTGCTTTACAAATGGTTTATCTCCCACTTGCCTAAGTCTACTGCTTTTTAGGATCATAAGAGTGCCTTACGTTGGTCGCAGAAGATCATGTACCTCACCAACTCTGATATAGATTGGTGTAATAGGATCTATGACGGAATCAGGATCATTAACCGTTGTGGAAACTTCCCCAACGTACCCCTTATAGGAACTAAGGGAGGAATCAACTATCATCCGATATTGGTTCGCCGTCAATTTGGATACCCGATGAGACACGTCCCACGGGGTGTTCATCTGGAAGGTCTTTTTTTCAAGGAAGGAGAAAATGACAGAGCACTAAAGACGGAAATAGTGCACGCTTGGAAGCATGTTCATAAGAAAGGACGAGAGTCTCTAGGAAAACCGGACTGTGTCTCGGTGGAGCCTTATCTCCACTGGGTACAAACTAGAGCTCTCAAGCTAAAGATGCCTTATCCTCGTTACGGAATTCTTCCGCCGAGGGAATCTGTCATGCACTTCATGACGGAAACTGAAAAGCTTCAGGTTACTCTTAACAAAGTTCAACGGGAGAGGGGGTCTTGGAAGAACAAGTACCGCACCCTCGACGTAGAGTGCATCAAAATACAGCAATTACTGAAAGATAAGGATGCTCTGATCGAGATTTTAGAGCAACATGCTGTAAAGAATCAAGATGACCAAAGGAATTTGCTCACTCCTTTCACCTGGCAAAGGAATGACAACCCGACAACGGCCCAAGAGCCCCGGTCAAAGAAAAGGAAAGTACCGGAGTCAGCACCCGATTTCTCTTCAGAGAGGACTCGGGACCCATTAGCTTAGGTTTTTGTTTCTGCACCTTGTAATCTACTGTATTTTAGTTTCCGCAATCCTTTGAATTTCAATAAAAAGGGGTTCCCCCACTGTTTGATATTTGCAATCTAATTGTCGAAGTTTATTTTGATTAAACCAAAAAATAATTAATATAATCATTGCATTCATCATTCTCACATCGTGTATTCTTCTTACCTACGAATCTCACGTTTGTGTCTTGATTCTAGAGTCAAACTGTCTCATTCGTACAATACTCGGGCCAATCGTCAGAAAAAAATGAATGATCTTGAGGAAGAAAATAGAGAGTTGAAAGAAGAGATCGACACTCTGAGACAGGATATGAGAAAGCTTCGTAACGACATGCAAGCCATGGCAGAAGCTCAGCTACAAAGGATTGTGATCTCAGAGATCACCTCAACGCCCATAGTGGAGAAGTATGATCCTGGGTATCAAATGCCGAAGGATCGTCCCTAGGGCATGCCTGTTAACTATATCCCGGAAGGATATGTTCCGCCGATCACTAAAGACCAGGGAATCACAACTGAAGCCGCTGGGCCTGAAGGTTACAAACTTCGGGAAAACGAAGATGCCAGGGGCATGCTGAAGACTCCTGAAGGTTACAAACTTCGGGAAACGCCAAGATTTACTGTCGTAGTCACGATACCACCCCCTGTGGTGCACACTGTCCCGGAAGGACAGATTCCATAAATACCTTCTGGTAAAAAGGAAACTATGTTTGACCAAATGGATGAATTCCAGGAACAGTTCTTGGAAATGCATAAAGAACTGCAAGCCATCCGCGGTCAGGATCTATTTGGAAAGGACGCCGCAGACCTTTGTCTGGTCCCCAATGTGAAAGTCCCGCACAAGTTCCAAGTGCCCGACTTTGAAAAGTACAAGGGTAACTCTTGCCCTCAGAGCCATCTGGTGATGTACGCTCGGCGAATGTCAGCTTAGACGGAGAATCATGACCTACTGATTCACTACTTCCAGGATAGTTTAACCGGTGCCGCACTCAAATGGTACATGGGTTTAAACCGTGCTACGATTAGCACATTCAGAGATCTTGGCACTGCCTTCGTCCAATAATACAAATACAATTTGGACATGGCACCCGACAGAGATCAACTCAGATCGATGTCGCAAAAGGACAAGGAAACCTTTAAGGAGTATGCTCAAAGATGGCGCGAAATTGCCACTCAGATTTGTCCACCTCTTGAGGAAAAAGAGATGACAAAGATCTTCTTAAAGACCTCAAGCTCATTTTACTATGACAGAATGGTTGCCAGTGCGCCCAGTGATTTCACCGAGATGGTGGGCATGGGAGTTCGTCTTGAGGAAGCTGTCCGAGAAGGACGTTTGGCAAAAGACGCTGGACCATCAAGCAGTACAAAATGATACGGTAGTGCTATCCCTAAGAAAAATGAGCAAGATATTGGGAATATCTCTCTCGGAAAGCAAAGGCGACGTTATCAACCGGTAGCAGCTGTGACTCCTGCTATCAGCCCTGCACCTGTTCCTACGTATCAACCTCAGGTTGCGCAGAGCCAACCTAATCAGCAAAGGACACAACAGCATCTTCAGCAGGCTTGTCCTCCATATAACAACAAATGTATAACATGACCATCAGGGTTTGATCCTATACCCATGTTGTACGCAGAACTATTTCCGTTACTACTAGCTAAGGGCCACATCCAGACTAAGTCTCCTCTTACAGTACCGGAAAATCCACCTTTCTGGTTTAAGGTGGATCAAACTTGCCCTTATCATCAAGGAGGTCCAGGGCATAACATTGAGAATTGTCTCAATTTCAAATCCGACGTGCAAAAGCTTGTTAGGAGCGGCCTCTTATCTTTCAAGGATACAAATCCTAATGTTCTCAAGAACCCGCTGCCTCAACATGAGAAAGCTGCAGTCAATTTGATAGAAGGAGAGACTAACGATGTCTATCAAATTCACGATGTACTCTTGTTGAAAACCAATCTGGTCAAGATGCATTGTAAATAGAGTGGATATGGCCATGTGCCACCTCATAATTATCACCAGTGTGATATCTGCTCAAAAGACAATCAGGGATGTTCTGTGGTGCAAGCAGCTCTACAGGAACAGATGGATCTCAGATGGATCCAAGAGCACCGAGTTCGTGGAGTTAACATGGTCTACACGAACTCCAACATCATTCAGAACCACGATATCCGTGCAATGAATGTCAACTTGGTGGCAATGCATTCAAGGCAAAGCCAGTATCATAATCTGCCGCGGCACGATTACAGTTCCTGTCTGACTTATCGGTAAACAAACAAGGATGCTCTTTCATATGGAAGGCCCTTCAGCGTCAGATGGATCTTGGATGGATCCAATACTACCATGATAGGAATTCTTATCAGATCAACATGGTTTAGATCTTCGATATTCGCGTGATGAATGTCAACCTGGTAGAGTTACATGCCGAGCAGGTCCGACTCAGATTCTTAATATCACACGACTATAAAAGCTGTAAAGCAGGTTGCGAAAACGATCGAGGTTGTACCCTTGTCCAGGAAGCACTTCAGCACTTGTTAAATCACTGGTGGATGCCAATCTATATGGATGAAGATACTCAGAAGATTAGTATCAATAACAGGAATCCCACTCGGCGTCAAAGTCAGGATGTCCGATCTGTGGAAGCTAACCTAGTGAGGTTACATTGTATTCAAAGTGGACGTGGCCACGTGCCACCACACAACTATGACCGTTGTAGCGTCTGTTCGAAAAGTAACCAAGGGAGTTACCTTGTGAGAGCAGCTCTTCAGGGTCAGGTGGATCGTGGAGAGATTCGTCCATATCCGGGTTCTGGACCCATCAACTGGACGCCGAATTACCTTGCCGATCAAGTTGAGGATGTTGTCACGATCGCTGGTCATCACAGGACCAGGGATGTTTTTGCCATTATCCCTCTACTTGACGAATCTAAAGTTCCCAACCGGGAATAGATCGAGATCACTTATGATGGACAGAAAAATCAGAAGGTTCTCATAGTCATCTATTTACCGGGACCACTACCGTATGAATCAGCTAAGGCGATCCCTTACAAATACGGTGCAACAATAATTGAAAATGGAAAGGAAATTCCATTACCCTCCGTCGTGAATATTGCAGACATCAGTCGTGTAACACGGAGTGATAGAATCTTCAACCGAGGGGTTGGAGAACCTAACAAGGAAAAGGAACTTCAGACAGAAGATCACGATCCACCAGTCGGTCAATCCAGTAATCCCGACCTTTCGAAAAATGATGATGAGATGCTGAAGCTCATCCAAAGGAGTGAATATAACATTGTCGATCAACTGTTACAAACTCCTTCAAAGATCTCGGTATTATCACTGTTACTCAGTTCAGAAGCCCACAGGGAGGCTCTACAGAAAGTCTTGGAGCAAGCCTTTGTGGAACAGGATGTAACAATCAGACAGTTCGATAGCATTGTCTCTAACATCACTTCCTGCAATAATTTGGGATTTAGTGATGAGGAATTACCCGAAGAGGGTCGCCTTCATAACATGGCGCTCAATATCACAGTTAACTGCCAGGACGATGCTTTAGCCAGCGTACTGGTAGACACAGGGTCAGCCCTGAATGTTATGCCGAAGTCCACTTTGATGCAATTATCATTCAAAGGCCCTCCGATGAGAATCAGCGAGGTCGTCGTCAAAGCATTCGACGGATCCAGAAAAATAGTTATCGGCGAAGTTGATCTTCCCATAACTACCGGTCCTCACACTTTCCAAGTCACTTTCCCGGTCATGGACATCCGGGCAACATACAGTTGTTTATTAGGAAGACCTTGGATACATCAGGCTGGAGCGGTCACTTCAACCCTCCACCAAAAGCTAAAGTTCGTTCAGAACGATCAACTTGTCACAGTCTATGGAGAACAGGCCTTGCTCGTGAGTAACTTATCATCATTTACTTGTGTAGAACCCAAGGAGGTTATTGGAACTCAGTTCCAAGCACTGTCGGTGAGCAAGGAAAATCAATCAAGAGAAGGAACCTCGATTTCCTCATACAAAGATGCTATCAAAGAGGTCTAGAGTACTGACACAACCGGATGGGGACAGCTTGTCATTCCTATTGACAATAAAACAAAGAAGGGTCTTGGTTTTTTCGTAACCTGTACCCAGACTGCTGCCAAAGATGAAAGTCTTCATCCCCTTCAAAACTTCTTCCACAGTGGAGGTTTCCTTCACCCAGTGTCTTAAGCAGTACATGCTATCAACGAGGAAGATCCCTCTGACACAGATGAAGAATGGAAGTCCGACCTTAACGGGGACGATTATATGTCTCAGGAAGAGGTGCCTACGCCATTTTGCTATCCCGCACAGAATCCGATATTTATACCGAGGTCAGACATCGAAATGATATACGGAGATTGTGATCCTGAAGGATGCCGTGCTCCGCCAAAATCATTAGAGGAAGACACTCTAATGAAAGACAACTTTGACTACAACTACTATGGCCCAATGGATGGTCTGCCAATGTGGCAACCTTATCCAGGAGATTTGGGGGAAGAAAGTCAGCCGAACAATGAAAATCAGCTGACCATCATTGAATAGAATACCTGTGTCCCCACCATGTCATGGGATCAACACTCAGGTTATTCAGAAACTACTCAACACGACGATGAATTTGCAACGTTTGCAGGACTTGAATTCATCAACTATGCTTTTCCCGAGGTCAACGTCATCGAGAGAGATGACTCCTCCAGTTTGAAAGAAGTGTGGGACACCTTGGGGCAACCGAGTGGAAAGTACGACTATATGGTCAAATACACCGCTCCTGAAAGCTCTCGTATCAGGCTCGAAGAGATCCAGCCAACTGGATGGGGAGATACAGCTGAGAGCACAAATGCTATGCAAAATGTAACAGAGGAATTCTCCTACGACAACTCTGCCTGGGAGACAGATTCCAATGATCCTGCTCCACCAGAAATCAGCGTTATTTCTGAAGACAAATCAAGGAAGGTGCCAGACTTTGTGATTCACCGAGGAGTTCGCCGCCAATGGGTTGTTGTCGATGTTCCGAAGGTCGTTCACCAGTCAAAGTAATTGCCATCTTTTAACCTTTCACCCTGCCCAGGTGAAACGGATGTTTTGATAGGGCTCGCTTTCTGTAAATTTCCCTCTTCGCTTTGCCCAAAGCGACAGAGTTTTGTTTTATAGGGTTGTAGTTTCGAGAATCGACTTGTTCATTAATAAAATAACGTCGTTCTGTAATTCCCACAATATTTGCTGTTTTCTCTTTTTGCTTTTTAAGAAAATGGTAATCCTAAAAAACAAATCAATAATAAAAATAAGCAGTAAAAAAAATACACTGCACACACTTTTGCATGTTCTTTATCTCTTCTAAACACGAATTATCACGTCATGCAGATTACTTGTTTTAAACCCAGTTGAAACATACGATCCGATGCCTTCTCCCAACTTTGAGTTCTCGGTATTTGGGGCTGAAGAAGAAGTTGACAACGAAATTCCAGAAGAGATCTCCCGACTACTCAGACAAGAGGAAAGGTCCATTGAACCTCACAAAGAGCCGTTGGAAACGGTAAACTTGGGTTCAGAAAAAGAGAGAAAAGAAATCAGGATTGGGGCACTGCTCAGTCCAACTGCCAGAGAGGGTTTGATAAAGCTTCTCAGAGAATTTTCCGATGTATTCGCTTGGTCCTATCAGGACATGCCAGGGTTGGATAACAGCATCATGGAACATCACTTACCGTTAAGATCGGAATGTCCGCCAGTAAAACAAAGGTTGAGACGGACTCACCCGGACATGGCCATCAAAATCAAAGAGGAGGTACAGAAACAGATCGACGCGGGTTTTCTCGCTACATATGAATATCCTCAATGGTTAGCCAACATCGTACCCGTTCTCAAAAAGGACGGAAAAGTCAGAATGTGTGTTTATTACAGAGATCTGAACAAGGCAAG
This sequence comes from Lathyrus tuberosus, assembly GCA_022829125.1. NCBI lineage: Eukaryota > Viridiplantae > Streptophyta > Magnoliopsida > Fabales > Fabaceae > Lathyrus > Lathyrus tuberosus. The sequence goes on along the minus strand of JALAZF010000622.1, from coordinate 1,745,448 downwards.
TCCAAAGGACGACTTTCCTTTACCACACATTGACATGCTGGTAGACAGCACAGCAAAGTTCAAAATTTTCTCCTTCATGGATGGATTCTCGGGCTATAACCAGATCAAAATGGCGCCGAAATAAATGGAGAAAACTTCGTTCATTACCCCATGGGGTACCTTTTGCTATAAGGTAATGCCGTTCGGTTTGAAGAACGCCGGAGCAACCTATCAAAGGGCCATGACTACTCTGTTTCATGACATGATACACAAAGAAATCGAAGTGTATGTCGATGATATATTGCAAAATCTAAGACAGAAGAGGAGCATGTGACCCACCTATCAAAACTATTCGAGCATTTGCGAAAGTATAAACTCTGCTTGAATCCCAACAAGTGCACCTTTGGTGTCCGTTCAGGGAAACTCTTAGGGTTCATCGTCAGCCATAAAGGAATTGAGGTTGATCCTGACAAGGTCAAGGCCATTCAAGAAATGCCTTCTCCAAAAACTAAAAAACAAGTCAGAGGATTCCTGGGACGTTTGAACTACATCTCCAGATTCATATTCCTCATGACAGCGACATGCGCGCCAATCTTCAAACTACTCAAGAAGATACAATCATTTCTCACTGATTCGCGGGGCAAATGGACCCCAAATTACGATGGCCCCTATGTGGTCACGAAAGATTTCTCAGGCGACGCCTTAAGACTCACAACCATGAACGGAGAGGAATTTGCCTACCCCACGAATGTTGATGTAGTCAAGAAATACTTCGCCTAAAAAAACGTCTCGGTGGATTGAAAACCCGAAAGGGCGGTCCAGGAAAAAGTTAGAGACATGAAAAAAAATCATCCCGGTGGATTGGAAACATCAAAGTACAATCCAGGCAAAAATTAGGGATAATGGCAAGTAACTATATTCAACAGAGGCAAGTCCCTCAGCAGCAGCAGTTATACCATCCATCGGAGGAAAATTCCAGTCAAGGTCATCTTCGACAGAAGCTCAGGATGTCCCGAGTTCAAAGTTGGTAGAAGGATAGTGGTCGTTATATTTCAACGTAGCCCTTTTCCTTGTAAAATTACCATTTTCAAACTTTGTATATACTCTTTGGAATCACGCGTTTGGCTGATCTCCTTCTTATAAATAAAATTTGAGCCTTTGTGCTTTTGTTTGTAATTTTCATTTGTTTTAGCTTTACAGAATGACGTTTTTTAACATGATTAACGATTCTTGAAATGAAACAAAAATGAATTTACTTGTTAAAACTTTTTCTGCTTTAAAATAAAGATGGCAATTTCTTTTGACTGTTGAACATCAAAAGAGCATCAACCGCTTCCCCGGAAGTAAGCAAACTTCAAAGTGCAGAATCAAAGTACTCCTTCTACGCCAGTGCGCCTGAATGAAGGATCAATAGTGTCAGATGCAACTATTCCATCTGATACCCTCGGCCGAGTTCTTATCTCCTAAGCCCGACCAACATAGCTCCCAACAGGGACTATCTTTCCTAAGCAAGGTGGAATTGCTATTCTGACCAGCGGTACTTCTTCGCCCCGCGATGGCCGAGTATCCAGTCATGTTCATTTTTTTAGTTGGTATGTCGCGTCAGTTTTGTCAGCATAAACATACATACATCATGCATTCTATTTGCATTCTCATTCATATTGCATCACTATCACTCCAGTCGGTTTTATCCCTAGTGATAGCTGTTCTCTCGGTCGAGTTGTCAGTTCTTTCCTCGATTAAGAAATGTTGTGTTTGAACGATCTCTCCTCCAGTTTATTTCTGGATTGAAGTTGGGTCCTTGACCACTTTGATAACTTGAACCTCTGAAAAGCCAGAGAAGCTTTCTACAGATGTCACTCTTCGCCATTGAAGATGATATCCTTGCTTTCCCGGATTAAGGAAAATCCCCAGAGAAAGCCTCTTAAACGGAGATTCAACAATACGACAGTTTATCTCTGAAACACCGCTGATGAAAAGGTCTTCGACACCTCAAAATTGGACCCCATCATATGGCATTTCTCCGGGAAGATCCTGAGAAAAGTATGATGTAAGATCCCAAGCAGAAGCAGCCTCTCAAGAGACTCGCTTTCCCCAGATAGAGTCGACAAATGGCATCTCCAACAGAGAAGTTTGTGCACCTCTACAACTCAGATGATTGGGCTCCCCAGCGAGTCTAACGTCAAACTTTTCCCATCAAATGGCATCTCCCCAGGAAAATTCGGCGAGAAGTTTGAGGAAAATCGCTACGCATAGCGTCCCTTGTCAATAAAGTTTATTGACGGAAGAAACCGAGACCAGTTCCTTGGTAGGAAACCAGGATCGAGGGGAAGTTTACAACAGCAACTCAGACCAGTTCCTTGGTAGGAAACCAGGATCGAGGGGAAGTTTAAATCAGAAACTTAGACCAGTTCCTTGGTAGGAAACCAGGATCGAGGGGAAGTTCATCTCAAAAGAAAACTGAGGCCAGTTCCTTGGTAGGAAACCAGGATCGAGGGGAAGTTTACCTTTTCTAAGCATCATTGCTTAGCAAAAGAAGATGAATGCGCAAGTTACCATTCATAGCCATCAAAATTTCGGGTATTCCGATATTTAATCCTCTTGCACCCCGAATGCCCGAATACCTTTGTCATTCACACCTTCAGGTCCAAGAAGATTAAATAGGGGCATCTGTCATACCCCAAATTTTGACCACTAAGATTTCCCATCATTGTGCAAATCATCATCACATTATGGAGGAACCATCATACTTCATTAGTCTCCCCAAAGATGGGTGAGCGTTCACTACAATCAAACTAGGGTTTCAAACCCTCTCAGAGCCTTTAGACGAATGATCAATCAAGGAATGACATGATCTTCAACTTGTCTAAACCTCTCAAACATTCACAAAGGATCAAGAGGACTCCCACATCAAGAATTAAGCACAAGAGTGCAACATTCCAGGTGGATCAAGCCTCAAGTTCATCTAATACAAAGTCAACTGACGCAGAAAGTCAAAGTTTGAATTTTTGGTCAACTATGAGCTTCACAAGCCATTACTCAAGAAAATATGATGGATGATTTAATTTGATCAAATTTAAATCAAGAAATCACGCAAAATTGAAAAATTGATCAAATTGAAAGAAACTTAGATTTTTTTTCTAAGTTAAAATCATGTTCAAATGCACAACTTTTCAAGGTTGTAACTATTGATCCAAGCATCCATTGATTTTAAGTAAGAGCTGCTTTTAAAGAGCGTATTTGATACTTCAACATTGTAGAAGGAATCAACTCAAAATATCATAAGGATTGAAAGATATAAGTGATCAAAGTTTGGAATTCTTAATGTCTGATGTTCTGACATTGCATATGACATCGCTAATATTTTTCCAGCAAGAATGTCCCAACTTCAAGGATGTTTTTCTCCATGATCCAAGTTGATTCAAGCCAAACCTTGAACATCAAAGTTGAAGTACGTTATCTCAACTTTCCAGAAAGTTGTAGAACGTCCTTGTAGCATACTCGAGCAAGGAAATATGATTTTTGCAAAAAGCATTGATAAAGCAGAATTTTCATGACAGCTTTTAGGACAGATTTGACTACACAAGTTCAAGACCATTTTTGATGACTTTGCAAGCTGAACCAAGACCAAAGTCAAACATCAAAGTTAAAGTATGTCATTAGGGCTTTCGAAAATGTATTAGAACTCCCATTAATTCAACTTAAGCAAGGAGTTATGAACCTCACAACAGGCCTTGCTCGAGCTGATTTTTTAGGACAGATTTTGCGCACTTCTCTTGTGCCACCCAATTTTCAAGCTTTGTCACCATGCAAGACAAGCATCAAAGAGTCAATTCACTTCAACTCAAAATATCATAGTGGATTAAAAGATACAAGTGATTGAAGTTTGGAATTATTAATGTTCAATGTCTGATGTTCTAACATTGCATAGGACATCACTAATATTTTTTTCCAGCAAGAATGTCCCAACTTCAAGGATGTTTTTCTTCATGATCCAAGTTGATTCAAGCCAAACCTTGAACATCAAAGTTGAGGTACATCATCTCAGCTTTCCAGAAAGTCCTAGAACATCCATGTATCATACTCGAGCAGGGAGTTATGGATTTTACAAAAAGGCTTGCTGCAGCTGAATTTTTCATGGGACAGATTTGCACATTTCTTGTGCCACACGAATTTCCAAGCCTTGTCATCATCTTGGACACATCTGAGGATCAAATCTAAAGGGGACAATCACTGAGCCAAGCCTCCAAAGTCCTTGGAACAAGAAGTAGCACGCTATTCCTAAAAATCCCTAAAAGAGGGACAAGACTCCAATTTTGGATTGGAGCATTTAATAGATGCTTAGAGGTGGCATGGACTGACACATTTGCAACTGAATTCAGTCAAGATTCCTCCAACAAGTAGGGAACCAAAGCTCTGTGCTCTAACCTCTAGTCAATGGCTAGAGGAGACTTGGATTCTCATTGGACAACATTGGCCAAACCTCTGCTGCAGCCACCATTCACTATTGCTGCGAAAAAAAACTTGCTCTACTATAAATAGAGCTCATTTGTGCTCAGTTTGAGTAAACCAAAGCCATCAAACAGATGCTTTCCTCAAAATCTCTTCTTTCACCTCAAATTTTCCTTCCAAAGCAAGTAATTCTGAGTTTTTGAGTTAGAGAGCAATTCCACTCAAACTAATCATACACACACCTCATATATATCATATGTAAGCTGTGCAAACTATCACAAGTGACCTGTAATCACAAAATCACAAAGTCACTTCTCAAAACCTCAAAATGGCACTTTTTTGCATTTTTCAAGCCATGTCTTGATTCAGTCACTTACCAAACCAGATAAAACCTCAAACACACTCCAAATATCATCCTTGAACTATCCCAAATGGTTCCCAACATTTGGAACATCATTTGAGAGAGTTGTTATTTTGGTCACTATTAACCCCTTTTGCAAGAAAGGGACAGTTTGTGTTTTTGCAGGTACTAGCTGATTCCAACCATCCTAAAAGCTTCTAAGAGGTCATTTGAGGGTGTCCAAAGCATCAAATCATTTCTGGAACAAAGCACTTGGTAGGTTGCACAAAATCTCCAAAAAAAGAGGTAAAATTCATAACTTGAATGCTTTGAATCATGCTTTCCTTTGATGTCCACATACATGCATCATATTGAACAATTCTTGAAGCAAAAATGTAGTCCTTAATGTGTATGTTATTATCCTCCTACTGTTTACACTTTAACATGTTTATATGTGGAGTTTATGTTGTTTTAAACTTAAGGTGCATATCTGATTTTTTGCCATGTGTGTGTTGTACATTAAGTTTCAGTATGTATGAGTAATAACATTGGATTCCTTGCGAAAAATTGGTCAAGATAGGTTCTTACGGATTTCAATTTCGTTAAAAATTGAGAGAGTTATGAATGTTTGAAAATTTGATAAGCAAAGATGTTTAAACTTAAGGTGCAGATCTGGTTTTTTGCCTTGTGTGCGCTGTACATTAAGTTTCAGTATGTTTGAGTGATACCATTGGATTCCTTGCAAAAAATTGGTCAAGATAGGCTCTTCCGGATTTTAATTCCATTAAAAATTGAGAGAGTTATGAGTGTTTGAAGTTTGATAAAAAAGATGTTGAAAACTCATGAAAGATGTCGAATGTGATGTTGTGACATCTTTCCTCTTTTTCTTAGTTTATCTTCAAAACTAAACCAATTATTTCACATAGCAAAAATTATCATTTTTCAAATCTGTTTTACACATTTCTTAATCATACTCCATAATATTTTAATCCACCAAAAAATCACAAAAAATATTATTATTTGATATATTTTTAATATATTCAAAAATATTGTTTTAAATTGTTTTAAATGCTTTTAAAATGATTTCTTTTTCTTGATTTTTAAAACCAAAATGATTTTAAATATTCATGTGGATAAAATACTTTTTCATAAACCTTAATCACTGTTTATAACATGATTAATGATTTTATTTGATATTTTTTTATCATTTTTTACTTGATTTTTCTTTGAAAAATGTCCTTTAAAAAATGAAATTAGGGTTTTTGATTAATTAAACCCTCATCAAACTTTTTCAAACTTTTGGGCCTCTAATAGAGTGTAAGACCCAATCCTTTTTTTGACCAAATCATTTTTGGGCCTCAGTGTATTGTATAAGTCCCGATACCGTCAAAAACCAACGGCGCGGTCGTCGCCTTTTGAAAAATAACCTTGGGTCTCTCCTTGAGCTATAAGACCCATTCAAAACTTTTGGGCCTCTAATAGAGTGTAAGACCCAATCTTTTTTTGACCAAATCATTTTTTGGGCCTCAATGTATTGTATAAGTCCCGATACCGTCAAAAACCAACGGCGCGATCGTCGCCTTTTGAAAAATAACCTTGGGCCTCTCCTCGAGCTATAAGACCCATTCAAAACTTTTGGGCCTCTATTAGAGTAAAAGACCCAATCCCTTTTAACCAAAACATTTTGGGCCTCACTTATTGTATAAGCCCCTCTGCGTTAAAAGAAACCCTCGAACGAAAAATCAATTGGGCCTACCCTCGTGTTATAAGCCCAACTCTTTTTATTTTAACCTTTTGGGCCTCTTGGGAGAGTGTAAGACCCATCCCTTTGTACAAAAAACCTTTTTGTGCCTCAGTCACTTGTATAAGTCCCTCTGTACAAAACAACAGTGCGCTCACTGGTAAAACCCTGGGCCTCTCCTTGAGCTGTAAGCCCCAAATATTTCTTTTTCAAAGCACTTTCTCCTTTGATTTTGAATATACTGTTGTTTTCAATCTTTCTTTGTTGAACAACTAACCAAACGGCGTGGAAGCTCTGCAACCAAGTAAGTGGTTATTGCTTTCATTTACCGCTTTCATATACATATAACTGTATTGTGGGGCTGTTTCGCTGTAAGTCTTCTTTCATAAACTCATATCAACTGTGTAATAATAGTATAGATATTTAGAGTTTCCCCGGTAACTACGTCTAGCATTAAGCCCGTTGATCACTCTTAAATAGTCAAAACTAGATCCCCATAGGATTACCAGACATAGTCTTCCCTCCTCTTGGGGTTAAACAATATGGAGATATGAAAGGCAACATTCTCTGTGAACCCTTTCATAGACTGTCACTCATAGAAGTTGTCAAAGAAACTCTATTCCCCAGAGATGATCTTTTCTCCGTGAATGGCATCTCTTGAGTTTCTTCCAAATTCTCGGACTTTCCTGGCTTGATCTATTCTCGGTGAATGGCATGTCTTGAATTTCTCGGGGTTTGGGGACCCACGGGCTTCTTAAAAGCATCGGCCTCCTCTTGGGCATCGTACAACGACCCACAGGCTTCCTAAAAGCAACCCCACCTCCTCTTGGGCTTAGTACAAGGACCCATCGGCTTCCTAGAAGTATTCACAGCCTCCTCTTAGGCTTCGTATAATGATCTCTTCCTCCGGGAATGATAGCCTCCTCTTGGGCTTCGTACAAGGACCGATCGGCTTCTTAAAAGTTTCTAGCCTCCTTTTGGGCTTTGTACAATGATCCTCCCCAGCGGAGTCAAATAACGTTCAGCCTCTCTCTCGGGCTTTGTACGAGACACATAAGAGACTCCCTCGTTGAGTCAATCACCCTTTTGCCTCCATCTCGGGCTTTATACGAGATACAAAAGGGTTCTTATTGAGCCAAACGAATTTTAGCCTCCATCTCGGGCTTCGTACGAGATACAAAAAAACTCTCTTGTTGAGTCAAATAGCCTCCATCTTGGGCTTTATACGAGATACCAAAAGACTGCATCGTCGAGTCAAAACCTTTTAGCCTCTCTCTCGGGCTTTGTACGAGACACATATTAGCCTCCTCTTAGGCTTTGTATAAGAAAACCACTGGTTGATCCAATCAACCTTTTAGCATCAAAAATGTGCCTCGTTCACAGTACACAAACATCAACAACTCCTTCCCCTTCATCTAATCGCTGTAAGCGGCAAGCCTCTGGATCATCTACATCCATGCCACTGTCCCTCTTTTAGTATGAGAAATTCCTAAGGAAAGATGGCATTGCTCTAAACCGAGTTAAAGTCTTCTCCTTCAAGTTAAAATCCCCTATAAAGGAAATTATGGCATTACTAGGATCTGCGTATCCCGGTTAAAGTAATCCTCCCTTTATAACCAGTCACCCAACAGTTGTGACAAACAGACCCCTCTTTAGAGATGACAAATTCTCTCTAAGGTCAACACTTTTAGCTTCACATCTTGGGCTTTGAACAAGATACAAACTACCTTCAGCTTCACATCTTGGACTTTGAACAAGATATATATCACCTTTCAGCTTCACATCTTGGGCTTTGAACAAGATATATATCACCTTTCGCTTCACGTCTTGGGCTTTGAACAAGACACCAAAACACCCATTTCCTCCCATAGAATAGGAGGAACTACGAACGCTGTGATTTCCCTGTTTCAGTAAACAGGAATACGTAGGCATAAGATTGAAAGAAAAATCTTAGCGAGCACACTAAACAAAAACCCAAAATCCCATACTCTCACATATCTATCAAGAAGCATTCGTCCTAACATCCTAACCGATAGCCTAAAGCACCCCTTGTCAACAAAATAACCTAGGAGAAACCCCGAATCTTTGTAGCATCTGAAAACCAACAGTTTTGACTGTTTAATCTCAGTATGCAAGCAGGGTTAGTTGGAGACATCTATTTCCCTTCCTTCAATAGGATAACAAATGAATCGAACTGTAGTAACAGAGCGATTGTGCTTCGCAACCACATCCAAAAATCACTCGCTACGGATGTAAGATGAATAATCATGCAATATGAATGCAAATCAGTAGCATATGACATTTGACATGAAATTTAGAAGTCAAGAATGTATGCACAAAGTCTACACAAGTCTCATGTTGAAGCACCTTGAAGAATAAGAACAAACTAGGTTCAAGCAAGTTCAAACAAGCATCCAAAGATTTATGAATTTAAGAAACATGTAATGTGCAATTATAGGTCATGGCATATGGTTTAGAATTATCACAAACAGTAGGTGAATCATGTTTAAATGGATGTTTAAGATCATGCGAGCATTGGTTAAAATAAACCATCAAAGATATGTAAGGAGAGAATACAAGTCCACAAAACATTTCAAGTTTAAACGGGTGTACATAAGTCAATTCAAGTTGGAAAAGCAATGATCTATAACATGAGAAAAGTGACCTATAATTTTCAAACAACATAATCTCAAAGTGTCTCAACAAGTATCAAATAGGATTGCATACAATGAACCTCAAAACCCTAGGGATCAAACTTGTAAGCACCAATGAATGCTCACAATCAAAAAAGATATGAAAAATAGTTATAACTCCTAAAAAATTATGAAAATTTAACCATGGTATGATGAAGTCATTATATCACGTTTTATAAAAGTAATTCATAAAATTATGCACCAAAGTGTCAAATAAATTCACTTAATAGGCACGATAACAAGGCATGATCGCCGAAAAACAATTTCACAAAGTGGATTCAAAATAACACCAAAAATTATGAAAAAAATTACCAAGGAGCATAAAAGTGTCATATATCCCAGTGATTAATCACCCACAAAATTTTAGCTTCACACCTATTGGAAAAAAAACTCTTTCGGTCCCTTAAACCGAAATTATGTCCTTCGGGACAGGTTGGAATAAAAAATCCAAATTAATTACTAAACTCATCCAAAACTGGAACCAAAAATTATAGAAAATTAATTAATAGGTTAAGAATCATCCATGAATTTTTCCAGAATTTTATCACACTCAAAAATATTTTTAATAATTGGAACGAAACGAGAAAAAACTTGTGATTAAGGGAAAGTGCTAGGAAAGCAAACTTATCACGCATAACCTAAGCTTCGAATCGTCACATATCGTCATAAATCAAGCTATAACCAGTGCCTCATGTGGTAGGGCTCAATATGCAACATACACTATATGATCCTAAACCACATACAAGCTAGAACGATGCATTAAAGTCGATATTTCTTACTTGGTCGAAGTAGCGATTCTTCACATTATAAGAAACCCGAAAACTTCGTGCAAGTCTTGTAATCAACCTTGGAGGCAAAATAAATGCCTAATCTTCCAAAATTATTCCATGAAGATATATCCAAAAGATCGGTCGTCATCGATCCAAAAATCCATGAGCCTTTAATCGAAATCGGTCAACGTCTTAAATCGAAATTAATCGACACCTTAAAAAAAAATTATCAACAAAAATCCCATTAGAATTGTCAAGAAACTAATCAAGGTATCAATCAACCGAAACAAAATCTCAATCCTCACCAAGAAAAAATCATCAATTAATCACAAATTAAATTAAAAAGAATAGAGAAACAGAGGGGGTGCAGAAATAGAATCCATTGGTATGAATAGTAACAGTCTGTCCCAATGGCCTTTTATCCATGTTCCCAGGGGGTGTGAGTGGAAAAAGGGTGTGTGTAAAGGAATCCATGGCGGTATAGTCTAACTTGCAATTCAAACCCGGTCCATTATATTGTATAGAAGAGAAACCCTAAATTCACTTCAGCAAAGTTACAATCCCCTTCCTCTTCTCCCCTGCGTCGTTTTCTCCTTCTCTTCCGTCACTGTTTCAATCTTCTCCGCCGACAACGACACACTACCGTCCAATTATCCTCTTCGTCTTCTTCTCATCACAATCGAAAATCACATCTCCTTCAATCTTCTTCCATCTTCTCAATGTATCGCAAACGAATGAACTTGCGTTAACATCGAATTACCGGTGAATTTCGTTATTCTCTTAACCTTCTTCTACGACCTCCGCTAGATGTTATCCCTGAAATCGTAATCATTATGAGTTTGTCACATCACTTTTGTTGAATTTTCTTGATGATTGTAGGTTATGGTGATTTGCTGTGATTTGAAGACGAACTCAGAAGAAGTTTGATGAGATTTCCAGATAGATTTGAGATAGTTACTGCGATATGCGTTTTCTTGAAGATTGGTGAATCTAAAAGTGAAGTGTTGAAGCTTGTGTTGAATTTTTGTTGATGTCTTATGGAAGAATACGTTGAAGATTGATGAGGAAGCGGTGAATTCAAGTACGAAGTGGTTCGAAGTTTGAAGACGGAGTCGTTTCGTCCGTCGTGTTCTTGCTGCGGTGTCCAATTCACGAGACTGAAGGAAGAACGAAGCTGCTCGTGAAACTTAATCAGGTATGCGTCGAATAGTCATTTTTCGTCGTTCCTCTGAAGCTCATTCTTCGACTTCTGGATTGTTTTCTGGTTGATGATCCGTGATTGTTTAGAATGGATGGGATTGTATGAACTGCTTCTGATGCCTTACTGTGTTGTGCAGAGTTGGACGGGATAATGCAGAAGGTGGAAGTGTGTTGATGAAGATGAGGATGGTGAAAAGTGTTGCAGAGTTTGGTGATCCTTCAAAGTGAAGATGAAGATCCGAAAGAAGAATCGAGAGAGAAGGATCAGAGGGAAAGAATGAAGAGATTGAAGATGAATAACTTTGGTTAAAGGAATTCGAAGAATGGTTAATTCTGTTAGAGATTGAAGAGGTGATGTTAGTTTGTGATGACAGTTAGGAAGTTGGTTAGGGATAGTTAGGAGGTTAGGATTTCAGTTAGGAGTTTTTTTTTTCTGTTATCATTTTTGGAATGAAAGGCTCTTAGAGAAAATTAGAGAGAATTCTGTTATGACTAGGGAAGTTTTTTGGTTAGTTATTTTCTGAGTTTTCTTCTTCTGTTATAGACCCGCTGAAATTCTCTTAAGAATTTGTTATACTGCTAGCAAGTTTGTTAACTATTGTGCTATCATGAACTGTTGTAAAGTGTTGTTGTAATAAAATTTCTTAATGAATTTTCTCCCACTGCCATGTAATTTTTCCTGTTAAAAGCTTTTGAACACAATGAAAATTGTGATGAATTCGTACTTCCAATAAGCACTCATCTTCAAGATAATTATACTCAAAAGTGAATTCAGTCTTGATTCTCTGACACCATCCTTGTTGCAGATCCGCCTTTTTCAATATAAAATCAAAGTACACATATGTTCCTTGCTCAAAATCATCGACAGCAACTTTAGGCTATTGAAACCATGTATTGTACTGTTGGTGGTATCTCCAAGACTTTTCCCAAACACCACCTCATTGCTCCATAAATTCTCATGAGTTGTTGAGTATCAATTTGGGAATTCCGTCTGCTAACTCCACAAAGAAATGTTTCACCTTTTAGCACCAACAGTGTCTTTGGATTTAATGAGAAACGTCGGTATTATTTGTTTTAACCATTGGGCCTGATATCGCAATAATATTATTAAGAGGTCCTGAAGAAAATCTAGCAACTTGATTATGTGATGAGTTGAATTTGGTCTTGAATATGGATGGTATAATTTTGGAATTGAATTAGACAATTGGCTTTTTTGACAGGTGGTTCGGACTCTGGATATGGATATTGGTTAAGTTTGGATTAATGATTTGAAAAGGGATCTAAGTCGGATCGGAAATTGATTTAAAATGGAATCGGGTTTAATGAAATGGTTTGAGACATGGACTAAATGTCTTTGAAATGGTTTATGGATATATAATAAAATGGACATTAAAATGGTTTTAAAGTGGATATGGTTAATGACTTGAAAGAATGGTTTATGATATGGAGTGGATAAGAATTTACAAACTTGTATTTTGAATCCCAAATATCTTAAAGCGCTGGCCCAATCCAAACTCAAACTCACATACTCCACGAACTCCACCTCGAATCGACTTCACTCTCATCCCTCATTAACTTGTATTACTCGCAATGAACCATAAGCAACTGAGAGAATAACACTGTCCTGACCACAATATAAATCCACAACTGGATCTCACGTAGAGATGTTTTTGCCATGAACCCCAATCACCATCTTCAATTGATGAATATCAACCAAGTCACACAGAAGATACGAAACCATGATCTCACGCCTCAGGAGCACAATGCAAATGAATGAATGAATATGACCTAACGGATATGCAGATGAATGTGAAGCATAAGCCACTGTTATTGGGTATAAATAAGAGGGCAAATTTTGGGGTATTACAGCTGCCCCTATTTAATCAACTGTGGACCTGAAGGGATAAGAGCAACGGTTGTCAGACATTCAAGGGACATAGGGATTGAATAAAAAAAATAACCAGAAAATTTGCACTCTGTGGGTAAAATGAAAAGATATGTGTTACAAACAACGCAGTTGTGGTGATGGATGTTGGTGGAAAAAAGTCCAGAACAAATGAAATCTAAAGGGTGCCTGTCAGGAACGGCTAAGGTCTAAAGCTTATAGTATGCCTGTCGGGAACGGCTAAAGTGTGCCTGTCAGGAACGATCAAGCTTAAGCTCCAAGGTTGCCTGTCGGGAACGGCTAAAGTTGAAAACATATGGCTTACCTGTCAGGAACGGTAAATGGGCCTGTCGGGAACGGTTAGGTTTAAAACTCAAAGGGTGCCTGTCGGGAACGGCTAAAGTTGAAAACCTATGGCTTACCTGTCGGGAATGGTAAATGGGCATGTCGGGAACGGCTAGGTTTAAAACTCAAAGGTCACCTGTCAGGAACGGATAAAGTTAAAAACCTATGGCTTACCTGTCGGGAACGGTAAATGGGCCTGTCGGGAACAGCTAGGTTTAAAACTCAAAGGTTGCCTGTCGGGAATGGCTAAAGTTGAAAACCTATGGCTTACGTGTTGGGAATGGTAAATGGGTCTGTCGGGAATGGCTAGGTTTAAAACTCAAAGGTCGCCTGTCGGGAACGGCTAAAGTTGAAAACCTATGGCTTACCTGTCGGGAACGGTAAATGTGCCTGTCGGGAACGGCTAGGTTTAAAACTCAAAGGGTGCCTGTCAGGAACGGCTAAAGGAATCCGATCGGGAATGGTTTCAGGAAAACACGGTTAAGATGTAAGATCAAAAGATCTATAAACTGAAAGATGGGAGTCTGGTGAGGAGAAAATAGGTGAAACCCTGGTACTGCTTTGAAATGTCTGTTGGGGAATGAACGAGGAGTTCTTTCTGGGTTTTTTTTCTGGTCGAATAAAAATAATTTGGGCTCTCGCACGAGCTACCAAAACTGGCTTATTCGTCGCATGCATATGTTTGAATTTTTCCATGGCGTAAAGCTCCATCTCGAATGGAAATACTACGCATTTTTGAGGATGCAATGATTACTATATGCAACTTGCAAGGAGGTTCCTCAGCAAAATAAATGCTGAGGAAAAGAAGGCAACTCCGTTGGGGATAGCAAACTGAATTGTCCTCGTGCTTGCCACTCATGCTGGGGAAAACAAAATAACCTGATCTCCTAATCGGGGCTCTGAATTGACGAACCCGTTGAGATTACTGTAAGGAATAATGACCTTGCTGGGGAGGCATCATCTGAATCAATCTGTTTGGGGAATAACCATATCCATAGAACTTTCTGACCTGGCTGCTGGGGAATTGAGATCAAACGAACTCTTGCGAAGGAAGGAAATACCTGCTGAGGGACTGAGATCAACCATATTTCTTGCTAAAGGAAGAAACACTTGCTAGGGGACTAAAATCAACCAAAACTCATGCGGGGATAACCTCTGAACAACCGATGGGTCTGAATTGTCAATAACCATTAGACTTTAATTGCAGGCCACATCAATGATTTGATATGCTAGAGGAGGAGAACACTCCGACTTTCCACCATTTTCAAAACTGCTTGGGAACATTCCATTATTTCACATTGCATGGGAGTGAGGAATTCTTCTATACTGCTGGGGATAACAACCTCAAGGAAGAACTTTCTTGTTGAGGGACCCACTTCTGCTTGGGGAGAGCCATGACCATGGACTCCACTGGGGAAATCAAACTTCCTGATGTCTTGCTAGGGGAGGCATTCTGATACTCTGTTGGGAAGATAAACTCCATTGAATTCTGCTGGAGAAAAGAGATCAAAGACGCCTCATGCTGGGAATGACCTATGTTTCAAGCTTCTGAGTTGATCAACTGCCCATTGATCATCATGAGTGAACAACGACTCATTTAATTCTCCATTTACCCCAGACTGCTAGGTCTATGAAATAATTTTGCCTCGAGAGGATTTTACAGAAAACGTAGCATTCAAAATGCCCCAGTGTCTTCAAACTCTTTGAGAGGTGCTTCTGACTAGTCATCTTTTAAAAAGGACAACTTCTCGTACTCTTGAGGTGGCCTACCTCGAGTCTTGAAGAAACTTTGCCCCTGACTAATCTTAGAGAGATTTGTCAAATCAACCTGATTGCCCCATATTACCCGCTTGTGGAGAGATTTATCGGATCTCGACATAATTGCCCCGGTTTGAACGCTTTTGGAGAGATTCAACGGATCTCAACGTGGTTGCCCCCAATTTGGCTGAACTTTGAAGAGATTTCTCGACGTGACTGCCCATGATTGACCGCTCTCTGAAAAGACTTTCTCAACTTGACTGGCCCAGCTTGGCTACAATTCGAAGAGATTTCTCAGAGTGACTGCCCCCGATTACACTGCTTTTTGAGAGATTTATCGAATCTCGACGTGATTGCCCCAGATTGGGTGAACCTCGAAGACGTTTCTCGATGTGATTGTCCCAGATTGGTTGAATCTCAGAATGGCTTGCCCATTTGGCGTGATCATTTGATGACTTGTCCCTACTCAATGAAGTCTTATGGCGTTTGCATCTTATCTTGATCAATCTCTCCATTGTAGAAACTCTCCTGACATCAAGTGCTTACTCGCAAGTAAAAGAATTCATTTTGAAGATGACAATTTTAATGCAATGCATATGACAATTTTGACATCCAAGTCTGTTCACTGGAAAAAATGTGGTGACATATAGCGAACGAATCACTTATCGAAATGTCACATCGATACCACCATGAATGGTAAGAAAGATTCTCTTGGGAGTCAGAACTGACACAATTTTAACCGAAGTATGCTTTCGAAACAACCCTGCTTCAATTAGGTCTTTTAAAGGTTGTAACGTGGCCTGGTTCACGGTTTGAGAAAGAAAGGATATAAGGCTCAAAGTTTTATTTTAACCCACCCATTCTCCTTGATGTTCTCCAGTCATACGTTCAGCTAATTCGACACAAGCGCTCACCTTTCAAAAAGCTTATTGCATGGTAGGAGGATAAAAGGAACCCACACGGTTTTCGGAGTGACAGTCACCCCCTTTGTCTTTGGCGTCTATAGTCACACGACTTGTTCTTTGCTGGAGGATTTTTCTTTTTGTAATCCTTTTTCGCTTTTCGTTCTTTTGTTTTTTGATTTCCCTGATTTTTGCCTGGACTGATTCCTTTTTGAATCTTTTGATTTTGAAGTCCATCGGGATGCCCTACCTTTTGCCTAAGTCACTAGTTTTCAGGTTTTGACTTAGCGGGCTTTCTTTTTTTTCTTTTGATTCTCTTTTTTTTTTTGAAAAATCGTGTGACACAGGTTTGTCTTGACTTGTAAAGGGTTGTGACCGTCCACTCTTCGGTCGGTGAGGGATAACCATGGATGTAATTGATCCTCGAATGGAACACTCCTTTTGAAATTTGAACGCACGGTCAACTTAACTGACACCTACTCTGCCCCAGGTTAAGATTGAGGGTTTTTTTCGTTTTCAGAAATTAACTCCTACTACTAGGCTCAACGGGGTTTACAAAGGTTTCACTCCCTTATATCTCTGGTGTTTAGGGATTTGAAACAATGCCTGTACATCATCAACAGGGTTTTTGTTCAAAAGCATACAATCACAAGTTTTGCGTCTTCGATTTTGTCATCTTCCCTAGGATCCTGCGTAAGCAAGCATATGATATCGATAGAAAGTATGAGTGAACACGAATGGAATTAATCAAACATGCATATTCATTTCATTATCATTATCATTTTTAAAAAAAACAAGTTTTACAAATGAATTTACACTTTAACAGGAAAGAAACTACAAATGAAAATAAGTGACGTGATATAATGATTGCCAGCTTCGAGGAAATGGACTTTCCAAGCTTGGTTTGTCATTGAACTAGCCATCTTCAGAATTGCTCGTTGAAGTCAATCTGATAACCATCTGCATAACTGCTCTCGGTGCCTCCTTCAATAACATAGACTGATGAACTCACACGACTGGATGAAAAAGAATTGCTGATCTGAATACCCTGAGGCGTGAATGAGAACATATTGGAGTCAAGAAGTGTCTGAACTTTGCTCTTGAGTACTTTTACAGTCTTCAGTTGAATGTCCCTGTACCCCAGCATGGTAATCACAATGGCCGTTGACATCAAATCCTGGTGGTTATGGAAAAGGCACTGGATTCAATTCCTTCGGCACTATTAATCTAACTTTGATCAAATCTGGAAACATATGACTATACGACATTGGTAACCGAGTGAAATGCCTATCGGCTTTCTTGGCCTTTGTCGGGCGTGCTGACGCTACGGGCGGTGATATGACCATTGATTCTGAGGATGTCCCTGACTCGGAGAAAGATATTGTCGAAGACTCAGAAGATTGCTGACTTTGAACAGTTGATATGCCTGAACGTTGAGAATGAGGTGGCAAAGACTCTTGAATGGAAATATTTTCTTCCTCGAATTCTTCTTGAGATCTGACAACTGATGCACTTTCATTATCTTGGAAGTTCAAGACGTCTTGCATCTTTCCATACTTGAGCAGGCTCTCGATATGTTCTCCCACCATTACCAGGTCAGAAAATTTTGCCGCCCTATTGACAATCATCTTTTCCAAGTACGAATCTTGCAAGGTATCCATGAACAAATCTACCAATTCTCTATCTGAAAGTGGTGGTTGAACATGAGCGGCTAACTCTCTCCATCTCTGAGCATACCCTCTGAATGATTCATTATCTGCATGAGACAAGTCTTACAAATGCATTCGGCTGGGAGCCATGTCAAGATTATAGTTGTATTGCTTCACAAAGGCGCTGGCTAGATCTGACCATGATTGGATGCAACCACTCTTTAACTGCATATACCAATACACTGATGCCCCACTCATACTGTCTTGGAAACATTGAATCATGAGTTTGTCGTTGTGGACATAAGAGGTCATTCTTCGGCAAAACATCACCAAATGTTGCTTTGGACAACCATCCCCTTTGTACTGCTCAAACATCCGTGTCTTAAACTTTGGTGGCAACACAAGGCCAGGCACCAAACACATGCTTGAAGTATTCAGGTCAAGAGTCTCACGCCTCTCTAGAGCTTCAATTTTCTCGTCCAATACACGGTATCTTTCGTCATCAACAAATCGTGGATCCTTAGGCTTCATCTTTGGAACTACCCCTTAGGCATCTGGCACAGAGAATGCAAACTATTATAATCAGCAGCATCGAGAGAAGATGAATGTCTGCCTCGGACAAAAGGACGTCCTTGCATAACTTGATTCTCAACAGGGATTCACAACGGCTGAGCTTGAGCAACATTGTTCATTGGAGGTGGAATGCCATTCTCAGTTCTTTGAATATTGGCCTCTCCCCTTGTCATGGTGGCTACAGCTTCCATAAGCTGATCCAACTTATTGTTCATCAAGTCAACATCGGCCCTAGTCACAAACTGATTCTGCTCTCCTGAATTCAAGATTCCCCCAGAAGCTGATTCAAGTCCAATACGAAAGTCGGGAAACCAACCGCAGGTCGAGGCAAAGGATGGATGAGCTCACTGGTCTGGCCTGGAGAAAGATATGCAAAATGATGCAAGATGCAAATGCAATGCAAAGGTATGAATGCAATAAGACATGGGATCAAAGCTTCCATATATTCTGAATAATGACTGTGTTGTGCCGATGAATGAATAAGTTCACAGGTCTGCTCTGAAGAGAATACCGGAACACCAGAATATCCGAAAAATCAGAATACTAGAATGCCAGAATATCGGCATAATCAGAATACCAAAATGCCAGAACATTGGAATAATCAGAGTACCGACCTAATCAGAATATCGGGATAGTCAGAATGTCAAAATACCATAATACCAGGCTGGTGAGTCCACACTGATAGGAAAACCAGAATACCGGGTAGGTTGAAGGTCAAGGTTACCTGCAAACCTGTAAACAACTCGCCCCCTCACATGTGGGTACTAGAAAGGTGAGGATCCTCAATATCACGGACTCTCAGGTCAAGAAATGATGATACGTTCACCATTTCTGGTTTGGCATCATCATCAATCGAGGAGGCCTCAACTGATTCCCCTCAAAAAGGATATGATATAGCAAGTTCCCAGCATTGGGTCCTCGGATCAAGAAGTGTAATAGGTTTTCCATTTCTGGTCTTCCATTATCACATCTCGGGAGGAGTGTCACGACTGAGTCCTCGGGAATGGTCACCAGAGTTGACGGTTCCTCAAGAGAATAACTACTGGCCTGTATAAACATACAGTAGCAGATAGCTCTTGATAGAACCTCGTCTGGCTGTGGGTCTCGTGAACAACAATACGTGGTCACCACCATGCAAGTGTCCCGACTATCCACTCTAATGCCTATGTGTATGCTCAAGCCTGGGGAGTGGGATTATCTCTCAGAAATCCCAACCTGCCAAACAGAAAATCCAGTACAGCACAACACGGTCCAGCATAATAATGAAATGTAATGCAATAAATGCGGTAAAAATAGCAATACAGTAATACAACAAAATATAGCACCACAATAAACACCCTATGAAAATAAACAACCAAGCGCTGGGATTGACTCGCAAAGGGGATGAACCAGCAAGAGGTCAACCTTTCCCCAGCAGAGTCGCTAGCCGTCGCTCCCGGGATTTTCATCCAAGTACAAATGCGAAAGTGGCGCCGAAACAGAGTCGCCAGCAATATGTATTTATCCCAAGAGAGGGAAAGGAAACACTGCGTAAACCTGAGGGAAGGGAAACAACATGGTTTTGCGACCAAGAGAAACGGGTAAGGGAGTCGGTTACGCGAAGGGAAGGTATTAGCAACCCTCGCGTCCATCGTACTCGATGGGATCCACGCTTGCTGTCTCGATCAAAGGGTGTCGTCGTCTGGAGCTCCACTGCTACTGGAAAGGAAAAGGAACAGGAACAGAAAAGAACGAAGAAACGGGGAAGAAGAGGAAAAAAAGTGACACAAAGGACTCGCAAGGATCGTCGCAATCCTATGCCTACGTATCTTCATTAACCAATGAAGAATCAGAGTCAACGTAGTTCGAACTACGGATTGGGGAAGGGTGAAAGGATTGTGCTCGGAGAGATCTCGCACGATCTCCTGCCTATGTATCCCGCTCACACGCGAGAATCAGAGCGATGTAGTTCCCCTCACTAGGGATGGCTTTGCTTTGTTTATGTTTTTTTTAACGGAAGACGCCAAGGTTCACGTTCCAGCAGTTAGGTGTCGCAGCTCGTTGTACGGAGTCTTAGGCATTTACCTGTTTGTGGTAGAACGGAAGTGACGCATCCTTTATGAATGAAGTGAGGAAGACGAGAAGATAAATGTTGTTTATTTATTGATTTTTATAAGTGTTTTGATTTATTGTATTTGTAACTCATATTGCACTAAAGTCTATGACATAGGAATGAATGCGTCGCATGGTCGTCCTAACAGGACGTATGCTAAACACTCTATAAAGGTGAAGGGAAACCCTTCTCCTTCCATTTACCATGTACTTAAGGCTCATGGTGTACAATTCTTGTTGCCCTTATTGCATGTTTTGATTTTTGTTTTGAGATGAGGAATGAGAAACTCAAAGAAAGAAAGGAAAAAGTCTAAGTGGGGGACTAGTTATGCTAATGTTCTCATACATGGAAGTCCTATGGTTATGTGGGGTATAAGAACCACCTAAGTCTAAAGAAAAGAGAGGGATAGAACTATCTAATGCTTATCCTACCTCACCTTAATCAAAAATTAAGGATGAGCTAGGATCCCTAAGGGTTGTGAGAAAGTTCTACACAAACAAGCATTATATCATGTTATTCATAAAAGAGAAATAGTAAGTAAAAGAGATGAGAGATAAAGAAGAGATGAGTATGGATTAACATCCACATACTCAAATGTCTTACCTCTGCCCCTACACAAAAGGTTAGCACAAAATAATCACAAGTATTGAAAGTATTGAATATAAGTGCTAAAAAGTAAAACAAACAATACTAGTGGCTTTAAGAAGACACCTTGAAGAAGCAATCAAGTGTTAAACCAAAAGGGAAGAGTCCTAAGGGTTAAGGATCATCCAAGGTCAGTAGGTATGTCTTAATGGTTTCTACTAATGTTAAGGTGTCAAACAAAGTCAAACTATGTTGGAACATGCACCAAAAGATCAAACAAATGCAAGTTATGCATTAACTATGCAAGATAAATGCATATGGTTCATAAACATGAATGAATGCACATGAAAATACCAAAGTCAGAAGTAAAAGACACTTATTTAGGCATGTAAATGTCATTAAGATAGCATGTAATTCATGAATGCAAGCCTTGATTAAGTAAGAAGAAGTGGGAGCAAACATCCTTCAAGTTCCAACAATGAAGCATACTTATAATGCAAGTAAGAAATGAAGATGTAAGATGAATAATCATGCAATATGAATGCAAATCAGTAGCATATGACATTTGACATGAAATTTAGAAGTCAAGAATGTATGCACAAAGTCTACACAAGTCTCATGTTGAAGCACCTTGAAGAATAAGAACAAACGAGGTTCAAGCAAGTTCAAACAAGCATCCAAAGATTTATGAATTTAAGAAACATGTAATGTGCAATTATAGGTCATGGCATATGGTTGATAATGATCACAAATATTAGGTGAATCATGTTTAAATGGATGTTTAAAAGCATGCGAGCATTGGTTAAAATAAACCATCAAAGATATGTAAGGAGAGAATACAAGTCCACAAAACATTTCAAGTTTAAACGGATGTACATAAGTCAATTCAAGATGGAAAATCAATGACCTATAACATGATAAAAGTGACGTATAATTTTCACACAACATAATCTCAAAGTGTCTCAACAAGTATCAAATAGGATTGCATACAATGCACCTCAAAACCCTAGGGATCAAACTTGTAAGCAGCAATGAATGCTCACAATCAAAAAAGGTATGAAAAATATTTATAAGTCCTAAAAAATTATGAAATTTTAACCATGGTATTATGAAGTCAGTAGATCACATTTTATAAAAGTAATTCATAAAATTATTCACTAAAGTGTCAAAACAATTCACTCAATAGGCACGATAACAAGGCATGATCGCCGAAAAACAATTTCACAAAGTGGATTCAAAATGACACCAAAAATTATGGAAAAAAATTCCCAAGGAGCATCAAAGTGTCATATATCCCAGTGATTAATCATCCACAAAAAGTTAGCTTCACACATATTGGAAAAAAAATCTTCCGGTCCCTTAAACAGAAACTGTGTCCTTCGGGACAGCTTGGAATATAAAATCCAAATTAATTACTAAAATCATCCAAAACTGGAATAAAAAATTATAGAAAATTAATTAAGAGGTTAAGGATCACCCATGAATGTTTCTAGAATTTTATCACACACAAAACTATTTTTAATAATTGGATCGACACGAGCAAAAACTTACGATTAAGGGAAAGTGCTAGGAAAGCAAACTTATCACGCATAAACTAAGCTTCGAATCGTCACATATCATCATAAATCAAGCTATAACCATTGCCTAATGTGGGAGGGCTCAATATGCAACATACACTATATGATCCTAAACCACAATCAAGCTAGAATGATGCATTAAAGTCGAGATTTCTTACTTGGTCGAAGTAGCGATTCTTCACATAATAAGAAACCCGAAAACTTCGTGAAAGTCTTGTAATCAAACTTGGAGGCAAAATAAATGCCTAATCTTCCAAAATTATTCCATGAAGAGATATCCAAAAGATCGATCGTCATCGATCCAAAAATCCATGAGCCTTTAATCGAAATCGGTCAACGTCTTAAATCGAAATTAATCGACACCTTAACAAAAAATTATCAACAAAAATCCCATTAGAATTGTCAAGAAACTAATCAAGGTATCAATCAACCGAAACGAAATCTCAATCGTCACCAAGAAAAAATCATCAATTAATCACAAATTAAATTAAAAAGAATAGAGAAACAGAGGGGGTGCAGCAATAGAATTCATTGGTGTGAATAGTAACAGTCTGGCCCAATGGTCTTTTATCCATGTTCCCAGGGGGTGTGAGTGGAAAAAGGGTGTGTGTAAAGGAATCCATGGCTGTATAGTCCAACTTGCAATTCAAACCCGGTCCATTATGTTGTATAGAAGAGAAACCCTAAATTCACTTCAGCAAAGCCACAATCCCCTTCCTCTTCTCCCCTGCGTCGTTTTCTCCTTCTCTTCCGTCGCCGTTTCAATCTTCTCCGCCGACAACGACACACTACCGTTCGATTCTCCTCTTCGTCTTCTTCTCATCACAACTGCAAATTACATCTCCTTCAATCTTTTTCCATCTTCTCAATGTATCGCAAACGAATGAACTTGCGTTAACATCGAATTACCGGTGAATTTCGTTATTCTCTTAACCTTCTTCTACGACCTCCGCTAGATGTTATCCCTGAAATCGTAATCATTATGAGATCGTCACATCACTTTTGTTGAATTTTCTTGATGATTGCAGGTTATGGTGATTTGCTGTGATTTAAAGACGAACTCAGAAGAAGTTTGATGAGATTTCCAGATAGATTTGAGATAGTTACTGCGATATGCGTTTTCTTGAAGATTGGCGAATCCAAAAGTGAAGTGTTGAAGCTTGTGTTGAATTTTTGTTGATGTCTTATGGAAGAATACGTTGAAGATTGATGAGGAAGCGGTGAATTCAAGGAAGAAGTGGTTCGAAGTTTGAAGACGAAGTAGTTCTGCCCGTCGTGTTCTTGCTGCGGTGTCCAATTCGCGAGACTGAAGGAAGAACGAAGCTGCTCGTGAAACTTGATTAGGTATGCATCGAATAGTCATTTTTCGTCGTTCCTCTGAAGCTCCTTCTTCGACTTCTGGATCATTTTCTGGTTGATGATCCGTGATTGTTCAGAATGGATGGAATTGTATGAACTGCTTCTGATGCCTTACTGTGTTATGCAGAGTTGGAGGGGATGATGCAGAAGGTGGAAGTGTGTTAATGAAGATGAGGATGGTGAAAAGTGTTACAGAGTTTGGTGATCCTTCAAAGTGAAGATGAAGATCCGGAAGATGAATCGAGAGAGAGGATGTGAGGGAAAGAATGAAGAAATTGAAGATGAATAGCTTTGGTTAGAAGAATTAGAAGAATGGTTAATTCTGTTAGAGATTGAAGAGGTGATGTTAGTTTGTGATGACAGTTAGGAAGTTGGTTAGGGGTAGTTAGGAGGTTAGGATTTCAGTTAGGATTTTTTTTTCTGTTATCATTTTTGGAATGAAAGGCTCTTAGAGAAAATTAGAGAGAATTCTGTTATGACTAGGGAAGTTTTTTGGTTAGTTATTTTCTGAGTTTTCTTCTTCTGTTATGGACCCGCTGAAATTCTCTTAAGAATTTGCTATTCTGCTAGCAAGTTTGTTAACTATTGTGCTATCATGAACTGCTGTAAAGTGTTTTTGTAATAAAATTTCTTAATGAATTTTCTCCCACTGCCATGTAATTTTTCCTGTTAAAAGCTTTTGAACACAATGAAAATTATGATGAATTCGTACTTCCAATAAGCACTCATCTTCAAGATAATTATACTCAAAAGTGACTTCAGTCTTGATTCTCTGACACCATCCTTGTTGCAGATCAGCCTTTTTCAATATAAAATCAACGTACACATATGTTCCTTGCTCAAAATCATCGACAACAACTTTAGGCTATTGAAACCATGTATTGTACTATTGGTGGTATCTCCAAGACTTTTCCCAAACACCACCTCGTTGCTCCATAAATTCTCATGAGTTGTTGAGTATCAATTTGGGAATTCGGTCTGCTAACTCCACAAAGAAATGTTTCTCCTTTTAGCACCAACAGTGTCTTTGGATTGAATGAGAAACGTCGGTATTATTTGTTTTAATCATTGGGCCTGATCTCGCAATAATATTATTAAGAGGTCCTGAAGAAAATCTAGCAACTTGATTATGTGATGAGTTGAATTTGGTCTTGAATATGGATGGTATAATTGTGGAATTGAATTAGACAATTGGCTTTTTTGACAGGTGGTTTGGACTCTGGATATGGATATTTGTTAAGTTTGGATTAATGATTTGAAAATGGATCTAAGTGGGATCGGAAATTGATTTAAAATGGAATCGGGTTTAATGAAATGGTTTGAGACATGGACTAAATGGCTTTGAAATGGTTTATGGATATATAATAAAATGGACATTAAAATGGTTTTAAAGTGGATATGGTTAATGACTTGAAAGAATGGTTTATGATATGGAGTGGTTACGAATTTACAAACTTGTATTTTGAATCCCAAATATCTTAAAGCGCGAGCCCAATCCAAATTCAAACTCACATACTCCACGAACTCCACCTCGAATCGACTTCACTCTCCTCCCTCATTAACTTGTATTACTCGCAATGAACCATAAGTAACTGAGAGAATAACACTGTCCTGACCACATATAAATCCACAACTGGATCTCACGTAGAGATTCTTTTGCCAAGAACCCCAATCACCATCTTCAATTGATGAATATCAACCAAGTCACACAGAAGATACGAAACCATGATCTCACGCCTCAGGAGCACAATGCAAATGAATGAATGAATATGACCTAACGGATATGCAGATGAATGTGAAGCATAAGCCACTATTATTGGGTATAAATAAGATGGTAAATTTTGGGGTATTACAGAGGCCTCAGTCGACCAAAACCTTAATTTGGTGACACTGGCGATCTTGAGACTTGATCCACTTGGAATGTTGCAACTTTGTGCTTGATTCTTGATGTGGGAGTCCTCTTGATCCTTTATGTGTGTTTGAGAGGTTAGACAAGTTGAAGATCATGTCATTTCTTGATTGATCCTTTGCCTAAGTGCTCTGAGAGGGCTTAAAACCCTTATTCTTGATTATGGTGAATGCTCAACCATTTTTGAGGAGATTGATGAGGCATGAAAGTACATCCATATTGTGATGATGATTTGTACAATGATGGGAAATCTTGGTGGTCAAAATTTGGGGTATGACAGATGCCCCTATTTAATTTTCTTGGACCCGAAGGTGTGAATGGCAAAGGTATTCGGGCATTCGGGGTGCAAGAGGATTAAATATCGGATTACCAGAAATTTTGAAATTGGTTATGAATGGCAGTTTGCCCGTCCATATTCTTTTGCTAAGCAATAATGCTTAGAAAAGGGTGAAACTTCCCCTCGATCCTGGTTTTTACCCACGGAACTGGTCTTAGTTTCTGATATAAACTTCCCCTTGATCCTGGTCTTCAGCCAAGGTACTGGTCTCAGTTTCTCTTGTCAATAAACTTCCCCTCGATCCTGGTCTTCAGCCATGGAACTGGTCTCAGTTTCTTTTGTCAATAAACTTCCCCTCGATCCTGGTCTTCAGTCACGGAACTAGTCTCAGTTTCTTCTTGTCGAGCTTCTTCCTTGATAAGGGACGCTATGTGTAGCGGTCTTCATTAAACTTCCCGCCGAATTTTCCTGGGGAGATACCATTTGATGGGAAAAAGTTTTAATGTCAGACTTGCTGGGGAAACCCATTTGTCTGAGTTGTAGAGGTGTGCAAAATTCTCTGTTGGAGATGCTATTTGTTGACTCTACTAGGGAAAACGAGTCTCTTGAGAGGATATTTCCTGCTTGGGATATTACATCATACTTTCCTTCGAGGTCTTCTCGGAGAAATGCCATGTGATGTAATCTGATTTTTAGGTGCTGATGACTTCATTAACATTGACTTTCTGGAGAGAAAACCCAATGTGTTGTTGAGAGTCTTCGGTTGAGAGGCTTTCTCTGGGGATTTTCCTTAATTCGGGAAAGGGAAGATATGATCTTCAATGGTGAAGAGTGATGTTTGTCGAATGCTTTCTTGCCCTTCAGAGGTTCAAGTTATCAAAGTGGTCGAGGACCGACTCCAATCCAGAAATAAACTGGGGAGAGATTGTTCAGACAAAACATTTCCTGACGAGGAAAGAACTGATGACTCGATTGAGATGACTTTTATCACTTGGGGATAAGACTGACCAGAGTGATAGTGATGCAATATGAATATGAACGTGAATCAATTATGCATGATGTATGTATGTTTATGCTGACAAAACTGACGCGACATACAGACTAATGGATGAACACGACTGGATACTCGGCCACTGCTGGGGACAGAGAAGTACCATTTGGTCCTAGATTGCAATTTTGCCTTGCTTAGGAAAGACGGTTCCTGTGGGGAGAAAGAGTTGTTCAATCGGTCTTAAGAGATATGTACTCTACCGGGGATTTCAGATGAAATATGGCATCTGAAACAGTTGATCCTTCATTCAGGCGCACTGGTTTAGAAGGAGCACTTTGATTCTGCACTTTGAGGTTCAATCACCTCTGGAAAAGCGATCGATGCTTTTTCGATGTTCAGCAGTCAAAAGAATTGCCATCTTTATTTTAAAAGCAGAAAAAAATTTTGACAATTAAATTTATTTTTGTTTTATTTCAAGAATCATTGATCATATTAAAAATGTCATTCTGTAAAGCTAAAATAAATAAGAATTGCAAACAAAATCACTCAGGCTCAAATTTTATTAATAGGATGGAAATCAGCTAAGCACGTGATTCCATAGAGTATTTACAAAGTTAGAAAATGGTAATTTAAGGGAAAAGGGCTACATTGAAATATAACGACCGTTATCCTGCTACCAACTTTGAATTCTGGACATCCTGAGCTTCTGTCGAAGATGACCTCGTGTGGAATTTTCCTGATGGATGGCATCACTGCTGAGGAGTTTAACTGATCAGACATAGTACTTGCCATTAATCCCTAACTTTTGCCTGGATTGTACTTTGAAATTTCCAATCCATCGGGATGATTTTTTTGCTTGTGTCTCTAATTTTTTCCTGGACTGCCCTTTCGGGTTTTCAATCCACCGAGACGTTTTTTTTGTCTAGGCGAAGCATTTCTTGACTACGTCAACATTCGTGGGGTAGGAAAATTCTTCTCCATCCATGGTTGCGAGTCTCAAGGTGCCGCCTGAGAAGGCTTTCTTGAACACATAGGGGCTGTCATAATTTGGAGTCCATTTGCCCCGGGAATCAGTGAGAAATGATTGTATCTTTTTTAGCACAAGGGCTCCTTTCCTGAAGACACGGGGGCGAAACTTTTTGTCGAACGCCTTCTTCATTCTTTGCTGATACAACTGACCATGGCACAGAGCCGTTATTCGGTTTTCTTCGATTAGGTTCAGTTCGTCGTGTCAAATTTGACACCATTCAGCCTCTGTTAGCTTAGCTTCCATCAATACCCAGATTGATGGGATCTCTACTTCTATGGGGAGCACTGCCTCCATGCCATATACTAGAGAGAAAGGGGTTGCCCCTATTGAAGTGCAGACAGATGTGCGATAACCGTGAAGAGCAAAGGGTAGCATTTCGTGTCAGCCTTTGTAGGTTACAACCATCTTTGGTCGGTAGGGAGATGAGTTATGGTGTTTGATTTTAAACTCAGCGCACAACTCCTTCATCATCTTGTTGTTCAAGTTGGATCCATTATCAGTAATGATCTGGCTTGGAACACCATAACTGCATATGAGATTGTTCTTGATGAAGCGGACTACCACTTGTCAGGTTGCATTGGTGTATGACGCTGCTTCGACCCATTTGGTGAAGTATTCAATGGCTACAAGGATGAATCGATGTTCGTTTGAAGCCTTGGGTTTGATCATGCCAATCATGTCGATTCCCCATGTGGAAAAAGGCCAGGGGGAAGAGAGAATTTTGAGATGTGTTAGCGGTACATGGATTTTGTCTGAGTATATCTGACACTTGTGACATCTCCTCATGTACTTGTAGCAATCAGATTCCATTGTCAACCAATAGTACCCTGCTCTTTGAATTTTTCTCGCCATTGTGTGTCTGTTAGCATGAGTGCCAAAGGATCCTTTGTGAATTTCTTTTATCAGCATGTTTTCTTCTTGTCTGTCTACACATCGGAGCAAGACCATGTCAAAGTTTATCTTATAGAGCGTATCACCGCTCATGAAGAAGCTGCCAGCCAGTCTCCTGAGAGTTTTCCTGTCTTTTCTGGATGCCCCAGGTGGGTACTCTTGTTTCTGAAGGAAGCATTTGATATCGTGATACCAAGGTTTGTCGTCTATGACTGCTTCAATCGTGAAGATGTATGCGGGCCGTTCTAGGCGCATTATGTCAATCTTAGGTACGTCGTTCCATTGACCTAAACTAATCATGGAGGAGAGAGTAGCTATGCATCAGCCATGTGATTCTCTTCACGAGGGATGTGATGAAACTCGATTTTGTTGAAGAATGGTAATAACCTTCTCGTGTAATCTTTGTAAGGAATCACTCCTGATTGGTATATATTCCAATCTCCTTCGATTTGATTGATAACCAGGGATGAGTCTCCATACACATCCAAGTTCTTAATTCTTAAGTCAATTGCTTCTTCGAGACCCATGATACAAGCTTCGTATTCGGCCTCGTTGTTTGTATACTTGAATGTTAGTTTTGAAGTGAAAGAAATGTGGGTACCCTGAGGTGTTATGATGATTGCCCCAATTCTGTTTCCATAATGGTTGAAATCTCCGTCAAAGATAAGTCCCCATTGGGAACCTGGTTCTGGCCCTTCACTGGGTAACGGTTCATCGCAATCTTTCATTTTCAAATACATGACATCTTCGTCTGGGAAGTCAAACCCGATTGATTCCTAATTCTCAATCGGCTGATGACACAAATGATCGGCTAAAATACTTCCTTTGACGGATTTCTGAGCATGGTACTTTATATCGTATTCTGATAAAAACATCTGCCCGTAGGAGCTGACTCTTCAAAGACATACTTGATCGCATCCATTTCGGAGATTAACCAAGTAGTGTGACAAATCATGTACTGGCAAAGACGTTTGGCTGCCCAAGCCAGAGCACATCAAGTTTTCTCAAGCATAGTGTACCGAGTCTCACAGTCGGTAAATTTTTTGCTCAAATAGTAGATGGCAGACTCTTTTCTTTTTGTTTTGTCTTGTTGACCAAGCACACAACCCATGGAGTCTTCTAAGACTGTTAAGTAGATGATCAGTGGTCTTCCCTCCACTGGCGGTGACAGGATAGGTGGATTCAACAGGTATTACTTGATACTGTCGAAGGCGGTTTGGCAGTCTTCTGTCCACACGCAGTCCTAATTCTTTTTGAGTAATTTGAAGATTGGCGCGCATGTCGCGATCATGAGGAATATGAATCTGGAAATGTAGTTCAGACGCCCCAGGAATCCTCTGACTTGTTTTTCAGTCTTTGGAGAAGGCATCTCTTGAATGGCCTTGACCTTGTCAGGATCAACCTCAATTCCTTTCTGGATGACGATGAACCCTAACAGTTTTCCTGAGCGGACACCGAATGTGCATTTATTAGGATTCAAGAAGAGTTTGTACTTCCTCAGACGCTTGAATAGTTTTGGCAGGTGGGTCACATGCTCCTCTTCTGTCTTAGATTTGGCAATCATATCATCGATATACACTTCTATTTCTTTATGTATCATGTAGTGAAACAGAGTTGTCATGGACCTTTGATAGGTTACCGTGGCGTTCTCCAAACCGAACGACATTACCTTGTAAAAAAAGGTGCCCCATGGGGTGATGAAGGAGGTTTTCTCTATGTCTTCCGGCGCCATTTTGATTTGATTATAGCCCAAGAACCCATTCATGAAGGAGAATACTTTGAACTTTGTTGTACTGTCTACCAGCATGTCTATGTGCGATAGGGGAAAGTCGTCCTTTGGAATGGCTTTGTTCAGATCCCTATAATCTACACACATTCTGACTTTTCCGTCCTTTTTTGGAACTGGTACTATGTTGGCCAACCATTGAGGATATTCTGATGTGGCGAGGAAACCTGCGTCAATCTGTTTCTGTACTTCCTCCTTGATTTTGATAGCCATATCCGGGTGAGTTCTTCTCAGTCTCTGCTTCACCGGTGGACATTCTGATTTCAATGGTAAATGATGTTCCACGATGCTGGTATCCAACCCTGGCATGTCCTGACAGGACCAAGCGAAAACATCTGGAAACTCTTTGAGAAGCTTTATCAAGCCTTCTCTGACAGTCGGATTGAGCAGTGCTCCAATCTTGACTTCTTTTCTCTCTTCTTCTGAACCCAACTTGACTGTTTCTAATTGCTCTTTGTGAGGTTCAATGGACCTTTCCTCTTGTTTGAGTAATCGGGAGATCTCTTCTGGAATTTCTTCGTCCTCTTCTTCTTCAGCCTCAAATAATGGGAATTCAAAGTTGGGAGAAGGCATTGGATCGAAAGTTTCAATGGGGTTTAAAACAAGCAATCTGCATGACGTGATATTTTGTTTTTAGAAGAGATAGAGAGAATGCAAGAGTGTGTGCAGTGTATTTTCTGAAAAATGCTTGTTTTTATTTTGAGTTATTTTTTAGGATTACCATTTTCTGAAAAAGTGAAAAGTGAAAACAGCAATAAATGCATAAATTACATAACGACGTTTATTTATTTATGATTTGGTCGATTCTTGAAACTACAGCCCTATAAAACAAACCTCTGTCGCTTTGGGCGAAGCGAAGAGGAACATCTACAAAAAGTGAGCCCTATCAAAACATCTGTTTCACCTGGGCAGGGTGAAAGGTTAAAACAAAGACGACAATTACTTAGACTTATGAACGACTTTCGGGACATCGATAGCAACCCATTGGCGGTGAACTCCTCGGTGAATCACAAAGTCTGGTACCTTCTTTCTTGGTTTGTCCTCAGAAATGACGTTGATTTCTAGAGGAACAGGATCGTTTGAGTCTTCCTCCCACGCATAGTTGTCGTAGATGAACTCTTCTGTTGTATCTTGCACAGTATTTTCACTCTCAGGCGGATCTTGCCATCCAGTGGGCTGGATATCTTCGAGCCTGATACGAGAGCTTTCAGGAGCGGTGTACTTGACCAGGAAGTCGTACTTACCACTCGGCTGTCCTAAAGTGTCTCATACTTCAGTGGTACTAGAGGAGTCATCCTTCTCGATGATGTTGACCTCGGGAAAAGCATAGTTGATAAACTCTTAACCAGCAATCTTTGTCGATTCATCGTTGTGCTGGATACATTCTAAATGCCCTGAGTAATGATCCCATGATTTGGTGGGGACGCAGGTATTCTTTTCAATGATGCTCAGCTGATATGCATCATTTGGCTGACTCTTTTTCCCTAAGTCTTTTGGGTACGGCTGCCATATAGGCAAGTCATCCAGGGGATCATAATAGTCATAGTCAAAGTTGTCTTTCATCAGAGTGTCCTCCTCTAATGAGTTTGGTTGAGCGCGGTATCCTTCCGGATCACAATCTCTGTATATCATCTTGGCATCTGATCTTGGTATATATCTCAGACTTTGCACAGGATAGCAGAATGGCGTACGCATTTCTTCCTGAGACATATAACCTTCCTCGTTGAGATAGGACTTTCATTCTTCATATGTATTGGAGGAGTCACCCTCATTAATGGTATGTACTTCTTGAGATACTGGGTGAAGGAAACCTCCACTGTGGAAGAAGTCCTGAATGGGATGAAAACTTTCATCGTTAGTAGCAGTCTGGGTACAGGTTAAAGAAAAACCAAGACCTTTCTTCACCTTGTTATCAGTAGGAATTACGACCCATCCCCATCCTTTTGCGTTGTTACTTTTGATGACTTTGAGAGCATCTTTGTATGAAGAAATCGATGTTCTTTTTTGTAAGGGCTAAGTTCTCTCATCTATTTTGGTTTTAATGATGTCAACAATTAAGATAGTCATTAGATTGTAATTTGTGCGGTATCACTTCATTGTCGGGAAAATTGCGTCTAACCATCAAGTTTCATGTGTCTAAACATATAGGAAGAAGTCTACACAATTTCTACATGTGCATGATCATAATATTGATGTTTGGCATACTTGTTTCGAGTCTTAGTCAGCAAAAATGTGCAGAAAAATGAGTTTTTGAAAATCTGCAGGTCTTGAGTCGACCCAAGGTGAGCATGAGTCGACTCATGATGTTTTGAACAAGTTTTGTGAAACGTTCAGGATAGCGCACGCTAACCCCCCTGTTGCATGCGTCGATGCATGCTTCTGGGCATTTGAATTTCTGCAAAATCTGCAGGCTTACGTCGACGCAAGGTTTTGATGGGTCGATGCATGGTCACTCAATTTGCGTAGATAATCCTACGGGATAGCTCACGCTGACCCTCATTAAAGGAGCGATCAACCCAAGGCTGTTTTGAACTGATTTTTCTGCATTCAATTTTTCTGTTATTTATGTTACTTCATTTTTGTTAGTTCTCTTGTTTTAGGATTGGCTTAATTTTTGTAAAACAAATAATAGCAGCAATATTGTAATAGAGAATAGGATGTATAAACTTGCTAAGAAGAATAGGTACAACAAGATGTCCTTTTGGAATGCTTGAACATGTCATGTTGAAGGTATTCAACAACTGGAGCAACATGTCGAAGAAGATGTCTTATGAGGAAGCATTCGACATCGCGCCTGCTGAGCTGGAATAATGAGAATCAGCTATGTTTTGAATTGTACAGAAGTTTAAGAGAAAATTATGCATTATATGTGGCGCATATTCAAAGGTCTAGAAGAATCAATCAGAAATCAAGACTGTCTAAATATGGAGATATATTAGGAAATATTAGATTGAAGAGCTATTTTATTGGAGTTTATTTTGCAGGTTTGTAACAGCTATTGAAGCTGTATTTGAAGGCCCAAATCCAGTTGGGTACAGGGTATAAATAGAAGGGTTTGTAACCCTGGAGAGTGAGCCCAACATGTAGAAGACTAGGGTTTGTCTAGGTAAACCTCCCGACCTGTGGGAAGGTTACCCGTATTCCTCAAAGCCTGTAGGTAAGAGGCAACGTTGTGTTACTTGGAGGAAGCTTTTAAGTAACTCTAAGCTGTTATCCTTGTTGAATTGTAGTATAGGTAAAGAGCCGTTGATGCAGTGGCTGAGATGTCATTTGCTAGACATCATTGCGATGATTGGGAGTGAGAAAGGTTTCTCATATCTAGAGAGGATCTAGGTAGAAGGGTCATTGGGTAGTGATTAAGTGATAAGTTGTAAACGGGTTGTTTAGCTTTGAATTGATGCTACTAATAGTGGACTTCATCCCTGGCTTGGTAGCCCCCAGATGTAGGATAGTTAGATCCGAACTGGGTTAACAATTCTATGTGTTTTGTTTATGCTTTTCAGTACTGGTTTTATACCTTGCCATGTGTGTTCATGTCAGACCAGATGTCAGATAACATGTCTTAGGACATCTGAATTCTGCACATGCACCAGAATTTCAATTGGTATCAGAGCAGGTCATTTTGTTCTGTATCTGGATGAGATCCCAAGGAAGATACTTTCTGGTTCATGGTCAAGGTAGAAGCCTTCTACTGAAAAGTTGTTTGAACTTGGAGTAGTTCATATAGTTGTGAGAATGGTCCCTAGAAGTGGAGGATGGACTGTTGTGGCTTTGTTAGGTTTAATTTATTTTCAAACCTATGGTATTGAGGTGTCACCTGATTCATGATGCTAGGGCTGTTATATGACACCTTAAGGCCTTGAGGAGCTTGTATTTTGATCCGCTGCGAATCTATCTGAAAACTCCTGAGGTTGTAACTGAGAAGGGTGTTCTTCTATGTATGTATGGTGATGGGATTTATGCAAGACTGCTTCAACTTACTCTGTCAACGATACTTGAAGTCTATTGTTCAAGTCCACTCATAAAGGCATTGATAAGTGATAGTGTAAGGAAGAGATCTGAGAAGTAATTTACTTTTGCTTCTTTTCTTAAAAAGACTATTCTCCAGTCTTTGATCTCTTGATGTATTCTTTGGCATGATGTCCTATCCTGTGTTAGAACATCATGGCACAGTAGATGCTCTGGGTGCTGAACTAATGTGGTTTGATCACATGAGTTTGGAGCCTACTCCTGATCTGGGTGGTATGTCTAAGAAGGTTTTGGCCCTGGAACTTATCTTAGTTGTGTGAGTTGGTCAAGGTGTGATCAACATGTTACTTACTCCTGAGGTCAGTTTATTTCTGGTCCTTACTGCAGGAGTAGAGATCCTGAGATTCAAGAAGTAATATCTCTAGCAGACTTCTTGGACATAAAGGTCAAAAGGTCATGTTTTTAGAGGCATGTTCTGAATGATCTTGTGAAGCTAGATATGTATTGATTGTGCCTGCGCTGCTATTGAAAGGGAGAATGTATGATTCTCTGAAGTGCTCTTGGTAGATTTTGAGGAAGAATACCTGATTTTTTTTTTAAGATCTTAAAGACATGTCTCAGCTGTCTGGATGATGAGAGTTGGATGAAAGATTACTACTCTCACGCTTCTATGAGGAGATGGCTGGTCCCAAGGCTTAAAAAAAAAAGGGGAAGTTTGGAGACTTTGTTTTAAAATGGGGTGTCTGTTTTCATAGTTCAGCTGGATACTATGCATGATGTCAAGACTGATGTCTTAACATCTGTTGACAGAACATTCTGTTCAGAATGTTATGGTGTTTGTCTCCTAAGATCACAAGTCTCTACTTGATTCAAGTACTGTTGTGAGGGTCAAGCAGTGGGTGAATGTGTTCAGCAGGTGTGTTGAGCAGAGAGTGCGCTCTTGAAGACATGAAGATGAGTCTCATGTTCTCCATTCATTTAAGGCATTATTCTTGCAAAGGAGTACAAGTAGTCTTTTATAGAGAAAAGTTGATCAGATTGAGATCATGTGAGTGTTGGTACAAGTGATGATTGTGGTCAACTGGTGAGTTGAACAAAGAGTGAGCTCTTGAAAACATGAAGATGAGTCTTGTGTTTTCCATTCTTCAATGTACTAAGAAGCACTGATAGGGGGAGAGTGTTACAATTCTATACAGCTGAACGTGTGATGTTAAGGGGGAGATTGATTAATATGTAGCAGATTAAGAATTTGCAGACATAAGGATTTAGTATGGAACAGAATTAAAATAGAATTTTATTACATATTTTCTGAAAGCATACAAGATTTGTGAAAACACCATACAAAGGGTCTAAAGGTTATCCTAACCCCCCGAATCAAGAAAAGCCTTCCAATCTTCGTCCCATTCGTCATCAGAAGCTTAAAGTTGCACTTAAGTTTTCTTGATGGTCTTCATCCTTGTTTCTGATGCCTTTCGTGTTCGTGTTGCTCCTGAAGATGCTCCAGCTGTGGACAGTGTTGTGCCCCTCACCTTCTGAGGATCCGGCTTCTTGTCCTCCTGCATGTGTCTCTTTCCTGCACTCTTGTTAGACTGACTCATGCTTCCTTCCTTGGTGTACTGGTAGGAGCAAGGAGGCTTGGTATTTATAATGGATGAAGGGACCTTGGTTGTATCGCCTGACCGGTCAAAGCTGCCTTTGGCATGGGAATTTGTTTTCTTGAGGACCTGTTTTTTTTGGGGCACATTGGATACCAGAACTTCGTGTCTGGTGCCTTGGTAGAGGCTGCCCTGGAAGGATGAGCCTAGGTCTTGACTGGCTATCTGCTGGTTGCTGGTTGTGATCAAGTGGTGTGGTCCTTGGTCTCATGATGATGTCCTACATTTTGTTACAACATTTTAGTTTGTTGTGTACCCTACTTATGGAGTTGGAAGAAGCAGCATTATTGTCTGAAGTGGCAGTTCTGACATAATGTGGATTAGAATGGGCAGATTCTAATCTTGATGGCAAGTAGCTGTGGAAAACATGGCTACTTTCATGTTGAAGACCCTATCAGGGTGTTATAAGGAGGTTTCTTCTAATACAAGTAAAAGGTGGTGGCAGTCCTTATCTTGTGTTGAAAGACATTTGTTTAGAATGTGTGAGAAATCTCAAATCAAGTGGGCTTGTGGTGAGGTCTTGCTCTACATTTACCAGAATGTGGCATTATTAGGTGACTATGCAGGAGAAATCTAAAAAGGAGAATTGTTGCTGTTTTTGAAGGAATCCAAGAAAACATGCTTGGAATGAATAAATTTCTGAAGAGTTTTGGTTGACAACGTTGTGAACAAGCAGACAAACTACTTTGGTAAGATGTCAGAACAGCACTCATGACATGTTTCCGTGAGCCAAACAAAGGAATATTCTAGACTGTGCATCCAGCCACGCATGAGAAGGGAGCCTAGTAGGTGCTGACTAGACATGCAGGACTGGTCTAAGAGTTATTAAAGGCGTTCAAAGTCATTTTGGACGGTGCACCTTGAATTAAGCCACAGGTTTTCGTTTCTCAAGTAACATTCTTCTTGACCAAGAATTAAAGATCGTTAATATCTATAAAACTGCTCCGCTATTTATAGAAGCTTCTCCTATCCTCTACCATCAGGCAAGGGTTGTTCTCATAAAGACTATGGGTTTTGTTCGGGTCTGGGTTAGTTGTACATGGGTCTGGTTTTGTGATGGCCTCCTTTGTTAATTTTTGGCCAAAAAGGGGGAGAAAGGGATTGTTGCTCAGAGGTTCAGACAGGAGTCTGTGGTTGCATATGTTGCATGTGTTGTCCAAACATGTCATAGCAAATGTCCATCATGTTTCTTTTTGGATATCTTTTTGTGACCTGTGATCTGAGTTATGAACACGGTTGTGACCTGTGTTCTGAGTTACCAGGAGTGGTGGAGGGTTTGGTCTTAAGTTTCCTCTTATGCCCTGCAAAGGGCAATTAAGAGTTCTCTTATTCCACCATTGGTCTTCAAGTTAAGAAGAGATTTCTGGTTTGAGGGGGAGTACAAGCTGGCTTCTGCTATCTTCTTCCTTATGTGCACCAACAAACTTCAGGACCTTCCTTCCTTTTATCCTGAAGTTTGCTGCTCGTTGGTGATGATGCATGCAGTGGAGTTCTTCAGAGGGCTGCAATGAAGATGTCAAACAAAGATGGTGAGACATCATTTTCAACATGAAGATCTGCTGCTCTGAACACTACAGCTGTTGGTTGTATTTTTATATTGATGTAAACTCCTGAACTGTAATTAACTGTAGATTATTTGTTTTAGCCAAAATTTGCCAAAGGGGGAGAATGTTAGTTCTCTTGTTTTAGGATTGGCTTAATTTTTGTAAAACAAATAATAGCAGCAATATTGTAATAGAGAATAGGATGTATAAACTTGCTAAGAAGAGTAGGTACAACAAGATGTCCTTTTGGAATGCTTGAACATGTCATGTTGAAGGTATTCAACAACTGGAGCAACATGTCGAAGAAGATGTCTTATGAGGAAGCATTCGACATCGCGCCTACTGAGCTGGAATAATGAGAATCAGCTATGTTTTGAATTGTGCAGAAGTTTAAGAGAAAATTATGCATTATATGTGGCGCATATTCAAAGGTCTAGAAGAATCAATCAGAAATCAAGACTGTCTAAATATGGAGATATATTAGGAAATATTAGATTGAAGAGCTATTTTATTGGAGTTTAATTTGCAGGTTTGTAATAGCTATTGAAGCTGTATTTGAAGGCCCAAATCCAGTTGGGTACAGGGTATAAATAGAAGGGTTTGTAACCCTGGAGAGTGAGCCCAACATGTAGAAGACTAGGGTTTGTCTAGGTAAACCTCCCGACCTGTGGGAAGGTTACCCGTATTCCTCAAAGCCTGTAGGTAAGAGGCAGTATGTTGTGTTACTTGGAGGAAGCTTTTAAGTAACTCTAAGCTGTTATCCTTGTTGAATTGTAGTATAGGTAAAGAGCCGTTGATGCAGTGGCTGAGATGTCATCTGCTAGACATCATTGCGATGATTGGGAGTGAGAAGGGTTTCTCATATCTAGAGAGGATCTAGGTAGAAGGGTCATTGGGTAGTGATTAAGTGATAAGTTGTAAACGGGTTGTTTAGCTTTGAATTGATACTACTAATAGTGGACTTCATCCCTGGCTTGGTAGCCCCCAGATGTAGGATAGTTAGATCCGAACTGGGTTAACAATTCTGTGTGTTTTGTTTATGCTTTTCAGTACTAGTTTTATACCTTGCCATGTGTGTTCATGTCAGACCAGATGTCAGATAACATGTCTTAGGACATCTGAATTCTGCACATGCACCAGAATTTCAATTTTGTTGGTCATTTTATTCATTATATATAGTGGGGTCAGCTCACATTTCATAACAAAAACAAGAAACATGAAAATAGATACCAATCTTTCTCTTCATCTTCATCTTCAACCTCGAGTAAACAAACAATCACACATAATCATCTTTGTTTGTGTCGCCCATTGTTTTGAAGTGATAACGTTCAGAATTAGGAGTGTGTAAATCTTCTGATCTGGGTTGAGAATTGGTAGGTGTTTCTTGAATAAAACCTCAGGTTTTGGCCTCCAATAATCAAGGAGATTTTGGGGATTTTTGGCACAAATCATTTCGTTATACAAGGATTCAGCCGTGCGAAGGTAACCGAAGAACAGAGTATTCGTTCGGTTTAGTAGCTACAGTCAGAGGATCGTAGAAGAATGGTTTGGGATCGGATCGTGGAGGATCGTGGAGGATCGAAGTCGACCGAGTGAAGGTGACTGAAGAACGGTGGGTTCTTGCAGTCTAGTAGCGTGGGGCGGTGACTTGTTCAACCAGATTCGAGGCACTTGATTCGTCTTGAATCAAGGGGAGAGAAGACTCTGCATCAACAATCAAAGACGTTTGAGGGTTTGGATGTTCATTATTCTTCTCTTGTATAAATAATTTGCAAATAGCAATTTATATATATCTCAATTCCAATTATAGAATTGGGGGCAGAGGTACCCATAGCGAGGACGATTGGGGGACTGCCTAATTAAATCGTGTTTATCCTCTCTTTCCCTTAACTCTTTACGTTTGATATCATTCGAATTTGCGAAGTTTCAATTAATCGAAATTTTTGAGATAGTGTAATCTTGAGCTGATAAATTGTTTTGTAAATTTGATACAATACTTTGGATTGTATTTAGGATCAGCTTAGCATCACATTATTTGGAAATATGCACTTAGTGTGTTTACGCACACCAAGTGTTCAATAATTTGTTTCAAAGCAAAATCGAACACATTTGCATTTAATTGTTTGTCGACCTATCTCGTTGGATTGGATTAATATTAAGCAAATAAAACATTGTTGATTGCATTCAAATTGTGTTGAATAATCTGAATTTTTCTCATCCGTATATCATTCCTAATATTGTCGTTCATATCCGATCCCTTTAGTAGAGGTTCGTTGTAGACGTGTGATTCAATGGTTGCTTCCGTTAAATAATTTTAAAACTAATTTTTGGTAACCATTTGCACGTGTAAAATTTATGGGATCTATTCAACTCACCCCCCCCCCCCCCTTCTAGATCCTAGCCATCATCCAACACTTTTTCTGATTGATTCTCATTACTCACCGGAAGTGCCTGGAATTGAGTCCCAGTAACCTCCTCTGGTTCTACACAGGATGATGTTGATAAGTTGCTCATGATCAAAGCTTGATCTCCGCAGACTGTGACTAGTTTGTCATTCTTGACGAACTTCAGCTTCTGGTGAAGTGTCGAAGTGACTGCCCCAGCCCCGTGTATCCAAGGTCTTCCTAACAAACAACTATATGCTGCCCGGATGTCCATGACCTAGAAAGTGACTTGGAAAGTGTGAGGACCGATAGTTATGGGAAGGTCGACTTCGCCGATAACTGTTTTTCTGGATCCGTCAAAGGCTTTGACGATGACCTCACTACCTCTCATCGGAGATCCTTGAAATGATAGTCGCATCAGAGTAGATTTTGGCATAACATTCAAAGCTGATCCGGTACCTACCAGTATGCTGGCTAGAGCATCATCCTGGTAATTGACTGTAATGTTAAGCGCCATGTTGTGATTTTTTCCTTCTTCCGGCAGTTCTTCATCACTAAATCCTAAATTGTTGCAGGAAGTGATGTTGGAGTTAATGCTATCAAACTGTCTTATTGTCACATCTTGTTCCACAAAGGCTTGCTCCAAGACTTTCTATAGAGCTTCCTTGTGAGCTTCGAAACTGAGCAAAAGAGAAAGCACAGAGATTGTTGACGGAGTTTGAAACATTTGGTCTACAATGTTGTACTCGCTCTTTTGGATGAACTTCAGCATCTCATCATTGTTCTTTGAAAGGTCAGGATTACTGGATTGACCGACTAGTTGATTTGGAACTTTTGTTTGAGGTTCCTTTTCTCTGGTGGGTTCTCCAACTCCTCTGTTAAAGATCTGACCGTTCCGTGTTACTCGACTGATGTCGGCAATGTTTACGATGGAGGGTAATGGAGTTTCCTTTCCATTCTCAATTGTTGTTGCACCATACTTGTAAGGGATAACTTTATCGGATTTGTACGGTATTGGTCCCGGCAGATATATAACTACAGGAGCCTTCTGATTTTTCTGACCATCATAGCCGGCCTCAATTAGTTCGAGGTTGAGAATCTTTCCACTATCAATAGAAACTCTTGATTCATGGAGTAGAGGGATTATGGCGCATACATCTTTGGCCATTTCCCGTTTAGGGATTAAGATAATGTCCTTGCTTTGATCAGGAAGATAATCTTGCATTACGTTGATCGAACCCGAACTTGAACATGGTCGGATCTCTTTCTGATCCAACTGACTTTGAAGGGCTGTTCGCACGAGGTAGCATCCTTGATTGTTCTCTGAGCAAACTCTACAGCGCTCATAGTTGTGTGGTGACACCCGGCCACGTCCGCTTTGTATGCAGTGCAACCTTACTAGATCTGTTTCCATTGAGTAAACATCCTGACTTTGATGCCTAGTAGGGTTCCCGTCAGTCATACTGACTTCTTGTGTGTCTTCATCTAGATAGATCGGAAGCCACCAGTGGTTCAACAGGTGTTGAAGTGTTCTTTGAACAAGTGCACATCCTTGGTCATCCTCACGACATCCTTTACAGTTCTGATAATCATGTAAAGCCAGAAAACCTAGCCAGACTTGCTTAGCGTGTAATTCTACCAAGCTGGTATTCGTCAAGCGAATATCAAAGATTTGAATCATATTAACTTGATAATGACTTCTATCACGGTAGTCCTGAATCCATCCGAGATCCATCTGACGCTGGAGGGCCTCTTGTACAAAAGAGCATCCCTGATTATTTATCGAGCAGATCAGACAGTAATTATAATCGTGCCGTGGCAGATCATGATGTTGGCTTTGCCTTGAGTGCATTGCCACAAAGTTGACATTCATTGCTAGAATGCTGTGGTTTTGGATGATGTTGGAATTTGTATAAGTTATGTTGACCTCACGGATTCGGTGATCTTGGATCCACCCGAGATCCATCTGTTCTTGTAGAGCTGATTGAACCACGGCGCATCCTTGATTGTCTTTAGAGCAGATATCACGCTGATGATAATTGTGAAATGGTACATGCCCATATCCACTCTGTCTGCAATGCATCTTGACCAGGTTGGTTCCCAATAGGAGTACATCGTGAATTTGATAGTTGTGGTTAGACTCGTCTTCTATCAAATTTATTGCAACCTTCTCATGTTGAGGCAACGGGTTCATCTGAACATTTGGATTTGTATTTTTGAAAGATAGGACCCCGTTCCTAACAAGCTTCTGCACATCAGATTTGAAGCTGAGACAGCTTTCTATGTTATGCCTCGGTCCTCCTTGATGGTAAGGGCAAGTTTGATCCGCTTAGAACCAAAAAGGTGAATTTTCCGGTACAGTAAGAGGAGGCCTGGTTTAGACATGCCCCTTGACCAGTAGTAGTGGAAATAGTTCTGCGTACAACATCTGTATAGGGTCAAACCCTGGTGGTCGCATTGTACGATTGTTATTGTTGTACGGTGAACGAGCCTGCTAAAGAGGTTGTTGTGTCCTTTACTGATATTGTTGTTGATTCGGTTGGCTCTGTGCGACCTGAGGTTGATACGTTGGAGTAGGCGTAGGGTTGATAGCAGGGGTTACTGCTGCTACTGGTTGATATTGTCGCCTTTGCTTTCCGAGAGAGATATTACCAATATCTTGCTCTTTTTTCTTAGGGAAAGTACTACCGTATCTTTTGGTACTGCTTGATGGTCCAGCGTCTTTGACCAGACGTCCTTCTCGGACTACTTCTTCAAGGCGAACTCCCATGTTCACCATCTTAGTGAAGTCACTGGGCGCACTAGCGACCATTTGATCGTAATAGAATGAGCTCAAAGTTTTCAAAAAGATCTTTGTCATCTCTTTTTCCTTAAGAGGGGACAAATCTGGGCGGCAATTTCACGCCATCTCTGAGCATATTCCTTAAAGGTTTCCTTGTCCTTCTCCGACATTGCTCTAAGTCGATCTCTGTCTAGTGCCATGTCCAGGTTATACTTATACTGCTGAACAAAGGCAGCGCCAAGATCTCGGAAAGTGACGATCTTGGTGCGGTTTAAACCCATGTACCATTTGAGTGCGGCACCGGTTAAACTATCTTGGAAGTAATGGATCAGTAGCTGTTAATTCTCTGTCTGGGTTGACATCTTTCGAGCGTACATCACCAAATGACTTTGAGGGCAAGAGTTTCCCCTGTATTTTTCAAATTCGGGCACCTTGAACTTGTGCGGGATTTTCATATTAGGGACCAGACAAAGGTCTGCGGCGTCCTTTCCGAATAGATCCTGACCACAAATGGCATGCAGTTCCTTCTGCATCTCCAAGAATTATTCCTGGGACTCATTCATTCTGTCGTACATACTTTCGTTTCCACCAGAGATTACTTGTGGAATCTGTCCTTTCGGGACAGTGTGTACCATGGGTTGTGGTATAGTCATTGCGGCAGTGACTCTTGGTGCTTCCCTATCCCGAAGTTTGTAACCTTCAGGAGTTGCTGTCATGACTCTTGCATCTTCGCCTTCCCGAAGTTTGTAACCTTCAGGCCCAGCGGTTCCTGCTGCAGTTTCCGGGTCTTCCGTGATTGGTGGAATATATCCTTCAGGGATAAAGTTGATAGGCATACCACAGGGACGGTCTTTATGCATGTTGTACCGAGGATCATATGTCTCCACTATGGGCGTAGATATGATCTCCGAGATCACAGTCCTTTATTGTTGTTTCTGAGTTATTGCCAGAGATTGCATGTCACTGTGAAGTTTTCTCAGATCCTCTTTCAGAGAGTCGATTTCTTCTCTTAGCTCTTTGTTCTCTTCCTCGAGATCATCCATTTTCTTTTGTCGATTGGCCCGAG
The DNA here is from genome assembly GCA_022829125.1 of Lathyrus tuberosus. NCBI lineage: Eukaryota > Viridiplantae > Streptophyta > Magnoliopsida > Fabales > Fabaceae > Lathyrus > Lathyrus tuberosus. The sequence goes on along the minus strand of JALAZF010000622.1, from coordinate 1,701,264 downwards.
TATTGTACGAATGAGACAGTTTGACTCTAGAATCGTGACACAGACGTGAGATTCGAAGGTAAGAAGAATGCGTTATGTGAGAATGATGAATGATATGCAATGATTATATTAATTTTTGTTTTTGCTTTAATCAAAAAGAAACTTCAACAAATAGATTGCAAATATCATATAGTAAAGGGTTGAGACCCTGTTTTATTGAATTTGAAAGAGTACAGAAAGGGAAATACAGTATTTTGAAAAGTGCTTGTAAAAGGAAACGTCTAAGCTTATGGATCCTGAGTCCTCTCTGAGGAGAGCTCAGGTGTTGGTTCTGGTATTTTCCTTTTCTTTGACCGGGGCTCTTGAGCCGTTGTCGGGTTGTCAGTCCATTGCCAAGTGAAAGGAGCGAGTAAGTTTCTTCGGTTTTCTTGATTTTCTACAGCATGTTGCTCTAATTTCCTAATCAGAGCGCCCTTTTCTTTTAACAGTTGCTAAATTTTGGTACACTCCACATTGAAAATACGGTACTTGTTCTTCCAAGATTTCTTTTCCCGTTGAAATTTGTTGAGAGCGACCTGGAGTTTTTCCGTATCAGACATAAAATAAAGGGCAGATTCCTTTAACGGAAGAACTTCTTGACGAGCGTAAGGCATCCTCAGCTTAAGAGCTCCAGTTTGTACCCAGTGGAGATAAGGTTCCATAGAGACACAGTCTAGTTTTCCTAGAGACTCTCTTCCTTTCTTGTGAACATGTTTCCAGGCATCCACTATTTCTGTCTTTAGTGCCCTGTCATTTTCTCCTTCCTTGAAGAAAAGACCTTCCAGATGAACATTACGCGGGATATGTCTCGTCGGGTATCCGAGTTGACGACGAACTAAAACTGGATGATATTTGATTCCTCCTTTAGTTCATATGAGGGGTACATTAGGGAAGTTTCCACAACGGTCAATGATTCTTATCCCGTCATAGATTCGATTGTACCAATCTATGTCAAAGTTGGTAAGAGACATGATTCTCTGTGACTAACATAGAGTACTCTTATGATCCCAAAAGGCAACAGACTTAGGTAAATGGGAAGTGAACCACTTGTTTAGCAGGGGTACACAGCATGTGATCATTCCTCCGCTGTACAAATTCCTTAAGTGTACAGAATGATAAGCATCTGCGAGCAAGGTCAGTACGGGATTTCCAATCAGAAATATCTTAATGGCATTGGTATCAATGAAGTTATCAATGTTGGGAAAAAGGAACAACTCGTATGTGAGTAGAACAAAGGTATCTTCGAAAGTAGTAACGTTTCCTATACTGGCAAAGTACAGGGCTTTCTCTATCAAAAACTTGTCCGGTAAACCTTGGATTCCATCCTTAGCGGTCATGTGAGTCCTGACTTCTGACTCGTCCAAATAGATTTCTCTTGCAATGGTTTGGTCCTTTGGAATTTCTTCCAGACCAGAAAAGGGAGCTTGGTCAGTGATGGATAAATCAGTCAGGTGAGAGTACTCCTCCAGTGTTGGTGCCAGTTGATAATCCGGGAATGTGAAACAGTGATAAACCGGATCGTAAAACTGAATCAGCATAGACAGGATTCCTTCAACTACATGGACCCTTAACAGAGACAGCAGTCCTCCGTACTTAGCTCTGAAAGCATCAGGGTTGGTGATCATCATTTTCAACCCTCTTAAATCCTCTAGTTTTGGAACCTTGAAGGTGTACTTGTGCGTCTTCCTTCTACCAAAATCCATAACGCAGTTTTTCTCTCTGATATTTGCAATCATTGTCTTAGTTTAATTTGAAAAAAGAGAGAGACTAGGAAAGAAGATTTTTTCTTTGTTTAAAAGTTTTTTTTTATGAATGCATGAATGCAGTACACAAAAACATAGAAAAAACATAGGTTCAAAGGTTCAGCGTCACGAGCATGGAGTCATGGCTCTACCCATCCCAAAGGTTGTACTATGGTGAATTTTTGTACCTGTACTCAAAATCATTGACCCGCCTTGGGATAACAACAGCAGGCTGGTTCACCCGAGCGAGCTGTAGCATCTTAGGGTAATCTCAATTGAGTGTAGTATCGCGTACAACTATTTCTGATAGCTTCCGCACTACTAAATAGTCACATGGTTATTGTCTACTAAATCCTCAGTTTCATAGATACCACAATCGAACAATCTGCTTTCACAACCGAAGTCGTTAAACATTGAATCCGCAAAGGGTATCTCCACTGATTTGATGATCTACTGGGATAGCTTATTCGGGATTCACTCCCTGTAAGACTGCCCGTCTCTGCCATCACCTATCTTAGGTATCACTGAAACTTTCCGCATGCGACATCACTCGCATTCCCATTAACAGAAAAATAAACACGGATATCAAGTAGGAAAAGCGATATATATATATATATATATATATATATATATATATATAATTCCTAAAAATAACATCCTAGACCTCTTAAGAATTCTAGTCTATAATCCTAAACAGACAAAATGACTCCCCAACAGAGTCTCTATTTTTCTGTGGAAAGCGGGGACGATGATTACTAGATCCTACTTTGACTCCCCAGTGAAGTCACCATTTTACTATAGCGTGCGATTTTTGTCGGTGATGCGACCACCTTATCGTAGAATTGGGTTCTCCTCGAAATGAGGAGGAGTGGGGTGCTACTTTCTGATTTCTTATTTATTCGTGAAGCTGGAAGGGAAAGGGAAGCTATCTAAAACTAACCTTGCGTGCGAATGTTTAACTGAACAAACGCTTAAAGAGAGTCGGGAGTCCAGGGTCAGGTTATACAATGGGGAGTTATCAATTACCATCCTATATGTGGTTATCCACAGGTTGTTAGTTTTAGGTTCTGCTTTGTACTTGATGGTGTTTATCTGTTGATGGGTTGAGAAAGTTTCTTGGGAAATATGAGAGAGGGAGTGAGTTGATGTTGATGTTCGGGTTTTTCGATGTTTTTGGCAAGGTACTGAGCCTAAGTTTTAATTGATATGAAGGTACTGGACCTAGAGTTTTTGATTAGTATGCTCGCTAAGATTTCGCAATCTTATGCCTACGTATTCTCGTTAAAGATAACAGGGAAATCAGAGTAATCGTAGCTCCTCCTATTCTATGGGAGGAAAAAGATGATGTTTTGGTGTCTTGTTCAAAGCCCAAGATTGAAGCTAAAGGGTATTTGTGTCTTGTTCAAAGCCCAAGATTGAAGCTAAAGGTTTGACTGAGAGAGAATTTGTCATCTCTAAAGGGAGACATTCGGCTTGTTTATCACAATTGTTGGGTCACTTATTATAAAGGAGGATTACTTTAACTGGGATATGAGAATCCAGTAATGCCATAATTTCCTTTATAGGGGATTTATCTTGAAGGAGGAAACTTTAACTCAGTGTTGAGCAATGCCATTTTTCCTTAGGAATTTCTCATGCTAAGAGAGGGACAGTGGCGTGGATGTAAATAATCCAGAGGCTTGCCGCTTACAACAATTAGATGAAAGATAGGATCTACCAGGATAAAAGATGGACAACAACTTGGATATTTGAATCAACAAGTGTGCCACTTACAACAGTTATCTGGGATTAGGGTTTGTTTTGATTTTTCTATTTTGATATGTGATATACAGAGAAAGGTCTTCCTACAGAGAGATTTTGGTTTTTCTCTGAAGGGATGTTGATTTTTTGTATGCCTTGATCAAAGCCCAAGGTTGAAGCTAAGAGGTTGATTGACTCCACTAGGGAAGTCCTTATACAAAGCCTAAGAGGAGGCTGAAAGTTTGACTTTTCCGGGGAAAATATTTTGTCTGTCTTGTACAAGGCCCAAGATTGAGGCTAAAGGGGGTTTTGACTCCACTGGGGATAATTATCTATCTTGTACAAAGCCCAAGATTGAGGCTGAAAAGAGGATTGACTCTGCTTAGGAAATTTATATTGTGTCTTGTACAAAGTCCAAGATTGAGGCTGAAAAGGGTTTGACTCAACAAGAGAGTGCTTTTATCTGTCATGTACAAAGCCCAGGATTGAGGCTAAACAAGCTGGAGAAATCATTATACAAAGCTTAAGAGGAGGCTGAAAAAGATTGACTCAACAAGAGAGTGTTTTTATCTGTCCTGTATAAAGCCCAAGATTGAGGCTAAAAGGGTTGACTCAACCAGAGAGTATTGAAAGGTGATTGACTCAACAAGAGAGTCTGAAAAGGTTAGCTCAGCTTGGGAAAATCTTTGTACAAAGTCCAAGAGGAGGCTGACTTCTGCTAGGGGACATCTATGAGAGAGACTGGGTTTGAGAACCCTTGGGTTTTAACTCTGCTGGAGATTGATCAAAAATGACCAGTGTTTCTCTTATGTTTGTGAGGAACTTGAGAATGTCTTTGAGATCCGAGAGGGGATTAGACTATCCAAGTCTACTGGTATGAGGCAAATGTTTTAAGGAATGAGAATCAACCCTAAATTGGTCTGAGGTTTTGACACTGGAAAGACTGCTCTAGCAAAGGATGACTAAGTTCTGTCTTATACCTTTAAGAGGTTTTTAGGGTCCTTGTATTAAGCCCAAGAGAAGGCATGAGAAATTCAAAAAAGCCATATGGTCCTTGTACAAAGCCCAAGAGGAGGTGGGGAATGCTTTTAAGAAGTCTGTGGGTCCCAAACCAAAGAAAAGTTCAAGAAACATTTCACCGAGAATAATTCATTTAGTGAACAGTTTTGAGGTTTGAAGAAATTCAAGAGATGTCATTCACCGAGAATGAATCATCTCTGGGGAGTAGAATTTCTTTGACAATTTCTAATAGTGACAGTCTGAGAAAAGTTTCACGAAAAATAATGCCTTTCCCTTTGTTCCATATTGTTTAAGCCCAAGAGAAGGCAAGACTGTATCTGGAAATCCTATGGGGATTTAGTTTTGACTGTATTAAAGAGTGATCAATTGGCTTTACCTAGTTCTAGACCTAGTTGCCGGGGAAAACTCTAAGCAGATATACTAGTAGATATACAGTTGATATATGACAAGTATTTAAAAGTAGATGAAAGAAGGACTTACAGGTGAGCAAGCTTCCCACAATACAATTATATGTATAAAAGCATGTAAAGTAAAGCTGATAAAAACTTACAGGTGAGCAAGCTTCCATGTTGTTCAAACAAATATATACATGTATATGTGCAAGTACGTAAAAGAAAGCTGATAAAAACTTACAGGCTAGCAAGCTTCCATAGCTGTATTGTTAGTTGTTCAAGAAATTAAAGAAAGTTTTGATAACAACTGTATATTTGAACCTAAATCAAAGGGAAGTTGTTTTTGAAAAGATTGTTGGGGCTTATACTCAAGGAGAGACCCAGATGAAAAACAGTAATCGTACCGTTGTTCTGTAAACTGTACTGGGGCTTATATAATGACTGAGGCCCAAAGAGGTTTTCTGTACAAAGGGATGGGTCTTACAACTCAAGGAGGGGCCCAAAGATTTGAAAAAGGAAAAGAAATTGAACTTACAACTCAAGGGTAGGCCCAGATGGTTTTTGGTTAAAAGGCGACGACCGCGCCAAGATTTTTTTAATCGTAGTGGGACTTATACAATATCAGAGGCCCAAAATTATTTATGTACAAAGGGGGTTAGGTCTTACACTCTATTAGAGGTCCATGAGTGTTTGAAAAGTTTTGTTAGGGTGATAATGATCAAAACCCTGATTTTTGGTTTTTAAATGTATTTTAATTGAATAAAAATTCAATTAAAATAATCAAACATGTGAAAAAAGGTTGTGATCTTGGATTTATATTTGGAAAATTATGTTTCATTCATGGGATGATTTAAAAATCATTTGAATTTTGCAAAACCAAGAGAAAGAAATATTTTTAATGTTGAAAAACAAATAAAAATATAATTCTTTACAAAAATATCAAATATATGAAATAAATAATATTTTTTGTGAAATTTTCATGGAAAAAAATATTTTAACATTTTTGGGAATTTTCAAAAAAAGAACCAATAAAAAATAATTAAAATTGAGAGAGAAATTAATTTTTCAATTAATTAACAAAACATGAAAATAATGGAAAAATAGCAAAAATAGGAGAAATGGTAAAATGGTCTGGGTGGGGTTTGAACCCACGACCATCAAGCCAAACACACATGCGCGCTACCACTGGGTTGGTGATACATCTGTGTATTAAAACCACCCATTAAATCATAAGTCATTCCTTGTTTCTAGGCCTGGGCAAGGCAAGGCAAGCTTTTGGGCAATTTACGTGAAGCCTCTAACTTTCTCATTTCTCCATGGATTGGGACAAAATTTAGGTGCATCTGACCCAGAATTTCACAAGGAATCCAACGGTGGTCTTGGTTTTTTCAGATGATGTCCCTATTTTAAAACCCGGTAGTGGTTTTGAAATAGGCCAAAATTAGCATTTTCTATACTAACACATGGTACAGGCAAGAATTACCTGGAAAATTGGTTCAAACACAACATATATAACATGTATGAGATGTTTATGATCAGAGGACTTCAAAGCAATGCATAATTTAGAAAGTTCAAGTGATGATGCACTTACCTCTTGGAGCATTTTGTGCTATCTGCCAAATTCCTTGTGCCAGAAGTAATTTAATGCTTTGGGCACTCTTAATTGATCCCTTAGAAGCTTTTAAATGGTTAGAACCAGTTGGAATCCTCAGGAACAAGTTTTGGCACTTTCTTGCAAAAGGGGCAAAAGTGACCAATATGGCAACTCTCTCAAATGGTGTTCTAGATGAAGGGAACCATTTGGGACAATTCAAAGATGATATTTGGAGTGTGTTTGAGGCTTTGTTTGGTTTTGGAAGTGACTGAATCAAGACATGACTTGAAAAATGCAGAAAAGTCCAATTTTGAGGTTTTGGAAGTGGACTTTGTGATTTTGGTGTTTCAGGTCACAAGTGAGTGTTTGAACGACTTAGATACAACATATTAGAGGTTTTTGGATCATGAGCTGTGGTGGAATTGCTCTCTAACTCAAAAACTCAGAGATACCTTGCAAAAGAAGGCATTTTGGCCTAAAGAGAGGGATTTTGAGGAAAGCAAGTGTTGTAGTGCTTTGGTGTACTCAAACTAAGCACAAATTAGCTCTATTTATAGTAGAGAAAGTTTGTTTTGCAAGCAATGGTGAATGGCAGCTGCAGCAGACCTTTGGGCAATGGGGAGCAAAAGGAATCTCAAGTCTCCTCTAGCCATTGACTAGAGGTTAGGGCACAGGCCTATGGTCCTATGATTTAGTGATGATCCTTGACTCATTCAGTTAGGAATGTGTCAGTCCATGCCACCTTGGTGTATCCATTAAATGCATTGAAACAATATTGGAGTCTTGGCACCTTTTTAGCCTTTTTAGGTTTGTTATGGCTAAGGTAGATTCTTGGACTTTGGAGGCTTGGGGATCAGATCATTCTCCTTTTGTTTTATCCTCAGATGTGTCCAAATGATGACAAGGCTTGGAGTTGCTCAATTTTGCCAAATTGAACAAAACACCAAATTTTGCCTTGCTAGGACAGTTGGAAATGGTGATTTTGAGGGATTCATATCTCCTTGCTCAGGTTGAGTTATGGGAGGCTCTTGTGCTTTTTAGAAAACCCCCATATGATAAAAAAAACATGTGTGGTCATAGTTTGTTTTGAAACTATTTGGATCCCATTGAAAAATCCTTATGAACATTGATGTTCAAGGCTGGTAACTTAGGCAGATTTTCACTAAGTGTTGGAAAAACTGTCATTTTCATATTTTTGTCATTTTGATCACTTCATAACTTAAAATCCATAAATAATTGGAGTTTGAGGTAGTTGAAGCTTTTTTAGAGTGTAGCAAGACCTACAAATCCAGCTTTGGATCACCCAAATGGTTGCTTGGATCTCAAGTTATGATCCTTGGAAGTTGGTACCAGAACCACTTTTATTCCATAACTTAGAAAAATTTTGGTTTCTCAAGGTTGCCCCTTTTGCAAGAAACCTCACTTTTCTTGATTTTTCTTGATGAATGATGATCAATATCATACATTAACATTATTTTTGACTTAGGGGAACCATATTTGTGAAAAATTCCAAAAAGTCAAACTTCATTTTGTGCACAGTTGACTTTATATCGGATGAAATCCAAACTGTGTGATCCTTTGTGAAATCAAGTCCTTGACTTAAATCAAACCTAATGGATGGATTCCATAGGTTTTATAGCGTGTATTGAATCATGTCCCAAGGTTTGGGAGCATGTCTTGGTCAAAAGTCAAAGATACAGTTGACTTTTTCCTCAAAACCCTAATTACGATCCTGATGAAATTGAAACTTGTAAATCAAGCTTCTTGGGTCAATCCATTGTTGTAAATGGATCAATGTAGTGTATTTTAGACCCTCAAATCATGTCTTGAGGTCTTGGCTCATGCTTTGTCCCAAAAGTCAACTTAGGGGTGAATTAGGTCAAGAAACCCTAATTCCTGATTTTTCGTAAATGTATCCCCTGAGGTTAAATTATCTTGATGATTGGGTCTATGAGGTCCATTAGAGTATCTTGGGTTGTGCTTTGAAGCATTGGCTCATGCCCAGATGAAAATTTTCATCTGGAGGCCTCAGTCGACCAAAACCCTAATTTGGTGACACTGGCGATCTTGAGACTTGATCCACTTGGAATGTTATAACTTTGTGCTTGATTCTTGATATGGGAGTCCTCTTGATCCTTTATGCGTATTTGAGAGGTTAGACAAGTTGAAGATCATGTCATTTCTTGATTGATCCTTTGTCTAAGTGCTCTGAGAGGGCTTAAAACCCTGATTCTTGATTGTGGTGAATGCTCAACCATTTTTTAGGAGATTGATGAGGCATGAAAGTACATCCATATTGTGGTGATGATTTGCACAATGATGGGAAATCTTGGTGATCAAAATTTGGGGTATGACACCTCCCTCTAAGAGTTTAAGCATGTAAATTGGTATTGCAATGCACAGAAATATCATATGAATGAATAAGAGTGAATTACTTCAAGAAAAACATATTTATTGCATTAAAACTACCATTCCGTACAAACAAGTTTTACATGTATACAACATATTAACAAACAATGAAAATTTACAACTGAATATACAATAAAGAAGCTAAAAAATGTCATTGTTGAGGAGGTCTTCCTCCGCTTGGACTTATTTGTAGCATGAGTGCTTCATTTGGAAGGCTTTAATTGGTGAGCAGACAGTCTATCATGAAAGTAACAACCCCAACACCAGTCCAATCCTGTACCTTGTGTTGGAGCTCCACGATCTTTTGTTGGATGCCCTTATACCCCACCATGATTAGGCATAGGGTTATGTATTACGTTTGGGACATCATTGGTAAAGTTGATTGCTTTTAAATCAAGCAGGTCTTGGACTTTATGCTTGAATGCTTTGCAATTTTTGATGTGGTGCCCCGACGCTCCAGAATGGAAATCACAGTGGGCATTGGCATCATATCTGGGTGGAGGAGTGCCGGTTAGAGGAGCCAACGTTCTCTTTTAAACCAATTGTAACTGAAGTAGATGTTGTAATAGCTGAGAGTAAGGCATGGGCGGGGCGTCAAAATGCATGTCTGCCATTTTTGGTCTTGCAGGATACCAACGAGGAGCACCATTTTGTTGTTGTGGCGCAGCCGGAATTGTTACAGTAACCGCCTGATGATATGGGGCCTGATATCCTCTGTTTCTACTCCTCTGAGAAGACGTAGCATTAGTCTCCCCTTCCTATTTTTTACTTGCAAAAGGTTTTCGCGCACCAGAAGATGACTCAATCCTCTCCCCAGCAACTACGATATCGGAGAAACCAGATGAGGGACACCCTGCCAGGCGTTCCATGAATGGGCCTTGCAGTGTTCCCATAAACATGTCAGCCATTTCTCTCTCAAGCAATAGTGGTTGTACCCGTGCAGCTAACTCGCGCCACCGCTGGGCGTACCTTGAAGCTTTCCTTGCTCTTTTGTGTCATGCTCTGCAACTGAGTCCGATTAGGTGCCATATCGATATTGTACTGATATTGCTTCAGAAATTCTTCAGCCAGATCTTTCTAATTCCTCACACTAGCTCTTTCCAATTTCATGTACCACTCTAGAGACGCACCAAACAAGCTATCTTGGAAAAAGTACATCCATAGCTTTTCATCAATGGTATAAGAAGAGATCTTCCTGAAGTAGGTTTGCAAGTGAGTTTTTGGGCAAGAGCGACTGTTGTATTTGTCGAAAGATGGAGCCTTGAACTTGGGAGGGATTCTTACCCCTTAGACCAGCCCCGTGTCTGCTACGTCAATGCCCATAGTATTCTGATATTTTATGGCCCTGATTTTTTCAGCAAGCAGTTGGTACCTTCGGTCTCCTTCACCATTATTGCTACCCATATCTGCGTTCATCAGAGAAAACTGATCGTAGTGATTATCCTCCATATGAGGAACAAGAATAGGAATAGGGATGGGACCCCCAGCAGCTTGACCAACAGGAATACCACCGTGAATTCCAGCAACAGGAATACCAGCATTAACTCACCAACATTAACTCCACTGACGGGAATACCGTCTCCAACCGGAGGGTCAATTTGATTGTCAGCATTTGGAATCTCAACTTCGAGCCTCTGTACCATTGCCTTTAGCTCTTGTTTGCCCTAAGCCACTCCCTTCATCAGGTCCATAAACGGGTTCATCTGGGCCCTCATTTCAGCCATTTTCGCCTGTAGTTGTTCCATGACTCGTTGTTGGTTTTGACGTGTTGAATAACGGTGGATATGCGAATCAGCAATCCTGCCAGGCAATTAAATAAGGTTAGGAAATCCAGCGATAAGCACTTGTTATGCAAAATGAGATGTATGAATGCATGCATATGCCATGTTCAGTTATTTTCGAGAAATCTTTCTACTTTGATTAAAAAAATTTCACAAGAACACCACGAGGAAAAGATAGACAGCTCGATTACGATACCCAAAGATAAGATCCTTGGAAATAAGAGAACATGTATGTCCGAATGATGATATGGATGCAGCGGCATGGGATCAAAGCTCCCACAAATTCTGACTAGCGGCTGCGCTGGTGATGGACTAGGTTCAAAGGTATGCTATGAAGAGAATACTGGAATAACCAGAATACCAGAACACCAAACTGATAAGTCCACACTGATAAGAAAACCAGAAAACTAGGTAGGTTGGCGGTCAAGGTTACCTGCAAACTTGTAAACACCCAGCCCCTCTCACATGTGGGTTCTAAGACTAAGGATCGTCAGCGTCACGGACTCTCAGGTCGAGAAATGATGATACGTTCACCATTTCTGGTTTGGCATCATCATCAGTCGAGGAGGCCTCAACTGATTCCCCTAAAAGGTCATCCTATGGCAAGTTCTCAGCTTCGGGTCCTCGGATCAAGAAGCGTAATGGGTTTGCCATTTCTGGTCTGCCATTATCGCCTCTTGGCAAGTTCTCAGCTACGTAGGCCACACTACTTTCTAGACTGGGTAATGGGCTTATCTCTCAGATCACCCATCCCACCAAAGAAAACAACAGTCCAGCACAGTGCAGTATATATGGCAATAATGAATGTAAAGCAAGTAAATGCGATAAAAGCAATAAACATGCGACAAAAGCCATAAATAAAACAGGTAAAGCATACAGATAAACACCCAACAATAAAAAATAAACAAGCACTAGGATTGACTCGCTTAGGGAACCAGAGTCCCTAGTAGAGTCGCCAGCTGTCGCATCTGCGAAAATCAACCGGCGGAAAAGAAAGAAGAGTCGCCGCCGAACGTTATTTATCCCGACGCGGGGAAAGGAAACGATCGAAGAAAACCTCAACAAAGGGAAAGGAATGATCTTCGCAACCATAGCCTGGGTTCGGGATTCGGTTACGCGAGAGGAAGGTATTAGCACCCCCTCGCGTCCATCGTACTCGATGGGATCAACGCTTGTTGCTATCGATCAAAGGGTGTAGGTTATCTGAAGCTCAATTGCTAACTGGAAACGGAACAGAAACAGGGAAAACAGGAAAAAAAAAGAAAAGGTGACTCGATAGGACATCGTCGTCCTAGGCCTACGTATTCCCTCGGGAGTGGGAAAGTCATGGCCAACGTAGTCCGAAGACTACAGGATTGTGGGGGAAGATTGCTCGCCAAGACATTATTGTCTCGTGCCTACGTATCCTCAATCGGACAGGAGAGAGGAAATTAGAGCAATCGTAGTTCAACCTACAAGGTCACTGTGTTTTTTATGAACGACGTTAAGTTTGCGTCCGGCAGTTAGAGTCGATGTCTGTTTGCGACAAAACGGAAGTAACGTGCTCTTTTCTGAAAATGATTAGAAACCCAGTTAATCCCGGAGAATAAAATGATTTGAACTTTGTTTGTGTTTTTTAGATAGAAGTGGCTTAACTTAGTTTGAAACTCGTATTGCACTAAAGTCTATGACATAGGATCGAATGCGTCGCACATCGACCCAAGACGGGACGCGTGCTAAACACTCTAGGAAAGTGAAAGGAAGCCCCCCGCTCTCCATTTCCCATGTACTTAAGGCTCATGGCGTACAATACTCGTTGTATTTATTATGTATTTTGAACTTGTTTTGAGATGAGAAGAGAAAGACTCAAAGTTGCAAAGAAAAACAACTAAGGGAGACTAGATCCTAATGTTATCATACAATGGTGGCCCTATGGTTAAGGTTAAGAGAGGATTATCCTACTTGTTATCATACATGGATTGCTAGCCTAATGTCTCTCCTACCTCCAACTTAATCGGAAATTAAGTGGAGCTAGGAATCCTAAGGGATCATGTGAATCACCACAAGTAAACATTATTCTAAACAATCGCAAAGAGAGAAGTAAATAAGAAGTGAGAGGAAAATGAATCATGTAAGTTTAAACAAGCATGCAAAGTATCATAAACAACTTACCATCTCCAAGCCAAGCTCAACTATCAAGTAGTTGAAAGCAAAGTACAAAACTATGTCCTAATGCACAAAGAAGTGCTCTAATTCTACCCTAGGAGCAAAATTAAACCATAAGCAATGAAATGGGAACCCTAGATGTATACACCATACAAGGGGCAGTAGCTAAACCTATTTTAACCTATCTATACTAATGTTCTAAACAACGTCAAAATGTTACAAGTTATGTCTTACAACAACACACAACATTTGTTGTTTACAAACTATGTCAAAAGACTTGTAAAAGTCACAAAAAATGGAAGTTGTAACACCCCAAATTTATTAGAATATTTATTTAATTTATTTAAATATAATATTTGTGAATTTTCGGTGAATTTTAGTGGTTTGTGTCGATGTCGGTATTTTGGTGGAGTTTTGGTTATTTTAATTAATAATAGTATATAATATGAATATATTAGTATTATTATTAATTTAAAATAATATTAGAGGAATTAAGGGTAAGATGGACTTTGGAGGAGGATTAGTGAGGGTAAATTGGGGAAAGCCCATTTTGGAATACCCAAGGGTTTAACAAAAAGGAGTTGGGAAGAATAGGATTCATTTTGTTAGATCGTGAAAATAAGGAGAAAGGTACATAGCTATGAGGAAAGAAGGAAAAGGCGAGGATTCGAGAAGGTTTCTGAAGAATCGATGGAGAAAGCTCCGAATCGAAAATCTAAGGTATGGGGAGTATTGCCTTTCATTGTTCTCAATATAGGAAGTGATGTGTTTAAAATGGATCTTGAGGTTTTTGGGATTTTTGAAGGGTTTATGAGTTATTGATGGTTTAGGGGTATTTCCGAGGATCGATGATGGATTATTAAGGGTTGAATTGATTCGGGTAAAAATAAGCCTTCTAGGCTAAACCTTTTTTATTATATGTGGGATCTTGTAGGACAACATGATTTATGGGGTTTATGGGAACCTTGAGAGTTTGTGAAGGTTTAGGTGATTTTGGGTTAGGATAGTGGAATTAATCGACCTAAATGTCGTAGGTTTTATGCCTTTGAATGCATGATGCATTGAGAATTGAGGTTGAACCCGTAAGGATTTGGTGGACTGAAGTGCTACTGATGCATAGCAGCGATTGCAGGAATCGCTAGTTCACAAAGCGAACAAATCATTTGCAAGGCGAATGTTCGCCCAGACTCGCAAATCGAGCAGCGCAGCGAATGCGCGATGATTGTGTGATGATACTGAGATGAATCCTGGGAAGTGACTTTTGGGGCACACAAAGCAAATGTCCGAACGAAGGGCTTCCCTAAGCGAATAGAGGTAGCGAGGAGAGACAAAAGGGGGAACTCGCTGTTTTTGTATGGGGTTGGGGATTCGCTCGAAGCTTCGCAAAGCGAACGCCAAAGCGAATAGGTTCGCACAACAAACTCAGTAGCGAACTCCTGCTGTTCGCGAAATTTTGTTTATGATTTCTGTGATGTTTTGATGTTTGGCGCTGTGATCTTTCTGATGGTTTACTGTGATGTTACTAATGATTATGAGATGATGATTTGTGATGTTTTGATGAATATATGATGACATGATTAACATGATGTTTTGGTGAATGATGATCCACATAATGATATTTTTGATGATGATGATTATTGACGTTGTGTTTCATGCATTCATAGCATATTCTGGTGATGATGTTAGGACTTCGGTCAAGTGATGATGATGTTAGGCTTCAGTCTATTGTGGCTTCCATCCCATTGTGTGGATGTGAAGTGGTTTATGACGTGCTCCGGTTCTTGTGTGGAACCGATCCTAATGACGGGGATCTTTAGAGGGTGATGGCCTAAGTGTCCATCAACTGTGACGATTTGTACCACATGCATGAGTCCTATTGTGCATTGCATTTATGTGGCATTATTGATGTGATTTTATGATGTTGTGATTGTTGACCCTGTTGATGATTCTGATGATGTTGTTTATGATTATTACGACATTTTATGCATATCTTATTTTTATATTGATTATAATGAATTGTGATTACTCACCCTACTTGTTTGAATGTTGCCTCCACGTGGGTAACGTGCAGGTGATCAGGATTAGCCATGGATGCTTCGAGGAACTTTTGAAGTATTATTTGCTTTTGGTCGATGTAGAGGGTCTTGCTCTGATAGTGTAACGTTGAGTCGAACCATGTTGATTTTTATTTGGCTGTTATTTTATTGATTATTTGATGACTATGGTTTATTTTAGTAAACCCTTTTGTGAGATTTTTGTGGTTATGGTGGTTTTACTGCCCTTTGAAGGCATTTTGAGTTATTTTGAGGAAAACCCATTGTTTACGGAGCAATTTTGTTGATTTGAATTTATTGAGAAATGTGCACCCTTGAGGTGATTCTGATTTTACTATGATTTTATGTTTATTCTGCTGCAATAATTGTGGGGTAGAAAAGGGTGTTACATTAGTGGTATCAGAGCAGGTCGGTCCGTTCGGCCAGGTTTTTTACGTGATGGCAGTCCCCTGTCGGTCGACAAGTGTGTGTACACTGTCGATGTTTTAGTTCTTCTAACCTTGTTGGTGGTGTGTAGGATGGCTGGAAGAAATGATTGTACTATTGCTGAGGCTTTGGAATTAGTTGCTAATGTGGTGGCGCAACTCAATCCAAATGGTGGAGTCCCGGATGTGTTTCGTGCTTTGGGGGAGTTTAAGGGGAACAATCCGCCAGAGTTTGAGGGTACTCACGATCCAGCAAGTGCACACAAGTGGCTGAAGGCGATCGAGAAGATTTTCTGAGGAATGGGATGTACTGATGCGCAACAAGTTCAGTTTGGAACTCATATGTTGTCGGAAGAGGCTGAGGATTGGTGGGATAACACCTGTCAGAGACTAGAAGATGTTGGCACTGTGATAACCTGGGCTGTGTTCAATCAGGAATTTTTGGGAAAGTATTATCCAGAGGATGCTTGTGGTAAGAAAGAGGTGGAATTCCTGGAGCTGAAGCAAGGAGATATGATTGTTGCAGAGTATGCTGCGAAGTTCGAGAAGCTGGTGAAGTTCTGTCCTCACTACAACCGTGCTGATGCTGAGATGTCTAATTGGCTCAAGTTCGAGAATGGGCTGAGACCAGAGATTAAGCAGGGTATTGGGTATCACAGATCCGCATGTATGCTGATTTGGTGGACAAGAGCAGAATCTACGATGAGGATAGCCGAGCTCGATCTGCTCACTACAAGCAGTTGAGTGAGAAGAAAGAATAGTATAGGGGGAAACCTTATACGACTTCAGCTGACAAAGGGAAGCAGAAGGCTTCAGATGGGAAAAAGACAAGTTGGGGAGCAGCTCCCGCTTCTGGGAAGTGTTATAGGTGTGGCGTGCAAGGTCACCGTGCTGATGGTTGTACTAATAATGTGTTAAGGTGCTACAGGTGTGGCAAGAAAGGTCATAGAGCTACTGATTGCAAGGATGATGGTCCAACTTGTTTCAATTGTGGTGAGAAGGGTCACATCAGTACCAAGTGTCAGAAACCAAAGAAGACGGCTACTGCTGCTCAGATCAGTGGCAGAGTGTTTGCTTTGAGTGGTGCAGAAGTGTCAGAAGAAAGACAACCTGATTCGAGGTACTTGTTTTATTAATAATATTGAGTTGGTTGCTATGATTGATACTGGTGCTATTCATTCTTTTATCTTGCTTAAATGTGCTAATAGATTGGGTTTGAAGTTGTCTAATGTGAATGGTAGTATGCTAATAGAGACTCCTGCTAATGGTTTTGTTACTACTACTTTTGTGTGTTTGAGATGTCCTTTGACGATTTTTGGGAAGAGTTTTGTGATGGATTTGGTGTGTCTACCCTTGCACCAAATCGATGTAATCCTTGGAATGAACTGGTTAGAGTTCAACCATGTTCATATCAACTGTTATACTAAGACTGTGGAGTTTCCTGAGCTTGGTGATAGTGGAGAGTTGATGTTCCTGTCTGCTAAGCAAGTAGACAAACTTATGGGAGATGAAGCCTTGGTGTTTGTAATGTTTGCATCATTGCAGATTGATCGTGAAGCTGCGAGTGTCGACTTACCTGTTGTTTGTGAGTTTCCAGAAGTGTTTCCAGATGACATCAGTGATTTGCCTCCAGAATGTGAAGTAGAGTTTGCAGTGGACTTAATACCAGGTACGAGTCCAGTGTCGATGGCTCCTTATCTGATGGAAGAATTGCTTAATAAGAGGTTTGTTCGACCAAGTATTTCTCCGTGGGGTGCTCCTGTGCTGTTTGTGAAGAAGAAAGACGGAAATATGAGATTTTGTGTTGATTATCGGCAGTTGAATAAAGTGACTATCAATAATAAATATCCACTTCCGAGAATCGACGACTTGATGGATCAGTTAGTAGGTGCTTGTGTGTTTAGCAAGATTGAATTGAGGTCTGGTTATCATCAGATTCGTGTCAAGCCTGATGATATTCCGAAGACAGTTTTCAGAACGAGGTATGGTCACTATGAATACACTGTGATGCCGTTTGGTGTGTCTAATGTACGTGGTGTGTTCATTGAGTATATGAACCAGATTTTTCATGAGTATTTGGATTAGTTCGTGGTGGTTTTCATTGATGATTTTCTGATATATTCTAAGTCTGAAGAAGAGCATGCTGAGCTTTTGAGAACTGTGTTACAAGTATTGAAAGAAAATAAGTTGTATGCGCTGTCAAAGTGTGAGTTCTGGTTGAAGGAAGTGAGTTTTCTTGGCCGTGTGATTTCAAGTGGTGGAATTGTTGTACATCCTTTCAAGATTGATGATGTGTTATAGTGGGAGACTCTGAAGTCTGCTACTGAGATATGAAGTTTTCTGGGATTGGCGAGTTATTACCGCAAGTTTATCGAGGGCTTTTCTAAGTTGGCATTACCTTTGACTCAGTTGACTCGAAAGGGTCAATCGTTTATGTGGGATGTAGCTTGCAAAGAGAGTTTTGTGGTATTAAAGAAGAAGTTGACGACCGCTCCAGTGTTGATTTTGCCTAATCCGAGCGAATCTTTTATGGTGTATTGTGACGCGTCGAAGATGGATCATGGTGGAGTATTAATACAGAGTGGACAAGTTGTTGCCTATGCTTCGAGACAATTGCGAGTTCATGAGAGGAATTATCCTACCCACGACTTGGAATTGGTTGTCGTGGTGTTTGTGTTGAAAATTTGGAGACATTATCTGTTTGGCTCTAAGTTTGAAGTGTTTAGTGATCATAAAAGTCTGAAGTACTTATTCAATCAGAAATAGTTGAATATGAGGCAGAGAAGGTGGTTAGAGTTGTTGAAGGATTTCGATTTTGATTTGAGTTATCATCCGGGCAAAGCAAATGTAGTGGCCGATGCATTGAGCAGAAAGTCATTGCATATGTCGATGCTTATGGTGAAAGAGTTGGAATTAATTGAGTAATTCCAAGATTAGAGTTTGGTGTGTGAAGAGACTCTTGACAGTGTGAAGTTGGGAATGTTGAAGTTGACTAGTGGTATTCTGGAAGAGATCATAGTGGGACAATAATCTGACTCAAAGTTAGTGGACCAATTGACTTTGATCAACCAAGGTAACGGAGGAGATTTCCGAATTGACGAGAATGGTGTGATGATGTTTAGAGACAGGGTGTGTGTTCCAGATATTAAGAAGAGCATTCTTGAAGAAGGGCATTGAAGTAGGTTGAGTATTCATCCCGGTGCTACGAAGATGTACCAAGATTTGAAGAAGTTGTTTTGGTGGCCAGGTATAAAGAAGGATGTTGCGGATTTTGTTTATGCGTGTTTGACTTGTCAGAAGTCGAAGATTGAGCATCAGAAGCCTTTAGGTATGATGCAGCCGTTGAGGATTCCAGAATGGAAATGGGATAGTATTTCCATGGATTTTGTGGTGGGATTGCCGAAGACTGCTATGGGAAATGATTCCATTTGGGTGATTATGGATAGATTAACTAAATCGACTCACTTCTTGTCGATGAAGATTAATCACTCTATGTAGAAGTTAGCCGAGATGTACATTTAGGAGATTGTGAAGTTGCATGGGATACCTTCGAGTATTGTGTTGGATAGAGATCCGAGATTGACATCAAGGTTCTGAAAGAGTTTGCAAGATGCGTTGGGTACTAAGTTGAGGATGAGTTATGCCTATCATCCGTAGACAGATGGTCAGACAGAAAGGACTATCCAATCCTTAGAGGATTTGCTGAGAGCTTGTGTGTTGGATTAGGGAGGATCTTGAGATAGTCATTTACCGTTGATTGAGTTCACGTATAATAACAGTTTTCATGCTAGTATTGGAATGACGCCCTATGAAGCTTTGTATGGGAGGAGGTGTATGACTCCTTTGTGTTGGTATGAGTCAGGCGAGAGTGTTGTACTCGGACCTGAGATTGTGCAAGAGACGGCCGAGAAGATTAAGATGATCCAAGAAAGGATGAGAGCATCGCAGAGTCGCCAGAAGAGCTACCATGATAAGAGGAGAAAGACACTTGAATTCCAAGAGGGAGATCACGTGTTTTTGAGGGTGTCGCCAGTGACTGGTGTGGGTCGAGCTTTGAAGTCTAGGAAGCTCACTCCATGTTTTTTTGGTCCATACCAAATCTCGCAGAGGATAGGAGAGGTAGCCAATCGAATTGCTTTACCCCCGTCACTTGCGAATTTGCATGACGTGTTCCATGTGTCTCAGTTGAGGAAGTACACTCCAGATCTGTCGCATGTGATTTAGATGGATGATGTACAAGTGAGGGATAACCTGACAATGGAAGCTTTATCGGTGAGGATTGATGATCGAGAGATGAAGCAACTGCGGGGTAAAGACATAACTTTGGTGAAGGTGTTCTAGGGCGGACCAGCTAGCGAAAGTTGGACTTAGAAACGTGAAGATCAGATGAGGGAGTCGTATCCGACTCTATTTCTTTGAGGTAATTTTTTAGGGCGAAAATTCTTTAAGTGGGGGAGAGTTGTAACACCCCAAATTTATTAGAATATTTATTTAATTTATTTAAATATAATATTTGTGAATTTTCGGTGAATTTTGGTGGTTTGTGTTGATGTCGGTATTTTGGTGGAGTTTTGGTTATTTTAATTAAATAATAGTATATAATATGAATATATTAGTATTATTATTAATTTAAAATAATATTAGAGGAATTAAGGGTAAGATGGACTTTTGAGGAGGATTAGTGAGGGTAAATTGGGGAAAGCCCATTTTGGAATGCCCAAGGGTTTAACAAAAAGGAGTTGGGAAGAATAGAATTCATTTTGTTAGATCATGAAAATAAGGAGAAAGGTGCAGAGCTCTGAGGAAAGAAGGAAAAGGCGAGGATTCGAGAAGGTTTCCGAAGAATCGATAGAGAAAGCTCCGAATCGACAATCTAAGGTATGGGGAGTATTTCCTTTCATTGTTTTCAATATATGAAGTGATGTGTTTAAAATGGATCTTGAGGTTTTTGGGATTTTTGAAGGGTTTATGAGTTATTGATGGTTTAGGGGTATTTCCGAGGATCGATGATGGATTATTAAGGGTTGAATTGATTCAGGTAAAAATAAGCCTTCGAGGCTAAACCTTTTTGATGATATGTGGGATCTTGTAGGACAACGGGATTTATGGGGTTTATGGGAACCTTGAGAGTTTGTGAAGGTTTAGGTGATTTTAGGTTAGGGTAGTGGAATTAATCGACCTAAATGTCGTAGGTTTTATGCTTTTGAGTGCATGATGCATTAGGACTGTTTTGGAGATGTTTTGGGGAGAATTGGGGTTGAACCCGTAAGGATTTGGTGGACTGAAGTGCTACTGATGCATAGAAGCGATTACAGGAATCGTTAGTTCGCAAAGCGAACAAATCTTTTGCAAGGCGAATATTCGCCCAGACTCGCAAAGCGAGCAGTGCAGCGAATGCGCGATGATTGTGTGATGATACTGACATGAATCCTGGGAAGTGACTTTTGGGGCTCGCAAAGTTAATGTCCCAACAAAGGGCTTCACTAAGCGAATAGAGGTAGCGAGGAGAGACAGAAGGGGGAACTCTCTGTTTTTGTATGGGGTTGGGTATTCGCTCGAAGCTTCTTAAAGCGAAACCCAAAGCGAATAGGTTTGCACAGCGAACTCGGTAGCGAACTCCTGCTGTTCGCAAAATTTTGCTTATGATTTCTGTGATGTTTTGATGTTTGACGTTGTGATCTTTCTGATGATTTAATGTGATGTTACTGATGATTATGAGATGATGATTTGTGATGTTTTGATGAATATATGATGGCATGATTAACATGATGTTTTGGTGAATGATGATGCACATAATGATATTTTTGATGATGATGATTATTGACGTTGTGTATCATGCATTCATAGCATATTCTGGTGATGATGTTAGGACTTCGGTCCAGTGATGATGATGTTATACTTCGGTCTATTGTGGCTTTCATCCCATTGTGTGGATGTGAACTGATTTATGACGTGCTCCGATTCTTGTGTGGAACCGATCCTAATGACGGGGATCTTTGGAGGGTGATGGCCTAAGTGTCCATCAAATGTGA
This sequence comes from Lathyrus tuberosus, assembly GCA_022829125.1. Classification (NCBI taxonomy): domain Eukaryota; kingdom Viridiplantae; phylum Streptophyta; class Magnoliopsida; order Fabales; family Fabaceae; genus Lathyrus; species Lathyrus tuberosus. The sequence goes on along the minus strand of JALAZF010000622.1, from coordinate 1,679,912 downwards.
CGATTGGTACCACATGCATGAGTCCTGTTGTGCATTGCATTTATGTGGCATTATTAATGTGATTTTATGATGTTGTGACTGTTGACCCTGTTGATGATTCTGATAAAGTTGTTTATGATTATGACGCCATTTTATGCATGTCTTATTTTATATTGATTATAATAAATTGTGATTACTCACCCTGCCTGTTTGAATGTTGCCTCCACGTGGGTAACGTGTAGGTGATCAGGATTAGCCGTGGATGCTTCGAGAAACTTTTGAAGTATTATTTGCTTTTGGTCGATGTAGAGGGTCTTGCTCTGATAGTGTAACATCGGGTTGGGTCGTTGAGTCGAACCGTGTTGAGTTTTATTTGGCTATTATTTTATTGATTATTTGATGACTATGGTTTTTTTAATAAACCCTTTTGTGGGATTTTTGTGGTGATGGTGGTTCTGCTGCCCTTTAAAGGCATTTTGAGTTATTTTGAGGAAAACTCGTTGTTTACGGAGCGATTTTGTTGATTTGAATTTATTGAGAAATGTGCACCCTTGAGGTGATTCTGATTTTACTATGATTTTATGTTTATACACATGGGGCAGTGGCAAATGATATGTGGAATAATACATTTGAATGTCAAAAACTTTGTACAAACATGGCACATCCAAAGTTCAAATGAAAACAACAAAGTTAACCTTTCATTCATGTTCAAGCTTATGGAAGCATAATACCAATTAGAAGCATATGAAGTGACCCATAAATTCCTGAGGGAAGACTATGATTCATGCTAATCCATGTGTTAAATGATGTACAAAAAATATCCTAAATAAGATAGCACAAATACATCATCAAACTAAAACACCTAAGCAAACATCAAGCGTAATCGAGTAAGCACCTTAGGGTTCAAAAAGAATCATGTAGGTCATGATCAAAAAGTCATATTCAAAGATCAAAAAGACACCTAAAATTTCATTGGATATAGGCTCAAACATGCCCTCAAAATTGGTTTTAAGGAGCTCACACATTGGCATTAAACTTGACCTAGTTCTAGCATGTATCAAAAATTGGTCATGTAATGGAATGGTCCGTGAAAAATAGTTATAATCTTTGGAAAATTAGGAGAAATTAACCATGTCATGTTAAAGTCAGTGAGTTAACATGTTAAAAAAATTGTACCAAAGTCATGCATCAAAAGCATTCAATTAATTGCAAACATCAAGCACATGTCGAGGATGATCACATAAAGTAAAGCTCTAAAAATGAAATTCAAAAGCATTCCAAAGTTCATGGACAAGGTATCAACCAAGCATCGACATGTTAAACAATCAAAGGGCTACTTGTGTACCAAAAATCAGGTCTAAAAGATTAGAGGAAGGTCACTTTTCAAGCCTTGAATCACATGGTATCTCGTTATGAACACATATCTTTCTAAAATCCCAGAAAAATATCCCAATAGCCAAAAAATGAAATTAAAATTCATGAAAAATAAAACAAATGTGTTCAGGAACATACATGAATTTTTTAAGAATTTGTTTAGCTGTTTTTAGTATTTTTAATAATTCGTTTTCTAACGTGTAAGAAAAAGAAATTAAAAAACAATGGAAAAGGGAGGGGGTGAATGCAAGTAATAGCCTAGTTCACTATCCACTTTGGGCCCAGCAAGGGAGGGTGTGCGTAGCACTTTGTAGGCCCAACCGTGCCAAAATTTCATCACTTAAAATGCTGAAAAAACAAAACAAGGGAGTGGTGGAGGAGAGGTCACGTGAGGGGAGTGTGCATCATTAATGCAGTGTCACTCCTTCACGTGTTAGATGCATCACACGGTTGAGAATCTCGCTGCATTATTACATGAATATGCCATCATTATTATTCGTTCAGCATTGAAAGGAAAAGAAGAAAACATGACTCATGCAATCACGTCGTCCCACTTCATCATGAAGCAATGATCATTAGCTGTCATTATTGCTCATGCGCTTCATTACAGCAAAAAAAAGAGAAAAACGTGACCCGTCTCTTCCATGTGGGGGCCAGTTTCATTACTCTATTATTATTATATCATTTGCAGTAAATGGAAAGAGAGAAAGAACGTGGCCATCATGTAGATATTATTATGATTAATTATCGTGCGCATGATCATCATCAAGGGGCTGGGATTTAATTCCGCTGCACACACAAGCTAAGCATTCACATTATTTGTCCATTGTGTGATCAATATCATGTGGACCGGAATGGATTTCGCTGTAGCTACATTATGATGCTATTTATCACCCATTATTCATGTTCAGCATTGAAAGAAATAAAAAGAAACGTGATACATGCTAGTGTGCATAAATCAATAGGTCAAGTGGCATTTTAATAAAAATAAGACAAAATAACATCTCCACCCTCTAAGAAGATGACACGTGGTCATCTTCTTCACCTTGACATGCATGCAATCGTGAATAACATCCTCCATGAAGAAAACTTGCGCATGAATGAATGAAAAACTCTATACTTTAACAACACACTACACCCTCAATATTCCATCAAATCATATGAAATAATATACTAAATTGAAGCTCTCGATGAGTAGAACAACAATACATCATCAGTTTCCCAAAATAACAGCTCTAACATAGTGAAAATTAACACGAAAGTCACGGATTCAAATTAAAAATCACAAAATCAAGAACAACACATAAACTTAAATTCAAAGATTCATGGTGTGCCATCATTTCAGGACTTCCAGATGCAATGTATGAACAAATTTTAACGTCCTAAATCATGTAAATCTAAGAATGAGAGCCATGGAATTTTTAGAGATTCTTACCAAGTGGAGAAAGTCCACTGCTTCTTTTAGTGCTTTGAGATTAGGAAACCCAGAAAACTTCAATGCAATTTCTTGGAATCTCCCTCAAGCAAAATAAATGCTTAACCTCTTCAAATCTTGAAAAAATTGCAAATTGGTGATGGAAGATGATGAACTTGTAGGTGATGATACAATGGTTCCAGTTGAAAATAGATTCAAACAGTAGCTTCTACTCCATGAGGTAATGAAGATGATGAAAGAATTTTAGAAAATAACCTCAATATGAGAGAGAGATCTTGGAGTTTCAAGTTGTGGGTGTGAAATTTGTTTTTGGATCTAGCTTTCTCTAATGGTGTAACTAACTTCTGTTAGAGAGAGAATGAGAATTTATATTATGGGTTAGAGTATGGTTAAGAGCTAATCATAGTTAAAAAGTGAGTTAGAGATGGATTAGTGAAAGTGGAAAAAATGAGGGTTTATGGCGGTGTACGAATTTTACTATGTAGGTGGGGTATTTTAGTTACCATGGAGTGCATTATGATGATAATAATAATGGTGTAAGATGATGGTTAGTACAACCAACACAACTTGCTCACCAAATTTTATAATTTGAAAATTGGAGTTTTTATGGTTTATGGCATGAAAAAATGTCCATGGAGGTGACTTTATTGATGAATTTCTTGAAGGATAATGAATCAATTTGCATGATTTTGATGTCAATGGAAATGTGGTATTTGATATAACAAAGTTGGTGTCAAAAAGAAATGGAGTTGAGGTCTGGAACACCATGGTGTTGAAAACATGGTCACAAAACTGAATTTTGGGACTTAGAAAAATTCTAAGTTTTTTCCACATGAACAACTTGATAATCCCAACTTTGATTGATCATAACTTTTGATCTAGAAATTCAAATGGAACATTCTTTATATGGATGGAAATCTTAGAATCCATGTTATAACTTTCATGTCCAAAAAAAGTTGAAATGAAGTTTGCATCATGGAGAAAAATAGCTTGGAAGATGGCTGCATGGCATAAGAAAACTTTCCCAAAATGGAAAGTTCTAAAACCCTTGTTTTTTTCAAAAATGACAACTTTCCATAATTCTTGATTTTTCATGATTCCTTTGATATTCTTGATCAAATCTCACCCCTTGACCATATTTGACATGATGAACATGAGTTTGACCTAAAAATTAAGAGTTGACTTTTTCCTTGATCAGTTGACTTTATTCTCGATTTGTCTGATTTTCAACCATCTGGCCAATTGAAATCCTTCTTAATGAAGTTGTGAATCAAATGAGATGTATTGGCCTTGAGGAGCCTCATTCTCTTTGCTTTGAACAATTTATACCATGGAAACCTCTGATCCATGCCTTGGTAAAATGATGCATGTGTGATGCTTATGACCTAAATGCATATGAAATGTGAAACACAAGCCATCTATTGGGTATAAACAAGAGGGCAAATTTTAGGGTGTTACACTTGCAATGCCTCATTGATATTCAATTGATGATGGAGTATCATTCCCGAAAAGAAAAAAATATTGGCTTGTTTATCTTTACCATGTTTGTTTATGATGTATTCGTTCTGATGCTAATTATGATGATGTGAAAACCATATGAAAGATGAGGTAAATCTCTGCCATTTGAAGCGAGAAATATGGCTGACAGGGAGTGACATTGCTTTTAAAACGCTCCCAATCCTGCCAATTATGTTGAATTTTCCTGCTCGTTAATTGTTGACGGGCCGAGTTCTTGTTCCCTTGTAGATCACTAATAGCCTCCATTGGAAGAGGATATCGTTTATCTAGGTCTTCCTCGGAGGAAGAATTGGCTACTCTAACTCGGAATACTCGTTGTGCTTCTACTGCTTTGGCTCTTGGGGGAGCTTGCCACTAAGAGGCTTTTAAAGCAATAGTTGAAGGAGAGAATTCACAATCATAAGCTTCAACGAGATAAATACCTACAGGAAATAGACAAGACTTTCACCTCTCTTACCGGAGTGAGGGATACCTTGCTCCCTTTTAATCTTGTTGGATCTCTTGTTGGCCAAGCGACCCATCTGGTGAGGACAGTGGCAAGGAAGTATCAGGCTCTGGTCTTTGCTCGAGTAAATTCCTTATCCACTCAGAGGAAATTAGAGTCCTTGTTCCTTCAAAATGCTTCTCTGACTTAGCAATTGGTCGACTGTATGAGCATTATCCTTGAGGCAGTTTCCCAGTTATTTGAGAATGCTTTGCAGGAAGTGCAATATTTTCACCGCCCTTTTATTGTCTTAAGGAAGCATATTCTAGCAGGTCAAATGGTCAAAGGTGGAGAGGTCGTGTCTGTACGAAAATAACCTTGACGAGTACTTTTTTTCTTTATTTTTTTATGTACGTCATGTATAGTACTGATGTAATATGTGTGTGTGTGTATATATATATATATATTCATTTTTAGAATGAAATGCTTTTTTTTTATCTTTGTAAGGTCTATTCGTATGATCCTGAGTGTAAGACTTTGGATGTATATTTGTATGATCATGAGTGTGAGGCTCTAGATTTTGTGTGAGCTTACAAGGTCTTCCCTCAAAGTTTATTGGACATCACTGAGGTCGTTCCCGGTCAAGGGTCAATTTCCACTTCCATCCACCAGATGAAAACTCGGCCAAGGGTAGACGTGTGACCAATCTACCACAACCTCTAAAGTGGCTAGCTGCTAAAGAGGATGCACTACTAAAAAACGCGCAAACAACAACGCCAGGTTTACAACGACATCATATACACTGTTGTAATAGATGCGTGCATTTTTTAAATCTTATTAAAATGATTTTAATGACGGTTAAAATTCCAACCGTGGTGAAATGTGAGGCCTTTCACCACGAATATTTAAAAAAATGTCATTATAGGTAGCGTCTGGTCATGGGTTCAAGTCCCGGCACCAACATTTATGGTTTTTTACATATTTTTTCAAAATGTTGATAGCCTTTCACCACGAGTATTTAAATAACCGTCATTATATCCTATAGTTTAGTTTTAGGTCTTGCTCTTCAAAAAATTGGTTTTAGGGAAAATCGTCTCATTTTTTAGATCTGTTTCGTGCATTTGAAGAAGAAAAATCGTGCAGCCATTAATCCCGTACTCTAGAAGAGTTACGGGACTTCACCCTCAAAACCCCAAATTCATCTTTTTTCTATTTTTAATGAATTTTTACTGTTTTTATAGTCTCAAAAAATTCCAAACAAATTCTCAAAATTCTTATTTTACCTAATTAGATTAAATTTCGTGTTTTTAAATTTTTCTGAATTTATTTTAATCATGTTACTTCTTTCCTATTTTTTTAAAATGCTGACAGACCTTTCACCACGGGTATTTAAAAATAACCGTCTTTATAGGTAGCATTTTTTACTTATTTTTTCAAAATGTTGATAGACCTTTCACCACGGGTATTTAAAAACAACCATCATTATAGGTAACGTCTGGTCATGTTCAAGTCCCAGCACCAACATTTTTTATTTTTTACTTATTTTTTCAAGTATTGTTACCAACATTATAGGTGGCGCGCATATTGAGTTTATTCACTATCCTTAAACAAATCTTGACCGTCCATTTAGTGATTATCAACGGCCAAGACACTACTATTAGTGATATGCGTGAAACCTAAAACTTTGACGAACTACATCTTCTACCTCCAATCTTTCATTTACGATACTTTATTTCTCCACTAAACCAAATTCCAGAACAAATTTCAGAACTCGAGTTAGCAATGTTAGTTGTTGGTGTTCTTTTTTAATTATTGTTGTTCTTGTTGTTCTTTTTTATTATTGTTGTTCTTGTTATTCTTTTTTATTAATATTGTTCTTGTTGTTATTATTGTTATTATTGTTATTATTGTTGTTGTTCTTCTTCTTCTTCTTCTTCTTCTTCTTCTTCTTCTTCTTCTTGTTATTGTTGTTGTTGTTGTTGTTGTTGTTATTCTTATTGTTGTTCTTGATGTTCTTGTTGTTCTTGTTGTTGTTCTTGTTCTAATGCTGCAATTTTTATTTTATTTTATTAAAAGACATACAACAACGAGTATTTAAAATAACCGTCATTATAGGTAGTATACAACAACGGTTCTTTACAATAACTGTCATTATAGGTAGTTCTAATGCTGCATGTTATTTTATTTTATTAAAAGACATACAACAACGAGTTTTTAAAATAACTGTCATTATAGGTAGCACGTTTTCCAATTTATTACAACGCTTACTGGGCCGTGATTGTAAGTATCATATATACAACGACACTCTACAAAACAACGTCTGCGCCCGCGTCATTTTATATCTTTCCCAACCGTTGTTAAATGGGTTTTCTGTAGTAGTGATGGACTGTTACTACTTATGGGGATTGATTTCTATAGCCGAAATTGCAAAGCATCTCCGACAACACCCCTAACCTTAGGTTAGAAAATGATTGTTGTAGTCGAACAAGCAAAACGTCTCGACAACACCCCTGACTTTAGGTGGGGAACTGATTGTTGTAGCTAGATATGCAAAGATTCTCCGACAACACACCTGACTTTAGGTGGGGAAGTGATTGTTGTAGCCAGACGTGCAAAGCCTCTCCAATAGCACCCCTGACTTTTAGGTGGGGAAGTGATTGTTGTAGCCAGACACACAAAACATCTCTAACAACACCCCTGACTTTCGTTGTGTGCACTTTGTGTTAAGGGGATTTAATTACTACAATCAAACATGCAAAGCATCTCCGATAACACCCATAATTTTAGTGTACCAAGCCTCGATGTCATCGGCCTTACCCCAGACTTGCTCTCACTACGTATAATCACAAAGAAACAAATATACCAGAAAATGTCATATTTCATTTATAGTTATAAGATATTCATGTACATAAGGAAGATGATTATCCAATCACAACAATTATTATGAATGAAAAAACACATAACTAGGCGAATTAGTCGACGCATATTCCTTCTACTCACTTTAAGTAGTCTAGTCATTTCTTAGATGACTGATGCCAATCATGCTGAGCTATCTGGTAAGGCCAATCATGCTGAGCTATCTGGTGAGGGAAGCTATATTAATCTCTTTGGCCACGCCTTCTCCCTAGTCTTTCTAAAGCGCTTGATAGATTCTTTTTGCTTCCCCAGGGTCGACATTGTCGTACCTCAAAAAATACGATCCTCGCGATGGAAGCGGAAAAACGTTCAAACAGAGTCGCCATCGAACTTTATTCATTTCAAAGAAGGAATAAGAAAATAACGATAAAACCTTTAGAGATAAAAAAATGGTCATTACAACCAAATTCTAGGTTCGGGAGTCGATTACGTAAAGGGAAGGTATTAGCACCCTTCACGTCCATTGTACTCAACGGGAACCTCTTAATTTGATTCGTGAGAAAATTTAGCTAAGTTTGTTAGTTTTATTCTAAGAGAATAATGAGTAAGGTTGTAAATTCTAAGGGGAAAATGGGTGATTTTTTATTAGGTTGCTCGCCAAGGATTGGGGCCCTTGTGCCTACATATCTTTCATTTGAAAAAATGATGAATTAGAGCGCCTGTAGTTCGTGGGACTACAGGGAAATGTTTGAGGTAAAAAGAAAAAATGTAGCTCGCTAGAATCTTGAAATCCTATGCCTACGTAGCAATGAGGAAGTCAGAGCAATCGTAGTTCGGAGGACTATGGTTGGTTGATATGTTTTAGAGGTGACAATTATTTAGACAACGAGAAAGATAACTCCCACATAAACGATTGAAGAGAGGAATCGAAGCCTCCAAACCCCTCATTTTCACCTTTTAAGAAATAATGTTTAAATAAGAATTTAATATTTTAATGAACGACGAGTGCTTAAAACAACCGACGAAGGCTCCTCGTATCCCAAGAATTCGAGAAGAGATATAGAAGACTCTACACCCCTTATTCGTATAAGTGATTATAAAAAAATATTTGAATCTTATCGGATTAGAAGTGTTTTAGAGATGACAATTGTTTAGACAACGAGAAAGGCAACTCCCACCTAAACAATTAATGAGAAGAATCGAAGATTCCAAACCCCTCATTTTTCACCTTTTAAGAAATAATGTTTAAGTATGATAAGGTGTTTTAATTTGATTTGAAGAAAATACTTGATGTTGATCGAGGTTTTAAATTTGTGTACATAATGGTGTAAGAACTTGAACTAATGGAAAGGAGGTCCTAATAGGTATTGGGTAAGGTTGATGGTGATGCATAACGCAATCGACTTACAAAAGGTAATGGGACTTGATATGTGGATCAAGTATGCTTGAGAATATGTTAATGGTTAATGGGGAATCCTATTAAATTTGTTTTTTTTTTAAATGTTTGACATTGGATCAAGCTTATTTGTTCTAATGCAAAAGGGTTGATTTTATTCTTGTATTAAGGCTACCTAAGCAGAAGCAAATAAACAAGCATTACACTTTATGGGGTAGGGGGTACATTTGCTCAAACGGGAGTTAAACCAAACCATAACAAAAATAAGTCACACATGTGCATGTAAACAAGAGTGTAAAATGTGCAACAAGTATCGTTGTCTAAAGCCCAAGAGGAGGCTATGTGAGGTCGATGGCGATCGTGAAAACGATCTACTTACAAGGTATTTGAAAATGGCTTGATTTTAAATCAAGATATTAGTTTGAGAAAAAATGAGTTTGAGCATGCATATGTGGATGATAATTATAAGCATAATGAATTGGATCACAACTCGCATAATGAATAAAGCAAAAATATATTTTTTAAAAGCAAACACTACATGGCTAAAAGCAAAGCGCGCAAAAGAAAGAAATCATTGATTAAATTGAACATAACTATTTAACCATTAATCACTATTAAATAGAGATATAAAATTAACAAGTTAGTATTTTTGGATTTTTGAATTTAAGGAGTTAAAGAAAGTAATTAATTAAATTAAACTTAAATGTTTAATAAAATTAACCATTAAATAGGTTAATTAATATTTAAAGAGTTTAATAAAATTAATTAGAAACTAATAAGAAGTATTTTTTGAGTTTTACAGAATTAAAGAAATTAATTTAGAATAATTAATTGAACTAAATTCAAATATTTAATAGAATTAATCTTTTGATAGATTAATTAGTATTAAATAAAAGAATTTAATAAAATAAAAAATAATAATTAATAAAATGTGTTTGTGATTTTCATGTATATATAGAACTTAGAAGATAAAAAAACTAACTTAAATGTATCATAAAATAAATAAGTAAATAAAAAAAGAATAAAATAAAAAAACAAAAGGCCAATTGGGACTGGCAGTAGCAGCAAAACAGGGGTGTGAATAGCCAAAGCCCTCAGGCCCATCAAGAGAAAGGCCCAATACGCAGGGAGGGTCTATGGGACCTTAGTCAACATTGTTGACTGTGTGAAACAAACAGGACCGTCAGATCTTGTGATCTAACCTAGTCCACAAATCCAATAGATGACACGCGCTGAACAAAAGACTCCATGGTGGATGTCACGCAAGGAAGACCCATGGGGCAAACCTTAGCTCCGGTGACAAGTGTCCCTGTGGTGTGACATTTGTCACCACCCGACCAAACCATCAACAACTTACACAAAACAGGGCAAGAGGGAATTTTGAACTCATTTTCACCGACCATTTCTCTCTCCCAGCACTCCCTCTCTCTAATATCAAGAGAGCTCTGCAACTCACCACCATCCCCTCCGAAATGATCACGGCGAAGAAGTGGCGGCACGCGGGAGCCGCCACCTTCTTCTCTAGTGACCTAACCCTAAAACGTAAAAAACCTAACACAAACCCTAACTCAAAATTTCTCCTCCTTTCAAATCTAAATTCAGAATTCACAAAAATCCAACCAATCCTTCAGATCGACCTAAATCCCAAATAAACCATAATCTCTAAAACAAGCCAGAATCGAGCTAATCAAGCAAGAGCGAGCAATTAAACTACCCAGATGGCCACAAAAAATACATAATCAAGAAATGGAGTTTGGATTGGAGGGAACATAGCTTTAAAAAAGTACCTATTAAAGATATTCTTCAGGATGGGTTTCTGGTCGTATCCAGGTAACCTTGGCTCCAACTCTTTCCTTTACGTCTTAAGTTCCTTCTTCTACTTATTTTGTGAGTTTCTTTGCGTAATGCTGCTTCTCTAAGTGGCTTTTTCAGCTCAGGTTTGTTTGAGTCTCAATGTGAGACTCAATAAACCTTTAAAATTGAGCTTTGGTGAATTTAGGGCTTTCTGTATAAAAACGTTTAGGTTTTTTTTGCTCTCTGTTTTTCTCCTCTTGGAATGAAGGAATTAGTGTAATATATAGGTACTCTGATACGTGTGAATTTACGAAATCTGGAATTGAATACGTGTGAAGGAACTTTTCTGTTAGAGAGTGATGTGAGGTGGTGAGATATTCAGAGAGTGGAATTGAGGTAATTCCCTTTTCCATTTTGTCCTTTCTATTGTTCTAGAAGATATGTGGTCCCTTATTTGTCATGTGATATTTGTGAAATCTCTGTGATATTTACTGATGTATATTATGGTCCCATGTGATTGTGTACAAATTGCTAATATGTACGTGCCTGTTATGCTACAATATACTAAATTTGACCTTTCTCCATGTTGTTGTTGTTGGTATTAATTGATATGAATTGTGACTTGCACTATTCCTTGACATTGTTTGGTTTTTAATTATGCATTTTATCCTTGGAAATTCACGTGTGACTTGTACTTGCTCATGGCTGACATTGTGTACCTTGTATGCCTTTGAATTGTATTTTTCTTCAACATCCATGTGTGTCAAAGAAAGAACTTTCCCATTTCTGCTATTATGTATTCTAATGGTCTCTAATTTGTGATTTTGCTTTAGGATTGAACAAATTCTTACTTGCTTGCTTTGTGCAATTATGGAAGTTGGAATTGCTCATATTTCTGCTTGTTGTACAAACTACTTAGCCCTTTTGCTTTCCATGTGTTTTGACCCTGGTATGAGGAAATTATGATGCACTTGAAGTTTGGATGAGAGGGTTAGCATGAAGAAGCTTAGGACAGGCTTTTGTCTCAAGATTAAGGACTTGGTGGTAAGGAAAAATGGCATGGAGGGAAGTTTGACATGAAGGAGAAGAGGAAAGCCTTGGCTGCTCTTCTACTTGAAGAATGAGGCATGAAAACTTGTTATCTTAGGCATTGTGTTTTAGGCTTAGGTTTTGTAACACTTTCTAGAATTGGGCTTTGTTTCATGTCACAAGCAAGAACTTGTAGGATTTGTAACTTTCAACTTCTAATTGCATACCATTCTCTTGTAATCCACCTTTGTTCCTCATGTAACATATATCTTGAAGTTTGGTATTCTTAAACTCACATCATGCAATAGTCTTGACATTGGTTTGAAATTAGATTGACTTTGTATGTCATTCATGGCGTCATCCTTGTGACCTATTTGAGATTTGGAAATTTCTATGCTTTTGTAGTGTAACTTGGATGCAATCAACATTTGAGTTCTATTTTCAAATTGGCATGCTTGTACTCATTCGTAAATTTGAATCCAAATGCCTATAATCACTATTAAAATTTTGTATTCTTATACTACAATTACTTTTCACTTTCCAACTTGAATTTTGTGGAACCTTTGTACTTGCTTGAACTCCATCAATGGAATTCTGACAATTGAACCTTTGAGATCAAGATTTGACTTTGACACTTGTTTGGTTCTTGCTTTGAATTGTGCTTTATGGTGCTTTTGAGTGATGAAACAAAAACTCCAAATTGTGTGCCTCACTTTGCATTCAATTGTGATTAATTTGGACTTTGAAAATGTACTCTTGGAATTTGAATTTTGTATTAATACTAATTTCTAACCAGTTATCATGTACACACAATTTGCACTTGAATCTTTTTTATCAACCAATCAACCATGTGAAGTGTGAAAACATGGCTTCTCAAAGGTTTTGATGACGACACATTTTCTACAAGTCAATGATGGATTAACAAAAAGGAATTATCAAGGCTTCAAGCTCAAGAACAAAAGTTCATGAACAAAGTGTCAAATATTTAATCAAGTCTTGATGAATTTATGAAGATTGACTAGCACAAAGGAAAAGGTATAACACTCAACCTCTATGTGATTGTGCAAGTGTTCAAACCATCCCTCTTTCATGCCATAACCATTAGGAGTGAAATTATGCATCTTAAAATTTCATTACACTTCATTTTTTAAGGCATTTTTTCAATTATGGGTTGAAGTAATCGATTAACCTAATTGGGGTAATCGATTACCCTGTTAAATTTTTTCAAAATTTCTAAACGTTGAAAGCATGTAATCGATTACCTTAATAGTAGTAATCGATTACCTTAATAGTGGTAACCGATTACCACTGTTCCAGAAGCCCAAAATATTGCATCTCTTCATAGAAACTTTTTTAAATTCTTTCTTTTGAAGCATGGCATCCTTTGGTTAATTGCACTCTTTTGAGGAGGTGTTTAGAGGCTATATAAACCTCATAATTTCATATTTTCAAACTCACCTCCTTGCAAAATTTCAATCAATCATTCATACTCTTTCAAACTTTCAAATTTTGTCTAAGTGTTCAAACAGAATTTTCTTAGAGTGAAACATTGTGCATAAACCTTCATTGTAAAACATCCTAGTTTCATCTCATACAAAGAACACTTGTATAATTATTGTGAGAGTTATCTGTTACAAGGAGAAGATCAATCTTTTGATTGATAAGTATTAAATATCCATATTTTACATACTTACAAAAAATTTAGATTGTACATTACTTGTTACATCTTATTTTTCCAGGATTGTTGGAAATAAGATTGTAAAGTTGTATTCCTGTTGTCCTAGTTTTGGAAACAAGAGGTCCATTGTGAGAGGATTGTTCTCAATTGGACTCAGTGGGAAAATCCAAGAGAATTGGACTTGGTGGAAAAATCCAAGAGGTTGTTCTTAGTGTGGTTTGTTAGTGTCTGTATAGAAAGACTAGAAAGAGTCTTGTCTAAGACCTAACATTATTAAAAATCTCTTTCATGTTGAAAGGAGACTGGAGTACTCTCTGACTGTAAGGGGAACCAGGATATGTTCTTGTGTCTTTTACTTTTCGCATTTACAGTTTTCATCACATAGTAATCACTTAGGAAAGTAAAATATAAAACCGTCGAAAATATGGAAAATTTTCTAAGTACCTAATTCACCCCCCCCCCCCCCCCCCTCTTAGGTGCAATCTTAACTTACATGAAGAGCTTGAGTGAAACCTCAAACTCTTATTTCCACTTGAACTCAACACACTTGCAAGAGCCTGTAATCAAGATAAGGATAAACAAGATCCTCCATGGCCTAACTCTTAGACGATCGTGGCCAAAGGTTGGATGATCATCTAAAGAAAGGCCATTAAGCAACATAACTATTTGGCACAGGAAAAGTGAAAAGGGTAGGACAAATTTGAGTATGACAGATGCCCCTATCTAAATGTCTTGAACCCGAGAGAATGAACTATTGCATGGCATTCATTTTTTTAGGGTAAAAGTCAATTAGATACAAGAAGACCCCGAAATTTGTCTGACCAGAAAGTAAAATGTGTTAGAACAAGATTTGGTTCTGCCATATATCTCTAAGTTTTGATAATAACAAAGTAGTATTTGTGTGAGAATAATTTTGGTACTCTAACATTTGTTTTCTGTAGAATTAATAAACAGGATCTAACTCTGATAAAGAAAGCTTTGACTCTAATAGAGACCATGTGCAACGTCACTCTGATTTGACCAAAAGTCACTTCTGCGCCAAAGAAGCAAGTCTGCTTCTGATCTACTCACGTTCAGAAAGATTCTAAGAAGATAATATGTTGTTGCTGCAATGCTCTCTTGGATTCTACCTCTAAGCGTGACTCTGATGATTTACTTCTGAAGGCTTTCTAGCTTTTGAAGTCATTATCTTCTGAAGACTAAGTGTTGAAGACTCTGAAGACAAAGTTCTGCAGAACAACATTCTGAAGATTCTGAAGACTTAAATTTTTGATGACCAAGGGTTCTGAAGACTGAGTGCTAAAGACTCTGAAGACAAGGTTCTGGTGAACAAGTTATGAAGACTCTGATGACTCAAGACTCTGAAGATCCAGTGATCAACTCTTCTACTCATGCTTCAATTATCTCTATTCAGAAGCCTCTGATGAACGGAAGAAGATGAAACGTTTACGAGGGAAAATAATACATAGTACGTATCAAACACGTTCTTTTCCACTACCATTTCACTACCCTGATTTGGTGGTACAAAGGACAACTTTTGTGTATGATTTTCATCCCTGCATAACGACATAATTTCAAGTCACCAGCAATTTTAATGATATTCCTTATCTGCCCTCCAACGGATCTCTTTCTGGCTATATAAGGACTTGATCACTTAAAGAAAATAAGAGAGATACATGCGCGAACAGTAAATCACCACAATACAACGCAAAAACATTGTTCATACTGTATAGATTTTCTTTAAGTTACTTGAGCTATTCATAGTGTTTATATCTGCTTGTGTAGAAGCAATTCATTGTAAACATTAATTTTGTTCAAACAGTTGTTTGTATTCCTTAAGGGACCAGTTAGGTCAGAATCCTTAAGAAGAGACAGTTAGTCTTTGCTTGTTAGTCACCAGCAGTTGCTAGTGCAGTGTAATCAGTTGATTATAGTGGATTAATTCCTTGTGTATAAGGCGAAATCACCTTGGCGGGTGGACTGGATTATCTTGATAGTTTTCAAGTGAACCAAGATATATCGTGTGTCTTTCTCTCTTTTTAGTTTATTTGTGATCTTTGTTTGAGTTTCACAAAAAGCTTTCATTTTTGAAAACCCAATTCAAACCCCCATTTCTTGTGTTTTCTCACACCTTCAATTGGCATCAGAGCTCCGGTTCTATTATGATAAAAGCTTTATCAACACTTCACCATGTTCAGTACCGATCCAGTATTTGTGTGAGATATCATGGCTTCAACTAATCCTAATCCCATTCAAGAAGAGAAAGGTCATTACAGTGCCAAACCACCAGTCTTTGATGGTGAAAAGTTTGACTAATGGAAAGATAGAATTGAAAGTTTCTTTCTTGGATACGATGTAGATCTTTGGGATCTTGTAGTCGATGGCTACACTCACCCAGTTGATGCTACAGGAGTAAAAGTATCTAGAAGTGCTATGACCAACCAACAAAAGAAAGATTACAAGAATCATCACAGGGCAAGAACCATACTGCTAAATGCTATCTCCTATATTGAGTATGAGAAGATAACAAACAGAGATACTGCCAAATCCATTTTTGATTCTTTAAGAATGACTCATTAAGGAAATGCTCAAGTTAAGGAGACAAAGGCACTTGCGCTAATCCAGAAATATGAGGCATTCAGAATGGAGGATGATGAAACAGTTGAGACTATGTTTTCAAGGTTTAAAATGCTAGTCGCAAGACTCAAAGTTCTGGACAAAGGGTACTCAACTGCTGATCATGTCAAAAAGATTATCAAAAGCCTTCCCAAGAAATGGAGACCTATGGTAACAGCTCTAAAGCTATCCAAGGATCTGAATAGTATAAGTCTTGAAGAACTTGTTAGTTCTTTAAGAAGTCATGAGATAGAGCTGGAGGAAGATGAACCTCAGAATAAGAGTAGATCTATTGCTCCTAAGTCTAAACATGAAAAGGCAAATGCTTATCAAGCTGAGGAAGAATCAGAAGATTCTGATGAAGAATCAGAAGATGAGCTATCACTTATCTCCAGAAGGATAAACAAACTCTAGAAACATAGGCAAGGAAATTTCAGAGGATCAAGAAGGAAAAAAGGTCGTGTTGACTCATCATCTGGATAAAAGAAGCAAAATTATGGAAAATAAGTCATCTGCTATGAGTGTAATGAGTCAGGTCATTACAAGAACGAGTGTCCAAAGCTTAAGAAAGATAAGAAGCCTAAGAAGAACTTTTCCAAAGCGAAGAAGGGGCTCATGGAAACTTGGGATGACACTGATTCTGAAAAAGAAGATTCTGATGAAGAACAAGCAAACGCTGCGTTAGTGGCAACAACAATTGATGCTGAAGTCTCTAGAGAACCAGAAGACAAAATGTTATCAGAACCAGAATCAGACTCTGACTCTGACTCAGAGGTATTATCTAAACTCTCTCGTTGTGAATTATAGTTGTGTCTTTCAGAAATGCTGGAAAAATATCAAACTCTTCAAAGTAGATACAAGGATCTTAAAAATCCCATGTAATTACTTTTGAAGCAAGAGAGAAGCTTGAGCAGAATAATTCTTCTCTAAATGAAAATATATTTTCTTTAAAAAATAGTAATTGTGCTTTGAAAAGCAAAATTTCCAAACTAGAAGAAGAATTAATCTCCAATGTCTCTGACACTAGTTGTGTCAACAAGTATGATAGAACATTCCAGTACTTTCTGGCTAAAAGCATAGATAGAAGAAAAATAGCTTTCATGATCTATAGAGTTAGGAGAAATGGCAAGGTTTGGGGTGTACAGAAACATTTGAAATTGACGAAAGTCATCCTGTAAAACCAAAACCTCTTTATGACCATTTTGTGCCTTCTGGCACTGAGCTTGTTTGTTCTGAGATTGCACAGAAACCCCCCACCGACACAAAAATCTATTTCTAAACCTAAATATCATGCACAAATTCCCCTTGATTATCCTGTTGCATATAAACCCAAGGTTGTCAAACACTCTGGGAAAACTAACAAAAGAGGACCCAGAAAATGGGTACCTAAGGACAAGATAATCTATGTTGCAAATATCCTAAACAGCTCAGTTGAAACACCAATCATGGTACTTGGATAGTGGTTGCTCACGACACATGGCGAGAAGAAGGCATATGTTCCAAAGTCTGGAACTTAAGCCTGGAGGCTTCGTTGGTTTCGAAGGAAACCAGAAAGGAAAAATCATTGGCTCTGGAACTGTTGGTAATGGTAAACTTCCTTCTATTACTGATGTTCTTCTGGTCGATGGTTTGATGCATAACTTTTTGTCAATTAGTTAACTTAGTGACAATGTTTATGATATCATTTTTAATCAAAAGTCCTATAAGGGTGTCAGTCAGAAAGATGGCTCAATCCTTTTTATCGGAAAGAGGAAAAACAACATTTACAAGATTAGACTTTCTGATCTCTGTGAACAGAACGTCAAATGCTTAATGTCTGTTAATGAGGAGCAATGGGTATGGCATAGACATTTGGGCCATGTTAGCATGAGGACGATTTCTCAGCTAAATAAGCTTGAACTTGTCAGAGGCTTACCAAATCTGAAGTATTCTTCAGATGCTCTTTGTGAAGCATGTCAGAAAGGAAAGTTCTTTAAAACTTCCTTTAAAGCAAAAAATGTTGTGTCCACCTCTAGACCGTTAGAACTTCTACATATTGATTTGTTTGGACCATTGAAAACTGCTTTAATCAGTGGAAAGAAGTATGGATTAGTTATCGTTGATGACTATAGTCGTTGGACATGGGTAAAATTCTTGAAACACAAGGATGAGTCACATTATATGTTCTCTACCTTTTGCTCACAAGTGCAAATAGATAAGGATTGCAAAATAGTCAGAGTCAGAAGTGATCATGGTAGAGAATTTGAGAACAGATACTTTGAGAATCTTTTTGATTCCCATGGCATTTCCCATGATTTGTCCTGTCCCAGAACTCCATAACAGAATGGAGTAGTGGAAAGGAAGAATAGGACTTTGAAAGAAATGGCTTGTACCATGATCCAAGAAACTGACATGGCTAAGCACTTTTGGGCAGAGGCAGTAAATACAACATGTTATATTCGGAACAGGATCTCTATCAAACCTATCTGGGTAAGACTCCCTATGAATTGTGGAAGAATATAAAACCCGATATCTCGTATTTTCATCCTTTTAGCTGTATTTGTTTTATGTTGAACACTAAAGAGAATCTTGGCAAGTTTGACTCTAAAGCTCAAAAGTGTTTAAAGTTAGGATACTCTGAATGCTCTAAAGGCTACAGAATCTATAACACAGAAACACGGATTGTTGAGGAATCAATTCATGTCAGATTCGATGATAAGCTTGACCATGAAAAGTCAAAGATAGTCGAAAAGTTTACAGATTTGAAGATTACTTTATTAGAATCCAAGGAGGGAGATTCAAAGGAAGGAGACAAGGATGCAGAATCTACAGAATCAGATACAATCTTACCAGAAACAACGAATAGTCCATCTCATCAGAAGAAGAATAGACTAAAGACTTCTCATTCTAAAGAATTGATTATGGGAGACAAAGTTGATCTAGTCAGAACTCGTTCATCATTTAAACCTTCTAAAGAAACTTTTCTGGGTTTGATGTCTCTGATAGAGCCAACATCAGTTGATGAAGCTCTTATGGAGAATGAGTGGATTCTGGTCATGCAAGAAGTATTGAATCAATTCACTAGAAACGATGTTTGAGATCTTATTCAGAAACCAAAAGGTGTCCACGTCATTGGAACAAAGTGGGTATTTAGAAACGAGTTAGATGAGAAAGGTGAGGTCGTAAGACACAAAGCACGACTGGTAGCACAAGGTTATAGTCAGCAAGAAGGGATAGACTATACAAAAACCTTTGCACCAGTTGCCAGGTTAGAATCTATTCGTCTTTTAATTTCCTTTGTTGTGAATCATGACATCACTTTATATCAGATGGATGTAAATAGTGCATTTTTAAACGGGTATATTTCTGAAGAAGTGTATGTGTACCAACCTCCTGGTTTTGAAAGTTCTGAAAACCCATATTTTGTTTTCAAACTTAAAAAATTGTTATATGGTCTGAAACAGGCTCCTAGAGCTTGGTATGAAAGGCTAAGTAACTTTATTTTGGAAAATGACTTTACCAGGGGAAAAGTGGATACAACACTCTTTTGCAAAACCCTTAAAAATGACATTCTGGTTGTACAAATTTACATTGATGATATTATATTTGGTTCTGCTAATACTTCCTTGTGCAAGGAATTTTCTAATTTAATGCAGGTTGAATTTGAAATGAGTCTGATGGGAGAACTCAGATTCTTTCTGGGAATTCAAATTTATCAACGTCCAGAAGGAACGTACATTCACCAGAGCAAGTATACAAGAGAACTTCTAAAGAAGTTTAATATGTCAGAAAGTAAACCTGCAAAGACTCCTATGCATGCGACATGCATTACGGAGAAAGAAGAAGTAAGTAAAAAGGTTTGTTAGAAGCTCTATCATGGTATGATAGGCTCTCTTCTGTATTTGACTACTTCTCGTCCAGATATTTTATTCAGTGTATGTCTTTGTGCTCGTTTCCAATCAGATCCAAGAGAAACTCACTTAACAGCCATTAATAGAATCCTAAGGTATCTAAAAGGAACAACTAACCTTGGCTTGATGTATAAGAAAACATCATAGTACAAGCTTTCTGGTTATTATGATGCAGATTATACTGGAGACATATTAGAAAGGAAAAGTACTTCTGGAAACTGTCAGTTTCTGAGGAACAACCTCGTCTCTTGGGAAAATAAAAGACAATCAACCATTGCATTTTCAACTGCAAAAGCAGAATATATCTCAGCATCACTGTGCAGTACTTAGATACTCTGGATGAAGAATCAACTAGAAGATTATCAGATACACGAGAGTAACATTCCTATCTTCTGTGATAATACTTATGCTATTTGTTTATCTAAGAATCCTATTTTGCATTCTAGGGCAAAACATATTGAAATAAAACATCACTTTTTACGTGACTATGTTCAGAAGGGTACTTTTCAGTTAAAATTTGTGGATACAGACCACCAGTGGGCTGATATTTTCACAAAACCCCTTGCTGAGGATAGATTCATATTCATTTTGGAAAATCTATTTATGAAACCTTGTCCAGAATGAGTAGATGATATTTTGAGATGTTAAGTCACCAGAACCTCTGAAATAAGATTCTGACGTTAAGCAAATTGATTTATTATTTATTTAATGTCTTTCTGATTAACGATTCTTCTACATGTTAGAACATGTCCTTATCATAAATTTGTCCAGTCAGATACCTCTTGGTATTCTTGACTTTGGGAATATCAAACATGTTCTCTTGAAACAAACGGCTATGATTATTTTGTGACACCTGTCCAAAATCAAATCATATCTTACTCTTGAAGAGACACCTCGAGCGTTGTGATTTCGTGAGACTAGGTTTCAAATAATTATTTCCTATTACTCCCACCTTTTCATAATCATCATTTTTTTGTTATAAATACTCACTCTCTCACCATCACACACTACGCTACTTCTCACTTCCCACACTTTTTCTTAGAAACCCTAAAACCCTTTTGTGCTCCGAAAACTCCATCATCTTCTTCAAATGGATTCTCAATAACAACAACTTGAAGAATCATCTTCAATGGTTTCAACAACAACTGCTTAAACGACATCAACATCACTTCATCAATCATTATCCACATTTCAGAAACCAATTGAAGTTCATATTGTGGATCGCCCGACTCATATTCAACTGGCTACTCCTTTCTCAGAACTGGAAGTTCTATCTGAATGGCTAGTAGACTTTGATAACTTGCTTGAGAATGGAATTGACTTGTCTAGGGAACTAAATGCTCAAGGTTGGAAAACCTATTTTGATCGTCTCTACGGTTCCATTTTTCCCAATCTCATCAATGAATTTTGGAGATTTGCTGACGCTGATGAACACTTCATCTTGTCACATGTTTTGGGAAACAAGTTCTTCATCACGGAGAAATCTATATCCACGTTACTTGGAATGTAAAATTTTGGAGGAAGCGTATATACAAGATGAGTTCCAAATCCAAGTTTCTATTTGATGTGGTTAACCCAACAATTTTCACACAATCATCTAGTGGAAAACCACCTTTCAAGAGTTGGGATTTATCAAAGGAGCTTCGTGTCTGGCTCAAAATCATTATGGGATATATCTATCATAGACCTACTTCAAGTTCTTCTGATTTCCTTAATACTGATCAGAAATACATGCTGTATTATCTGATGAAAGGAGAGAAGATCTACCTCCCTTCAATTCTCTTCAGATACCTCAAAGACTCTGTAAGAGAAACAAGAAATCAACCAAAGAAACTTAAGAACTACATTCCTCTTGGTTGATTGATCTCAGATATTCTGATTGAGAGTGGAATGATTGATCATCTGACAAAGTTGGCAGTCACAGATGAATTAAACATCGTACCTGGAACTCCTCTGAACAGTAAAAAATCTGAAGAGAATGCAGATTATTGATAAAATCAGAGTTGAACTCAGCATAGCAACAGATTGGGAGAGTATGAAGTGAAGAAGGATGATTATCGACGAATTTCCTCAGTTCCCCAAGCATGACAATCCAGAGGTTATAGAGGCATACATACAGCTTCGAGAAGCTGGAGGTTGTGATATGTCTAGATTCAGGATTGAAGATCTTATGGATAATCCTCCTGATATGATGAAGAAGAAGAGACCCTACACTAATGCAACTCCTCAGATGATGACTGCAAAGAAGCAGAAGAAAGGTCTAGGTGAAGTCAGCACAAGGACCATCTCATTGGCATCCTATCCAGAACAGACGAGTAAGTCTTCTGAAGCTTCTTCTGTAACTACATCTGCTATTTCTAACAAAAATATATCTTCATCTCTTCTAACACCATCTCCACCTCCTTCAACATAATCACCAATATTTTCTACACCACCACCATTATTTTCAACCATCCTCACCACCTCACCCATTCCATCCTATGCACCATCTACACAACTTCCACCACAAATACTCCAAATCACCTCAACTCATATCTGTACAACCATCTCCCTACCAGTAATCACTCAATCCATTTCTGAAGAACCTCCTGCTGAACTTCTAAAAATAACCAACTCTCCATCACCCACACCATTAACCTCTCCACAAATAATCCCAGAAACCATACCAGACAATCCTGGACCTTCTTCAAATAATGATATCACCAATTCGGGTGATTCTGCTGAAGAAACCCAATCATTCCCTGAGAATCAACCTTCTGACCTTCCCCCAACTAACCTAGATGAAGTTATTTATGCTTTTAAGGACAGTGTAGTTATGAGATTCAAGACACTCTCTGATGAATCAAGTTCTAGCGAAGACCCTTCTGCTTTGGGTGCTCCCTGGGATCAATTCAATCAGTGGATGTCAGAGGAATTTTAGAAGATCCAAAATCTCTCTGTTTAGACAAAAGATTATTTTTTCCAGCAAGCTGAAAAGAGATTGAAAGTTAAAAGGGAAGCTGAAGCAAAGCTAGCTGCTGAAAGGGAATTGGCTGAGAGGTTAGCCTAGGAAGCTCTTGACAGATAAGCTGAAAGGTTAACTAAGTGTCATACCCCAAATTTTGACCACAAGATTTCCCATCATTGTGAAAATCATTACCACAATATGGATGTACCATCATACCTCATCAATCTCCTCAAAGATTGTTAAGCCTTCACTACAATCAAGAATTAGGGTTTTGAGCCCTCTCAGAGCACTTAGACAAAGGATCAATCAAGAAATGACATGATCTTCAACTTTTTTAGCCTCTCAAACACCCATAAAGGATCAAGAGGACTCCCACATCAAGAATCAAGCACAAGGTTGCAACATTCCAAGTGGATCAAGCCTCAAGATCCCCAGTGTCACCAAACTAGGGTTTTGGTCGACCAAGGCCTCCAGATGAAAATTTTCCTCAGGGCATGAGCCAATACTTCAAAAAATGATCCAAAATTCTCCAAGGGACCTCATGGATACACTCATCAAGTCAAATTAGCATCATGGGATGCATTCATCAAAAATAAGGAATTAGGGTTTCTTGACCTAATTCACCCCTAAGTTGACTTTTGAGATAAGACATGGGCCAAGACCTCAAGACATGATTTGAGGGCCTCAAATACACCATATTTATCCATTTACAACAATGGATTGATCCAAGAAGCTTGATTCATAAGTTTCAATTTCATCTGGACCACATTTAGGGTTTTGAAGAAAAAGTCAACTGTATCTTTGACTTTTGACCAAGACATGTTCCCAAACCTTGGGACATGATTCAAGACACCCTAAAACACCTATGGAATCCATCCATTTGGTTTGAATTAGGTCAAGAACTTGATTGCACAAAGGATCACATAGTTTGGAATTCATCTGACAAAAAAAGTCAACTGTGCCTAAAATCAAGTTTAACTTTTTGGAATTTTTCACAAATTTGGTTCCCCTAAGTCAAAAATAATGTTAATGTATGGTTTTTATCATCATTCATCAAGAAAAATCAAGAAAAGTGAGGTTTCTTGCAAAAGGGGCAACCATAGAAAACTTAAATTTTTCTAAGTTATGGAACAAAAGTGATTTGGTACCAACTTTGCAAGGTCATAACTCCTAAACCACAAAGCCATTTACTTCCATCCAAAGCTCAAATGGAAGTTCACATGACATACTTCAAATATGTCAACTACATCGCATTCCAAATCATCATGGATTCTGAGTTATGGTTGAATCAAAATCACTAAAACATGAAAATGATTCTTTTTCCAACACTTAGAGAAAATTCTGTCCAAGACAGATTTTAGGTAAAACACCAAAACTTGGGAGATGTTTACACCTAGTTACAAGGAGAATCAATCTCAAATGTAAACATCAAAGTTGTTATACATGTTTCCAACAATCCAAAGAGATCATTGGCATGCAACAACTTAACTTGAGCCAAGAGTTATGGCTGCCACAAGAGGCATTGTTGCAACTGTTTTCATGACAATTTGGATGTTTTCTTGCAAGCCACGGTTTTTGGGTCAAATGCAATGATCATTATGCCAAATACATTCAATATGATCATCACAACTCAGATCAAACCTGCAAAATTAGGCTGATATGCCAAGGGTTTCTCATTTTGAATTGATGAGTTTTGGCATATATGCCTTAAACTTAAAGGGTAATAATGTGAAATAGTGCATAGTCAAGATTCATACTCCTTGTAGTCAAGTTGCTCCAATAAACAACATTTAAGGACTGCAGAATATGGATTGAGTCAATACATAGCTGAGCTATTTGGGATTGCTATTGTACCTTGTGTAAGAAGCAATTATTCCAAGCCAAGACCATTGAGTTCAGTTCTTATCCTTCAAGTTCCAACTGTTCATGCTTGACAAATCTATTCACCTATAAATAGAGCTCTCTTCTAATGTTTACAAACACACCAAAGCAAATTACAACATAGCTTTCTCTCATTTCCTTCTTAAACACAAAACTCCATTTTCTTGAGAAAGCACTATCAGGTTTTAAGTTGGAGACCAATGCAACTCAAACCAATGGTTCACACACCTCATATACAATATACAGAAGTGATCTAAACCTCTAAATCACATCTGTAACATCCAGATCATCATCTCTATAGTTCACTTGATCAAGTTGCAGTTGGATTCGAGCTACTCAATTCAGAGGGATTCAAGTCATTCCAATCATTGTAACACAATCCTTGAGGCCTAAGGAAGCTATCCAGATCATTTTTTCACTTCTGTAACACCTCTACAATAGAATACGATTCCTTCTTGCAGAGGTGAGCCTTGAACTTTCAAACTCAGTAATGCATGCATCATAAACATGTTCTCAAGTTACCAATGTGTTTCTGGATGCTCATAGATCATTTTCCCTCAATCAATTGCTACTTATCATGCGTGTGTAAGATTTCATGTAGCTCTTGAATTTTTAGGGTTCATATGATTATAACATGTTATCTCTTGATTCACTTAATTAAAATAAAATTGAATAGAGCCATCATGTTCCTTGTTAAAAAATGGACAATTTTCATTTTTACATCTTCCAAAATGATTGAGAACAAGGAATATAGCACGCTTCATGCAAATCTGATGTTGGTCCAAGGAAGAAGATGGCCATGGCGTCATTTTCAGGTTTTGAGAACCAAACATAGTATATATTATACACTTGTCAAGATATGTTTGAATTGGCATTACGCCCTAGTGGAAACACTAGTATTTGTCTGTGTGTAGCGAGCGAGAGGTCTGGGGTTCGAATCCCCCTCGCCCCAGACCTTTTGGTTTTTTTTTTGAACCATTTTTAAAAGAGGATTTCATATATTATTTACCCTTTTCCATTCTTTATCAGGCAACACACCTGGCTCAGTTGGTAAAGTTTTAAACCCTCCATCCCAAGGGCGTGGGTTCAAACCTTGGGAGGGCCATCCTATATTTTTTACCACTTATTCTTTTCACTATTTTTCACAATTTCTTACTAACTTCAAAAACTAATTTCGCTTTCAATTTCAATCATTTTGAATGATTCTTTTTTTTTTAAATTCATTTTAGACAGGAGAAAAGGTCTATTGAGCCTCACAAAGAGTCGTTGGAAACGGTCAATTTAGGTTCAGGAGAAGAAAAGAAAGAAGTTAAGATTGGAGCACTGCTCAGTCCAAATTTCAGAGAATACTTGATAAAACTTCTCAAAGAGTTTCCATATGTGTTTTCTTGGTCCTACCAGGACATGCCAGGGTTGGATACCAGCATCGTGGAACATCACTTGCCACTGAAAATAGAATTCTGCCAGTAAAACAAAGACTGGGACGGACTCATCCTGATATGACCATCAAAATTAAAGAGGAAGTACAGAAACAGATCGACGCAGGTTTCCTTGCCACCTCAAAATATCCTCAATGGCTAGCTAACATAGTGCCAGTTCCGAAAAAGGACGGAAAAGTCAGAATGTGTGTAGACTACAGGGATCTGAACAGGGCAAAACCAAAGGATGACTTCCCCTTACCACACATTGACATGCTGGTAGACAGCACAACAAAATTCAAAGTCTTCTCCTTCATGGATGGATTCTCGGGCTATAATCAAATCAAAATGGCACTGGAAGATATAGAGAAAACTTCATTCATCACCCCATGGGGCATCTTTAGTTACAAGTTAATGTTGTTAAGTCTGAAGAACGCCGGAGCAACCTATCAAAGGGCCATGACAGCTCTGTTTCACGACATGATTCACAAAGAAATTAAGGTGCATATCAATTATATGATTGCCAAATATAAAATAGAAGAAGAGCATGTGACACACCTGTCAAATTTGTTCGAGCATTTGAGAAGATACAGACTCCGCTTGAATCCTAATAAATGCACGTTTGGTGTCCGCTCAGATAAACTTTTGGGATTCATCGTCAGCCAGAAAGGAATCGAGGTTGATCCTGACAAGGTCAAGGCCATTCAAGAAATACCTTCACCAAAAACTGAAAAACAGGTCAGAGGATTTCTGGAATGTCTGAATTACATCTCTAGATTCATATCCCTTATGATCGTGACATGCGCGCTAATTCTCAAACTACTCAGAAAGAATCAAAGCTGCATATGGATAGAAGATTGCCAAAAAGCTTTCGACAATATCAAAGAGTATCTGTTGAATCCGCCTATTCTATCTCCTCTAGTGGAGGGAAGACCATTGATCATCTACCTAACAGTCTTGGAAGACTCTATGGGTTGTGTACTTGGCCAACAAGACGAAACAAAAAGAAAAGAGTCTGCCATCTACTACTTAAGCAAGAAGTTCACGGACTGTGAAACTTGATACACCATGCTCGAGAAAACTTTCTATGCTCTGGCTTGGGCAGCCAAACGTCTTCGCCAGTACATGATTTGTCACACTACTTGGTTAATCTTCGAAATAGATCCGATCAAGTACGTCTTTGAAAAGCCTGCTCTCACGGGAAGAATTGCCCATTGACAGATGTTGTTATCAGAATACGACATTGACTACCAAGCTCAGAAAGCCGTCAAAGAAAGTATTTTAGTTGATCATTTGGCTCATCAACCGATTGACGATCAGGAATCAGTCGGATTTGACTTCCCAGACAAAGATGTCATGTACTTGAAAATGAAATATTGCGATGAACCGCTACCCAGTGAAGGGTCAGAACCAGGTTCCTAATGGGGACTAATTTTTGACGGAACTGTCAACACTTATGGAAACAAAATTGGGGCAATCATCGTAACACCTCAGGGTACCCATATTCCTTTCACCGCCCGACTGACGTTCAAATGCACAAACAACGAGGCCGAATACGAAGCTTGTATCATGGGTCTCGAAGAAGCAATTGACTTAAGGATAAAGAACTTGGATGTGTATGGAGACTCAGCCCTGGTTATCAATCAGATCAAAGGAGATTGGAACACATACCAATCAGGACTGATTCCTTACAAAGATTACGCGAGAAGGTTGTTACCATTCTTCAACAGAATCGAGTTTCATCATATCCCCCGTGAAGAAAATCACATGGTTGATGCACTAGCCACTCTTTCCTCCATGATTAGTGTAGGTCAATGGAACGACGTACCTAAGATTGACATAATGCACCTTGAAAGGCCCGCTTACATCCACGGTTGAAGCAGTCATAGATGACAAACCCTGGTATCACGATATCAAATGCTTCCTTCAAAGATAAGAGTACCCACCTAGGACATCCCGAAAAGACAGGAAGACTCTCGGATGACTGGCTGGCAACATCTTCCTGAGCGGTGATACATTCTATAAGAGAAACTTCGACATGGTTTTGCTCTGATGCGTAGACGGACAAGAAGCAAACCTGTTGATGAAAGAGATTCACGAAGGATCCTTTGGCACTCATGCCAATGGAAACACAATGGCAAGAAAAATTCTGAGAGTAGGGCATTATTGGTTGAAAATGGAATCCGATTACTACAAGTACATGAGGAGGTGTCACAAGTGTCAGATATACGCAGACAAAATCCATGTACCGCCAACGCATCTCAAAGTTCTTTCTTCTCCATGGACTTTTTCTGTATGGGGAATCGACATGATTAGCATGATTGAACCCAAAGCTTCAAACGGATATCAGTTCATCCTAGTAGCCATTGACTACTTCACTAAATGGGTCGAAGCAGCATCATACACCAATGTGACCAGACAAGTGGTGGTCCGATTTATCAAGAATAATCTCATCCGCCATTATGGTGTTCCAAGCCAGATCATTACTGATAATGGATCCAACTTGAACAACAAGATGATGAATGAGTTGTGTGTTGAGTTCAAGATCGAACAGCATAACTCATCTCCCTACCGACCTAAGATGAACGGAGCGGTAGAAGAGGCTAACAAGAACATCAAGAAGATCGTTCAAAAGATGGTTGTAACCTACAAAGACTGGCACGAGATGCTACCCTTTACTCTTCATGGTTATCGCACCTCTGTCCGCACTTCAACAGTGGCAACCCCTTTCTCTCTAGTATATGGCATGGAGGCAGTGCTCCCCATTGAAGTAGAGATCCCATCAATCTGGGTATTGATGGAAGCTAAGCTAACAGAGGCTGAATGGTGTCAGAGCCAGTACAATGAACTGAACCTGATCGAAGAAAAACGAATAATGACTCTATGTCATGGTCAGTTGTATCAGCAAAGAATGAAGAAAGCATTCGACAAAAATGTTCGACCCCGTGTCTTTAGAAAAGGAGACCTCGTGCTCAAGAAGATACAATCATTTATCATTGATTCCTGGGGCGAATGGACTCCGAACTATGACGGCCCCTATGTGGACAAGAAAGCCTTTTCAGGCGGCGCCTTGAGACTTGCAACCATGGATGGAGAGGAGTTTACCTACCTCACGAATGTTGACGTAGTCAAGAAATACTTCGCCTAAATAAAAAAAACGTCTCGACGGATTGTAAACCTGAAGAGGCGGTCCAGGAAAAAATTAGAGACATAAGCGAAAATCATCCCGATGGATTGGAAACCTCAAAGGACAATCCCGGCAAAAGTTAGGGATTCATGGCAAGTAACTACGTCCGACAAGGTTAAATCCCCAGCGGTAACACCATTCGTCGAAAGACTTCAGTCAAGGTCATCTTCGACAGAAGCTCAGGATGTCCAAAATTCAAAGTTGGTAGAAGGATAGCGGTCGTTATGTTTTAATGTAGCCCCTTTTCTCGTAAATTACCATTTTCTAAATTTTGTAAATGCTCTATGGTATCACGCGTTTGGCTGATTACTATTCTATTAATAAAATTTGAGCCCTAGTGCTTTTTTTTGCAATTCTCATTTATTTTGCTTTACAGAATGACATTTTTTAACATGATCGACGATTCTTGAAACAAAAAAAAAATGAATTTTACTTGTCAAATTTTTATTCTGCTTTTAAAATAGAGATCGCAATTCTTTTTTACTAACTGAACATCAAAAGGAACATTGATGGCTTCTCCGGAAGTGACCAAACCTCGAAGTGCATAATCAAAGTACTCCTTCTAAACTAGTACACCTGAAAGAAGGATCAACGGTTTCAAATGTAATACCCCGTCTGATATCCCCAGCAGAGTTCTTACCTCTAAAGACCAATTGATGGTTCTTTCACCCCCACAGGGTCTACCTCTCCTAAGCAAGGCAGGATTGCTATCTTGAACCAATGGTACTTTTCATCCCCCACAGTGGCCGAGTATCTATGTCGCGTCTGTTTTGTCAGCATAAACATACATACATCATGCATGATTGATTCATATTCATGTTCATATTGCATTACTATCACTTTGTTCATATTCGTCCCCAAGTGATAACGTCCTCCCGCCAATAAGGTTGTCAGTTCTTTCCTCGTCCGAAAATGTATCGTCTGAGCAATTTCTCCCCAGTTTATTTCTAGATTAGAGACTGTCCTCGACCACTTTGATCACTTGAACCTCTAAAAGGCAAGAAGACATTCAACAGATACCTCTGGAACATCACTCTTCACCAATTGAAGATGATATTTCTTCGCTTTCTCGGATTAAAGAGAATTCCCAGAGAAAGCCTCTCAACAGAAGACTCTTGGCAATATGGTTGTTTCTCCCTGAAAAAATTGTCTTCAAGAAAGTCATCGGCACCTCAAAGTTGGATTATATCACATGACATTTCTCCGAAAAGAATCTGGAAGAAAAGTAGGATGTAATATCCCCAAAGCACGGTCTGTCGAGAGACTCGTTTCCCCCAGTAGCTTCGGCAAATGACATCTCTAACAGAGAAGTTTGCACACCTCTACAGTTCAGACAAATGGGTTTCCCCAGCAAGTCTAACATCAAATCTTTTTTCCATCAAATGGCGCCTCCCCAGTATAGATCGGTGAGAAGTTTGATAAAAACCGCTACACATAGCGTTCCTTATCAAGGAAGTAACTCAACAAGAAGAAACTAAGACCAGTTCCGTGGCTGAAAACCAGGATCGAGGGGAAGTTTTTTTCAAAAAGAAACTAAGACCAGTTCCGTGGCGAAAGACCAAGATCGAGGGGAGGTTTATTTCAGAAATTGAGACTAGTTCTGTGGCTGAAAACCAGGATAGAGGGGAAGTTTAACCCTTTTCTAAATAACATTGGTTAGCAAAAAAAGATGGATGAGCAAACCGTTATTCATAACCATATTCAAAATTTCAGGTATTCCGATATTTAATCCTCTTGCACCCTGAATGTCTGAATATCTTCGCCATTCACACCTTCGGGTCCAAGAAGATTAAATAGGGGCATCTGTCATAGCCCAAATTTTAACCACAAGATTTCCCATCATTGTACAAATCATTACCACAATATAGATGTACCATCATACCTCATCAATCTCCTCAAAGATTGTTGAGGCTTCACTACAATCAAGAATTAGGGTTTTGAGCCCTCTCAGAGCACTTAGCCAAGGAATCAATCAATAAATGACATGATCTTCAACTTTTCTAGCCTCTCAAACACCCATAAAGGATCAAGAGGACTCCCACGTCAAGAATCAAGCACAAGGTTGCAACATTCCAAGTGGATCAAGCCTCAAGATCCCCAGTGTCACCAAACTAGGGTTTTGGTCGACCAAGGCATCCAGATGAAAATTTTCCTCTAGGCATGAGCCAATACTTCAAAACATGATCCAAAATGCTCCAAGGGACCTCTTGGATCCACTCATCAAGT
The DNA here is from genome assembly GCA_022829125.1 of Lathyrus tuberosus. Taxonomy (NCBI): domain Eukaryota; kingdom Viridiplantae; phylum Streptophyta; class Magnoliopsida; order Fabales; family Fabaceae; genus Lathyrus; species Lathyrus tuberosus. Next base: position 1,648,264 of record JALAZF010000622.1, on the reverse strand, counting down.
CAAATTAGCATCAGGGGAGGTATTCATAAAAAATCAGGAATTAGGGTTTCTTGACCTAATTCACCCCTAAGTTGACTTTTGAGATAAGACATAGGCCAAGACCTCAAGACACGATTTAAGGGCCTTAAATACACCACATTGATCCATTTACAACAATGGATTGATCCAAGAAGCTTGATTCATAAGTTTCAATTTCATCTGGACCACATTTAGGGTTTTGAAGAAAAAGTCAACTGTATCTTTGACTTTTGACCAAGACATGTTCCCAAACCTTGGGACATGATTCAAGACACCCTAAAACACATATGGAATCCATCCATTAGGTTTGAATTAGGTCAAGAACTTGATTGCACAAAGGATCACACAATTTGGAATTCATCTAACAAAAAAAGTCAATTGTGCCTAAAATCAAATTTGACTTTTTGGAATTTTTCACAAATGTGGTTCCCCTAAGTAAAAAACAATGTTAATGTATGGTTTTGATCATCATTCATCAAGAAAAATCAAGAAAAGTGAGGTTTCTTGCAAAAGGGGCAACCATAGAAAACTTAAATTTTTCTAAGTTATGGAACAAAAGTGATTTGGTATCAACTTTGCAAGGTCATAACTCCTAAACCACAAGGCCATTTACTTTCATCCAAAGCTCAAATGGAAGTTCACATGACATACTTCAAATATGTCAACTACATCTCATTCCAAATCATCATGAATTCTGAGTTATGGTTGAATTAAAATCACTAAAACATGAAAATGCTTCTTTTTCCAACACTTAGAGAAAATTCTGTCCAAGACAGATTTTAGGTAAAACACCAAAACTTGAGAGATGTTTACACCTAGTTACAAGAAGAATCAATCTCAAATGTAAACATCAATGTTATTATACATAATTCCAACAATCCAAAGAGATCATTGGCATGAAACAACTTAACTTGAGCCAAGAGTTATGGCTGCCACAAGAGGCATTATTGTAACTGTTTTCATGACAGTTTGGATGTTTTCTTGCAAGCCACGATTTTATAGTCAAATGCAATGATCACTATGCCAAATACATTTAATATGATCATCACAACTCAGATCAAACCTGCAAAATTAGGCTGAGATGCCAAGGCTTTCTCATTTTGAATTGATGAGTTTTGGCATATATGCCTTAAATTCAAAGGGTAATAATGTGAAATAGTGCATAGTCAAGATTCACACTCCTTGTAGTCAAGTTGCTCCGATAAACAACATTTAAAAGGTCTGTAGAATGTGGATTGAGTCAATACATAGATGAGCTATTTTGGACTGTTATTGTACCTTGTGTAAGAAGCAATTATGCCAAGCCAAGACCATTGAATTCAGTTCTTATCCTTCAAGTTCCAACTATTCATGCTTGACAAATCTATTCACCTTTAAATAGAGCTCTCTTCTAATGTTTACAAACACACCAAAGCAACTTACAATATAGGTTTCTCTTATTTCTTTTTTAAACACAAAACTCCATTTTCTTGAGAAAGCACTATCGGGTTTTGAGTTAGAGATCAATGCAACTCAAACCAATGGTTCACACACCTCATATACAACATATAGAAGTGATCTAAACCTCAAAATCACATATGTAACATCCAGATCATCATCTCCATAGTTCACTTGATCAAGTTGCAGTTGGATTCGAGCTACTCAATTCAAAGGGATTCAAGTCATTCCAATCATTGCAACACAATCCTTGAGGCCTAAGGAAGCTATCCAGATCATTGTTTCACTTCTGTAACACCTCTATAATAGAATTCGATTCCTTCTTGCAGAGGTAAGCCTTGAAATTTCAAACTCAGTAATGCATGCATCATAAAAATGTTCTCAAGTTACCAATGTGTTTCTGGATGCTCATAGATCATTTTCCCTCAATCAATTGCTACTTATCATGCTTGTATAAGATTTCATGTAGCTCTTGCATTTTTTAGGGTTCATCTGATTATAATATGTTATCTCTTGATTCACTTAATTTAAATAAAATTGGATAGAGCCATCATGTTCCTTGTTAAAAAATGAACAGTTTTTATTTTTACATCTTCCAAAATGATTGAGAAATAAGGAAGATAGCATGCTTCATGCAAATCTGATGTTGGTCCAAGGAAGAAGATGGCCATGGCGCCATTTTTAGGTTTTTAGAACCAAACATAGTATATATTATACACTTGCCAATATATGTTTGAATTGGCATTGCGTCCTAGTGGAAACACTAGTATTTGTGTGTGTAGTGAGCGAGAGGTCTGGGGTTCGAATCCCCCTCGCCCCAGACCTTTTGGTTTTTTTTGAACCGTTTCAAACGAGAATTTCACATATTATTTACCCTTTCTATTCTCTATCAGCCAACTCACCTGGCTCAGTTGGTAAAGTTTTAAACCCTCCACCCCAAGGGCGTGGGTTCAAACCTTGGGAGGGTCATCCTATTTTTTTACCACTTATTCTTTTCACTATTTTTCACAATTTCTTAATAACTTCAAAAATTAATCTCTCTTTCAATTTCAATCATTTTTGAATGATTCTTTTTTTTTTCAAAATTTACAAATATGTTAAAGTATTTTATTCCATAAAAAAAACACAAAAATGATATTATTTATTTAATATATTTTGATTTTTTTGAATAGAATTCCTTTTAATTGTTTATAAACATTTTAAAAAAAATTTCTCTTGATCTTTCAAATTCAATTGATTTTTCAAAACACTTTTGGGCCTCTAATAGAGTGTAAGACCCAACCCCCCTTTGTACAAAAATAATTTGGGCCTCAGTCATTTGTTTAAGTCCCGATACGTTTTAAAAGTCTCGGCACGATCGGCATTTTCAAAAAAAAGTTATCTGGGTCTCTCCTTGATTTGTAAGCCCCATCTTTTGTATAAAATAAACTCTTGGGCCTCTAAATAGAGTGTAAGATCCATCCCTTTGTCACATAAATAAATTTTTGGGCTTCAGTCACTGAATAAGTCCCACTGTGTTTTCAGAAACCGCGGCGCTATCGTCTCCTTTTAAACAAAAACAATCTGGGCCTCCCTTTTGTTGTAAGTCCCATCTTTCTTCTTTTTAAAAAACATTCTTGGGCCTCTTGATAGAGTGTAAGTCTCATCCCTTTGTAAATAAGCCATTTTTGGGCCTCAGTCATTGTATAAGTCCCGGTACAATTTTTAAAATAACAATGCGATCATTGTTTTCATTTGGGCCTCTCCTTGAGTTTAAGCTCCAAACTTCCTTTTAAAACAACTTTCTTTTTTGATTTAGATTCAAATTCAAAGTGTTATCAAAATTTTCTTTAATTTCTTGAATAACTAATCGTACAGTTGTGGTTACAATGTTGGAGCTCGCACACCTGTAAGTTCTACTATTTTTTATACATACTGGTTTATATATTTTATCTGTATATGTATGTCTGTATATACTTGCTTAGATTTTTCCCTAGCAATTAGGTCTAGTTTTAGATCAAACCAGTGGTTACTCTTTCAACACAGTCAAAACTAGTTCCCCATAGGAAATTCCAGATACAGTCTTGCCTCCTCTTGGGCTTATACAATATGGAACATAGAGAGGCATTATTCCCGGTGAAACTTTTCTCAAGACTGTCACAACTTATAAATATCTATACAAGAAATTCACTTCCCCAAAGAGGATTATTCCCGGTGAAACCTCTTTTGAATTTATTTAAACCTTAGAACTGTTCACTAAAGAAAGGATTACTCCCGGTGCAACCTTTTCTTGAACTTTTCTCGGGCTTGGACCCACAGGCTTCCTAAAAGTATCCCCAGCCTCCTCTTGGGCTTTATACAAGGACCCTCAGGCTTCTTAGAAGTTCTCAGCCTCCTCTTGGGCTTAGTACAAGGACCTGAAGACCTCCTATAGGTATATGACAGAACCTAGTCATCTTTTGCTAGTTCAATCCTCTAGAGAGTCAAAACATCATACCAGTTTAGGGTTGATTCGCATCCCTTAAAACATGTGCCTCCTCTTGGGCTTCATACAAAGACCATTCTCTAGTTAAGAGAAAACCTTTTCACGCCAGTAGACTTGGAAAGTCTCATCTCCTTTTGGATCTCAAAGAAACCCTCAAGTTTCCTTAAAGCACAGGAAAAAACCTGATGACTTCACCAATCACCATCAGAGTTAGAACCTCCATAGGTTTTAAAACTCAATATTTAAACTTTCATTCTAAATTCCCCAGCTAGGGTCAACTTACCATCAATACAACACTAATAGAATCAGAACCTCATGGTCTCTGATATTTCAACTCTTCTGTAATCCTCAGCAAGAGTTTATTCCCCAATTTGGACCTGTCTCTGGATCTCAATAATCCTCAGCAGAAGCTAGCCTCCTCTTAGGCTTCATATAAGAATTTCCCCAACCAGCCTCCTCTTAGGCTTTGTATAATGATTTTTCCTCAGCTGAGTTAGCCTCAATCTTGGGCTTTACAGATTATATTCTCCAGCTGAGTCAATCTCTTTTTAGCCTCAATCTTGGGCTTTGTACAAGACAGATAAAACTTCTCCCTAGTGGAGTCAATTTTTTTAGCCTCAATCTTGGGCTTTGTACAAGACACATAAAACCTCTCCCTAGTGGAGTCAATTTTTTTGCCTCAATCTTGGGCTTTGTACAAGACAGACAAAAACTTTCCCCTGAAGAGTCAATTCCTTCCAGGCTCCTTTTAGGTTTTGTATAATGATCTCCCTAAGCAGAGTCAGCCTTTTAGCTTTAACCTTGGGCTTTGATCAAGGCACACAAAAACCAACATCCCCTCAGAGAAGATCAAAATTTCTCTCTGTAGGAAGACATTTCTCTGTACATCACACATCAAAACAGAGATAAAAAAAACCCTAATCCCAGATAATTGTTGTAAGTTGCACACTTGTTGATTCAAAAATCCAAGTTGTGGTCCCTCTTTTATCCTGGTAAACATCCTCTTTCATCTAACTGCTGTAAGTGGCAATCCTCTGAATTATTTACATCCAAGCTCATGTCCCTCTCTTAGCATGAAAGATTCCTAAGAAAAAATGGCATTGCTCAATACTGAGTTAAAGTTTCATCCTTCAGGACATCTCCCTTGTAAAGGAAACTATGGCATTGCTGGATTCTCATATCCCAGTTAAAGTAATTCCCCTTTATTACCAAATACTCCAACAACTGTGATGAACAAGTGAGATATCTCCCTTTAGAGATGACAAATTCTCTCTCAAAAACCTTTAGCTTACCAAACGTCTTTTTCCTCCCATAGAATAGGAGGAACTACGATTGCTCTGATTTCCCTGTTATCATTACGGCAATACGTAGGTATAAGATTGCGAAATCTTAACAAGCACACAAATCAAAAATCTTAGGTCCAGTACCTTACCAAAAACATCAAAAAACCCAAAAAATAACAAAAACACTCTCTCAACATTCCCAAAGGGGAAACTTTCCCAATTTATAACAGTAAACACCAGTAAGTAGATAATAGAAGAACATGCCAAAGAATCTATGGATAACCATATATGCGCTGGGTAATTAACAACTCCCCTTTGTATAACCTGACCCCGGACCCCCCAATCTCTTAGCATTTGTTAAAGAAAACATTTGTGTGCAAGGTTAGTTTTAGATAGCTTCCAGCTTCATAAGATAAATAAGAAATCAGAAAGTAGCACCCAATTCCAACCATTGCGGTAAGGTGGTCGCGTCACCGACAAAAATCGCACGCTATACTAAGGAAGCTCAAGATCAAGCTGAGAGAAAGGCTAAATTGAAGAATCAAGAAGAAGCTCTGAAAGCTGCTGAAAACTCTACCTCTGATCCAGTGTTAAAGACTCTGGAAAACATTCAGAAGGAGCAAGAGTTGTTCAGAACGAGAATGGACAAGCAAGATGAATTCACTTCCATCATTCAAAATGCACTTGCTCATATCCTTCAGAGGATCCCTCCGCCTTCTCAACCTTAGACGCCTTTCTAGGCTACCCCTTAGTTTTCTTTGTCTGTTTGTTTATCTTATTTTATGTACTTTGGATTACCTTTTTTATTATGACAAAAAAAGGGGGAGTATATTAATGGAAAATTATTTTAATAAATATATCTTGTCTCTTAATCATAGCTCTGACATTCTAGCATTTTAATTGCACAATTTTCTTCATAGAATGCTTTTCAGGAACAATATTAATACGTTGGCAATCAGGTTCTGATTTAACCAATCAGGCTCTGTTATCAGACTCCATTACCACTATAATCAAGCTCTGTTATTCTGGATCTGACTAGATCCTTATAATCAGGCTTTAGTATCCCAAATCTGATAAGATTTTTTTTAAGTCTTAGATTCAGGGGGAGCTAGAAAAAGGGAAGTTAATTCTAAACTTATCTTTTTCATTGATTATCTTCGTACAAAATTGTTTCATCAAAATACATTGTTTTGTCATTATAAAAAAGGGGGAGATTGTTAGAACAAGATTTGGTTCTGCCAGATATCTCTAAGTTTTGATAATAACAAAGTAGTATTTGTGTTAGAACAATTTTGGTACTCTAGTGTTTGTTTTCTGTAGAATTAACAAATAGGATCTGACTATGATAAAGAAATCTCTGACTCTGATAGAGACCATGTGCAACGTCGCACTGATTTGACTAAAAGTCATTTCTGCGCCAAAGAAGCAAGTCTTCTTCTGATCTACTCACATTTAGAAAGATTCTAAGAAGATAATATGTTGCTGCTGCGATGCTCTCTTGGATTCTACCTCTGAGCGTGACTCTGATGATTTATTTCTGAAGGCTTTCTAGCTTCTGAAGTCATTATCTTCTGAAAACTCTGAAGACAAGGTTCTGCTGAACAACATTCTGACTCTGAAGACTTAAGTTTCTAAAGACCAAGGGTTCTGAAGACTGAGTGCTAAAGACTATGAAGACAAGGATCTGGTGAACAAGTTCTGAAGACTCTAATGACTCAAGACTCTGAAGTCCCAGTGATTAACTCTTTTACTCATGCTTCAATCATCTATATTCAGAAGCCTCTGATGAACAGAAGAAGATGAAACGTTTACGAGGGAAAATAGTACATAGTACGTATCAAACACGTTCTTTTCCACTACCATTCCACTACCTTGATTTGGTGGTACAAAATACAACTTTTGTGTACGATTTTCATCCCTGCATAACGACATTATTTCAAGTTGCCAGCAATCTTAATGATATTCCTGATCTTCCCTCCAACAGATCTCTTTCTGGCTATATAAGGACTTGATCACTTAAAGAAAATAAGAGAGATACATGCGCGAACAGTAAAGCACCACAATACAATGTAAGAAACATTGTTCATACTGTATAGATTTTCTTTAAGTTACTTGAGCTATTCATAGTGTTTATATCTGCTTGTGTAGAAGCAATTCATTGTAAAATATAATTTTGTTCAAACAGTTGTTTGTATTCCTTAAGGGACCAGTTAGGTCAGAATCCTTAAGAAGAGACAGTTAATCTTTGCTTGTTAGTCACCAGCAGTTGCTAGTGCAGTGTAATCAGTTGATTATAGTGGATTAATTCCTTGTGTATGAGGCGAGATCACCTTGGCGGGTGGACTGGATTAGCTTGATAGGTTTTAAGTGAACCAAGATATATCGTGTGTCTTTCTCTCTTGTTAGTTTATTTGTGATCTTTGTTTGAGTTTCACAAAAATCTTTCATTTTTGAAAACCCAAAACAGTACCTTATAGTTTTAGGCTCTTTGGGGATTTCTAGAGCAGTATCTCGAGCATTAAATGTGTTGGGGGAAACAGTTTAAGCCAAAATTCCTTTCAGAGGAAATGTGCTAGCAAAGTTCTGCAGGGGAAAAGCTCACAAGAAACTTTTTAGGATAACATCTGCTTGGGGAGAAACAAGAGCAAATGATGTTGGGGATTATCAATTTCATCCATAAAGTTAAAGAATGACTTGCTGGGGAATAAAATTCCATGAGTACGTGCGGGATATTAACTCTTTTAAGAGGAATACTGCCGACATTGAAGGAGGACTGGCCAAGATGCTTGCGGATTGATCCTAAATCTTGTTATGCTATTTTTAATATGATGTTCCACTTTGGGTGGAAATGCCATGCATTGCATGATGCACAAATATGCATACGAAGATGCAACTGTTGGGAATATGTATCAATGCACAAGACTAGTCGATAAAGCTTCTTAAAAAAGCAGCTATGCATAAATTTGCTAATGATTAATATGATCAAGTATAATACTATTCCTGCATTTCATGCATGTGACAAAGCAAATGATCGGGTGCGTTGGGGATAGGTCTCCCCTTTTGAGGGTGAGAGCCTTTCAGGCATCACTAGGGATTGGATTTGATAACTGCCAAATGAAATTGGACTTTGGTTATTTGGTGTTTGCCAATAAATTAGACTTTTGCTTTTGTTCTGGTTGCTAATGGAAACTGGACTTTCAGGTTTTATGAGGATGCCAACAAGGTGTTCTTTTGTAGTTGCCAATAAAAATTGGACTTTGGATGTATGCCAAATGAAATTGGACTTTTGGTTGGTGAGAGGATTAAACTTCCCGACACTTGGATTTTGATGATGTGATGATCAACAAAAAAATATGGATACTCTTGGGGCCCTAAGTTTGATCCTTTGTTGATAAGCTTTGTATTCATTCTTGAGAGGACCTCAATCATGTTGGCTTTGTATGAGGGTAGCGACGTGATCAATGCATGTTGGCTGTGCTTTTGCTCTGTCCTAGGGATGCTTCCAGGAGGAGATAGGATGCTGCATCAGCGTGATCTTTTGACACTTGTTATGAACTCAACGGTTATCACCGTCCTGCACAGTCTGCTTGATAAACTTGACAGCATGAAGGGAAACTTCCCATTTGCAACTTGTCTTGCCCCAATCTGTAGGGTCTTTGAAGGAATTCACCTTGAAAATTATCATACCATGACATGATTGGAGACGATTTGCCCCAGTGTTTGAACCTTACAGTGGTTTTCCCTTAATCAAGCCATTGAAGGATTTTCCCCAGATGAACTAGACATGCTGATTACAAGGGTTTGCCCCAGATGGGCTGAGAACTGAGGTGATCCTTCCTTCTTAATCAGTTGATACTTGGAGATTTGTTTCAATCTGACCAGTTCATTGGTCATCATAGTCATTGGATATCATGCCCATATTCCATAGGGTTATGAAGTGAACTCGATTCGGGTCATCATTGTTGAATGACCAAGTTCTTCTAACTGTTGCTTGAAATTTCCTTGATGCCCAGTACTGACTTGTATTAAAAATTATTTATTCAAAAATGGTAATTTTAATGCAATGCTCATGCAAGTTTTGAAAAATCAATCATTATTAGAATGATGTGATAGTGTGTGACAGATAGACCATTAGTCCAAATGCAGTGCTAATTTAGCTAATGAAAGATATAGCAAGAACATGACACCAATACAAGCGATTAACAAATCCGTAGGAGTCAGTTTACTCAACCTTGCTGTAGTATGCTTTCAGAATAAACCTCGCCTCAATTAGGTCTTTTGAGGGTTGTAACATGGTCTGGTTCACGGCTATAGAAACAAAGGATATAAGGCTCAAAGTTTAATTTTTACCCACCCCTTCTTCGTGATGATCTCCAGTCCTACATTCAGTTAAATTGGTGTGACAGTGCAGATGAGGATTCAATATTTTCTTGAAATGGCAGTCACCTTATTTTTCTTTGTCATGATGTCAGTTACCTTTTTTATTTTTGATATGGTGGTCATTGAATCTTATCTTGATTTGCTTGGGGATTTGAGGACCTCTTTTGCTTTTTTTATCCCTAATTTTGCTTGAATTGATTTTGTTTTGCCAGTCCACCGGGATCGCCCTAATTTTTGCCTAGGTCGCCTTTTTTGGTGTTCGACTTGGCGGGCTTTTTTGATTATTTTTTTTGAAAGACTTGTGACTGCCAAGTCATTGGTCTTTGAAGAACAATCACCATATCTTTTGAATTTTTTACAGTTCATTCGACACTTCTAGACGCGTGCGAAGAATATCGTGTGGTTGATCCTCCTACGGGATGTTTCATCTTGTAATGTGTAGTCAAGTTTTCTTAACACTACCCATGCCCCAGGTTAAGCATAATGGTTTAGAAATATGAAGGAAGACTCCTAATTCTAGGCTCGAAGTGGTTAACTAGGGACTAACTCCTTATTTCTCTAGTGTTTGGGGATTTGAAACAATGCTTGTACATCATTAACAAGATTTTATCCGAAAGCATACCATTAGCAATTATGGGTATCTATTTTCGTCATCCTCCATCCAATCTTTGCTAAACAACAGTTTGGTAAAGAAAATGGAAGAGATGTATGTAGATGAATTTTTTTTATATAAGTAAAGAAAAATGAGAGAATGCGGCATGATTAATTCAGAAAATGCATGATCACGTTATTAATATTACCATTCAAAACAATATTTAAAAACAAGTAGCATTTAACATAAAGAAATTACAAATACAAATGATAAATGTCCAAGGATTGTCAACTCTGAAGACGTCTTTCTATCTGAACCACTAGCTTAAGAAGGTGCCTCTGGAAGTCTTTGAAATCATTCAAGCGAGAAGCTGACATGCACAACCAAATTCCCTTCTTGAAAGGAGATGTACTTCTTGTCAATCAACTGTTGCACCTTAGCTTGAAAAGCTTTGCAGACTTCTGTTGAATGCCCTATTGATCCAGCATGATATCCACATTGCACATCAGGATCGTACCCAGGTGGGTATGGTTCTGGAAACGACTTGAGAGACTTAGGCTCCACTAGTAAGTTTCCAATCAGATATGGCAGAAGCTAACTGTATGACATATGAATTGGATCGATAGAAGCATTCCTTCTTTCCAAGTTATTACGAGACCTATGCTGATTTTGACGTTGATTCTGATGTCCCTGGCCATGGGCTCGTTGATTTGCCTGAGGAGTAGTCCAAGGTTTTTGGCATGGTGCTTTAGGCACTGTTGGTTACCCCTTTGGGACCCAAAGGTTTATGTCTTCATCAATATTAATATCAGTGGAATGCTCTCCAAAGTCTTCTTTTGGGGCCTCCTCACAAAATGCATCCCTTTTGGACCTCTCTAACAACTATTCTCTTATGGAGGGGGTGGCATCCCAGGCCTTGGTTTCAACATTATTGTCAGAGAATAAAGACATCTCATCTGCCATATGCGCGACCTTTTTCTTGTGGTACAAGATTCTGAGTGGTCCACGAACATATCTTTGGATTAGACCATTCGTGCTTGGGCTTTACTTCTTGATCAGCTTCTGTAATTTGCTTTGAAAGCTTTCACATTCCTTGACTGTATGCCCTATGGGTCCAGTGTGATACTCACACTCTACCCCTGGGTTGTCTTCCTCAAAGACCACACATTCGTTCTTGACCAAGTTTCGAACTATAACTCTAAATTCCTTGCAGCCTTCAATGGAATGCCCTATTTACCCATTATGATACTCAAATTGAGCATTGGGATCAAATCTAGGTGGGTACGGAAGTGGGACCAGTTCGAGAGATTTGGTCACTATCAGCGAATCCTGAATCAAGTATTGTGAAAGCTGACCACATGGTATAGGAATAATGATGAGAGTAGGGTGTTCCCTTTCCAATTTTCCTTGTGGGTATCTATGGTTTTTCTTCCAATAACTCCGGGTAAGAAGAGTCAATATTCCTTGTTGATAAGGAATCTCGATAGGCGCTGGTATTGGGACCACCACCTAAGGACGTACAACAGAGGATTGCCTCTTGCCACACTTTGAGCTCTTTCCCTTGTTTGAAGGTTCCACTCTAATTTTTCCAGCAAAATCCACCGGGATGTTCAAGACTAAACTATCTGCTTCTAGGATAATGTCATAAGGAATTTCCATAGGCACTGGGGGTCTTTTGGTTTGGGCGTTGCATGGCCTGTTGATCAGTATGTCTACCTTTGAACTATTTCTTCTAAACATCAACACCTTGTTGTCAATCAGCTCTTTTACCTTATATTTAAGGGATTTGCATTCTTTAGTAGTATGCCCTGATAATCCTCATGGAATTCACACCTTGAGTTTGGGTTGCATCCGGGCAGATCTGGATATGCCATCGACTTGAGCTTCTGGGGGAATACTAATGAACTTTGAATTAACTTCGGCAGTAGTTCACTGTACGACACTAGTAGTAGTTTAAACTGGATAGGCTTCCTTTCTCAGGTAACTCGAGGTCTAGCCTGGACGTGATTCTGATTAGGTACTAGGCTTCTAAGTCTTGGTTGAGGAATAGACACTGTCCTCAGATTTTAGAGCCTTGGCTTAGCAAGTTGGGGATAGTGTATGGAAGAACCCTCATATAGTGGGTTGATCAATGCAGCCTGCGAGGCGGAAGGAAAAACAGGAATGACATTCTTAACTGCAACCTTCTGCTAAAGTCCTTCCTCTTTTTCCACAACTATTACAGTCATCAGGATCTGGTCCACTTTTCCTTTCATATGATCCATGTCCTGCTTCATTTGATCTTGATCTTGTGTTAAACGCTTCATCGGCTCTTAGTAGTTATCACAAGTGTCGATACGTCAAATGGCCTATTTATGGATGAAAGGCTTGTAGTGAGTTGTTTTGTTGTGGGCAATGATATGCATGCATGCTAATGAAATTGATTTTTGTTTTTTTAGGGAATCGTTGAAAACAAAAAGTATGGATGTTATGGCTATGAATATGTTATTCTTATGCAAGGTTCTAGGACCACATGTATAATCTAATTCTGAAGTAGGAGCTAGACACAAGATATCTCTGATTATCAAAACCCCATAGATAGGCTCTAAAACGGGTGGGTGCCTAGAGTCATGGATCCCTATCGAATATATTATTGCCATAACGGAGGCCCATCAGACAATAATATCTTTGAAACGATCTCTTCTAGGTGAGGCATTCATATCGTCTCACAAGGAAGGCTCCTCCTGGGCCTCTACTACACAACCATCAACAACGGGTTCTAAAAAGGTATCTCAGAGTCATAGACCGAGGTTGAAAATATCATTGTCAAAATAACGATACATTTAAGGGATCTCATCTAATTTGGGCTTTCGTATTTACCCAACGAGTCCAAAGGCCTCATGAGTCAACACTACACAACCACCATGGATAGAACGAGTTAAAGGTCCTTAGAGTCAATGATTCAGGCCTGGAAACATTATCATCGTGGTGAAGGCTCATCAAAACAATAACATTTCCAAGGGAATCTGCTCTAAGCGGGGTTTTTCGTATCGTCCTCACGAGGAAGACTCCTTGCAAGTTTCTACTACACAACCATCATCCTAATCCTATGTTTTTCTCAGACTCAGGTAGGGAGCCTATCTCACAAAGCACCAATAATCATAGAACCCCGGCAGTGTCACGAGAAATAATAATAAGAGAGATAAAAATAAGCAAGCAAGTAGATAGCAAATAACCAAACAAGCAAAAAAACAATAAGAAAAATAAAAAAGAAGGAAACAAACGAGCGGATCTAAATCTCACAAATCGAGTCAAGTTAGGCTTGATTCTTTCTAGCATAGGGCAATGCATAGTCCCTAGTTGTTCGTACCTCAAAAAATACGATCCTCGCAATGGACGCGGAAAAACATTCAAACAGAGTAGCCACTGAACTTTATTCATTCCAAAGAAGGAATAGGAAAATATCGATAAAACCTTTAGAGATAAGCAAATGGTCATCGCAACCAAATTCTAAGTTCGAGAGTCGATTACGTAAAGGGAAGGTATTATTACCCCTCACGTCCGTTGTACTCAATGAGAACCTCTTAATTCGATTAGTGAGAAAAGTTACCTAAGTTTGTTTGTTTTCTTCTAAGGGAATAATGAGTAAGGATGTAAATTCTAAGGGGAAAATGAGTGTTTTTTTTATTAGGGTGCTCGCCAAGGATTGGGGCCCTTGTGCCTACGTATCTTTAATTTGAAAAAAAAATGAAGAATCAGAGCGTCTGTAGTTCGTGGGACTACGGGGAAAGGTTTGAGGTAAAAATAAAAAAGGTAGCTCGCTAGGATCTCGTAATCCTATGCCTACGTACCCTCATTGTGCAATGAAGAAGTCAGAGTAATCGTAGTTCGGAGGACTACAGTTGGTTGATATGTTTTAGAGGTGACAATTGTTTAGACAACGAGAAAGAAAACTCCCACCTAAATAATTGAAGAAAGGAATCGAAGCCTCCAAACCCCTCATTTTTACCTTTTAAGAAATAATTTTTAAATAAGAATTTAATGATTTAATGAACGACGAGTGCTTAGAACAATCGATGAAGGCTCCTCGTATCCCAAGCACTCGAGAAGAGATATAGAAGACTCTACACCCCTTATTCGTTTAAGTAATTATAAAAAACAATTTGAATCTTTTCGGATTAGAAGTGTTTTAGAGATGACAATTGTTTAGACAGCGAGAAAGGCAACTCCCATCTAAACAATTAAGGAGAAGAATCGAAGACTCCAAACCCCTCCTTTTTCACTTTTAAAGAAATAGTGTTTAAGTAAGATTAGGTGTTTTAATTTGATTTAAAGAAAATACTCGATGTTGATCGAGGTTTTAAATTTGCGTACATAATGGTGTAAGGACTTGAACTAATGGAAAGGAGGTCCTAATGGGTATTGGGTAAGGTTGATGGCGATGCATAAAGCAATCGACTTACAAAAGGTAATGAGACTTGATATGTGGATCAAGTATGATTGAGAATATGTTAATGGTTAATGGGGAATCCTATTGAATTTGCTTTTTTTATTATATAAAAAATGCTTGACTTTGGATCAAGTTTATTTGTTCTTATGGAAAAGGGTTGATTTATTCTTGGGGTAAGGGATACACTTGCTCAAATGGGAGTTAAACCAAACCATATCAAAAATAAGTCACACATATGCAGGCAAACAAGAGTGTAAAATGTGCAACAAGTATCGTTGTATAAAGCCCAAGAGGAGGCTATATGAGGTCGATGGCGATCGTGAAAACGATCTACTTGTAAGGTATTTGCAAATGGCTTGATTTTAAATCAAGATATTAGTTTGAGAAAAAATGAGTTTGAGCATGCATATGTGGATGACAATTATAAGCATAATGAATTGGATGATAATTCATGTGTGACTTGTACTTGCTCATGGCTGACATTGTGTACCTTGTATGCCTTTGAATTGTATTTGTCTTCAACATCTATATCTGTCAAAGAACTTTCCCATTGCTGCTATTATGTATTCTCTAATTTGTGATTTTACTTTGGGATTGAACAAATTCTTACTTGCTTGCTTTGTGCACTTATGGAAGTTGGAATTACTCATATTTCTGCTTGTTGTACTAACTACTTATCCCTTTTGCTTTCCATGTGTTTTGACCCTGGTATGAGGAAATGATGATGCACTTGAAGTTTGGATGAGAGGGTTGGCGTGAAAAAGCTTAGGCAAGGCTTTTGGCTCAAAATTAAGGACTTGGTGGTAAGGAAAATTGGCATGGAGGGAAGTTTGGCATGAAGGAGAAGAGGAAAGTCTTGGCTGCTCTTATACTTGAAGAATGAGGCATGAAAACTTGTTATCTTAGGCATTGTGTTTTAGGCTTAGGTTTTGTAACACCTTATATAATTGGGCTTTGTTTCATGTCACTAGCAAGAACTTGTAGGATTTGTAACTTTTAACTTGTAATTGCATACCATTCTCTTATAATTCACCTTTGTTCCTCATGTAACTTATGTAAGAAATATTGTATTATCTTGAAGTTTGGTATTCTTAAACTCACATCATGTAATAGTCTTGACATTGGTTTGAAATTAGATTGACTTTGTATACCATTCATGGTGCCATCCTTGTGACCAATTTGAGATTTGGAAATTTCTATGCTTTTGTAGTGTAACTTGAATGCAATCAACATTTGAGTTTTGTTTTCAAATTGGCATGCTTGTACTTATTCGTAAATTTGAATCCAAATGCCTATAATCACTATTCAAATTTTGTATTCTTATACTACAATTATTTTCAACTTTACAATTTGAATTTTGTGAAACCTTTGTACTTGCTTGAACACCATCAATGGAATTCTGACAATTGCACCTTTGAGATCAAGATTTGACTTTGACACTTGCTTGGTTCTTGCTTGGAATTGTGCTTTATGGTGCTTATGAGTGATGCAACAGAAACTCCAAATCTTGTGCCTCACTTTGCATTCTTTTGTGATATATTTGGACTTTGGAAATGTACTCTTGGAATTTGAATTTTGTATTAATGCTAATTTCCAACTAGTGATCATGTACACATAATTTTCACTTGAATTTTTTTATCAACCAATAAACCATGTGAAGAGCTTGAGTGAAACCTCACACTCTTATTTCCACTTGAACTTAACACACTTGCAAGAGTCTGTAATCAAGGTAGGCATAAACAAGATCCTCCATGGCCTAACTCTTAGAGGATCATGGCCAAAGGCCAGATGATCATCTAAAGAAAGGTCATCAAGCAACACAACTATTTGGCATAAGAAAAGTGAAAAAGGTAGGACAAATTTGGGGTATAACATACATTGATGGTCACGACTCTCCCTGAAGATTGTGATACTTCAGTTTGAGATGCACCAACAAAGCTACAACATCTAACATAGTAACAAAGGGTCTTCCTGGGATGCAATTGTAGATGCTCCTATAAGGGACGACGAGGAATGGCGAATTAATCGCTCGAACGTCTTTCCCACCACCTACTGATATTACGAACTCGACGTATCCCAATGTACGGGTGGTCGTCCTATTGATTGCTTGCAATTCAGAGCCTTTATATGTCAATAAGCTTCCCCTTTTGTGGTTCATATTTTCAAACAAATCTGAATACATTTGGCGTACCTCAAAAAATGAGAACGACCTCGCAAAGCGCAATCGCACGCTCGTGGGATGGACTTAACTGAGTCGCCACCGATCTTAATTTATTCCCATAGAGGGAAAGGGAAAATATCAAATAAAACCCCTAAAAGGAAGATAACGATATGGTCATCGTAACCAATATCTGAGTTCAGGAGTCAGTTACGCAAGGGGAAGGTATTAGCACCCCCTCACGTCCGTTGTACTCAACGGAAACCATTTAGTTAGGGTTGAATAAATGTTAGCTTAAAGTTAGTTTCTAATCTTCTACTTATGGAGTGGGAAAAGAGAGAGAAGGTAAATGTTTTTTTTTTGGATTATATTAAAGAGAAAAGACCTAAAAAGGTTTTTATTATTAGGGTGCTTCCCAAAACTTCGCAATCTCGTGCCTACATATTCTCGTAGTACAATAAGGAAATCAGAGCATTCGTAGTTCGGGTATAAAGTTTGTTGGTTAATTTTAACGAAAGCTAATTTGTATTAATCAACGTAAGAACTTTGTTTTACCCCAAAAGAGTGAAGAGCGGACGTTTTCACCACATTAAATGGATTTATAAACCTCATTCACACCACTTATATCAACTCAATAGTTGTAGATAAAACATTACTCTTGCGTCTATTAAGACAACATTACGCTTGATGACAATCATGGTTTGTTCAAATATGAGTTTGAATATGGTTTGTATATATTTTAATAATGATGAACAATTGATGATAATCAATTGTTCAAAGAGTTATGCTAGAGTGTTAAACTCTACAACACCTTTCATTCAAGATTGATTATGAAAATTGTTTGTTGGGCGGTAAACGCTTGATAGTGATCAATTGCTCAAAGAGTTGTGCTAGAATGCTAAATTGTAACGGCCCTTATTAGTCCAAGTTAATTATTAAGTGTCTTAAGGATGAAAGAAAGGAATGATTGGCTATCCCAATATGCGAGTCTTGAGACCAATCATTCAAGGGTTTTGTTAGAATGCTAGATCCCAACAATCATTTTCTTTCAAGTTTATTTTAAAAGAGTTTTGATGTACTTTAAAGTATTTTAGAGATTCTTATGGAAAGAAGAAAATTTTGAGAGGGCACTTGACAAAGAGCCAAAGTTTTGTCTAAAAATGGTTCCAGTTTGAAGAATTAGGGCTTGGATTAAGAATTAAGGTTTGGATTAAGAATTAGGGTTTGGATGGGTAAGGCTTATGACAGTAACACACTTACATAACATGATTTACAAATAAAAAAAGTAAACTTCTTCCCTTGGATTTAGGCAACAATAGAATAAGATGAACATAAATACACAAGCATATATGACATTTAGGTTAAGTGTAGGAACATGATACACAACATCAATATGACTTACATAACCAAACAAGGAACAATCACAAGGCAAAGATATACATAAGACATGGCTCAAACAAGAACAAGATTAATCATGAATCAACAAGCACAAGCATGGCACATTGAAGTATTAATACATTTTTATCAAGACATACTCCTAATAAAGACAAGATAACATTCACATGAATATGTCATTGAGAATATCAAGCATCAAACATTGAACATTTGAAATAATCATGTACTTAAAAATTAGGTCAACAATTGAGATTATCAAAGTGTACCAACATTTGTAAACAACATGGATTATCAATCAAGCAAAAGCACAAATTAATTAATCAAAGATTTCTTAAAGAATAAAGTCAAAGGTACATCTAAAATAAAATAAAATGAAACCCTAATAAATAAATAAATAAAGAGAATATAAATACTTTTTTAGATTTTTTTTAATATGCGAATAATAAAATAAACAAGAAAGAAGTAGAAATATTTTTTTATTTTTAAGGTTTTAATTAAAATATGAAAATAAATAAATAAGACAATTAATGTTTTTATGATTTTTGAATGAAAGAAATATAATTAAGATAAATAAATAAATAAAATATATAAAATATTTGTCATTTTGAAATATTCAAGAGAAATAAACAAAAAAAGAAAATAAAATAAAAAGGAAAAAATTAAAAGGAAAGAAAGAAAATGAAAGAAAAATGAGAAAGAAAAAAAAGAACTAAAATAAAGCAAAAAGGTGCCACTAAGGTTTGAACCTAGGACCCTTCCCTCACCAACACACACACTTACCACTACGCCTCATGGGGCTCATTTCTCATACAACCAACATAATAAAATAAATAATAAAACAAAGTTTAAAATTTAAAATGACTTCATCTTCTTCACCGTGCCTGTTACTGTAGCTATTATTTTAAAAAAGAAATGCAATTTTTCCATTTTTGAACCAAATAAGGAATGTGGATATAACATCTTGATCAGAATTTTACAAGGATTTCAAATATGCCATTAGATTTTACTTATATTAAGTATAGCTCACAAAATTGAATAAAAACCAGAAGAAACCTAAAACTTAAAAATGAAATTAAATGGCATACATGATCAACCAATGCCTATTTTCATGGGGCTTTCACTCAACACGTCAAAGCAAACACAATGGTAACTTGAATGGATGGAAATGAAGCCTTAAAGAGGGAGTTCGAAGTCAAGAAAATTTACCTATTGGAGTGTGTCTAATGCACCTTCCAAAGCGCTTCCAGATGAGATGTTTTGATCCCTTAGCTTCCTTGAACCTCCAGGAGTCTAATGATATATTTACTTTGCCTAGGAACCTTCCAAATTATTCTACCCAAATCTACTTGCAAGTGAAGAAAATGGAAGTTGGGAAATGGTGATGGAGATGTTACAGTTGGGAATCAATGCGTACAGAAGTTTTGCTATGATATATTGATGGTGATTCAATGAAAAAATTGCATAAGACTTGAGAGATTTGAAGAATTCAAAAAATGGATTTCAAGTTCTTTTTTAATGGAGTTTTAGAGTGATTTTTGTGTGTGTTTGGTTCTGAGCTTTGAGTGGCTTTTATAGAGGTTGGTATTGGTTCTCAGAAGTGAATGCAATTGGTATTGGTTCCATTTCAATGTTGGTTTGTTCATCAACTTACAAAAATGATCCAAGTTGCATTATGGTTCCAAGGTGAGATGGAGTGAATCAAGCGAGAATGAGAGCTTTTCAAAACTTGTATACATTCCTTCTGATGGATAAATAGAGTAAGATCTTCAACAAAATTTGTTCACAAGGCTCAAAGCAAAGTGATTGAGAAAAGTTCCACTTTTGAGTTTTGGCAAGTTCACTTTATGCCATTTATGGTATGAAATTTAGACAAAGCTTCAAGCTCTTGTGTAATACACATCTAAGCTTATAAATCATGTATATTTACTGAGGTTTAGTGGTACAATTGGTCTGAAAAAGAAGATCACAATGTTGGATTTGGTTTATCATGAAAATGTGATCTCTAATTTGATCCATAATTCAGCCCTACCATGTCCACTTCTCCTCTTCGAAACTTCATGCTCAAGCAAAAGGAATTCATGCTCTTGGGGCCATTGGAAATAAGACATCACATACTACAACTTTCATGTTGATCACTTGAATAAATTCAACTTGCATCATGGAAAAAACTAGCCTTCAAAATTGAATCTTGAAGTTGTTTGACACTTAGAAAAATTCTAAGTATTTTGGCAATTTTAACAATTTTCATATCTCAACTTTAGAACTTCATAACTTCCAATTCTCATGAGCTTTTGATTCAATCTTTCCACAATATTGAAGTATGCAATCTCATCTTTAAGTACATCCCTTAGGCATGAAAAATAGTTGCTTGAATTGATCACAAAATGGCCATAAAGTCATGCACTTGGTAAGGTAAAAAACACTTAGAAAAAGTTTTAAGTGTTGAGATTTTTCAACAACTTATAACATCAATTTCGGTCAATAAATTTTAAGCACTTTAAGGACCCTCTTGACTTCAAATCTTTTCACCATATTGAAATATGCCATGAGAGCTTTCCAAAGAGCCCTTGTTTTCAAATTTAGGGTACTTGAGGAGGAAGATATGATCTCGAAAAGTCACCTCCATGAACATGAATTTTTGATACTTAGAAATATTTCAAAACCCTAATTTTGATCTTTCCTTGATTTTATTGGTTAAGATTGATCCAATTCAATCATCTTCCATATTTTAATGATTATTGACTTTAGAATTCCATGGTTGACAAAAAATGTCAAAAGTCAAACTTTGACTTTGAGCATCTATTGACTTTTCTCAGTTCAATTAGAATTCTTCAAATATCAATGAATCATACTTCTTGAGCTAATTGGATCACATGAATGAACCACAAGGATGTATTTGAAACCTTTAAATCATTTCTTGAGGTATGAGATCATGCTCAGATGAAAAAGTCAACATCAAGTTGTCCTTGGTTAAAACTCTAATTTGGAGTACCAGATGAACTTGAATTGATGTGAACTCAAACTCGACTTTTGATGAAGGGAAACTATTAATCATGTTGAATGAATTGGTATCATGGGAAGTTGAGGATCACACCAAACCTTGATTGATCATTTGCTTGAACTTCTTAATGCAAAACCCTAACTTGTAGACAAAGCAAGCAAGACACATATCTTTTGTATTTCCATGGAGTTTGTAATGCCTAAGAGACACACATATGAAATGCTTGATGTTATCTAAATGATACAAATGAAGTGGGATGTTAGGGGTAAAAATTAGGGTATGATCATTAGGGGGAAATCTCATTGGGGATGCCTCCTACCTTCTCAGAGTCCCAGAAACTCAAGATAGGTCGGTCATGAATATTTGTCGATGCACATGCATCCTTTTTGTGGATGACCATCATCTCGACAATTTTTCTCTTCATGGTCCCCTTTGAGTGGATATTTGCCTTAGTCATTCATCCATGATGGTAGCGATGTACAAGCAATTTCCTTTGTTTGCATTATTACTTTTTGCACTAGTCCCGACTTCTGTGGTCTTTGAGGGAGATTTACCTTTAAGGGATTCTTCCCCATCCCATTTCCCCAATTCATGTACTCGGTCTACTGACCCATATTTATCATCGCTTAGATGTCATCCTTCAGCTGGATACAATCATTGGTATTATGGTTGTGACCATTATGAAAATGGAATTACTTTGACTTATCAGTCTGATGTGTCTCTCTGAAAGGGTAATGAGGTTTATCTCGTCCCTTCCTAGACTCTGTGTTCATGCAATCCTAGTAGATTTTTTTCTAGAAATAGTCATAGGAATCTATTTGTTGTATTATCCTTGCACACCTCAGTTAGAGCTGTCATTTTGCTAGTGGGGACTCCTTCCCAGACGGTCGGATGAAGTTTGTGTCGGTAGAGAAGAGGTTGTCGAAGTGTGTACTCAGCTTCTCCTCCATTATCATATAATACTCAACCACATTCAACATTTCCTGAGTTATCTTCACCTTTTTTCTCCCTATCTTTAACATGAAGGAATGGTTCTTTAGAAGGACATTTTTAAAGATCCATCACTTGAGGCATTCCTCTGCTCCCTCGACTTCAATAACAACTTTCATAAAGACTGATGTATGATCGTAAGCTTACCTTCTTATCTTGGACAATCCCGCTTAAAAAGGATTCATGCACAAGCCATCTCTTTTGGGAAATGAAATGCACAGTGAACCATTTACAGAAGTTAGTACAGAATTCAATGCATCCATCAGGCACACTGTTGAACCATAGTCTGGCCAATCTGACTAGGGTAAAGGCAAACTGTTTCCATTTGGATGCTTCGTTAGCACTAAAATTGTTAACCAATCATTTACGAGATGCATGTGCTCATATGGGTATCACTTTTCATCATACTCACCCAGCTTGAGAGGTTTTTCCATGGACTTTAGTGTCTTGTTGTTCAAAATTCGGGCGCGTAGGGGATATTTTAGTTGAACCTTCGATGATCGGCCTTCTACTTAGTCTGAGGAAGGAGCGTGGTTGCCTTTGTCTACCTCGAGACTTTGAGGGGTAGTTTTATGTTTCGTACTCCTATGTTGAATTAGTTGTCAGACAATTGACTTTAAGCACAAGAGGGTGGGGATGAATTATGGTATTTAAAATTCACGATTACTTTTATACTTTTTTTAATTAAACTTGAAATTGTGTTAGTATTTTCTTAAGAGCAAATAGCAGCGGTAATAAAACACTAAAAGTAAACAATAGAAATTAAATAGGATATGGTTAGAGAGATAACACCAGAGATATAAGACTTGCTACCAAATACATGAAAGTATTTGACATTGGGTTTTCTCCCTTTCCAAAGCTCATAATGAGTTTCTTTGGTTCCAAATCTTATGTTCACACGATTGTGAATATGACAAGCTGCGTTCATGGCTTCAACCCAAAAATTATAAGGTAGATTCTTGGCATGCAGCATAACTCTACCTGACTCTTGGAAGGTTCTATTTTTGCACCCAACCACTCCATTATGCTGAGGGGTGATAGATGCTAAAAATTCACGACCAATCCCTTCAAGGGAACAAAATTCAGATAACTTGGAGTTCTCAAATTCTTTGCCATGGTCACTCCTTATTTTTAATATCTCACTCCCTTTTTTATCTTATGTTGTTTTCGCTTCCATCTTATGTTGTTTTTTTCTTCTGCCAATAAATCTCTGATTTTGTTTCAACCCCCCTTCAAGACCATTTCTTATCCATATTCTCACCCAATATGTGGCCTTAGAGTTGATCTTTTGATCAAGTCTAAGTGACCTCAAAAGTTGAGGATATGGATTCTTTCGATCCTAAAAGTTTTATTTTTTGTGGAAGATTTTTCATCTAAGTGAATACCAAATATGCTTTCTTGATTTCCAAATGGTTGATTCATCATTATATGATCAATATAGAATAATATAAAGTAATCATCTACTAGAATGATATTTGTTTTTTAATTGCTATTGAGAATTTCTCTAAGTTTGATTCATCCATGATTGAACTAATAAAGTTTTGAGTTATGTGTAGGAGTAAATGATCATTCATAAATCTAACAAAGTTTTCATATGTGGCAAGATGTTTGAAATTATGGAATATTGGAAAAAGGAAGAAGAAACATCTCCTTATTGACCTACTTTTCCAAGCTCGTTGTGAAAAAAATGATTAAGAGAATTAATGAAAATTGGCAATGTTCGTCGATCTCTCAACCAATCATCAAAGAACTTAAAGCATCAAGTTTTGAAAAAGTTGTATCACAGTCAAAATGTTGTGTTAACTGTCTAAGATTGTCAAATACACAATCCAACAATGAAGTAGCTAATAATGTGCTCATTACTTCTATGTCAATCAAAGATTATCAGAACATCTGTTGTACGACTTTATTTGATGTCTTGTGAAGGAGTGTCTGATAGTACATTTTAGAGGTGTAAAGGAATTATATCCATTTGTTTATGATTGATAGTATTTTTCTTATGATATATATTTTTGGCAAAATACCCAAATTGGTCCCTTAAGTTTACCTCTGGGTCCAATTTGGTCCCTCAATTTTAAAAAGTTCCAAATTGATCCCTTAAGTTTTTAAATGGTGCCACGTTAGTCCTTACCATCACCAACGTTAGTCAAAGTCAATGAGTTTGTACGGTTGGCGAACACGTGGGGGTGAAGTGTGATTAGTCATGCCATGTGGATGCTAAGTGGATGCCATTGAGGAATTGGAATGCCTAAAAAAGAAATGGAAACTGAAACGAATCCATTCTTTAGAAGGAGCGAAAGAAGTAACGTTGGTGGAACCCTAGCGCAGCCATTGATGCATGTTGAAGGCGATTCAACTGCGTTTTGAAGCAATCTCTACTCATCAAGTTGATATTGAAGACAACCAGGTATGGTTTCTACTGATTGAAGTGAAAATTTTTCCATTTTGTTCGTTTTAGGGTTTTAGTGATTGAACTGATTTGTAGCTTCTAGTGATTGAACTGAAATATTGCTCTTTTTTGCGCTTCATTTTAGGACATAGGATATAGTTTCAAATGGCTGAGTATTTGTACTTGAAAATCCACCACAGTGGTGAATTTGTGGATGAAGACATGAATGTGTACGAAGGGGGTCAGGTAGCTGAGTTGAAAATAGATTCTGATAGATGGAGTTATTTTGAACTATTAGGTTGTTTTAAGGATTTAGGGTACAATACGATTGAGAAGATTTATTATAGGGATCTAACCTTTGGGATGAACTTGTTGGTTGATGACAAAGGTGCTTTAGAGATTGCTGATCTCTATAGGGTGCATCTTAGTGTTGACATTTATATTCAACACGCATTGTCACAACCTGATTACTATGATGGTCCTGTTGATGAAATAGTTGTAGAGAAAGATGAAACTGTGGATGAAACTGAACAAGTCATTACTGCAATGTTGAAAGAAACTGAGCAGATGGAAGGGGATGGTAGTAGTAAGAATATTGCAAAAGAAACTGCTGGTATGGAGAATGTTGTTAGTGAAAATGATGATAGGGAAAAAGTTAATAGTGAAAAAGCTGTTATAGAAACTGATGGAAATGTTGATAATGGACAAGTTGGTGGTGTTATCAATGATGTATTTAGTTCTGAAGATAGTGAGAATGAAAGCTTTGTTTATGACAGTGCAATAGAGGTAGCATTTGATGATGAATCAGATGAGTTTGATGATGATTTGGATGAGGAACAAGTGGATAATTTAATTGATTAATGGAATGAAGATGAGGACCAAGAGGGGAATAAAAAAAAGGTAAAGAAAAGTGGCAGGAAGACAAAGACGAGTTTAAAGGTAGTGATAATGAAAGTGATGATTTACAAAGTGGGTGTTGTCGCTCCCGGGATTTTCATCCAGGTACAAACGCGAAAGTGGCGCGGAAACAGAGTCGCCAGCAATGTGTATTTATCCCAAGAGAGGGAAAGGAAACACTGCGTAAACCTGAGGGAAAGGAAAGAGCATGGTCTCGTGACCAAGAGAAATGGGTAAGGGAGTCGGTTATGCGAGGGGAAGGTATTAGCACCCCCACGCGTCCATCGTACTCGATGGGATCCACGCTCGAAATACTGCTAAAAAGGGTGATAGAAAAGATGCTGGAAAAGGAATGGAAAGTGAACGAGAAGCAAATGTAGGGAAAATAAAAGAAGTGCTCGAATGGACCCTACCCCACTGCCTACGTATCTCATCGGGAACATGAGAATCAGAGCGACATAGTTCCCCTAACTAAGGGAAAAATGTTTGTGTTTTTTTTAAGGAGAACGGCCACTGTTCTAGCTCAGGTGTTGTAGGCTCGCTGAATCGAGTGTGTTACCGTATTACAAGAGAACGAGGAGAAGCACGTTCGCACGTTGAGAGTGAGTGAGATGAGAAGAGAACTCCCGAAGGAAAGACGTTTTTTGTTTGTTTTGGTTTGTTTTAGAAGTTTTTTATTTGAAGTGTTTTGCATAGGTAAGTGTACCTTAGTCTTTTTCAATGGAATGTGCATCTCATACATCATTCCAAAATGAAATGATGATGAAGTACACTAAGTATGAGGAAGATCCTCAAACTTATTTCCAAAGTTAAAGGCTTGAGTACACTAGCCTATTCCCTTTATTAAATGTTTTTGTTGTTTTTTTTAATGAATAAGTGTTTTTGGTTTTGTTTATGAAATCACTCCATGTTAAAGACTTGTACATCATGCTAGAAAACCTGCAACACATTCCAAGATGGAATGTATGCAAGCCCCCCCATGGAATAAGGCTCATGAAGAGGTTTCAACCTTTATTAAGTATTTTGAAGTTATTTTGAGATGAGAGAAGAGAGACTCAAAAGAAACAAAGGTAAAGACAAAAGGGGACTAAGACTCACCCTAATGTTATCATGCTTGGAGATCCTAAGGGTAAAGTGTGGTATGAGAACCCTAAGCTAAAAGAAGAGAAGAATAGAGCAAGAGGTAACATAACTCACTTCTAAGATAGAAGATGAGTTATGAACCAAGATGGAAAAGAAAGAAGTTGAACAAAGAAAGCATTGAAATGCTTTGCACAAACACAAAAGAGAAAGCATTAAAGAGATGAGGGAAGAAGGTGTGTGTGGAAGCACATCCACACACTCAACTTACCATTATCCCCTACAAGCAAAGGTTAGCTAAACAATTGAATATGAAAGCATAAGTGAAAGAAGGAAGACAATTAAGCATCAAACAACTTATGAAATGAACTTATGAATCCAACAAAGCCTAAACCTAAAAGGAAAGGACTCTAAGTGTTCAAGGACTTCTAAAGTCAGTATCTATGTCTAAAGGTATTCAACTAAGGCTAAGGTACCTAACAATGTCAAACTATGTCAAGAAAGATGCCAAAGATTCATACAAGTTCAAGTTATGAAGCATGGATGAAATATGAATGTGTATGACATACAAACATGAATAAATGCATGAGTGAACCTCAAGATCAGAATTGAATGACATGTTATAATGCATATGGAAGTCAATGAATGAACATACAAAACGTGAGTGAAATAATTTAAGAAGATGAAACAAGTAGAAGCAAACAATGTTCAAGTTCAAGTAAGAAAGGAAGAAACTTGTAACACAAGTCAAAGTTGAAAAAGAACATGAAATCAAATGCAAATGGATGCAAGTCAGAAACATACCTCATATTTGAATATCCTATAATGTCTATGAACAAGCATACAAATCATGAAAAAGAATATTCAAGTAGAAGAAATTAGATGAAGAAGAAGAAGAAAAGAAACAAGTTTCACTTAAAGAAAAGAAATAACTTGCAACACAAGTCAAAGTTGAAACTCAAAGATAAATGAACATGGATTATAGGTCAGTACCAAATGACATTTAAGATGCAATTAAAATTTAAGAATTAATCATACAATATGCATATGCAAATCACATTGAAACTAATTAAGAAAGAAAGATGAAATAGATCAAACATAAACAAGTATGCAAGATGAATGACATTTGAATGCATGAGATGATTATGGGTCAGTAGCATACCAAATATGAGATGCAATTAGAATGCATGAATAGGCATTGATGATTCACAAACAAATCATGTTGAGTACAAGAAGAGATAAATAATTTTAGGTCAAACAAGTTCAAGTAATGATGCAAGTTGAAACAATTATGTACAAGTTATGAGAGATGGAAGAAAAGGGATATAAACCCAATCACATGAACTCTTCTCGGATAAAACTCTGATGATAACCATAACACTGGAGAGATGTCTTTTGAACGACGCCAGACGACTACTGGCTTGCCATACTGCGGATAGACTTGGAAAAACGTCTTTTGTATGACTACTGGCTTGCCATACTGCGGGTGGACTTTAACAATGTCTTTTAAATGACGCCAGATGACTACTGGCTTGCCACACTGTGGGTGCACTTTAACAATATCTTTTGTACGACGCCAGATAACTACTAGCTTGCCACACTGTGGGTGGACTTTAAGAATGTCTTTTAAACGACGCCAGACGACTACTGGCTTGCCACACTGCGGGTGGACTTTAAGAACGTCTTTTGTATGACGCCAGACGACTACTGGCTTGCCACACTGCGGGTGGA
Organism: Lathyrus tuberosus; assembly: GCA_022829125.1. Classification (NCBI taxonomy): domain Eukaryota; kingdom Viridiplantae; phylum Streptophyta; class Magnoliopsida; order Fabales; family Fabaceae; genus Lathyrus; species Lathyrus tuberosus. The sequence goes on along the minus strand of JALAZF010000622.1, from coordinate 1,620,020 downwards.
CTTTTGAAATATGCCTTTTGGATGAAGTCAGTTGACTACTGATTAGCCACACTGCGGGTGGACTTTTGCAAAAATTCAACACTGGATTACGCTCTACATATATATCAGACATCCCTGCTGACTCTGCTGAGGAACAATGATCAATGATTTGACCTCAGAAGCTCCTGAAAGGATAATATCTCTGCCGTAGAATGACTGAATAATCTGTCTACTCCAAATTGCTAGGCTTTCCAAAAATAAATTGGACTTTGAGATATGGTGAAGTGATGACTCTGCCAGGAATTATTTCATCTGTCTGGGGATGAATTCTGATCATAGCAACTCCACTGGAGGAATGACAACTTTCCAACTTGGCTGGGGAAAGAATGTACTAACACTCTGCTGAGAAAGAGATTTTGTTGATCTGCTAAACCTCTACGGGGAGAAAAAACAACTCAGCTGGGGAGTATTACTGGCACGATTCAATGTTGAACTCTGTGGGGGATACAACCGTATTTAGCCCTAGTTGCTAAGCAATGAATTTATAATCTCTTCTCGCTGAGAACAAACCGTCGGGGACACGATCTTGCTGGGGACCGGAACTACTTTGTCGGGGATACGCAAATCTTGGTTAGAAGACATTCTGTTGCGACATGCTAGGAAAGAGTCCCTAGAGATCTGCTGGGAAAACACAAAGAAAATGCACGGTAATCTGTTGAGGAACAAAGCTGTCAAGCTTAGAATAAGAGCCACAATGTCCCATGCTAGGCAAACCTTCCGCTTGACGACTCCACTAGGGATAATGAATTTACAACAAACTCTGCTGGGGAAAACCGCTTCAAAGCGTCTCGTGCTGGAGATGCCCCTTAAGAGGATTTTACAGAAGACCAAGCATCTTTAAACTCTTAAGCAAATGCCGAGACTTGAGCTAAAAATACAATAATTGAGAGGTCACTCTACTGGAGATAATAGATCTGGAACACATCTTGTCGGAGGGATTTCACGATGCCCCATGCTTGGGAAGGATCACAAACTCACTTTTACCCCAGATTACGCGGTTGATCTGAAGAAATTGTCCCAAGAGGATTTTACAGAAGATTTGGCATCTTCAAACTCCTGGACACTCACTGAGTCTTGAACATTAACTACGAGGTCTGCGAAGCAACTCTACTGAGGAATTTGCAACCATTATTGACACAGAAAAGCTTGTAACTGTTGAATGTTCTGAATGGGAGAATCGACTTAATAAGATCCAACGATCCCTTATTGGCTTTGCCTCGTTGATCTCATCTTGCTGCAAGCGGCCTCCGATCACACGGTGAACTCAATCAGTAAAAGTTGGGACAAAAGGGTGACATGAAAACCCTTTCCTGAATATGGTTGCCCCAGCATCATGAACTTAAGGATAAGTGATTACTTGTCTGGAAGAAATGGCCCTCACCTTTGAAATCACTTGTACCTGTTACCTGCAAGCAAAAGGATATGCACGTATGCCCCGTGCCGGATATGACTTCTGCAACTGAGAAAATCCAACTCTGAACCACCACTTGTTGGGGAGAAAGGTTTTGATGCATCTCTTGTTGGGAACATGATTAACGAAGCCTGCTGAAATCAGGGGACCACAAATGCCTTGGGTTGGAATGCCCCTTTGTTTCAAGCCCTTTGGCTGATTGACTGCATATGCGTGAATAACCGTTTTTTTTTTCACTTGCCCCAGACCAACATGGTCAACCAAAACAAATTGTCTCAAGAGGATTTTACATAAGACTTGACATCCAAAACGCCTCAATGTCTTCAAACTCTTGGAGAGATTCGTCGGATCTCGAAGTAACTGCCTCAGACTGTATGGTCTACAGAGGAATTCGCCTCGAGAAGATTCATGAACAATCTCATATCACCGTGAGATATTTTGCCCCAATACTCTGTACCCTGGATAGGCTGATCAGTCGTCTGGATGGACTAACTTCTCATTCTCTTGGGATGACCTGCTCCAGTATGAACCTTGAAGTGGTTTTGCCCCTGGCTACTGATTCTTCGAAGAAAGACCCTGAATACCTGCCTTTGGAGAGATTTGAATCTCGAAGTAATTGCCCCAGTTTGGCTGAACTCTGAAGAGATTTCTCGACGTGATTGGCTCAGGTTGGCTACACCTTAAAGAGATGATTCGATGTGATTGCCCCAGATCGGCTATGTCTTAACACAAATTATTAGGAAAGCTCCCGCTCAACAAGTTTCCTGAGGAAGTACCACTGGATGTGGCTGTCCTTCGGGAGTTTCAGGATTCTCAACTCGGCAAGATTAAGCTTCTGGACTAAATTTCCATATGTAAACTTCTTTTTATGTCAAACAAATGTATGCAAGCATAAAAATGTTTTAGTCTGAGAATGAAAATTCTAATGCAACACACATGTTAATCTTGAAGTTTTACCGAAAAGATGTCGCAAACCCTTTGTGAGCGGATCACGGATTAGGATACGACATTAATTTTTTAATGAAAGAATGCAATGCACATGCAACACCAACAAAGATCTTTTAGCACAACTCACAGGAGTCAGGAACGCTATCTCTTGGTAGTATGCTTTCGAAATAACCCTGTTTCAATTGAGGACTTTCGGTTTTGTAACGGGGCCTGGTTCACGGTTATTGAAACAAGGGATATAAGGCTCAAAATTTATTAGTGCCCACCCACTCTTCGTGATGTCCTCCATTCCTACGTTCAGTTAGTTCGGCACTAGAGTTCATCTCTCAAAAGAAACCTTTGTGATGGTTGAGGAACCATTGACTTTTAACAGTTTATGCACCAATCAGTTTATTGGAGTAACAGTCATCCCTTTTCGTCTTTGTGTATGTGTCTCACGACTTTGTTCTTTGGCTTGAGGATCTTTCTTGGGTAATCCTGTTCACATTTCGCTTTCACATTCTTTTGCTTATCCCTAACTTTTGCCTGGACAGATTCTTTTGAATCTTCGATTTTGGAGTCCAGCGGGATGCCCTAACTTTTGCCTAAGTTGCTTGTTTTCAAGTTTCAACTTAGCGGGCTTTTTCATTTCTTTTTTTTTATTCTCTTTTTTTTCTTGAACACGTCGTGTGACACCGGCTGTCTTGATTTCTTTGGAAAGGTTGTGACTGTTTCACTTCTCAGTTGATGAGGGATAACCATTGTGGTTTCCGCTCTTTGGACCTCTTGATGCGGTAGAGTGAAAAGTAATGGATCCTCAGATGCACACTCCTTTTGAGGTTTGAATGCTTGGTCAAACTAACTGACGCCTACCCTGCCCCGGGGTTAAATGTTAGGGTTTTTTTTACTAAAAGAAACTCCTACTTTAGGGCTCCTATTTGGACGAGGGTTTATCTCCTTATATCTTTAGTGTTTGGAATTTGAAACAATGCCTTTACACATCGTCAACAGGGTTTTATCCAAAAGCACAAAATTAGAGATTTTTGCGTTTTCAACTCATCATCCTCCTTCAAGAGTTTAAGCACAATAGTTAGTATTGCAATGCACATATACAAACTTATGAGTGAATACGAATGGATTACTTCAGGAAAAACATGCGCGCTTTATTAGGATTAACATAAAAAGAAAAACAGATTTCATGCATGCATACAAATGTTTTGACAAACATAAAAAGCTACACATGAGAATGCAGTAAAGAAGCTAAATGATTGTCCTTGTTGAGGAGGCTTGACTCCGTCTGGACTTATTGATTCTGAAGATGTCTTTGCAAACTGGGTGCTCAATCTGATGAAGAAAGTTCAATTTATGGGCCACCCGTCTGGTGTGATAATCTTTGAGTCAATCAGGTCTTGCACCTTATGTTTGAACACTCTGCAATTGCCAATTGTATGTCCAAATGTTCCCGAGTGAAACTCGCACCTGACATTCATGTCATAACCCGGAGGAAAAGGAAACGACACTGGCACTACCTTGCCTAGCTGAATCAAAGAGCCTTGGAGAAGGCGAGCAAGAATCCGGCTTTCAGAAATAGGAACTAGAGCAGACACTCTCTCAGACCTCCTAAGTCCTCGTTGCCTCTGTTGCTAACGGTTTTGCTGCCAATGTTGATTATGGTGCCTAGTCTGCCCCTGTACTTTTCTTTCCACATTTGGCCGAGGAACAAACAAAGGTTGCTGACGTGATGACTTTGAAACCTGAAACTGAGGAATACACCTGTGACCTGAGGTAGACCCTAGAGAAGGGGGAGGAATACTCACTTCCTTTGCAGCTACTGGCGTAAGATCACCTGATACCCTCAAGCCAGCTGGTCCAAACTCGATTGCTTTGGAGTCAATTAAGTCTTGTACTTGGTGCTGGAATGCTCTACACCCCTCAATATCATGGCCTGGTGCCCCTGAGTGAAAATCACAATAAGCCTTGGTATCCCATCCTTTTGAAAGCTTTGCAGGAGGAGTCAACTTTCGGAGCTCAATCAATCTTAACTGAAGCAGTTGCTAAAGTAATTCGGTATGACACATCGGTAGAGGATCAAAAACCCTTTCTTGCTTCTGTTGATGATGAAAGGATGCAACCGGGAGGGTCCCAGCTGTGATTTGCTGATGCGATAATTTTGGAACCCAAGGTTTATGGATTGAGGAAGGTCCTTGAGAGGAGGGAGGAATATCCACCTCTTTAGCAGCAGTTGGAGGAACATCTCTTTGCTAGACAGTGCTGATGGGCGCAAACTCGATTGCCCCTGAATCAATAAGCTCTTGGACCTTATACTTGAGCATCTTACAATTTTCAACATTATGACCAGGTACCCCTGAATGGAATTCACACCTATCATGGACATTGGAACCCATACGAAACTTGGTGTGTGGAGGTCCCGCAACAATCAATTCAATTAGCTGAAACTTGAGTAAGTGCTGAAGCAACTGAGTGTATGGCATCGGGATTGGATCAAACTTCTTCTCAGTCTTCTCTGGCTTAAGACCCTCAAGGAACCGTTGGTGATGAAAAAGCTCTGACGGTGGAGAGGATTCACGAGGCAATCCATGGTCTAGAGGAGACCCCAAAGAGGTAGGAGGAGTGAGAACCTCTGCTGCAGAAGCGGGCACCTGATTATTTTCCTTTCTTAACACGACATTCAGAATTTCCATAACCCGACCCATCTGAGTCTTCATCCGATTGACTTCTTCTCTCAGCAGTTCCTGACCTCGGGACAACGCTTGAATGTCCACCATAAAATGCCCCAGTTGGGCCTTCATCTCAGTCACCTCTGCTCGGAGTTGTTCCATATCTGAACCTTGATTGTGGTGAATCGAGTAGTTGGAAGAAGTCATGTTGGCCGTTTCTGCAGAGAATACCCAATCAGAATGATAATCCACACCCTCAGATTCGGGTACCTGTTATGAATGTATGAATGCATGAATGTATGCAAATGCCATGTTCGGTTATTTCCAGGGAATCTATCTGCTTTGATTCAAATTTTATACAGAATAATCCACAAGAAAAGGGGAAACTACTCAATAGCAAAATTCAGATATAAGATCCTTGGAAATAACAGAACATGTGTACTGAAATGCTATGATGTTACATATGTACAGACATGTGATCAGGGTTTCCATAAATATCCTGAATAAAACTGTGCTGAACCAATCTGGCTGAACAATAACCGGTCAAGTATGCAGGATCAAAGGTCTAACAAGAAAACCAGAAAATTAGAAGAACCCCTGTAGGTTGATGGTCATACTTTACATGCATTTGCCCTGTCAGTGTAGAACCATGAGCCAAGTGTCTGAATAGAATCATATCAAGCATACCAGGCCGAGTGCCGGTATAGAACCAAATTTAGAATACCAGAACAAAGTACCATTATCACTGATCATAGGAGAAACATACATAGGGTGGGTAGAAGGTCAAGGTTCCCTGCAAACCTGTAAACAACCCCCCATCTCACATGTAGGTTCTAAAAGGTAGGATCCTCAGATTCGGATCCCGGAATGAGAAGCAATAGCACATTCAGCCCGTAGGATACAATGCTATCGCTAAACAAAGAAATCGTCATCTGATTCACCACAAAATAAAGGCCATCCTATGCAAGTTCCAAAGTGGGCCCTCGGGTGCGAATGGGTTTTCCACAGAATATGGTCTGCCACTGTCACCACTAAAGAGGTATGTTTCCACTAAGGTCCTCAATGATCAGTCACCAGATGCACATAACCCTCAAAGTCATACCCTGAATGAGGAAAACCCTCAAAGCAAGATAATCCTAAGTAAGTCGCACTCTGGCTGTGGAACTCACAACTACTCCCGTGGCAAAATGCCATAAGAGCCCTGTGACTATCCACTCTAAGTCCTAAAGTACACTCGAGCCTGGGTAATGGGCTCATCTCACAGTGACAATCCCATCCCGCCAAAGGAAGCCATACAATCCAGAATATATGATGCATGATATAAATAAAATGCAATAAAGGCGATAAAGTAAAGAGATAAAGCTGTAAATAAAAGCAGTAAAGCTAAACTAAAGCAAACACAAATCAAACACCCAAAAAGAAAAAACAATAAAGCGCTAGGGGAGACTCGCATCGGGGAGGGACTAGCAAGAGGTCAACTTTCCCCAGCAGATTCGCCAGCTGTTGCTCCCAGGATTTTCATCCAGGTACAAACGCGAAAGTGGCGCGGAAACAGAGTCGCCAGCAATGTGTATTTATCCCAAGAGAGGGAAAGGAAACACTGCGTAAACCTGAGGGAAAGGAAAGAGCATGGTCTCGCGACCAAGATAAATGGGTAAGGGAGTCGGTTACGCGAGGGGAAGGTATTAGCACCCCCACGCGTTCATCGTACTCGATGGGATTGTAGCACCCCAAAATTTGCCCTACCTTCTCTGACTTTTGCTTCGCGTTCATCTGCATTTTTAGGTCATAATTCATAATCATATCATTTGCATTGGTTCTTGGGACATGGGATTGAAAGTTTTTTTATTGGCCTTATTCAGAGGATTCATAAAAGGCTTTAGGTCAGAAGTTCATTGGTGAGAATCAGGTTTTAATTTCTTCTCTATTCAAATCATCTTCTTCGAGGTTTATCAGCATACCGGGGAGAATTGGAGTTCTTGTTTACAGTTGAGCTGGGGGATAGTTATCGGTTGAGATTCTTCAGTGGATCATGTGAGTGGCCAGATGGTTCAGTGGTAGCTGTAACTATTTTGTCAGAGGCTTGTGGAAAGTTGGTGATTGGTTCTGAATTCAGTTGGCTATCCATTTTCTATCCATAATCCATATCCAAACTCATTGTTTTTAATCCATCAACCATTTTCATTTTTTATCCACTTACCTTTTCTTTTATTCATAAACCATTTCTAATTCATAAATCCATTTTTTAATCCACATTTTATTTTACCTATATTTTAATCCATTTGCAATTTCCAAACCCATACTTCATATCCAAGATATCATATCCAAATTCAATTCCTAAACCCACATTTTTTTTAATATCCATTCTTAATTTTGGTTATCCATTGTCAAACTATTTCCAAACATCCATTTTGAGTCCATTATATAAAATCCATTTTTTATGTTATCCAACTTTCCATATTTTTAATAGCCACTTGGATATCCATGTTTACCTATCCAATTTCATGTCCATATTTCCAAATTACCTATCCATGTCCAATATTCAAAATCCAGTTAACCATTTTTATTCATTTTAAATATTTTTTTTCTTTCTCTAAATCCAAACCATTTTTCTAAACCCATCCAAATATCCATTATTCCATTTCATTTAAGTTTCACTCTCTAATTCCAAATGTCCACATCCAGGTTAAACCATCCAAGTTTCTTTGATGAACAAAAGTTGCAAACTTCCAGCCACTACCCCCACACTGTACCACGACGTAGCCTTTCAATTCTAAATGTGACAATCATAATAACACAAACTGTGGTGCCATCCTCTGCATACGTACACCATGCGTAGGGAAAAATGATTTCACAATACAAAGCCAAACTAATTGCCATCACAGAACCAATTCACACAAAACCACAATTTAAAAAAACCATTTTACACCAGAAAATTGACAAATACACTGCATTAGAGATTATAACAGAAGATATATAACAGAACTGCTATCACTAATCTTCATTGACAAGTTTCCTAGCAAAAATTTCTAACCTTCACTCTAACAAACCTCTAACCAACTCTAACAGAATTGTAACTGAATTTCAGGGTGAAAAACCTATTTTACCCTCCCTGATTCCTGCTATAAAATCTCATCGTCTTCATTCTTCAGCTTCTTCACCATTTTTGTTTTTCACTCTTCTTGATTCTACACAATCTTCATCTTTCTCATTCTCCCACTCTTCATCTTCAATTCTCAAGAACTCTGTAACTTTTTAATTCATCCACTTCAATGTAGAACAAACATCTTCTTGGATTCATCTTCATCACCAGAAATCGCAACCTGCATAAGCCTTAACCATGGCCTTCGATTCACTCTAATCAATTCAAACCTGCAAGTTCACATCATCGCCATAGCAATCACAAAGCAAATAGCAGAAAGGAAGAAGAAGAATCCAAGACTACACATCCGCGACGACAACAGCACGCAGAGGAAAAGGCACGATTGAAAGCAAGAACGAAGAAATACGCATACCTGGATTAGATTCGCGGATTGAAGCGCCCTCGGAGCGACTCCGATAGGTATTCCGAATATCTTTCTCTCTGTTGATTTTACTTGATGTCGGTTGTGAACATTGGTAACGTTGAATCGTGCCGTGAGCGAGCTCGTTTTGTGAGAGCGCGGAATGTTGAAGAGTCTAACTCCAACGCGACGTCTTTGTTTATCCGGTGAGAGGTTGTGACGGAGAGATGAAGTGTGAGAACCGAGCGAGTGTTTGTTGAGCGAGATCGAGAGAGAGTGTCGATGAAGGTCTTGCTCACTAATATTGGTTCTGAGACGGAGGGCGAATCCGGTGAAAGGGACGACGGGTTGAAACCTTACATCTCCGGTGGGGGTTGAACGTGAGTTTGAGATGGAGAAGTCGAAGGAGAATCGAGCGAGATGAGGACGGAGGCGGTGGCTTGCGAGCGGCGACGACGTGAAGCTAAAAAGGATGAGAGGAGATGACGGACGACGTGGACGGCGCGATGGAGGTATTGTCTTATGGCGAGGTTTGTGAACGAAACGGAGGAAAGATGAGGAATAGCTTTGAACGAAGCAGAGTAAGGGTTTGGCCGCTGATTAAGGAGAATGAGGGTGGCCGAAGTGGAGAGCGCGACGGCGCAGGTTGGGAGGCGGAAGAAGATGATGGGAAGAAGAGATTAGGAACTTTAGGGTTTGCTATTGTTAAGAGGAAAGCTATTTGGCTGCAAGAGTTTGGATCGGGCTTCAAGCCCATTCTCCCTTTCATTTCCTCGCCCCACAAACCACTATCAGCACCTCCCAAATACTCGCTTCACCCTCTGAACAGGTTCAAAGGACTTTGGGCTGGAGATTAAAGCCCATGCGATTGTATCCCTTTTCACCACCCTTGAACCACTAGCTGCACCCCCCTCTGTTTTCATTATTTGAATTTTGGTTTAGTAGTTTTTCTTATAATTGATTAATGGTGTTAATTGGTTTTAATAGTTGTTTGGTTTTAATTTTAGGCAATTAGATTAATTCTAAAATCTTATCTTGATTAAAAGCTAGGTTTTGATATTAGTTTTAATTTTAGAATTAGTTTAAAAATTAGATTTCTTTAGATTTAATTTTTAGAAATAGGTTAATTAGAAATTAATCCTAGGTTTAGATTTTTTAACTAACTTTTAATCTTGATTACTTAGTATTTTAATTCTAACATGCTTATTGTTGATTAATTGTTGATCATAATTTCAATTGCTCATTGTTGATTTTTTTTATTTCTCTTTTATGAATAGCATGATATAATGCTATGTGTAGAATTTTCTCACATCCCATTGGGATCCTAGCTCAACTTTAATCTTTGATTAAAGTGAGGTAGGATATGCATTAGGCAGTGATATCCCTCTTTTCTTTTAGGATTAGATTTGTTAAACCACATTAACCATTAGGATCACTTCCGTAACTAATAAATTAGGATTGAGTCTTAGTTCATATAGATTCTACCTTTTTCTCCTCTCTTGATTCCCTCTTCTCATCTTAAAGAAAATTCAAAATATCTAATAAAGGTAGGCATTTATTGCATTTAGGCCTTTCATATAAAGAAAAGATTATAAGGGGTCTTCTCTTATAATCTTAGAATGTGTAGCATATAGCCCATCTTGGGTCAATGTGTTATACATTTGATCTTGTATGAGGGACCTAAATGCAATACTTGTTGAAGGTACAAATAATAAAAAACACTTCTTCATTTCATAATCAACAAAACACTTAATAAACACAAATATGCTAGTGTGTTTGAACCTTGACAATTGGAAATAAGTGTGGGGGTTTTCTTCACCCTTAGTGTGCTTTCTTACTCATTCCATCTTGGAATGTGAGAATGTACACATTCCAATAACTAAGATTCAGATACATTATCATAAGCAAACAAATGGAAAAAACTCTTAAAAGACAAAAACAAACAATCACGTCTCCTTCGGAAATTCTTTTCTCATCTCATTCATTCTCAACGCACGAATGCGCTTCTACTCGTTCTCTTGCAAGATGGTAACGCACTCAGACCAGCGAGCCTGCAACACCTGAGCTAGAACGTAAGCCGTTCTCTAAAAAACACAAATAATCCATCCCTAGTGAGGGGAACTACGTCGCTCTGATTCTCATGTTCCCGATGAGATACGTAGGCAGTGGGGTAGGGCCCATGCGAGCACTTCTTTTATTTTCCCTACATTTGTTTCCCGTTCCTTTTCTTTTCTTTCTCCTTTCTTTCTCTCAGTTCCTTTTCCAGTATCCTTTCTTTACACCCTTTGATCGAGACAAGCAAGCGTGGATCCCATCGGGTACGATGGAAGCGTGGGGGTGCTAATACCTTCCCCGCGCGTAACCGACTCCCGAACCCAGTTCTCTTGGTCGCGAGACCATGCTTTTCCTTTCTCTCAGGTTTACGCGGTGTTTCCTTTCCCTCTCTTGGGATAAATACACATTGCTGGCGACTCTGTTTCGGTGCCACTTTCGCGTTTGTACTTGGATGAAAATCCCGGGAGCGACAGCTGGCGACTCTGCTGGGGAAGATTGACCTAGTGCTGGTCTATCCTAAGCGAGTCAATCCTAGCGCTTGTTTACCTTTCTTTCATTGGGTGTTTACTGTTATCTTGTATTTGTTGTTTACTGTATTTTATTACTTGTACCATATTTACAGCATGTTAGCCTTTACATTTCATATATTATACTGTGTTGCACTGTTTTGGCTGTTTGGCGGGCGGGGTGTTCTGAGAGATAAGCTCACTACCCAGGCTTGAGTACACACATAGGTATTAGAGTGGATAGTCGTGACGCTTGCGTGGTGGTGACCACGTATTGTTGTTCATGAGACCCACAACCAGACGAGGTTCTATCAGGAGCTTTCTGCTACTGCATGTTATGCAGGCCAGTAGTTATTCTCTTGAGGAACTGTCGACTCTGGTGACCATTCCCGAAGACTCAGTTGCGGCACTCCTCCCGAGATGTGACAGTGGCAGACCACGTTATGTGGCAAACCCATTGCACATTCTCGATCCGAGGACCCAATGCTGGGAACTCGCTATAGGATATCCCTTTTGAAAGAGAATCAGTGGAGGCACTCCTCGATTGGCGATAGTACTGTACCCCGAGGGATGAATGTACTATTGCTTCTCGACCTCAGTGCCAGAAGCTGAGGACCTTTCGTTTTGGAGAATCAGTTGAGGCCTCCTCGATTGATGATGATGCCAAACCAGAAATGGTGAACGTATCATCATTTCTCGACCTGAGAGCCCGGGATACTGAACATCCTAGTACCCACATGTGAGAGGGGCGAGTTGTTTACAGGTTTGCAGGTAACCTTGACTTTCATCCTACCTGGTATTCTGGTTCTCTCATCAGTGTGGACTCATCAGCCTGGTATTATGGCATCATGATTATTCTGACCATCTCGGTATTCTGATCAGGTCGGTGCTCTGATTATGCCGATATTCTGGCCTTCTGGTATTCCGATTATGCCGATATCCCGGCATCCCGGCATTCTGATTATTCGGATATTCCTGTATTCCGGTATTTTCTTCAGAGCAGACCTGTGAACTTATTCAGTCAATAGCACAGCAGTTATTCAGAATATGTGGAAGCTTTGATCCCATGTCTGCTGCATTCATATTGCATTTGCATTTGCATCTTGCATCATTTTGCATATCTTTCTCCAGGTCAGACCAGTGAGCTCATCCATCCTTTATCTGAACTGCAGTTTGATTTCCCGACTTTTGGTATTGGACTTGAACCAACTTCTGGAAGAATCATGAACTCTGGGGAGCAGAATCAGTTTGTGACTAGGGCCGATGTTGAATTAATGAAGCATCAGTTGGACCAACTTATGGAAGCTATGGCCGCCATGACAAGGGGAGATGCCAATATTCAAAGAAATGAGAATGTCATTCCACCTCTGGTGAACAATGTTGCTCAAGCTCAGCCTGTGCAGGTCCCGGTTGAGAATCATGCTATACACGAGCGTACCATCTTCCGAGACGGACATTCTTCTTCTCTTAATGCCACAGATTATCAGAGTTTTGCCTTCTCTATGCCAGATGTCCAAGGGGTAGTTCCGAAGATGAACCCTAATGACCCACGATCTGTTGATGATGAAAGATACCGTGTGTTGGACGAGAAAATTAAAGCCCTGGAGAGGCGTGATACTCTTGATTTGAATGCTTCGAGCATGTGTCTGGTACCTGGCCTTGTGATGCCTCCAAAGTTTAAAATGCCGAAGTTTGAGCAATACAAAGGGGATAGCTGCCCAAAACTACATTTGGTGATGTTCTGCAGAAGAATGACCTCACATGTCGACAATGACAAGCTCATGATTCACTATTTTCAAGACAGTCTGAGTGGGGCATCTTTGTATTGGTATATGCAGTTGCAGAGTGGTAGCATCCGATCATGGTCAGATCTAGCCAACGCCTTTGTAAAGCAGTACAGTTATAATCTTGATATGGCTCCCAGCCGAATGCATTTGCAAGACTTGTCTCAATCAGATAACGAATCGTTCCGAGAGTATGCTCAGAGATGGAGAGAGTTAGCCGCTCGTGTTCAACCGCCACTTTCGGATAGAGAATTTGTTGATTTGTTCATGGATACCTTGCAAGGGTCGTACTTGGAAAAGATGATTGCCAATGGGGCAGCAAAATTTTCTGACCTGGTAATGGTGGGAGAACGTATTGAGAGATTGCTCAAGTGTGGAAAGCTCCAAGGCGTCTCGAACTTCCAAGCTAATGAAAGTGAATCAGTTGTTAGTTCTCAGGAAGAATTTGAGGAAGAAAATAGTTCCATGCAGGAATCTCTACCACCTCGTTCTCAGTGTTCAGACATATCAACTGTGCAGAGTCAACAATCTTATGGGTCATCATATCAAGGACAATATTCTTCTGCAAATCAGAGACCTCCTCAAAATCAACGGTCATATCGCTGTCAGCCGCGTCAGCACGCCCGACAAAGGACAAGGAAGCCAGAGAGGCAGTTCACTCAGTTGCCAATATCGTACAGTCAGATGCTGCCAGATTTAATCAGAGGTGGACTTATTGTGCCGAAGAAATTGAAGCCAGTGCCTTTTCCGTACCCACCAGGTTTTGATATCAACGCCCGTTGTGACTATCATGCTGGGGCACAGGGGCATTCAACTGAAGACTGTAAGGTGCTCAGGAGCAAGGTTCAGACTCTTCTTGACTCCAATATGTTCTCATTCACGCCTCAGGGTATTCAAATCAACAATCCTCCTTCATCCAGTCAGGTGGGTTCATCAATCCAGGTTATGGAAGAAGTCACTGAGAGCAGTGGTGCAAATGATTATCAGACTGACTTCGATGAGCAATTCTGAAGATGGCTATCTCATTAGCAAATCAAGCTTGGAAAGCCCAGTTCCTCGAAGCTGGCGACCATTTAGATCATGTCATTTCTTTGCATTTGTAGTTTCTTTTCTGTTAAAAAGTGCAAACTCATTTGTAAAACTCGTTGTTTTCGATTGATAAGGATAATGAAATGAATATGCATGTTTTGATTAAATCCAGTCGTGTTCACTCATACTTTTTATCGATATCATGTGCTTGTTTAAGCAGGATCCGAGGGAGGATGATGATATTCAAAGACGTAGAACTTCCAATTGTATGCTTTTGAACAAAAACCCTGTTGATGATGTACAGGCATTGTTTCAAATCCCTAAACACCGGAGATATAAGGAAGATAATCCCTTGTAAACCCCGTTGAGCCTAGAAGTAGGAGTTTCTTTCTGAAAACGAGAAAAACCCCTCAATCTTAACCAGGGGCAGGGTAGGTGTCAGCTAATTTGACCGTGCGTTCAAATTTCAAAAGGAGTGTCCCATTCGAGGATCAATTACATCCACGGTTATCCCTCACCTACCGAAGAGTGAGACGGTCACAACCCTTTACAAGTCAAGACAAACCTGTGTCACACGATTTATTCGAAAAAAAGAGAAAAAGAGCCAAAGAAAAAAGAAAGCCCGCTAAGTCAAGACTTGAAAACAAGTGACTTAGGCAAAAGTTAGGGCATCCCGCTGGACTTCAAAAGAAAAAAAAAGATTCACAAAGGATCAGTCCAGGCAAAATCAGGGATATCAAAAACAAAAGAATGAAAAACAAAAGGATTACAAAAGAAAAATCCTCGAATAAAAAACAAGTCGTGTGACTACAGACACCAAAGAGAAAGGGGTGACTGTCACTCCGAAAACCGTGTGGGTTCTTTCTATCCCCATACTATTCATTAACCTTGTTGAAAGATGAACGCTTGTGTCGAGTTAGCCGAACGTAGGACTGGAGAACATCGAGGAGAATGGGTGGGTACAAATAAAACTTTGAGCCTTATATCCTTTCTTTCTTAAACCGTGAACCAGGCCACATTACAACCTTCAAAAGACCTAATTGAAGCAGGGTTGTTTCGAAAGCATACTTCGGTTAAGATCGCGTCAGTTCTGACTCCCAAAAGAATCTTCTTACCATTCATGTTGGTATCGATGTGACATTCTAATCAGTGATTCGTTCACCACGTGTCATAACATTTTTCCAGTGAACACACTTGGATTGCAAAACTGTCATATGCATTGCATCAAAATTATCTTTTCAAAACGAATTGTTTTACTTGCGAGTCAGTACTTGACATCAGGAAAGTTTCTACAATGGAAAGATTGATTAATCTAAGGTGCAAAGTGCCCGAGTACTCCGTTGAGCCGGGGAAAGTCATACCAAACGGGCGATTCATTCCAAGATTTAGGTAATCTGGGGCAACTATGTTGAGAATCTGGGGCAATCAAGTCGAGATTCAACAAATCTCTCAAAGGTCATTTAAAGGTACTCCTTCAGAGATCAGCAAGACAGGGGCACAAATTATTTCAAGGCTGGGGCAGGCCACCCCCAAAAGACCAGGAGGTTACTCTCTCAGGAGGACGGTTAATCAAAAGTCAGGGGGCAATCTATGTCGAATCTTCACGAGACATCCTGAAGACATGTCCATTCACAGGTTCCTTTATGGGTTTCTGCTTCATCTGGACACCTCTTTTGGTCATGTCACATCTGCAGGGTTCATGTTAATAGCTGACACGTGACGACCCCAGTAGAGTCTCTCTCCCTAGCAGAGATAGCTGGAGTTTCATCACTCGTGGCAGAGCATTATGGAGATTGTGATTATTCTCCCCAGCAGGAGTTCATGAATTTGCTCTCCCCTATCCAGGTTGGTGAAATTTGTTGCTCTTCAGAAAGAGTTCATATTCCTGTACAGAGTGTTGGGTTTATGCTTCACCAGTTAGTGGTAAAGTTGTTCCCATATCCCCAACAGAGTAAGGGTAAGAGGTAGATTCAAACAAAGGAGTAAGTCTGATCTGATCCCCTAGCAGGGCTGACATCATCAACCATTACCCCCAATCATATTTTTCGGTGGTGGTTAGCTTTCCCCAGCAAGTCAAAGGTAGATTGTCATCAGCAGAGTCCTGAGATGCTTCTCCAGCAGATGGTTGTTATTCATGCTTTCCTGCAGAATGGAGGTTTAGTCGGGATCTCGAGCAGTTATGACACTGAAGGCGATTCAGTTTGTTATCCCCCAGCGGAGTTGGCCTCGTCTCTTCAGCATTTATTTTGCTGGAGTGGTCCTTTTGCATATCATAAGTATCATGGCATAAGCATCATCGCACATCATTAGCATAGCATTGTATGAAACCTTGTAAAACCATACAGCAAATCCATAGCCCAACCTTGCTCGGCATCATTCCGCATCCCACTTTGCTGGTATATTTCAAAAAAACTGAAATCCTATCCTTATTGGCGTTTCCTTCAAACCAAAAGTCCAATCCCTATTGGCACTTCATACAAAATCCAATCCCTATTGGTACCCAGAAAGACTTCGCCTTTGAAAAAAATAATCACCATCAGGTTTCACCTGTCATAGCCAGCAAAGTCCAATTATATTTGGCGCATCTTTCTTTCCCGGTAGCCCGAGCATGCGTCGGCATTTTGCATATAGTGATCATTGCATCCTCAAATCGCGTAGCATTTCCATTTCATATGGAGCATTACGCCATAGAAAGAAAATTCCAACATGTGCATGCGAAGCATAAGCCGGATTTGGTACCTTGCGCGAAAGCTCAAATCAAATTTTCAGTCAAGACGGTGACATATCCCCAACATGCATTACAATCAACCCCTCTGCTTACCTTTCTTTTGGGTCATAGATCATACGTCGATCTTACCCTCAATCAGCCTTTGTCCATCAACCCTTTGATGACGAAGTTTCAAAGCAAGTTTCTTCCCGTCAACCCTTTGACGATGTGTTCCGAGCTCAGGTTTCATACCTTCGGATGTTTTCAGTTTCTTCCCGTCAACCCTTTGACGATGTGTTCCGAGCTCAGGTTTCGTACCTTCGGATGTTTTCAGTTTCTTCCCGTCAACCCTTTGACGATGTGTTCCGAGCTCAGGTTTCGTACCTTCGGATGTTTTCAGTTTCTTCCCGTCAACCCTTTGACGATGTGTTCCGAGCTCAGGTTTCGTACCTTCGGATGTTTTCAGTTTCTTCTGTCATCCCCATGACGATGTGTTCCTACGGTGGAATTTTCTTTCTGTCATCCCTATGACAATGTGTTGTCCTCGGTCGGATCTTCTTCCTGTCATCCCTATGACAATGTGTTGCCTTCGATCGAGTTTTCTTCCCGTCAACCCCTTGACGATGTGTTTCTTGGGTTTCATCCTCTTTCTGTCATCTCCATGGCAATATGTTCCTACGGTGGAATTTTCTTTCTGTCATCCCTATGACAGTGTTTTATCTTTGTTCAGATTTCTTTCCGTCAAACCCCATGACGATGTGTTCCTACTGTGGAATCTTCTTTCTGTCATCCCTATGACAATGTGCTTCCTTCGATTAGGTCTTCTTTCTGTCAGACCCCTTTGACGATGCGTTCTCTTCGGTTGGGCTATCTTTCCGGCAATTCTTTGATGATGTGGGCCGGTGCATATCTTTTCTTTCTGTCAACCCCTTGACGATGTTAGGTTGTCTCCCCTACAGAGTTGTCTGCTTGGATTTCTCTTTTCCCCAGTAGAGTTGCCTCACAGAGCTACCTTGCAGTTAGTGGTCAAGACTCAGTTAATGTCCAATAGTTTGAAGATGCCAAGTCTTCTGTAAAATCCTTTTGGGATGATTTTTTTCAGATCTACTGTGTAATTTGGGGAAAAAGGCGAGTAGTTGACCTTCCCACACATGGGGCATGTTGAATTTCCCCGGCAGAAGATGTTCCATATCTATAATTCCCAGTAGAGTTGGAGGACATTTGGTCTTCTGTAAAATCCTCTCAAAAGGCATTCCCCAACATGAGACGCTTTAACGCAGTTCTCCCCACAGAGTTCAACATTTTGACAGTAATTTCCCCAGCAGGGTCTAAATAGATCAATGGAATCTCTTCTTCAACAAAGTGTCAGCATATGATATTACCCAGCCGGTGGTGTAATTCTCAGCCTTGCTCATTTACAACTCAAAGTCCAATTCATTTTGGCAATATAGACAGTTTGTTCATATTATTCCAGCCGGTGGGATAGTATAGTAGATGATTGTTCCAGCAGGTGGGATGAACATTTGGCAAAGCTGCCAAAGCCGGTTTGGTAAGCATCAAAGTCCAAGTTTAGTTTGGCAAAGCTGCAAAAGTCCATCTGAGGATGGCAATTTTGAGATTCCAAAGCCTGTTTGGTAATCATTGAAGTCCAACGACAGATTGGCAAAAATCCAGCACGAACTGGTAAAAGTCCATTGTTTAGAATGGCAGAGCAGCTAAAGTCCACCAGCAGTGTGGCAAGCCAGTAGTCGTCTGGCGTCATTCAAAAAGACATTTCTTAAAGTCCACCAGCAGTGTGGCAAGCCAGTAGTCGTCTGGCGTCATTCAAAAAGACATTTCTAAAGTCCACCAGCAGTGTGGCAAGCCAGTAGTCGCCTGGCGTCGTACAAAAGACATTGTTAAAGTCCACCCGCAGTGTGGCAATCCAGTAGTCGTCTGGCGTCGTACAAAAGACATCTCTCCAGTGTTATAGTTATCATCAGAGTTTTATCCAAGCAGAGTTTATTTGGTTGGGTTTATATCCCTTTTTCTTATTCTCCACAGAGTGCAAATTTTGCGATGCTTTTTGTATTCAATCACCTTGTACATTGAATGTCTGAAAGCAGTTGCTATCATCCCTTCAGTTCCAAGTCGATTGAATAGGGGCAGCTGTAGCACCCCAAAATTTGCCCTACCTTCTCTGACTTTTGCTTCGCGTTCATCTGCATTTTTAGGTCATAATTCATAATCATATCATTTGCATTGGTTCTTGGGACATGGGATTGAAAGTTTTTTTATTGGCCTTATTCAGAGGATTCATAAAAGGCTTTAGGTCAGAAGTTCATTGGTGAGAATCAGGTTTTAATTTCTTCTCTATTCAAATCATCTTCTTCGAGGTTTATCAGCATACCGGGGAGAATTGGAGTTCTTGTTTACAGTTGAGCTGGGGGATAGTTATCGGTTGAGATTCTTCAGTGGATCATGTGAGTGGCCAGATGGTTCAGTGGTAGCTGTAACTATTTTGTCAGAGGCTTGTGGAAAGTTGGTGATTGGTTCTGAATTCAGTTGGCTATCCATTTTCTATCCATAATCCATATCCAAACTCATTGTTTTTAATCCATCAACCATTTTCATTTTTTATCCACTTACCTTTTCTTTTATTCATAAACCATTTCTAATTCATAAATCCATTTTTTAATCCACATTTTATTTTACCTATATTTTAATCCATTTGCAATTTCCAAACCCATACTTCATATCCAAGATATCATATCCAAATTCAATTCCTAAACCCACATTTTTTTTAATATCCATTCTTAATTTTGGTTATCCATTGTCAAACTATTTCCAAACATCCATTTTGAGTCCATTATATAAAATCCATTTTTTATGTTATCCAACTTTCCATATTTTTAATAGCCACTTGGATATCCATGTTTACCTATCCAATTTCATGTCCATATTTCCAAATTACCTATCCATGTCCAATATTCAAAATCCAGTTAACCATTTTTATTCATTTTAAATATTTTTTTTCTTTCTCTAAATCCAAACCATTTTTCTAAACCCATCCAAATATCCATTATTCCATTTCATTTAAGTTTCACTCTCTAATTCCAAATGTCCACATCCAGGTTAAACCATCCAAGTTTCTTTGATGAACAAAAGTTGCAAACTTCCAGCCACTACCCCCACACTGTACCACGACGTAGCCTTTCAATTCTAAATGTGACAATCATAATAACACAAACTGTGGTGCCATCCTCTGCATACGTACACCATGCGTAGGGAAAAATGATTTCACAATACAAAGCCAAACTAATTGCCATCACAGAACCAATTCACACAAAACCACAATTTAAAAAAACCATTTTACACCAGAAAATTGACAAATACACTGCATTAGAGATTATAACAGAAGATATATAACAGAACTGCTATCACTAATCTTCATTGACAAGTTTCCTAGCAAAAATTTCTAACCTTCACTCTAACAAACCTCTAACCAACTCTAACAGAATTGTAACTGAATTTCAGGGTGAAAAACCTATTTTACCCTCCCTGATTCCTGCTATAAAATCTCATCGTCTTCATTCTTCAGCTTCTTCACCATTTTTGTTTTTCACTCTTCTTGATTCTACACAATCTTCATCTTTCTCATTCTCCCACTCTTCATCTTCAATTCTCAAGAACTCTGTAACTTTTTAATTCATCCACTTCAATGTAGAACAAACATCTTCTTGGATTCATCTTCATCACCAGAAATCGCAACCTGCATAAGCCTTAACCATGGCCTTCGATTCACTCTAATCAATTCAAACCTGCAAGTTCACATCATCGCCATAGCAATCACAAAGCAAATAGCAGAAAGGAAGAAGAAGAATCCAAGACTACACATCCGCGACGACAACAGCACGCAGAGGAAAAGGCACGATTGAAAACAAGAACGAAGAAATACGCATACCTGGATTAGATTCGCGGATTGAAGCGCCCTCGGAGCGACTCCGATAGGTATTCCGAATATCTTTCTCTCTGTTGATTTTACTTGATGTCGGTTGTGAACATTGGTAACGTTGAATCGTGCCGTGAGCGAGCTCGTTTTGTGAGAGCGCGGAATGTTGAAGAGTCTAACTCCAACGCGACGTCTTTGTTTATCCGGTGAGAGGTTGTGACGGAGAGATGAAGTGTGAGAACCGAGCGAGTGTTTGTTGAGCGAGATCGAGAGAGAGTGTCGATGAAGGTCTTGCTCACTAATATTGGTTCTGAGACGGAGGGCGAATCCGGTGAAAGGGACGACGGGTTGAAACCTTACATCTCCGGTGGGGGTTGAACGTGAGTTTGAGATGGAGAAGTCGAAGGAGAATCGAGCGAGATGAGGACGGAGGCGGTGGCTTGCGAGCGGCGACGACGTGAAGCTAAAAAGGATGAGAGGAGATGACGGACGACGTGGACGGCGCGATGGAGGTATTGTCTTATGGCGAGGTTTGTGAACGAAACGGAGGAAAGACGAGGAATAGCTTTGAACGAAGCAGAGTAAGGGTTTGGCCGCTGATTAAGGAGAATGAGGGTGGCCGAAGTGGAGAGCGCGACGGCGCAGGTTGGGAGGCGGAAGAAGATGATGGGAAGAAGAGATTAGGAACTTTAGGGTTTGCTATTGTTAAGAGGAAAGCTATTTGGCTGCAAGAGTTTGGATCGGGCTTCAAGCCCATTCTCCCTTTCATTTCCTCGCCCCACAAACCACTATCAGCACCTCCCAAATACTCGCTTCACCCTCTGAACAGGTTCAAAGGACTTTGGGCTGGAGATTAAAGCCCATGCGATTGTATCCCTTTTCACCACCCTTGAACCACTAGCTGCACCCCCCTCTGTTTTCATTATTTGAATTTTGGTTTAGTAGTTTTTCTTATAATTGATTAATGGTGTTAATTGGTTTTAATAGTTGTTTGGTTTTAATTTTAGGCAATTAGATTAATTCTAAAATCTTATCTTGATTAAAAGCTAGGTTTTGATATTAGTTTTAATTTTAGAATTAGTTTAAAAATTAGATTTCTTTAGATTTAATTTTTAGAAATAGGTTAATTAGAAATTAATCCTAGGTTTAGATTTTTTAACTAACTTTTAATCTTGATTACTTAGTATTTTAATTCTAACATGCTTATTGTTGATTAATTGTTGATCATAATTTCAATTGCTCATTGTTGATTTTTTTTATTTCTCTTTTATGAATAGCATGATATAATGCTATGTGTAGAATTTTCTCACATCCCATTGGGATCCTAGCTCAACTTTAATCTTTGATTAAAGTGAGGTAGGATATGCATTAGGCAGTGCTATCCCTCTTTTCTTTTAGGATTAGATTTGTTAAACCACATTAACCATTAGGATCACTTCCGTAACTAATAAATTAGGATTGAGTCTTAGTTCATATAGATTCTACCTTTTTCTCCTCTCTTGATTCCCTCTTCTCATCTTAAAGAAAATTCAAAATATCTAATAAAGGTAGGCATTTATTGCATTTAGGCCTTTCATATAAAGAAAAGATTATAAGGGGTCTTCTCTTATAATCTTAGAATGTGTAGCATATAGCCCATCTTGGGTCAATGTGTTATACATTTGATCTTGTATGAGGGACCTAAATGCAATACTTGTTGAAGGTACAAATAATAAAAAACACTTCTTCATTTCATAATCAACAAAACACTTAATAAACACAAATATGCTAGTGTGTTTGAACCTTGACAATTGGAAATAAGTGTGGGGGTTTTCTTCACCCTTAGTGTGCTTTCTTACTCATTCCATCTTGGAATGTGAGAATGTACACATTCCAATAACTAAGATTCAGATACATTATCATATGCAAACAAATGGAAAAAACTCTTAAAAGACAAAAACAAACAATCACGTCTCCTTCGGAAATTCTTTTCTCATCTCATTCATTCTCAACGCACGAACGCGCTTCTACTCGTTCTCTTGCAAGATGGTAACGCACTCGGACCAGCGAGCCTGCAACACCTGAGCTAGAACGTAAGCCGTTCTCTAAAAAACACAAACAATCCATCCCTAGTGAGGGGAACTACGTCGCTCTGATTCTCATGTTCCCGATGAGATACGTAGGCAGTGGGGTAGGGCCCATGCGAGCACTTCTTTTATTTTCCCTACATTTGTTTCCCGTTCCTTTTCTTTTCTTTCTCCTTTCTTTCTCTCAGTTCCTTTTCCAGTATCCTTTCTTTACACCCTTTGATCGAGACAAGCAAGCGTGGATCCCATCGGGTACGATGGAAGCGTGGGGGTGCTAATACCTTCCCCGCGCGTAACCGACTCCCGAACCCAGTTCTCTTGGTCGCGAGACCATGCTTTTCCTTTCTCTCAGGTTTACGCTGTGTTTCCTTTCCCTCTCTTGGGATAAATACACATTACTGGCGACTCTGTTTCGGTGCCACTTTCGCGTTTGTACTTGGATGAAAATCCCGGGAGCGACAGGGATCCACGCTCGAAATACTGCTAAAAAGGCTGATAGAAAAGATGATGGAAAAGGAATGGAAAGTGAACGAGAAGCAAATGTAGGGAAAATAAAAGAAGTGCTCGAATGGGACCTACCCCACTGCCTACGTATCTCATCGGGAACATGAGAATCAGAGAGACATAGTTCCCCTAACTAAGGGAAAACTGTTTGTGCTTTTTTAAGGAGAACGGCCACTGTTCTAGCTCAGGTGTTGCAGGCTCGCTGAATCGAGTGCGTTACCGTATTGCAAGAGAACGCGGAGAAGCATGTCCGCACGTTGAGAGT
Organism: Lathyrus tuberosus; assembly: GCA_022829125.1. NCBI lineage: Eukaryota > Viridiplantae > Streptophyta > Magnoliopsida > Fabales > Fabaceae > Lathyrus > Lathyrus tuberosus. The sequence goes on along the minus strand of JALAZF010000622.1, from coordinate 1,596,615 downwards.
GAGTGAGATGAGAAGAGAACTCCCAAAGAAAATACGTTTTTGGTTTGTTTTGGTTTGTTTTAGAAGTTTTTTATTTGAAGTGTTTTGCATAGGTAAGTGTACCTAAGTCTTTTTCAATGGAATGTGCATCTTATACATCATTCCAAAATGAAATGATGATGAAGTACACTAAGTATGAGGAAGATCCTCAAACTTATTTCCAAAGTTAAAGGCTTGAGTACACTAGCCTATTCCCTTTATTAAATGTTTTTGTTGTTTTTTTAATGAAGAAGTGTTTTTGGTTTCGTTTATGAAATCACTTCATGTTAAAGACTTGTACATCATGCTAGAAAACGTGCAACACATTCCAAGATGGAATGTATGCAAGCCCCCCCATGGAATAAGGCTCATGAAGAGGTTTCAACCTTTATTAAGTATTTTGAAGTTGTTTTGAGATAAGAGAAGAGAGACTCAAAAGAAACAAAGGTAAAGACAAAAGGGGACTAAGACTCACCCTAATGTTATCATGCTTGGAGATCCTAAGGGTTAAGTGTGGTATGAGAACCCTAAGCTAAAAGAAGAGAAGAAGAGAGCAAGAGGTAACATAACTCACTTCTAAGATAGAAGATGAGTTATGAACCAAGATGGAAAAGAAGGAAGTTGAACAAAGAAAGCATTGAAATGCTTTGCACAAACACAAAAGAGAAAGCATTAAAGAGATGAGGGAAGAAGGTGTGTGTGGAAGCACATCCACACACTCAACTTACCATTAGCCCCTACAAGCAAAGTGTAGCGAGTGATTTTGGACGCGGTTGCGAAGCGCTATCGCTCTTTGGTGTCTACAGCTCGATTCATTTTTTATCCTATTAAAGCTGATGAAGGAAGGGAAATAGATGTCTCAAATTAACCCTGCTTGCAAACTGAGGTTAAACAGCGGTCTGTTAGGTTACAGATGCTACAAAGATTCGGGGTCTCTATCGGGTTTATTTTTTTAAAAGTGGTGTTCGGTTAATTGGTGGGAGGTTTAGATGTTAGGACGGATGCTTCTTGATAGATATGTGAGAGTATGGGATTTTGGGTTTTTGTTTAGTGTGCTCGCTAAGATTTTTATTTCAATCTTATGCCTACGTATTCCCGTTTACCAAAACAGGGAAATCAGAGCGTTCGCAGTTCCTCCTATTCTACGAGAGGAAATGGGGTTTTGGTGTCTTGTTCAAAGCCCAAGACGTGAAGCGAAAGGTAGTTTGTATCTTGTTCAAAGCCCAAGATGTGAAGCTGAAGAGTCTATTTGTATCTTATTCAAAGCCCAAGATGTGAAGCTAAAAGGTCTCAACTTTAGAGAGAATTTGTCATCTCTAAAGAGGGGGTTGTGTGTCACAACTGTTTATAAAGGAGAATTACTTTAACCGGGATGTGTGAATCCGACAATGCCATAATTTCCTTTATAGGGGATTTTCAACCTGAAGGAGAAGACTTTAACTCAGTGTAGAGCAATGCTATCTTTCCTTAGGAATTTCTTATGCTAAAAGAGGGACAGTGGGATGGATGTAGATGATCCAGAGGCTTGCCGCTTACAGCGATTAGATGAAGGGGAAGGAGTTGTTGATGTTTGTGTACTGTGAACGAGGCACAACTTTAATGCTAAAAGGTTAATTGGATCAACCAGTGGTTTTCTTATACAAAGCCTAAGAGGAGGCTAATATGTGTCTCGTATGAAGCCCGAGAGAGAGGCTAAAAGCTTTTGACTCGACAATGGAGTCTTTTGGTATCTCGCATAAAGCCCGAGCTGAAGGCTATTTGACTCAACAAGAGAGTTTTTGTATCTCGTACAAAGCCCGAGATGGAGGCTAAAATTTGTTTGGCTTAATAAGATCCTTTTTGTATCTCGTATAAAGCTCGAGATGGAGGCTAAAGGGGTGATTGACTCAATGAGGGAGTCTCTTGTGCGTCTCGTACAAAGCCCGAGAGAGAGGCTAAACGTTGTTTGACTCCGCTGGGGATAATCGTTGTATAAAGCCCAAGAGAGAGGCTAACTTCACTGGAGAAGGATCATTATACAAAGCCTAAGAGGAGGCTATGGTGACTGTTTCAGTTGAGTGACAGGTCCAGTATACTGATTTAAAGAGAAAATCAGTTCTTATATGAGTAATGTTGGCACTCAGGGATTTTGATTCGAGGATCAGGGATATTTCCTGTTCTTTAAGGAAGTAGGAAATCCGAAGGGTATTGAGACTCTCCGAGTCTACGGGTTTCCTTCCTATTTAACGAAGGGGTCACTTGAGAATGTCTTAAAGACTCAAGGAGATTAGATTGTCCAAGTCTAGAGTTTCATCTTTTGTACTATGCTTTGAGAAACAGTAGTAGACTCTTTGAAAGGACTGTTCTATGAAGATGACTAAGTTCTCTTCCTATACCTCTAGGAGGTCATTGGGACAATTTGAACGTAGCCCAAGAGGAGGCTGGAAGCTTTTAAGAAGCCGACGGGTCCTTGTACGAGGCCCAAGAGGAGGCTACCATTCCCGGAGGAAGAGATCATTATACGAAGCCTAAGAGGAGGCTGTGAATACTTCTAAGAAGCCGGCGGGTCCTTGTACTAAGCCCAAGAGGAGGCGGGGTTGATTTTAGGAAGCCTGTGGGTCCTTGTACGATGCCCAAGAGGAGGCCGATGCTTTTAAGAACCCGATGGGTCCCCAAACCTCGAGAAGTTCAAGACAGGCTATTCACAGAGAATAGATCAAGCTAGGAAAGTCCGAGAATTTGGAAGAAACTCAAGAGATGCCATTCACGGAGAAAAGATCATCTCTGGGGAGTAGAATTTCTTGACAAGTGCTTTTAAGAAGCCAGTGGGTCCCCAAACCCCGAGAAATTCAAGACATGTCATTCACCGAGAATAGATCAAGCCAGAAAAGTCTGAGAATTTGGAAAAAAATCAAGAGATGCCATTCACGGAGAAAAGATCATCTATGGGGAATAGAGTTTCTTTGACAACTTCTACGAGTGACAGTCTATGAAAAGGTTCACCGAGAATGCTGCCTTTCATGTCTCCATATTGTTTAACCCCAAGAGGAGGGAAGACTGTGTCTGGTAATCCTATGTGGATCTAGTTTTGACTATTTAAGAGTGATCAACGGGCTTTACCTAGTGCTAGACGTAGTTGCCGGGGAAACTCTAAATATCTATACTATTATTACACAGTTGATATGAGTTTATGAAAGAAGACTTACAGCGAAACAGCCCCACAATACAGTTATATGTATATGAAAGCAGTAAGTGAAAGCATATAAACACTTACTCGGTTGTAGAGCTTCCATGTTGTTTGGTTAGTTGTTCAACAAAGAAAGATTGAAAACAACAGTATAATTCAAAATCAAAGGAGAAAGTGCTTTGAAAAAGAAAGATTTGGGGCTTATAGCTCAAGGAGAGGCCCAGGGTTTTATCAGTGATTGCAGTGTTGAATTTGTATAGAGGGACTTATACAAGTGACTGAGGCCCAAAAAGGTTTTCTGTACAAAGGGATGGGTAGGCCCAAAGTATTTTGGTTAAAAGGCCCAAAAAGTTTTAAAGAAAAAGAGTGGGGCTTATAACACGAGGGTAGGCCCAAAGTATTTTGGTTAAAAGGGGATTGCGCCGAGGTTTCCTTTTAACGCAAAGGGACTTATACAATAAGTGAGGCCCAAATGGTTTTAGTTAAAAGGGGATTGGGTCTTACACTCTAATAGAGGCCCAAAAGTTTTAAATGGTTCTTATAGCTCAAGGAGTGGCCCAAAAATGGTTAATTTTAAACTGGCGACGATCGCGTCGTTTATTTGAAAATGTACAGAGGGACTTATACAACGAATGAGGCCCAAAATTGTTTCTGTACAAGGGGGTTGGGTCTTACACTCTAATAGAGGCGCAAAGTGTTTTGAAAATGATTTATGAGGGTTGAATTAATCCAAAAACCCTAATTTGTTTTCAAAATGTGTTTTAATTGAATAAAAATTCAATTAAAATGATCAAAATTGTTTAACATATGGAAAACAAATTGTGATCTTGGATTAATGCTTCAAAAATTAAGTATTGACCTACAAAATAATTAGAAGGCATTAAAAGTTGCAAAATCAAGGTGGAAAAAATATTTTAAATGTTAAAAACAATTAAAACATTAATTCTTTGCAAAAATATCAATTATATAAAATAAATAATATTTTTGGGATTTTTTGGGAAAATAAAATATTTTAACATTTTTGTGAATTATTAAAAAAAGAATTAACTCAAAATCATTAAAACTCAGAGAGAAATACATTTTTGAATCAATTAAATAAAATCACAAAAATTCAAATATTTGAAAATTCAAAAAAGGCGCCAAGAACAGCTGAAGAACACGCGCGTGTTCTGGTTTGGCTGATTTGCATTTTCTCTCCAATCTCACTGACTACTTGATTATATCATGCAATCCACAAATCAATATGCTTGTTTCAACCTCACGATCATGTCTATGACAATTAATTTTACTTAAATTAAGCATAAAACAAGAAATCACGAAAAATCCTCAAGAACCCTAATTTTTGAATGAAGGCTTGGATTTTTTATACACGATTCAAACAATGCAATTAATTGAGGGGAAACATTCCATGCATGATTATGAACATATGGCCAAATTATTGTGCAGCAAAAATTGCATGGATCATAGAGTTTGAAGAGCTCATGCTTACCACTTGCAGCTGGTGATCGTGATTTGTGTTGGAGGTGTTACAGCTAGGTTCCAATGATCTGGATAGCTTCCCTAGGTGCCATGGAGTGTGTCTGAATGCTTGGAATGGATTGAAATGATCTGGAACTTGAGAGGGTACCCCAACTGCAAATCTGTTAAGAACTTGAGCAATTGGATGGTGATTTTGTGAAATCCGTGTTCCAGATGTTATGTGAGTGTTTGGATCACTTCTATATGATGTATATGAGGTGTGTGTGTGTGATTAGTTTGATTGGAAAAGCTCTCAAACTCAAATCCCGATAGTGACTTGCCTTAGAAGGCAAAATTGGAGTGAAAGAAGAGATTTTGAGGAAAGCATCTGTTTAATGGCTTTGGAGTACTCAAACTGATCACAATTTAGCTCTATTTATAGTAGAGCAAGTTTGTTTTGCAAGGAATAGTGAATGGCAACTGCTGAGTAGGTTTGGCCAATATTGGCAAATGAAAATCCAAGTCTCCTCTAGCCATTGACTAGAGGTTAGGGCACAGGCTGCTGGTCCCCTTGGTCTTGGATAAGTCTTGACTGAATTCAGTTGAGAATGGCTCAGTCCATGCCACCTTGATGCTTCCATTGAATGCTCCAATCCAAAATTGGAGTCTTGTCCCTATTTTGGCAATTCTAGGTTCAACATGCTATTTCTTGTTCCAAAGACTTTAGAGGCTTGGCTCAGTGATTGTCCCCTTTAGATTCAATCCTCAGAGGTGTCCAAGTGGATAGGAGTATTTGGATTTGGCTGATTTTGGCAAATCGACCAAAAGTGTAAAAATCTGTCTTGCCTTGGCAGATTTCAGCAAGGCAACTTGCCAATGTCATATCTCATGACTCAAATTGAATTTGGTAATGTTCTTGGCCATTTTGGAAAGCCCTTACATGATACAACAACTGTTTGAACATGTTTGGTTTTGATCTCTTTTGAATCCAAGTGAAAAATCCCCCTACATTTGGCAAAAAGTAAGGTAAAATCTGACTTAGTGAAATTTTCACTAAGTGTTGGAACAAAGTGACTTTTCTTGATTTTGATCACTCCATAACTCAAAATCCATGAGGAATTTGGACATAGGTCAGTATGAAGCTTTTGTAGAGGGCAATGAGATCTACAAATCAAGCTTTGAATGGGGAACAATGGCCTTGTGGTTTAGGAGTTATGGTCCTCCAAAGTTGGCACATTAGTGTCACTTTTTCCATAACTTAGAAATTTTTCTAAGTTTTTATGGTTACCCCTTTTACAAGTTATCCCACTTTCTTTGATTTTTCTTGATGAATGATGATTCAAATCATACATTAACATCATTTTAGGGTTAAAAATACATTTTGGTGAAAAATCTCAAAAAGTCAAAGTTGACTTTTGTGCACAGTTGACTTTTTATCAGATGAATTCCAAACTGTGCAATTCTTCATGAAATCATGTCCTTGACCTAAATCAAACTTGATGGGCATGTTCCATGAGTGTCATAGGGTATATTGAATCATGTCTTAGGGCTTGGGAGCATGTCCTGGTCAAAAATCAAAGTTACAGTTGAATTTCCTCGCGAAACCCTAATTGTGGTGCAGATGAAATTGAGACTTGTTGCTCAAGCTTCTTGGATTAATCCATTATTCCGAATGGATCAATATAGTTCATTAGAGACCCTCAAACCCTCTCTTGAGGTCTTGGCTCATGATTTTCCCTAAAAGTCAACTTAGGGGTGAATTAGGTCAAGAAACCCTAATTCCTGATTTTTGATGAATGCACCCCCTGAGGCAAAATTGACTTGATGATTGGGTCCATGAGGTCCCATGAAGTATATTAGGTTATGTTTTGGATCATTGGCTTGTGCCCAGATGAAAATTTTCCATCTGGAGGCCCTGGTCAACCAAAACCCTAATTTGGTGACACTGTCGATCTTGAGACTTGATCCACCTAGAAGGGAGCAGCCTTGTGCTTAATCCTTGAAGTGGGAGTCCTTTTGATCCATTGTAGATGTTTTAGAGGCTAGACAAGTTAAAGATCATGTCATTCCTTGATTGATCCTTTGTCTAAGGCTCTGAGAGGGCTTGAAACCCTAAATTTGATTGCAGTGGATGCTCACCCATCTTTGGGGAGACTAATGAGGTATGATGGTTCCTCCATATTGTGATGATGATTTTCACAATGATGGGAAATCTTAGTGGTCAAAATTTGGGGTATGACAGATGCCCCTATTTAATCTTCTTGGACACGAAGGTGTGAATGATGAAGGTATTCGGGCATTCGGGGTGCAAGAGGATTAAATATCGGAATATCTGAAATTTTGACGGCTATGAATGGCAGCTTGCGCATTCATCTTCTTTTGCTAAGTAAGGATGCTTAGAAAGGTAAACCTCCCCTCGATCCTGGTTTCCTACCAAGGAACTGGTCTCAGTTTCTGTTGTAAACTTCCCCTCGATCCTGGTTTCCTACCAAGGAACTGGTCTTAATTTCTTATGTAAACTTCCCCTCGATCCTGGTCTTCAGCCAAGGAGCTGGTCTCAGTTTCCTTTTGGAATAAACCTCCCCTCGATCCTGGTTTCCTACCAAGGAACTGGTCTTAGTTTCTCTTTTGGAGTAAACCTCCCCTCGATCCTGGTTTCCTACCAAGGAACTGGTCTTAGTTTCTCTTGTCAACTTCCCCTCGATCCTGGTTTCCTACCAAGGAACTGGTCTCAGTTGCTGATTTAAACTTCCCCTCGATCCTGGTTTCCTACCAAGGAACTGGTCTCAGTTTCTCCCGTCAATAAACTTTATTGACAAGGGACGCTATTTGTAGTGGTTTTTCTCAAACTTCTCGCCGAATTTTCCTGGGGAGATGCCATTTGACAGAAAAACTCTGATGTCAGACTCGCTGGGGGGACCCAGTCGTCTGAGTTGTAGAGGTGTACAAACTTCTCTATTGGAGACGCCATTTGTTGACTCTATTTAGATAATGCGAGTCTCTTGAGAGACTACTTCCGCTTGGGATCTTACATCATACTTTTCTGGGGATCTTCCCGGAGAAATGCCATATGATGTGATCCTATTTTGAGGTGTCGATGACCTTTTCATCAGTGGTTTTTTCGGAGACAAATTTCCGTATTGCCGAATCTCTCGATTAAGAGGCTTTCTCTGGGGATTTCCTTTAATCCGGGAAAGCAAGGATATCATCTTCAATAGCGAAGAGTGATATCTGTTGAAAGTTTCTCTGGTCCTTCGGAGGTTTAAGTTATCAAAGTGGTCAAGGGCCAACTTCCTTCCAGAAATAAACTGGAGGCGAGGTTGTTCAAACGCAACGTTTCCTGACGAGGCAAGAACTGACAACTCGATTGAGAAAACTTCTATCACTAGGGGACAAGACTGACTAGAGTGATGGTGATGCAATATGAAATGTGCATGCAAGTCAAATGCATGATGTATGTATGTATGTATGCTGAAAAAACTGACGTGACATACAGACTGACGAGTGAACATGACTGGGTACTCGGCCATCGCAGGGCGAAGAAGTACCGTTGGTCAAAAAAGTAGCAATTCTACCTTGCTTAGGAGAGATAGTCCCTGTGGGGAATACCGTTGATCGGGCTTAGGAGATAAGAACTCGGCCGAGGGTATAAGATGGGAAAGTCGCATCTCATACAGTTGATCCTTCGTTCAAGCGTACTGGCCTAGAAGGAGTACTTTGATTATGCACTTTGAAATTCAAATGCCTTTGGAGACGCAATCGACGTTCTTCTGATGTTCAACAGTCAAAAGAAATTTCCATCTTTAATTTAAAAGCAGAAAAAGTTTTACAAGTAAATTCATTTTTGTTTTATTTCAAGAATCGTTGAGCATGTTAAAATGTCATTCTGTAAAGCTAAAACAAATGAGAATTACAAACAAAAGCACAAGGGCTCAAATTTTATTGATAAGATGGAGATCATCCAAACGCGTGATTCCAAGGAGTATATACAAAGTTTGAAAATGGTAATTTACAGGGAAAAGGGCTACGTTGAAACATAACCACCACTATCCTTCTACCAACTTTGAATTCGGGACATCCTGAGCTTCTGTCGAAGATGACCTTGACTGGAGTTTTCCTCAGATGGATGGTGTAACTCCTGCTGAGGGACTTGCCTCTGTTGAACATAGTTACTTGCCATTATCCCTAATTTTTGCCTGGATTGTACTTTGATGTTTCCAATCCATCGGGATGATTTTTTCCATGTCTCTAACTTTTGCCTGGACCGCCCTTTCGGGTTTTCAATCCACCGAACGGTTTTTTTAGTTTAGGCGAAGTATTTCTTGACTACATCAACATTCGTGGGGTAGGCAAATTCCTCTCCTTCCATGGTTGCAAGTCTCAAGGCACCGCCTGAGAAAGCTTTCGTGACCACATAGGGGCCATCATAATTTGGGGTCCATTTGTCCCGAGAGTCAGTGAGAAATGATTGTATCTTCTTGAGCACGAGGTCTCCTTTTCTGAAGACACGAGGTCGGACCTTTTTGTCGAACGCCTTCTTCATTCTCTGCTGATACAACTGACCGTGGCATAGTGCCGCTATCCGTTTTTCCTCAATCAAATTTAATTCGTCGTGTCGACTTTGACACCATTCAGCTTCTAAAAGCTTAGCTTCCATCAATACCCGGATTGATGGGATTTCTACTTCTATGGGGAGAACTGCCTCCATACCATATACTAGAGAGAAAGGGGTTGCCCCTGTGGAAGTACGGACATATGTTTGATAACCGTGAAGAGCAAAGGGTAGCATCTTGTGCCAGTCCTTGTAGGTTACAACCATCTTTTGAACAATCTTCTTGATGTTCTTATTGGCCGCTTCTACGGCTCCGTTCATCTTTGGTCGGTAGGGAGATGAGTTATGATGTTCGATCTTGAACTCTGCGCACAACTCTTTCATCAACTTGTTGTTCAAGTTAGATCCATTATCAGTAATGATCTCGCTTGGAACACCATAACGGCAGATGATATTGTTTTTGATAAATCGGACCACCACTTGTCGGGTTACATTAGCATACGACGCTGCTTCGACCCACTTGGTGAAATAGTCAATGGCTACCAGGATGAACCGATGTCTGTTTGAAGCCTTAGGTTCGATCAAGCCAATCATGTCGATTCCCCATATGGAAAAAGGCCATGGGGAAGAAAGAACTTTGAGATGTGATGGCGGTACATTAATTTTGTCGGAGTATATCTGACACTTGTGACACCTCCTCATGTACTTGTAGCAGTCGAATTCCATGGTCAACCAGTAATACCCTGCTCTTAGGATTTTTCTCGTCATTGTGTGTCCGTTGGCATGGGTGCCAAAGGATCCTTCATGAATTTCTTTCATAAGCATGTCTGCTTCTGGTCTGTCTACGCATCGGAGCAAGACCATGTCAAAATTTCTCTTATAGAGAGTATCACCGCTCAGGAAGAAGTTTCCAGCCAGTCTTCTGAGGGTTTTCCTGTCTTTTTTGGATGCCCCAGGTGGGTACTCTTGTTTCTGAAGGAAGCATTTGATATCGTGATACCAAGGTTGGTCGTCTATAACTGCTTCAATCGCGAAGATGTAAACGGGCCGTTCAAGGCGCATTATGTCGATCTTAGGTAAGTCGTTCCATTAACCTACACTAATCATGGAAGAGAGAGTGGCTAAAGCGTCAGCCATGTGATTCTCATTACGAGGGACGTGATGAAACTCGACTCTGTTAAAGAAAGGTAACAACCTTCTTGCATAGTCTTTGTAAGGAATCAGTCCTGATTGGTATGTGTTCCAATCTCCTTTTATCTAATTAATAACCAGGGCTGAGTCGCCATATACGTCCAAGTTTTTTATCCTTAAATCAATTGCTTCTTCGAGACCCATAATACAAGCTTCGTATTCGGCCTCGTTGTTCGTACATTTGAACATAAGTCTGGCAGTGAAAGGAATATGGGTACCCTGAGGGGTAACAATGATTGCCCCAATTCCGTTTCCATAATGATTAACTGCTCCGTCAAAGATAAGTCCCCATTGGGAACCTGGTTCTGGCCCTTCACTGGGTAACGGTTCATCGCAATCTTTCATTTTTAGATACATGACATCTTCATCTGGGAAGTCAGACCCGATTGGTTATTGATCGTCAATCGGTTGATGAGCCAAATGATCGGCTAAAATACTTCCTTTAATGGCTTTCTGAGCGTGGTACTCTATGTCATATTCTGATAATAACATCTGCCAACGGGCAATTCTTCCCGTGAGAGCAGGCTTTTCGAAGACATACTTGATTGGATCCATTTCGGAGATTAACTAAGTAGAGTGACGAATCATGTATTGGCGAAGACGTTTGGCTGCCCAAGCCAAAGCGCAACAAGTTTTCTCAAGCATCGTGTACCGAGTCTCGCAGTCGGTGAATTTCTTGTTTAGATAGTAGATGGCAGACTCTTTCCGTTTGGTTTCGTCTTGTTGGCCAAGTACACACCCCATTGAGTCTTCTAAGACTGTGAGGTAAATGATCAGAGGTCTTCCTTCCACTGGAGGTGATAAAATCGGCGGATTCAACAGGTATTCCTTAATACTGTCGAAGGCGGTTTGGCAATCTTCTGACCAAACGCAATCCTGGTTCTTTTTGAGTAATTTGAAAATCGGCGCACATGTCGCGGTCATAAGGAATATGAATCTGGAGATGTAGTTCAAACGTCCCAGGAATCCTCTGACTTGTTTTTCAGTTTTCGAAGAAGGCATCTCTTGAATGGCCTTGACCTTGTCAGGATCGACCTTAATCCCTTTCTGGCTGACGATGAACCCTAAAAGTTTCCCTGAACGGACACCGAAGGTGCACTTGTTAGGATTCAAGTGGAGTTTATACTTCCTCAAACGCTCGAATAGTTTCGACAGGTGGGTCACATGCTCCCCCTCTGTCTTAGATTTTGCAATCATATCATCGACATATACCTCGATTTCTTTGTGTATCATGTCATGAAACAGAGTAGTCATGGCCCTTTGATAGGTTGCCCCGGCGTTCTTCAAGCCGAACGGCATCACCTTGTAACAAAACGTACCCCATGGGGTAATGAACGAAGTTTTCTCCATGTCTTTCGGCGCCATTTTGATCTGGTTATAGCCCGAGAATCCATCCATGAAGGAGAAAATTTTGAACTTTGTTGTACTGTCTACCAGCATGTCAATGTGTGGTAAAGGAAAGTCGTCCTTTGGACTTGCCTTGTTTAGATCCCTATAATCAACACACAATCTGACCTTTCCGTCCTTTTTGGGAACGGGTACGATGTTGGCTAACCATTGAGGATATTCAGATGTAGCGAGGAAACCTGCGTCAATCTGTTTTTGTACCTCCTCTTTGATTTTGATGGCCATGTCCGGGTGAGTCCGTCTCAACCTCTGCTTTACTGGCGGACCTTCCGATCTTAACGGTATGTGATGTTCCACGATGCTGGTATCCAACCCTGGCATATCCTGATAGGACCAAGCGAATACATCGGGAAATTCTTTGAGAAGCTTTATCAAACCCTCTCTGGCAGTTGGACTGAGCAGTGCCCCAATCCTGATATCTTTTCTCTCTTTTTCCGAACCTACATTGATTGTTTCCAACGGCTCTTTGTGAGGTTCAATGGACCTTTCCTCCTGTCTGAGTAGTCGGGAGATCTCTTCTGGAATTTCGTTGTCAACTTCTTCTTCAGCCCCAAATACCGGGAACTCAAAGTCGGGAGAAGGCATCGGATCATATGTTTCAACGGGGTTTAAAACAAGCAATCTGCATGACGGTATAATTTGTGTTTAGAAGAGATAGAGAAAATGCGAAAGTGTGTGCAGTGTTTTATTTTACTGCTTGTTTTTATTATTGATTTGTTTTTTAGGATTACCATTTTCTGAGAAAAGCAAAAAGAGAAAACAACAATTAATGCGAAAATTACAGAACGACATTATTTTATTAATGAACAAGTCGATTCTTGAAACTACAGCCCTATAAAACAAAACTCCGTCGCTTTGGGCGAAGCGAAGAGGGAAATTTACAGAAAGCGAGCCCTATTAAAACATCCGTTCCACCTGGGCAGGGTGAAAGGTTAAAGATGGCAATTACTTTGGCTGGTGAACGACCTTCAGAACATTGACCGCAACCCATTGGCGGCGAACTCCTCGGTGAATCACAAAGTATGGCACCTTCCTTGATTTGTCTTCAGAAATGACGCTGATTTCTAGTGGAGCGAGATCATTGGAATCTGTCTCCCAGGCAGAGTTGTCGTAGGAGAATTCCTCAGTTGTATTTTGTATAGTATCTGTGCTCTCAGCTGTATCTCCCCATCCAGTAGGCTGGATGTCTTCGAACCTGATACGAGAGCTTTCGGGCGCAGTGTACTTGACCATATAGTCGTATTTTCCACTTGGTTCTCCCAGAGTGTCCCAAACTTCTTTGGAACTGAATGAGTCATCTCTCTCGATGATGTTAACCTCAGGAAAAGCATAGTTGATGAATTCAAGTCCTGCAAACGTTGCGAATTCATCTTCATGTTAAGTAGCTTCAGGATGACCTGAGTGTTGATCACATGACATGGTGAGGACACATGTATTCTGTTCAATGAGACTCAGCTGATTTTCATTATTTGGCTGACTCTCTTGCCCCAAGTCTCCTGGATAAGGTTGCCACATTGGCAGACCATCCATTGGGCCATAGTAGTCGTGGTCAAAGTTGTCTTTCATCGGAGTGTCTTCCTCTAATGAATTTGGTGGAGCACGGCATCCTTCCGGATCACAATCCCCGTACATCATTTCGATGTCTGATCGTGGTATAAATCTCGGACTCTCTGTAGGATAGCAAAATGGCATAGGCACCTCTTCCTGAGACATATAACCGTCCTCGTTAAGATAGGACTTCCATTCCTCATCTGTGTCAGAGGGATCTTCCTCATTGATAGCATGTACTGCTTGAGACACCGGGTGAAGGAAACCTCCACTGTGGAAGAAGTTCTGAATGGGATAAAGACTTCCATCACTGGCAGCTGTCTGGGTACAGGTTGCAGAAAAACCAAGACCCTTCTTTGTTTTATTGTCAATAGGAATGACAAGCTGTCCCCATCAGGTGGTATCGGTACTCTCGACCGCTTTGATAGCATCTTTGTATGAGAAAATGGAAGTTCCTCCTTGGGATTGATTGTCCTTGCCCACCGACAGTGCTTGGAACTGTGTCCCAATAACCTCCTCGGGTTCTACACAAGCAGATGATGACAAGTTACTTACAAGGAAGGCTTGTTCCCCACAAACTGTGACAAGTTGGTTGTTCTTGACGAACTTTAGCTTTTGGTGGAGGGTTGAAGTAACCGCTCCAGCCTGATGTATCCAAGGTCTTCCTAATAAACAACTGTATGTTGCCCGGATGTCCATGACCTAGAAAGTGACTTGGAAAGTGTGAGGACCAATAGTTATGGGAAGATCAACTTCGCCGATAACCGCTTTTCTGGATCCGTCGAATGCTTTGACGACGACCTCGCTGGTTCTCATCGGAGGGCCTTTGAATGATAATTGAGTCAAAGTGGACTTCGGCATAACATTCAGGGCTGACCCAGTGTCAACCAGTACGCTGGCTAAAGCATCGTCCTGGCAGTTAACTGTAATGTTGAGCGCCATGTTATGACGGCGACCCTCTTCGGGTAATTCCTCATCACTAAATCCCAAATTATTGCAGGAAGTGATGTTAGAGACAATGCTATCGAACTGTCTGATTGTTACATCCTGTTTCACAAAGGCTTGCTCCAAGACTTTCTGTAGAGCCTCCCTGTGGGCTTCTGAACTGAGTAACAGTGATAATACCGAGATCTTTGAAGGAGTCTGTAACAGCTGATCAACAATGTTATATTCACTCCTTTGGACGAGCTTCACCATCTCATCATCATTTTTCGAAAGGTCAGGATTACTGGATTGATCGACTGATGGATCGGGAGCTTCTGTCTAAAGTTCATTTTCTTTGTTGGACTCTCCAACTCCTCTGTTGAAGATTCTACCACTCCGTGTTACACGACTGATGTTTGCAATATTCACGACGGAGGGTAACGGAATTTCCTTTCCATTTTCAACTATCGTTGCACCGTATTTGTAAGGGATAGCCTTAGTTGATTCATACGGTAGTGGTCCTGGTAGATAGATGACTACGGGAGCCTTCTGATTTTTCTGACCATCATACGCAATTTCGATTCGTTCCCGGTTGGGAGCTCTAGATTTGTCAAGTAGAGGGATGATGGCAAAAACATCCCTGGTCCTATGATGACCAGAGATTGTGACAACATCCTCAACTTGATCGGCAAGGTAGTTCGGCGTCCAGTTGATGGGTCCAGAACCCGGATATGGACGAATTTCTCCACGATCCACCTGACCCTGAAGAGATGCTCTCACAAGGTAACATCCTTGGTTACTTTCCGAACAGACGCTACAACGGTCATAATTGTGTGGTGGCACCTGGCCACGCCCACTTTGAATACAATGTAACCTCACTAGGTTAGCTTCCACTGATCAGACATCCTGACTTTGACGCCGGGTGGGATTCCTGTTACTGATACTAATTTGCTGAGTATCTTCATCCATATAAATGGCATCCATCAGTGATTTAACAAGTGCTGAAGTGCCTCCTGGACAAGGGTACAACCTCGATTGTTTTTGCAACCCGCTTTACAGCTTTGATAGTCATGTGATATCAGGAATCCGAGTCGGACCTGTTCAGCATGTAACTTTACTAAGTTGGTATTCATCACGCGAATATCAAAGATCTAAACCATGTTGATCTGATAAGGGTCCCTATCATGGTAGTCTTGGATCCATCCAAGATCCATCTGACGCTGGAGGGCCTCTTGTATGAAAGAGCATCCCTGTTTGTTTACCGAGCAAGTCAGACAAGAATTGTAATCATGCCGCAGTAGATTATGATACTGGCTTTGCCTTAAGTGCATTTCCACCAAGTTGACATTCATCGCATGGACGTCGTGGTTTTGAATGACGTTAGAATTCGTGTAGACCATGTTAACTCCACGAACTCGGTGCTCTTGGATCCATCCGAGATCCATTTGTTCCTATAGAGCTGCTTGCACCACAGAACATCCCTGGTTGTCTTTAGAGCAGATATCACACTGGTGATAGTTATGAAGTGGCACATGGCCATATCCACTCTGTCTACAATGCATCTTGACCAGATTGGTCTTCAACAGGAGTACATCGTGAATTTGATAGACATTGTTAGATTCTCCTTCTATCAAATTGACTGCAGCCTTCTCGTGTTGAGGCAGCGGGTTCGTAAGAACATTAGGATTTGTATCCTTGAAGGATAAGACCCCACCCCTAACAAGTTTTTGCACGTCGGATTTGAAATTAAGACAATTCTCAATGTTATGCCCTGGACCTCCTTGATGATAAGAGTAAGTTTGATCCACCTTAAACCAGAAAGGCAGATTTTCCGGTACTGTAAGAGGGGACTTAGTCTGAATGTGCCCCTTAGCCAGTAGTAATGGAAATAGTTATGCGTACAACATGGGTATAGGATCAAACCCTGATGGTCGTGTTGTACGGTTGTTGTTATATGGAGGACGAACCTGCTGAAGAGGCTGTTGTATCCTTTGCTGATCAGGTTGGCTCTACGCAACCTGAGGTTGATACGTAGGAATAAGCGCAGGGTTGATAGCAGGAGTTACAGCTGCTACTGGTTGGTACCGTCGCCTTTGCTTTCTGAGAGAGATATTCCCAATATCTTGCTCTTTTTTCTTAGGGAGAGCACTACCGTATCGTTTCGTACTGCTTGATGGTCTAGCGTCTTTTACCAAACGTCCTTCTCGGACGGCTTCCTCAAGACATACGCCCATGCCCACCATCTCGGTGAAATCACTGGGTGCACTGGCAACCATTCGGTCATAGTAAAATGAGCTTAAGGTTTTTAAGAAGATCTTTATCATCTCTTTTTCCTCAAGAGGTGGACAAATTTGAGCGGTAATTTCACGCCACCTTTGAGCATACTCCTTAAAGGTTTCCTTATCCTTTTGCGACATTGATCTGAGTTGATCTCTGTCGGGTGCCATGTCCAAATTGTATTTGTATTGTTGGACAAAGGCAGTACCAAGATCTCTGAATGTACTAATCATAGTATGGTTTAAACCCATGTACCATTTTAATGCGGCACCGGTTAAACTATCCTGGAAGTAGTGAATCAGTAGGTCCTGATTCTCCGTCTGAGCTGACATTCGCCGAGCGTACATCACCAGATGGCTCTGAGGGCAAGAGTTACCCTTGTACTTTTCAAAGTCGGGCACTTGGAACTTATGCGGGACTTTCACATTGGGGACCAAGTAGAGATCTGCAGCGTCCTTCCCAAATAGATCCTGACCGCGGATGGCTTGCAGCTCCTTCTGCATTTCCAAGAACTGCTCCTGGAATTCATTAATTCTGTCAAACAAAGTTTCCTTTTTACCAGCAAGTATTGGCGGATTTTGTCCTTCTGGGACAGTGTGCACCACAGGGGGTGGTACCATGACTGCGGTAGCGAATCTTGGCGTCTCCCGAAGTTTGTAACCTTTAGGAGTCTTCAATATGCCTCTGGCATCTTCGCTTTCCCGAAGTTTGTAACCTTCAGGACCAGCGGCATCTGTCGTGATTCTCTGATCTTCAACGATCGGCGAAACATATCCTTCCGGGATATAATTTGCAGGCATACCCCAGGGACGATCTTTTGGTATTTGATACCTAGGACCATACTTCTCCACTATGGGCGTTGAGGTGATCTCTGAGATCACAGTCTTTTGTATCTGAGCTTCTGTCATGGCTTGCATGTCGTTACGAAGCTTTCTCATATCCTCTCTCAGAGCGTCGATCTCTTCCTTCAACTCTCTATTTTCTTCCTCAAGATCATCCATCTTTTTCTGACGATTGGCCCGAGTATTATACGAATGAGACAGTTTGACTCTAGAACCGAGACACAAACGTGAGATTCGTAGGTAAGAAGAATACGCGATGTGAGAATGATGAATGCAATAATTATATTAATTGTTTTTTGGTTTAATAAAAATAAACTTCGATAATTAGATTGCAAATATCAAACGGTGGGGAAAACCCCTTTTTATTGAAATTCAAAGGATTGCAGAAATGGAAATACAGTAGATTACAAAGTGCAGAAACAGAAACCTAAGCTAATGGGTCCCGAGCCCTAAGAGAAATCGGGTGCTGATTCTGGTACTTTCCTTTTCTTTGATCGGGGCTCTTGGGCCGTTGTCGGGTTGTCATTCCTTTGCCAGGTGAAAGGAGTGAGCAAATTCCTTTGGTCATCTTGATTCTCTACAACATGTTGCTCCAAAATTTCAATCAGAGCATCCTTATCTTTCAGTAGTTGCTATATTTTGATACACTCCACATCAAGGGTGCGGTACTTGTTCTTCCAAGACCTCCTCTCCCTTTGAACTTTGTTGAGAGTAACTTGAAGCTTTTCAGTGTCCGTCATGAAGTACATGACAGATTCCCTCGGCGGAAGAATTCTGTAACGAGGATAAGGCATCTTTAGCTTGAGAGCTTTAGTTTGTACCCAGTGGAGATAAGGCTCCACCGAGACACAGTCCGGTTTTCCTAGAGACTCCCGTCCTTTCTTATGAACATGCTTCCAGGCTTGCACTATTTCTATCTTTAGTGCTATGTCGTTTTCTCCTTCCTTGAAGAAAAGACCTTCCAGATGAACACCCCGTGGGACGTGTCTCACCGGGTATCCAAATTGACGACGAACGAGAACTGGATGGTAATTGATTCCTCCCTTAGTTCCTATAAGGGGTACTGATCTGAAGTATTCGAACTGGTCCACGTAAGCTGGTCGTCAGAAGGTGAGGTGCCCGGATGATCGTTGGTCGTAAGGCGTGCAACGTGCTCGGCTTGAGAATGAGGAGAGGAGGGGGTGTACCTGCAATGTACTCCGACGCTCAAGTAAGAAAGGGTCAGAGAAAAAGGGGGGCAAGTACAAAGTGTATGCTTAGGGTGAAAATATGATATCTCGCCCTCTCAAATGAGAGGGTTTATATAATGTTCCCCAATGCGTGGCCAACGGTCCTATTTTCAAGGCGAAATAACTGTTTTCCTGAAGAATAGGTAACTGCCCAAACTAGCCGTTATGACGGGCAGGAGGGTAGTTACGGGCATCTGTCCGTCAGCTGTCGGGGAGCTGTAGTTCGTGTGTGGCGGACAATAATTCCGGGCAGGACTGAGCAGTCAGTGCCCGGTTGTAGTGGCAAAAGGGTATTTTTGTCATCTTAATGGACTGGATCCAAGCGTTTGGGCTGTTACTGTAACAGTCACGGATTGGGCCGCGCATGGCCGTTAGCCCAGTCCAGAAAGTAGCCCCCCAAGTCGTTGCTTCCGAGCATGGAAGTGATGACTTAAGGATAGCGTACAGTCTCGGGGAAGTGGAGCGTTTTGCTCGTTGGCTGTGGAAGCCCGTGGTTTCTATTGTCCGTTGTGGCTGTTGGTCGTGGTCGTTATACGTTGCCCGTTACCGGTGGGTACCAACAGTTTAGTGGAATACGAAACGGTACGAGGGTTGCCACGTGTGTGTTGGAACTTGTGCCGCCGCCGCTTAGGCAATGATGGCTAGCGGGTAGTCATTATGACCTATGTGCGTGTGTGGTTGCACGTGACCTCCTGTATAAATAGGGGGAAAAACCTTCATTCAGAACCTTTTCCTTCAATCTTCAGCAAATTCCTTGCCCGTGAACGCTGCCCGTTGCAACCTTCATTGTTTGAAGCTCCGAGCAAGTCCTTTCAGCCTTATATTTACGAGTAAGTCGTCTCTTTTCCTTGTTTTGCTTTTTGTCGATGTTTACTTAGACATTGCATGTAGTTAAGTTAGATTTTGGGAGACTTAGGGCTGTATATGTGGTAGCCGCCGGTGGTGGATGATGGTTCCGCCGTCTCCATCGTCATTAGCCTGTTGTTACGCTGTGTGTGGAGGGTCTGTCCGTGACGCTGTCGCGATGGTGACGTGCACGTGACCGTGCGAGCGTTGCATTTTATGGAGTTGTGAGCTGAATGAAAAACTCGTGATCTTGCTTTGGAGAAGTTCCTCGTGTGGGAGGAGAGTTCTGGGCACTATCTCGCGGGGAGACTTTTTGTAGTGTTGTCAGGGCTTAGGCCGGGGACGTCGTCCTCAGCCCTTAGCGCGCCCTTTCACTTGTTCAGCGGTGGAAGGGTGGATTTGATTAGCTGTCGAATTCGCTGTCTTTCTCTACTTTTCAGGTGATGGCGACAGGGCCCCGTTGAGAAATTGTATTAGATTCGTCCGAGGAGGAGTCTGGTTCCTCGGGGAGTAATAGCACTCAGTCTTCGAGTGGGTCCACTGAGCAGGATACGGACTACGACCAAGAGGATGAACTACGGGACGATGATCAGGAAGAGGCGCTCGAGGAGGAGGTACCCGAGGAGGATGCACCCGAGGAGGATGTAGCAGAAAATAAAGCAGAAGAATGGGAGGTAGCGGAACCCTCTGAGCACGTGTCCGAGTTTGCGAGCTATGTTGGAGACTGCTTCCGGACGGTGGGAGATGACGGGGATTGGAGAGTCCACTTTTCCACTGCTAATAAGCGCGTCTGCACCAATTACGGGGAGTGTTTCACGATGTATGAATATTTCTTCAAGGAGTTGGGCTTGAGGCTTCTATTTACGGATTTCCAGCAGTCTGTCTTTCTACATCTTCACCTGGCCCCTACGCAGCTCCACCCCAACTCGTTAGCGTTCATGCGGGCGTTCGAGCTGGTGTACGAACACTTGCAGGTAGGGGCGACTCTTCCATTCTTCTTCACCGTATTTCATCTTCAACGGCAGACTTCTGGAAAGAGCTATGGCTGGGTCTCTTTGAAGCAGCAGTGTAAGCTATTCAAACCTTTCTCTGAATCTATCCGTACATTTAAGACGAGGTACTTCGTCGTGGAGCCCGTATCAGAGGCTGCCCAGGATAGCACGCTCTGTTGCAAGCTTGAAGTGGATGAGAACGGGGAGGATAGGATTAACGAGGAGGGTAAATACATTGGGCGGCGATTGCTGAAATATCCCTTCCAGTGGACCGGGGCGCATTTTACTAAGCCCCCAAAGGACTATGTTTTTTAGCCGACCGATTTGGATGAGGGGGATGCTGCCTCATATGAGAAACTGCTGAAGTACGTGAACTCGTTCCGGATGGCCGAGTGTGTCACGAAGAAGAATGTGGCGATCCTTGAGGACGACGGTAGTCCTCGGGTGGAGCCTCGTTTTATTAACGTTAGGGCACTGCTGGGGTGCAACACATATAGGGATGCTATGGATCTACTCGGTATTTAATCTTAATATATTGCTTTGTATTGCTCGTTATTTTCTATCATCTGACGCCTGTTTTTGTCTTTTGCAGCCGTTATGCCTTCAGCCCACGAAAGGATGGTGAGGAACATGGCCGCGCGGAAACAAGCTGCTGCAGCTGCTATTCCTAAGGGGACACGGCCACCTATGCCGAAGGGGACACGGCCACTGAGGGTGAGTTGACTATTGCCCGCGGGAAGGTGACCGCTCTCGAGGAGAGCTTGAGGAAGGCCAGGGAGAAAGCTAGGGCTGCCAAGGAGGCGAGGGAGAAGGAGAGCGAGGAGGTTGCCCAGCTAAAGGGGAAGATGGTTACGCTCGAGGCTGAGAAAAAGGCTGCTGAGGACTTGGTCGCGCAACTGCAGGCGGCCAATGCTCCAGGCGAGGAGGAGCCTGAGGATGTGAAGGTGCTGAAGACAAGGTCAGAGTTAGTTGCCCGACTGGTGGTGGCCGAGGATGACAACGTGGTGCTCGGCGAGGAGTCCTTCAAAAACGAAGTGTCTCAGCTTCAAGTGGTGAATCCTGGTGTTGATTTGGTGACCGAAGGTACCAATTTCCTGGCGTACGTTAAAGACGGGCAAATAGTGATGCCAGAGTCTATCCTTGCCGGCCAAGCTAGAACCCATACCTCTCCGCCCGATGATGAACGAGTCGAAGACACCGAGGAATGATGTTTACCGACGATGATGTTTTGCCGGCCTGCGTGCCGTGTAGTTTGTTGTAATTTTATTTGGTTTGGGGGGCGTGGCCCCCCTTTTTATGTAATTCGTACAATCTTTGGCCCTGGTGGCCTTTTTTACTTTATGCCCGGTTTATGTTGGCCGGTTTTGTTACTTATATGATTTTTGTTTATGTTGCTGTGCTTTACATTAGTTGTGCATGTATGACTGCCCGTCGGAGGGTGTGTCCGTTAGCAGAGCTATCTTTTGAAGCTTGCTCGTTGTGTGTGAATTCGCCAGTGCAGAGAACTGGTCGAATAGCCGGGGAAGGTCCTGGCGAGGTTGTGGATCTTAGGTCGTGATTGAGGCCTGAGTTCGCGGCGTGAACGTCCCATCGCGAGCTGGGGTTCTGCCAATCATGGTACTTGGGCGAAGGCGGTGCTCGATTGAGGACCGCTGACGGGCAGAGTTCTGGCTCATTTACTTGAGCGGGATTCCACTTTGTACGTATCCATCATTTGTACCTGGACGAGCATGATGACCGTTGGGTGGTCCTTTGACGCGAGGAAGCCTATTGTGACTTTAGCTGTAGTATTGCTTAAGTTTTTCAGCGTTCCATGGTCGAGGGATTGTATCCCCGTTGAGGTTTTCGAGGAAGTATGCACCATTTCCCATTTTGGCACGGACTCTGTATGGCCCTTCCCAGTTGGCCGCTAGTTTGCCTTCGCGAGAGTCCTTGTGGTTTCTTCGCAGGACAAGGCTGCCCACGTCGAATTCTCGTCGTAAGACTTTGGCGTTGTGCCTGATTGCTATTTTTTGCTTAAGAGACGCTTCGCGGAGGGCTGCTCCTGTCCAGATTTCCTCGACGAGGTCGAGCTCTTCTGTCATCGCTTCGTTATTCATCTCCTCGTCTAGAGGTGACTTGGTCCTTCTGGACGGTACGTGGATCTCGATGGGTAAAACAGCCTCCATGCCATATGCTAAGCGGAAAGGCGTCTCCCCGGTGGTAGACTGGGGAGTAGTACGATACGCCCATAAGACGCTGTGGAGCTCCTTCACCCAGGCCTTCTTCGTTTCGTCCAGTCTTTGTTTAAGGCCACGAAGGATGACACGGTTGGCCGCTTCCGCCTGCCCGTTGGTCTGGGGGTGCTCGACCGAAGCGAAGTGTTGCTTTGTTCCGAGATGGGCGACGAAGTCTTGGAACTTATTGTCCGTGAATTGTGTTCCATTGTCCGTGACGATTGCTTGGGGAATCCCAAAACGGGCAAGGATATTCCGCTTGTAGAAGCGTAGAATGTTAAGTGCTATTATCTTCGCTAAGGCTTCTGCTTCTATCCATTTTGTGAAATAATCTACGCCCACTATCAGGTATTTGTTTTGGATAGACCCTGTCACGAAGGGTCCTAGGATGTCTAGGCCCCACCAGGCGAATGGCCACGGGGATATCAAGCTTTTTAGCTCGTTAGGTAGAGCTAGGTGCATATCGCCGTGCTGTTGGCATTTGTCGCATTTTTTCACATGCTCTTTGGCGTCTTGCTGCATAGTTGGCCAGTAATATCCTGCCCAGAGTGCCTTGCGGGCAAGGGACCTTCCTCCCAGGTGCTGGGCGTTAATACCTTCGTGGATTTCTCGTAATACGTGGGGGACAATCTCCTCCTCTATGCACTTTAGCAATGGGATGGAGAAGCCCCTTCGGTAAAGTTTATTCTCGAGGATGACATACGAGCAAGCTCTTCGTCTGATGGTGCTGGCTTCCTTGGGGTCATCCGAAAGTTCGTCCCTGGTGAGGTAGTTGTACACGAGCGTCATCCAGCAGTCGCTGCCTCCGATCACGTGCACGTGTAGGGTCGAGGACACCTTGTCGATGTTGGACCGGGGAAGTATCTCTTGAATGACTGACCTGTTTCCGCCTTTCCTCTTAGTGCTCGCTAGTTTGGACAGGACATCTGCTCGCACGTTGTGTTCGCGGGGAACATGTCTTACTGCTACCGTCCTGAACCTCGACATATTTTCCTTGACTAGGGAGAGGTATTCAGATAGACTGTCGTTTTTGGCCTGATACTCCCCGGAGATCTGGTGGGCTACGAGCTGAGAGTCCGTGCAGATGATGATTTCTTCTGCCCCTAGGTCTTCGGCTAGGCGCAACCCAGCGAGGAAGGCCTCATACTCCGCCTGGTTGTTCGATGTGGGGAAGGACAGAGTGAGAGACGCCTCTACTATGGTCCCTTCGTCGTTTTCAAGAATTACTCCAGCCCCGCTGCCACTCGAGCTGGATGCTCCGTCCACGTAGATGGTCCATTTGTTTGCTATGTGGGGCGAGGAGTCTGAGAAGGTTACTTCTGCCACGAAATCGGCCAGGGCCTGTGCTTTGAGAGCTTTTCTGTTTTCATACCGGACGTCAAATTTGGACAGCTCCAACAACCACTTGAGCATTCGACCGGCCATGTCTGGCCGGCCCAGCAATTACTTGATGGGTTGATCTGTCCTTACCACGATCGTATGGGCCAAGAAGTAGTGTCTCAGTCGTCTGGCAGCGTTGACGAGGGCCAATGCTACCTTTTCTATCTGCTGATATCGCAACTCCGCGTCCTGCAATGCTTTGCTCGTGAAGTATATGGGTTTTTGCCCGACGTGATTCTCGCGGATGAGAATGGCGCTCACGGCCTCGGCGGTGACGGCGAGGTATAAGAACAAAACTTCCCCGGTATCTGGTCGTGATAACATGGGCGGTTTCGACAGAGCTTGTTTTAAGTGAAGGAGGGACGCCTCGCATTCCTCGGTCCATTCAAACGCGGCTTCTTTTCTCAAGAGCTTGAAGAAAGGAAGGGCGTGTTGGGCAGATTTAGCGACGAAGCGGGACAACGAGGTGAGTACCCCATTGAGGGACTGGATGTTCTTCTTAGACGTGGGCATTGGGAACTCAGAGAATGCTCGACATTTGTCGGGGTTAGCCTCTATTCCTCGTTACGTTAAGTAGAAACCAAGGAATTTACCTGCCCGTACGCCGAACGTGCACTTCTCTGGGTTAAAACGCATTTGATATTTTCTCGCTTGCTCGAAGATTTGGCGAAGGTGGGCGATGTGGTCCAGCTCCTCATGGGACTTGACGATCATGTCGTCCATGTATACCTCGAGCATGTCGCCTATTTGTCCTTGGAAGACTTTGTTCATCATTCGTTGGTACGTAGCGCCGACGTTCTTTAGTCCGAAGGGCATTATGTTGTAGTAATAGTTGCCCAATTCGGTCATGAAGGCCGTGTAAGTTTTATCGCTCACGGCCATTGGGATTTGGTTATAGCCCGAGTAGGCGTCGAGGAACGATAAAAGTTTAAAACCTGCGGAGTTATCTACGAGTTTATCTATGTTGGGGAGGGGGTAGGCGTCCTTCGGACAGGCCTTGTTAACATCGGTATAATCAACGCACATTCTCCATTTGCCATTATTTTTTCTTACAAGTACAACATTTGAGAGCCATGTAGTGTATTTGGCCTCAGAAATAAACCTAGCTTCTAGAAGGTCTTTAACAGCTTTCTCCGCGGCTTCCATCTTCTCTGGGGACTGTTTCCTTCTGCGCTGGGCAACGACTTTGACGACCGGATCAATTGTAAACTGGTGGCAAGCGACGGAGGGGTCCAATCCTAGCATTTCAGCAGCGCTCCATGCGAACAAGTCTGCGTTCTCCCTGAGGCACGCTTTTAGCTGTCTCTTGGCCAGGTCGGGGAGGTCTGCTCCGATCTTCACTCCCCGTTGGGGGTCTTCTCCGAATGGGACGATCTCGAAGTTGCCATCTGGTATGGGGCGTAGGAGATGGCCACTGTAGTGGGACTGGCTACCCGAAGTCGTCAGGTCTTTGGCGTGATCCTCCTCGCTGAAACGGCTGTCCAAATCGATCGATTCGACCTGGGGGAGTGGCTTTGGCTGCTCGGAGCTGCTGGGCAGAGGAGGGCGACCAGATGTCCTCGGCTTCGCTGAGATGGTGCCCAGTCCTTTTGATGCTGCTTCAAAGCATCGACGGACAGCTTCGATGTCGCCGTGGAGGGTGGCGACCATCCCTTCAGAAGTGTAGTACTTCATCTTGAGATGTACGGTGGAAGGCACTGCAACCAACTCTGCCAGGGTTGGCCTTCCAAAAATGCACTGATATAGTGACGGGCAGTCAATTACCAGAAACTGTGCTTTGATTACTCGGGTTGTATTTCCTGAACCGAAGGTCACGATGAGCTCTACGTAACCTCGGGGCCTTGTTACTGCTCCGTTGAATCCCTGCAGGTCGGATCCAACGTATGGAGTAAGGTGGGAGTCGTCCAACTGCAGTGTCTCGAATAGGTGGTTGTACATTATATCAACTGAACTGCTCTGGTCCACGAGTATCCTGCGAACGTCGAAGTTCGCCATCCTTGCCCGGATGAGAAGCGGGATGCTTGAGTTTGGTGACTCGCCGAGGAGCTCCTCTTTGTAGAAGAAAATGGGAGAGGATCCTTTGCGAGTGGTATCCAGCGTGGTGACTTCGTTGGAACTCTTGCTGATCAGTTGATCGAACTTCCTCTTGACCGAACCAACCGTGATTTTGTTGAATCCACCGCCGGAGATGACCATGGCCGACGGGAAGGTTTCCCACGGGCTGTGAGCGCCGAGGAACGTGGAAGCGGGTAGACTATCAGGGATACAGAAGTCTTCTGGCCGAGTCACGGACATAGCGACCTGCACGTTGGTGTCATCAGAGGGCGGAGTCTCTTCTGCAGCCTTCTTGCTCTCCTGGGTTTCTTGCCGGGGAGCTTCTTTCTTCTTCGCGAACTGCTTCAGGTGGCCGTCGCGAATGAGGATTTCTATGGCGTCTCGGAGGTGGATGCATTCTTCCGTCGTATGGCCGTGGCTCTTGTGGAAGCGGCAATACTTGGATTTGTCCACACCTGGTCTAGCCGGCATCTGTTTGGGGAAGCGGGCCCCCGCTTGCTTGAACTCTGAGTTGGCACATTCGGACAAGATTTTCTCCCTCGAGGTAGTGAGGGGGTATAGTCATGGAACCGTCCAGAAGGTCCATTCTGTTCGTGTGCATCGCGAGGTCGATTGTCGCGTCTTTTATCTCCTCGACGGGATGTCGAGGGCTCTTTAGCTCTGGATGTCCGGGCACCTTCCTGGTGACGGGAGGCCCGGACAGAGTGGGCAGCGACCTTCTCCTCGTACTGTATATGCGACTGGGCTTGGTGGAGGAGAGCGTTGAGGTTCCTCGGTGGATCTAGGCCGATGGCTTTCGCGAAGTCTGAGCCAGGACGTAATCCCTGCTCGAGCAGGAACTTCTTCATCTCGTCGGTCGTTGGCACTTGGACGACTTCCTTGTTGAACCGCTCAATGTAGTCCCGAAGAGGTTCATCTCTCCCCTGTACAACAGCTCCAAGGGACACCTCCGTCTTTGGATGGCGTCGTGATGCGGTAAAGTGTCGGGAGAAAATCCTCCCGAGCTGCCTCCAGGACGTGATGGATTCTTCTGGCAGCTGTTTGTACCAGGTCATTGCTCCCTTCTGGAGCGTGGTTGGGAACAGGCGGCATTTGATGGCTCCCCGTACCCCTCTGTAGTCCAGAAGAGCATCTATGTTTTCTATGTGCTCGTCTGGGTCCGTGGTTCCATCATAAGTCCCTAGAGACGGAGGTTTCTCTAGTCCTTTGGGGGGACGGGTGGCCAGGATCCTGTGGGACAACGGGCCGCAAGGCTCGTCGTCGCTGTCCGAACTTGCAGTCGACGGTGACCGTTGTCTGCGCTTGCGGCGGCGGTCTCTGTGAGGTGAGGGTGATCGTGGCCGGTCGCGAGGTCAGGCCGGTGGAGAATGCCCGTCTTGCCTCGTTCTCTTGTGTCTTGGTGGTGACTGATCCCGCGGGGAGATCTGGTCGCGCTTGCGAACGCGTAGTGGTTCAGGCTCACGCCTCGTCATACGGTCTTCCCGGCGCCTAGGTGGCGGGCTTCTTGATCTCTGGTGTTTCCTCTTAGGAGGGGAGGATCTTGGTAGAGCTGCTTCTTCGAGAGCTCCTATCCTTTCTCCTTACTGCAAGATAAGGAGGTTTGTGCGGTTGACAGCGTCCAAGAGGGCTGCAACGGCCAGATCGGCGCTGGGGGGGGCCAGGATTTGGACGTTCCCCCAACGGTGACTGTTTTCCTCCTTGCTCGGTGGGAGGAGGAGTTGGAGACGCAGTGGCCCCGTCCCGAAGGAAACGGGGATCAGAAAGTAACAACGAACTGCCATTAGCGTCCATCTTGTTTACGGGGACAAGAACCGTAGCGTCCGCACCTTTTGCGGAGTTCTGAACAGCCATTTGTAGGTGGATCAAAGAAAGTATGTTTTGATCTTTTAGTTTCCGAGGAGGAAAGAAAGAAGGGGAGAACAAGGAGTTCCCACAGACGGCGCCACTGATCCGAAGTATTCGAACTGGTCCACGTAAGCTGGTCGTCAGAAGGTGAGGTGCCCGGATAATCTTTGGTTGTAAGGCGTGCAACGTGCTCGGCTTGAGAATGAGGAGAGGAGGGGGTGTACCTGCAAGGTACTCCGACGCTCAAGTAAGAAAGGGTCAGAGAAAAAGGGGGGCAAGTACAAAGTGTATGCTTAGGGTGAAAATGTGATACCTCGCCCTCTCAAATGAGAGGGTTTATATAATGTTCCCCAGCGCGTGGCCAACGGTCCTATTTTCAAGGCGAAATAACCGTTTTCCTGAAGAATAGGTAACTGCCTAAACTAGCCGTTATGACGGGCAGGAGGGTAGTTGCGGGCATCTGTCCGTCAGCTGTCGGGGAGCTGTAGTTCGTGTGTGGCGGACAATAATTCCGGGAAGGACTGAGCAGTCAGTGCCCGGTTATAGTGGCAAAAGGGTACTTTTGTCATCTTAATGGACTGGATCCAAGCGTTTGGGCCGTTACTGTAGCAGTCACGGATTGGGCCGCCCATGGCCGTTGGCCCAGTCCAGAACAGGTACGTTGGGGAAGTTTCCACAACGTTCAATGATCCCGATTCCATCATAAATCCTATTGCACCAATCGATGTCAGAGTTGGTGAGAGACATGATCTTCTGCGACCAGCGCAAGACACTCTTATGATCCCAGAAAGCGGTAGACTTAGGCAAATAGAAGATAAACCATTTGTAAAGCAAAGGCACACAACATGTGATCTCTCATCCACTGTACAAATTCCCTAAGTGTACAGAATTATACGCGTCTGCGAGCAAGGTCGGCACAGGGTTTCCAATGAGAAAAACCTTAATAGCGTTGATATCGACGAAGTTATTAATGTTGGGCAACAAAAATAATCTGTAGGTGAGTAAAACAAAGATGCATTCAAAAGCAGTCCCGTTCCCTATACTAGCGAAGTACAGAGCTTTCTTTGTTAAGAACTGGGTTGGCAAACCTTGTATGCCACCCTTAGTAGTCATGTGAGTCCTGACCTCAGACTTGTCCAAATGAATTGCTCTTGCAATGGTCTGATTCTTTGGAATTTCTTTCAGTCCGAAAA
Organism: Lathyrus tuberosus; assembly: GCA_022829125.1. Lineage (NCBI taxonomy): Eukaryota > Viridiplantae > Streptophyta > Magnoliopsida > Fabales > Fabaceae > Lathyrus > Lathyrus tuberosus. The sequence goes on along the minus strand of JALAZF010000622.1, from coordinate 1,567,476 downwards.
ATGGAGCTCGATCAGTGATATGTAAATCGATCAGATGAGAATACTCCTCCAGCGTTGGTGCGAGCTGGTAATCCGGGAATGTGAAACAGTGATAAACCGGATCGTAAAACTGAATGAGCGCATCCATGATTACCTCAATCACATGGACTCTTAACAGTGGTAGCAAACCTCCGTGTTTGGCTCTGAAAGCCTCAGGGTTAGTGATCATCCTTGCCAAACCTCTTAAATCCTCTAGTTTTGGAATCCTGAAGGTGTACTTATGAGTTCTCCTCCTACCGAAATCCATTAGCGCAATCCTTTTCTCTGATATTTGCAATCACAGTCTTAATTTATTTTGAAAAAATAGAGAGACTAGAAGAGAAATCTTTTAAATGTTTTAATGTTTTTTAAATGAACGCGTGAATGCAGCACACAAAAACATAGAAAAAACATGGGGTCAAAGGGTCGTTGTCATGAAGTCAAGGCTCTACCCATCCCCAAAGGTTTATACTAAGGTGATTTTTGTACCTGCACTCATTATCATCAGCTCCTCCCAGGAAAGCAAAATGACAAGCGGATCGCCAGCGAGTTGTAGAGCAATCTTAGAGTAAGTGTCATTCACCGAGAATAGATCACCGGCCTCAAATGAGGGTAGTATCGCGTGACAACTATTTCCGATAGTTTCCGCACTACAAAAGGGTTTGGCTCCTCAGCTTCTCAGACATCACAATCGGCCCATTGACTAAGAGAGGGAATGGGTTGCATTGGTTAGCCTCCACTGAGGTTGATGGTCGACCTTGTCGCCATCACTTATCTTAAGTGTATACTCAATCTTTCCACATGTGGCATCACACGCATTCCCATTAGCAGAAAAATTAAACAGGTATAGTAATTAGGAAAAGCACTATATATATTTGTCCTAAACACCCTAGACCTTTAAAGCTATGAATCCTAAGTTCCTGACAGAAAATGGGTTCCCCAGCAGAAGCCCCAATCTGTGGTATTCACACAAGTGAAAAAAGGTTAGAGGAGCCCCACGGTGGGAGCCACTTTTAAAGTTTCTACCTGATAGATAGGAAGAGAACAAGATCTTGCTACAAAGGTGAGATAGATCCTAATGACACGTCCCCAGCAGAGTCGCCAAAGATTCTCCCCAGTGAAGTGGCCATTTTTTCTGTAGCGAGTGATTTTGGACGCAGTTGCGAAGCGCTATCGCTCTTTGGTGTCTACAACTCGATTCATTTTTTATCCTATTAAAGCTGATGAAGGAAGGGAAATAGATGTCTCAAATTAACCCTGCTTGCAAACTGAGGTTAAACAGCGGTCTGTTAGGTTACAGATGCTTCAAAGATTCGGGGTCTCTATCGGGTTTATTTTTTTAAAAGTGGTGTTCGATTAATTGGTGGGAGGTTTAGATGTTAGGACGGATGCTTCTTGATAGATATGTGAGAGTATGGGATTTTGGGTTTTTGTTTAGTGTGCTCGCTAAGATTTTTCTTTCAATCTTATGCCTACGTATTCCCGTTTACCGAAACAGGGAAATCAGAGCGTTCGTAGTTCCTCCTACTCTACGGGAGGAAATGGGGTTTTGGTGTCTTGTTCAAAGCCCAAGACGTGAAGCGAAAGGTAGTTTGTATCTTGTTCAAAGCCCAAGATGTGAAGCTGAAGAGTCTATTTGTATCTTGTTCAAAGCCCAAGATGTGAAGCTAAAAGGTCTCAACTTTAGAGAGAATTTGTCATCTCTAAAGAGGGAGTTATGTGTCACAACTGTTTATAAAGGAGAATTACTTTAACCGGGATGTGTGAATCCGGCAATGCCATAATTTCCTTTATAGGGGATTTTCAACCTGAAGGAGAAGACTTTAACTCAGTGTAGAGCAATGTTATCTTTCCTTAGGAATTTCTCATGCTAAAAGAGGGACAGTGGCATGGATGTAGATGATCCAGAGGCTTGCCGCTTACAGCGATTAGATGAAGGGGAAAGAGTTGTTGATGTTTGTGTACTGTGAACGAGGCACAACTTTGATGCTAAAAGGTTGATTGGATCAACCAGTGGTTTTCTTATACAAAGCCTAAGAGGAGGCTAATATGTGTCTCGTACGAAGCCCAAGAGAGAGGCTAAAAGGTTTTGACTCGACGATGGAGTCTTTTGGTATCTCGCATAAAGCCCGAGCTGAAGGCTATTTGACTCAACAAGAGATTTTTTGTATCTCGTACAAAGCCCGAGATGGAGGCTAAAATTTGTTTGGCTCAATAAGAACCTTTTTGTATCTCGTATAAAGCCCGAGATGGGGGCTAAAGGGGTGATTGACTCAACGAGGGAGTCTCTTGTGTGTCTCGTACAAAGCCCGAGAGAGAGGCTAAACGTTGTTTGACTCCGCTGGGGAGAATTGTTGTATAAAGCCCAAGAGAGAGGCTAACTTCACTGGAGAAGGATCATTATCAAAGCCTAAGAGGAGGCTATTGTGACTGTTTCAGTTGAGTGACAGGTCCAGTATGCTAATTTAAAGAGAAAATCAGTTCTTATATGAGTAATGTTGGCACTCAGGGATTTTGATTCGAGGATCAGGGATATTTCCTGTTCTTTAAGGAAGTGGGAAATCCGAAGGGTATTGAGACTCTCCGAGTCTACGGGTTTCCTTCCTATTTAACGAAGGGGTCACTTGAGAATGTCTTAAAGACTCAAGGAGATTAGACTGTCCAAGTCTAGAGTTTCATCTTTTGTACTATGCTTTGAGAAATAGTAGTAGACTCTTTGAAAGGACTGTTCTATGAAGATGACTAAGTTCTTGTACGAAGCCCAAGAGGAGGCTGAAAGCTTTTAAGAAGCCGACGGGTCCTTGTACGAAGCCCAAGAGGAGGCTATCATTCCCGGAGGAAGAGATCATTATACGAAGCCTAAGAGGAAGCTGTGAATACTTTTAAGAAGCCGGCGGGTCCTTGTACTAAGCCCAAGAGGGGGAGGGGTTGCTTTTAGGAAGTCTGTGGGTCCTTGTACGATGCCCAAGAGGAGGCCGATGCTTTTAAGAAGCCGATGGGTCCCCAAACCTCGAGAAGTTCAAGATAGGCTATTCATAGAGAATAGATTAAGCCAGGAAAGTCCGAGAATTTGGAAGAAACTCAAGAGATGCCATTCACGGAGAAAAGATCATCTCTGGGGAGTAGAGTTTCTTGACAAGTGCTTCTAAGAAGCCAGTGGGTCCCCAAACCCCGAGAAATTCAAGACATGCCATTCACCGAGAATAGATCAAGCCAGGAAAGTCCGAGAATTTGGAAGAAACTCAAGAGATGCCATTCATGGAGAAAAGATCATCTTTGGGGAATAGAGTTTCTTTGACAACTTCTATGAGTGACAGTCTATGAAAGGGTTCGCCGAGAATGTTGCCTTTCATGTCTCCATATTGTTTAACCCCAAGAGGAGGGAAGACTGTGTCTGGTAATCCTATGGGGATCTAGTTTTGACTATTTAAGAGTGATCAACGGGCTTTACCTAGTGCTAGACGTAGTTGCCGGGGAAACTCTAAATATCTATACTATTATTACACAGTTGATATGAGTTTATGAAAGAAGACTTACAGCGAAACAGCCCCACAATACAGTTATATGTATATGAAAGCGGTAAATGAAAGCATATAAACACTTACTCGGTTGTAGAGCTTCCATGCTGTTTGGTTAGTTGTTCAACAAAGAAAGATTGAAAACAACAGTATAATTCAAAATCAAAGGAGAAAGTGCTTTGAAAAAGAAAGATTTAGGGCTTATAGCTCAAGGAGAGGCCCAGGGTTTTATCAGTGATTGCACTGTTGAATTTGTACAGAGGGACTTATACAAGTGACTGAGGCCCAAAAAGGTTTTATGTACAAAGAGATGGGTCTTACACTTTCTCAAGAGGCCCAAAAAGTTTTAAAGAAAAAGAGTGGGGCTTATAACACGAGGGTAGGCCCAAAGTATTTTGGTTAAAAGGGGATTGCGCCGAGGTTTCCTTTTAACGCAGAGGGACTTATACAATAAGTGAGGCCCAAATGGTTTTGGTTAAAAGGGGATTAGGTCTTACAATCTAATAGAGGCCCAAAAGTTTTAAATGGGTCTTATAGCTCAAGGAGAGGCCCAAAAATGGTTAATTTTAAACTGGCGACGATTGTGTCGTTTATTTGAAAATGTACAGAGGGACTTATACAACGAATGAGGCCCAAAATTGTTTCTGTACAAGGGGGTTGGGTCTTACACTCTAATAGAGGCGCAAAGTGTTTTGAAAATGATTTATGAGGGTTGAATTAATCCAAAAACCCTAATTTGTTTTCAAAATGTGTTTTAATTGAATAAAAATTCAATTAAAATGATCAAAATTGTTTAACATATGGAAAACAAATTGTGATCTTGGATTAATGCTTCAAAAATTAAGTATTGACCTACAAAATAATTAGAAGGCATTAAAAGTTGCAAAATCAAGGTGGAACAAATATTTTAAATGTTAAAAACAATTAAAACATTAATTCTTTGCAAAAATATCAATTATATAAAATAAATAATATTTTTGGGATTTTTTGGGAAAATAAAATATTTTAACATTTTTGTGAATTATTAAAAAAAGAATCAACTCAAAATCATTAAAACTCCGAGAGAAATTAATTTTTGAATCAATTAAATAAAATCACAAAAATTCAAATATTTGAAAATTCAAAAAAGGCACCAAGAACAGTTAAAGAACACGCGCGTGTTCTGGGTTTGGCTGATTTGCATTTTCTCTCCAATCTCACTGAATACTTGATTATATCATGCAATCCACATATCAATATGCTTGTTTCAACCTCACGATCATGTCTATGACAATTAATTTCATTTAAATTAAGCATAAAACAAGAAATCACGAAAAATCCTCAAGAACCCTAATTTTTGCATGAAGGCTAGGATTTTTTATACACGATTCAAACAATGCAATTAATTGAAGGGAAATATTCCATGCATGATTATGAACATATGGCCAAATTATTGTGCAGCAAAAATTGCATGGATCATAGAGTTAGAAGAGCTCATGCTTACCACTTGCAGCTGGTGATCGTGATTTGTGTTGGAGGTGTTACAGCTAGGTTCCAATGATCTGGATAGCTTCCCTAAGTGCCATGGAGTGTGTCTGAATGCTTGGAATGGATTGAAATGATCTGGAACTTGAGAGGGTACCCCAACTGCAAATCTGTCAAGAACTTGAGCAATTGGACGGTGATTTTGTGAAATCTGTGTTCCAGATGTTATGTGAGTGTTTGGATCACTTCTATATGATGTATATGAGGTGTGTGTGTGTGTGTGATTGGTTTGATTGGAAAAGCTCTCAAACTCAAAACCCGATAGTGACTTGCCTTAGAAGGCAAAATTGGAGTGAAAGAAGAGATTTTGAGGAAAGCATCTATTTGATGGCTTTGGTGTACTCAAACTGATCACAATTGAACTCTATTTATAGTAGAGCAAGTTTGTTTTGCAAGGAATAGTGAATGGCAACTGCTGAGTAGGTTTGGCCAATGTTGGCAAATGAAAATCCAAGTCTCCTCTAGCCATTGACTAGAGGTTAGGGCACAGGCTGCTGGTCCCCTTGGTTTTGGATAAGTCTTGACTGAATTCAGTTGAGAATGGCTCAGTCCATGCCACCTTGATGCTTCCATTGAATGCTCCAATCCAAAATTGGAGTTTTGTCCCTATTTTGGCAATTCTAGGTTCAACATGTTATTTCTTGTTCCAAAGACTTTGGAGGCTTGGCTCAGTGATTGTCCCCTTTAGATTCAATCCTCAGAGGTGTCCAAGTGGATAGGAGCATTTGGATTTGGCTGATTTTGGCAAATCGACCAAAAGTGTAAAAATCTGCCTTGCCTTGGCAGATTTCAGCAAGGCAACTTGCCAATGTCATATCTCATGATTCAAATTGAATTTGGTAATGTTCTTGGCCATTTTGGAAAGCCCTTACATGATACAACAACTGTTTGAACATGTTTGGTTTTGATCTCTTTTGAATCCAAGTGAAAAATCCCCCTACATTTGGCAAAAAGTAAGGTAAAATCTGACTTAGTGAAATTTTCACTAAGTGTTGGAACAAAGTGACTTTTCTTGATTTTGATCACTCCATAACTCAAAATCCATGAGGAATTTTGACATAGGTCAGTATGAAGCTTTTGTAGAGGGCAATGAGATCTACAAATCAAGCTTTGAATGGGGAACAATGGCCTTGTGGTTTAGGAGTTATGGTCCTCCAAAGTTGGCACATTAGTGTCACTTTTTCCATAACTTAGAAATTTTTCTAAGTTTTTATGGTTACCCCTTTTACAAGTTATCCCACTTTCTTTGATTTTTCTTGATGAATGATGATTCAAATCATATATTAACATCATTTTAGGGTTAAAAATACATTTTGGTGAAAAATCTCAAAAAGTCAAAGTTGACTTTTGTGCACAGTTGACTTTTTATCAGATGAATTCTAAACTGTGCAATTCTTCATGAAATCATGTCCTTGACCTAAATCAAACTTGATGGGCATGTTCCATGGGTGTCATAGGGTATATTGAATCATTTCTTAGGGCTTAGGAGCATGTCCTGGTCAAAAGTCAAAGTTACAGTTGACATTCCTCGCGAAACCCTAATTGTGGTGCAGATGAAATTGAGACTTGTTGCTCAAGCTTCTTGGATTAATCCATTGTTCCAAATGGATTAATATAGTTCATTAGAGACCCTCAAACCCTCTCTTGTGGTCTTGGCTCATAATTTGCCCTAAAAGTCAACTTAGGGGTGAATTAGGTCAAGAAACCCTAATTCCTGATTTTTGATGAATGCACCCCCTGAGGCAAAATTGACTTGATGATTGGGTCCATGAGGTCCCATGAAGTATATTAGGTTATGTTTTGGATCATTGGCTTGTGCCCAGATGAAAAATTTCCATCTGGAGGCCCTGGTCGACCAAAACCCTAATTTGGTGACACTGTCGATCTTGAGACTTGATCCACCTAGAAGGGAGCAGCCTTGTGCTAAATCCTTGAAGTGGGAGTCCTTTTGATCCATTATAGATGTTTTAGAGGCTAGACAAGTTGAAGATCATGTCATTCCTTGATTGATGCTTTGTCTAAGGCTCTGAGAGGGCTTGAAACCCTAAATTTGATTGCAGTGGATGCTCACCCATCTTTGGGGAGACTAATGAGGTATGATGGTTCCTCCATATTGTGATGATGATTTTCACAATGATGGGAAATCTTAGTGGTCAAAATTTGGGGTATGACACAAAGGTTAGCTAAACAATTGAATATGAAAGCATAAGTGAAAGAAGGAAGACAATTAAGCATCAAACAACTTATGAAATGAACTTATGAATCCAACAAAGCCTAAACCTAAAAGGAAAGGACTATAAGTGTTCAAGGACTTCTAAAGTCAGTAGCTATGTCTAAAGGTATTCAACTAAGGCTAAGGTACCTAACAATGTCAAACCATGTCAAGAAAGATGCCAAAGATTTATACAAGTTCAAGTTATGAAGCATGGATGAAATATGAATGTGTATGACATACAAACATGAATAAATGCATGAGTGAACCTCAAGATCAGAATTGAATGACATGTTATAATGCATATGGAATTCAATGAATGAACATACAAAGCATGAGTGAAATGATTTAAGAAGATGAAACAAGTAGAAGCAAACAATGTTCAAGTTCAAGTAAGAAAGGAAGAAACTTGTAACACAAGTCAAAATTGAAAAAGAACATGAAATCAAATGCAAATGGATGCAAGTCAGAAACATACCTCATATTTGAATATCCTATAATGTCTATGAACAAGCATACAAATCATGAAAAAGAATATTCAAGTAGAAGAAATTAGATGAAGAAGAAGAAGAAAAGAAACAAGTTTCACTTAAAGAAAAGAAATAACTTGCAACACAAGTCAAAGTTGAAACTCAAAGATAAATGAACATGGATTATAGGTTAGTACCAAATGACATTTAAGATACAATTAAAATGTAAGAATTAATCATACAATATGCATATGCAAATCACATTGAAACTAATTAAGAAAGAAAGATGAAATAGATCAAACATAAACAAGTATGCAAGATGAATGACATTTGAATGCATGAGATGATTATGGGTCAGTAGCATACCAAATATGAGATGCAATTAGAATGCATGAATAGGCATTGATGATTCACAAACAAATCATGTTGAGTACAAGAAGAGATAAACAATTTTAGGTCAAACAAGTTCAAGTAATGATGCAAGTTGAAACAATTATGTACAAGTTATGAGAGATGGAAGTAAATGATCTATAATCATGGTTTAAGATGACCTATAATGTCAAAGAAGTTACCTATAAAAATGCACAAACAAGTCCTAATAGGATGGCATAAATGCCTCCTAATCACACAAAGTTAGAAGTTAAGAAAAGATTCACAAACATGACCTACAATGATCAAACAAGGCAAAAACAGAAATGGACTTGTAGAAATTATGAAATTAATGCAGAAAACACCTAAGTCATAAGCAAAACAAATGTCAAAAGCTCATGGCAAAATTCAAAAAGAAACATGCTCAAGCAAGTCATCAAAATCACATCATGTCAAGAAGAAGGATGCATAAAGAAATGGTTTAAATACTATGCAAAAATGACTTTAAAAATCTACCAAAATTATATGAGATTCCTTGATATGATGTATGAACATGGTAAAAAGATTGGATGCAAAATCACTTTGGAACTATGCAAAAGGAATAAAAAAGCAAACATGTGTAATGAAGAAGAAGACTTAAAAAGAAATTAAATGGAAATTAAAAAAATATGAACAAAATCAATTAAAATCATAATTAAAAAATATGAAAAATTATTTAAATGTATCTTGATGCTTGGTGAATTTTTATAGAATTTTTATTAAGATTTTAGGATTTTTAATAAAAGGAAATGAAAACTATGTCAAAAAATAAAAATAAAATGGAAAAAGAATTAACACAGGGGTGTAGACATAGCAAAAATGAAGTTCAAAATGTGATTGGGCTTAAAGCGTGGATGTGTGAATAGCAATTATAGTATAGGTCCAAATACACGCGCAGAACATGGTAATAGCATAGACACTCAGTCAAACATTGACTCCATCAGAGCCACACGATGAATCACATGCACACAATGCAGTCAAACATATGCTAGTAATCATGATGAAAGGCTATGATGCACACACGTGGTGAGATACAGTGGACATGCTACACACAATCAATCAGAATCAAATATAAAAATTAGAGTACGTGACCTCCACCCTCTCTTTTAATTCGCTGGCAACATCTCACCCGTCCAATGCTTAAGATCTAACGGTCATGTTTTAAAGTTCCTAAACCCTAGTTGTGAATCTCACCGGCCGGAGAAGGACATCCGGTCATCTTCTCCGACCATCTCCGGCGACCTGCAACACTCACGTGTTTCCAGAAATGCATACAATGTATATCAAACGAAAGCTGAGCTCAAGCACAACACGAATCTAGCAATGGAATTCATAAATCATGCACACATCAAGAGAATCTAAGGGAGAAAGTTTGCCATAGGTTTTCAACTAAGCTTCTAACAAGCTCTATCAACTAGCCAGAATTTCCACAGCTTCTATTAAGCTCTATAAACAACAACAACAGGGTAACAATCAATGAAATCGTGCAAGAAAAGTTGAAGAAGTTCAAACCTGGATTAAAGCTTATTGATGATTGTTGAGAAAAACAGAGGTGAGAGCTTGTTCTTGAACTTGCTTGAGCAAAATAAATGTTCGTGGATGCTTGAAAATGCAGAGGAATAGAGATCTGAAACTTGAAGGTGCTTCAACTCTTAAGTGCTTCAATGTTTCAATATTGCTTGATGATGAAGATTGAAGAAGAATCGTGATGAATTCGTGCAGAGAGAGAGAGAGAGAGAATTCAGAGAAAAATTCTTGAGAGATGTGAGGTGTGAAAGTGAAAAATGAAGAGTGTTCACAAATTCTGTTAGGAGGAGTTTGTATATCTGAGGTTAAGATCTAACTAGCGTAGTTGATGGTTAGAACTAAAGTTAGAGTGAGTTAGTTAACTGAGTTGTGAGTTAACTGAATGAGTCAGGTTGTTATTGGCACCGGTTGAGTTTTTGTTCATGTGTGGAGAAGTTTTTGTCACTTATGGTGAGGATGATGAAGGATGGTGATGTGTATGTATGATACTGCAGCAAGACTTGTTGGACAAGCTTCCACTTGAACTTTTCTATTTTAATGCATGAGGCAACATGTATGGCATAATGTGTAAGAACCATGTATGGACAAATGAAGTAATGTGTGATGAGTATATGCGTGTGAATGTGAACTGAATCAATAGAACAGTGCCTCATGCTTCTAATATTGGCTATCAAACTTTCAATGAAAACAATATGTTTAGAGGTGAAATGCTCCATGGACAATAGATGAAATGGTGAGCTTTTATGTGCAAATGAAAGAGGGAATATCATATAACAAGTTTGAGGTTTGGATCTAAGTGAATGAAAGCTTGGAACATGCATAAAAATGACCAAGAAGTCATGTGTGCAAAACTGCCCCATGGGCGTGCAGGATATGCATCAGACCTGGTGTCATGGCCTATGGAATTTCAGTATGAGACCACCATGTTTGGACCATCATAACTCTTCATCCTTTGATCACATAAAAAAGTGATATACATGACAGTTGTAGAAGGCATGGAGATGAACAAGATTGGTGTTCAACATTTTTCCATTTGGAGTCTTCTTCATTGAGAAAATTTGCTTGACATTTGGCACACCACCTGTTTGATGAAATGATGGCCGAGCGCCTTGAAATTGCCTTGCCATGACCTAATTTTTGCCTTGATTTTGTCAAACTTTGATTAATCATAACTCCTTCAATTTTGATCCAATGGAGATGTTCTTGTTATGGATTTGAACCTTAGGATGTGATCTTTAATTGGCTCAACTTAGGCCTGAAGTTTGAAGCCTTTATCCTGAAGAAAGAATGCTTTGAATTGGAATGCAAAATGGTCCAAACTTGCCATTTTTAGAAACCCTAAGTTTCTATTTTGGGCAGTTTTGTGATTTCTTGATTTTTCCATGAACCTCTTGGATTTTCTTGATCAAATCTTCATCAATGAACATATTGGACTTGTGGAACATGAAATTGACCCAAAAAGTTAGGAGCTGACTTTTTTCCTTTGCACAGTTGACTTTCTCCTGATTTCTTGATTCTCAAGCAACTGACCAATTGAAAACCTTATGAAATGCACCAAAGGGCAATATTCCATCCTTAGATACTTGACATCATGTAGAAAACATTGAGATCAAGTTTGAACCAAAATTTCATCAGGAAACTGCTTGAACTCAAAACCCTAATTTGGACTGCTTTTGCTAGGAGATGATGAACTGTCCAACTTCTTGATGAATTCCCATCTTCCAATGACTTGTGGGATCAAATAGGATGTCATCTGATATAAGAGACCCTTGAGGCTTGTTGGGAGACCCTTGGCTCTAGCTCTCTTGCTTTGGATGATCAATACTCTGAAATTAACTGATCATATGCCCTATGCTGAACCAATGATGAATGTTTTATTTGTATGACTTGAATGTAATGCGATGCAATGAAAGTATATGCTAAATGATATGAAAGATGAGAGGGCAAATTTTAGGGTATTACAGGTGTGATAGTGATGATAGTAGTGGAGTGAGGAGAAAAAAGTACCCCATGTTCAAGTTACAAAAAGACATGGCCAATTACAAATGGGAGGTTGGAATGTACTTTATGACCAAAGCTGATTTCAAGGAAGCTATAACCTCTTATGCAGTTCAATCTGGCAAGAACCTGAAGTTCACTAAAAATGACAAGGTTAGAGTGAGGGTTAGGTGTAAGGAAGGTTGTGAGTGGGAAGCTTACTGTGCTAAGTTACCTAATGACATATGTAATCTGATACAAGCTATCACTTTGTATTTTGGCTATGACTTATGGTTTCAATGTTATCACTATGTATTTTGCCTCTTGACTTATGCAATCTGACTTATTTACAAATGATACAACAAATTATAACAACTGCTACAAACTGTAACAACTGATACAACAAATTGTAACATCAACAACAGATTATAACAACTGTAATACACAAGTGCAAACAAATTATACAACAACTGTTATAAATAATGCTTATAGAACAAACTTATAGTAACATCTGTTATAAACATTTCTTATAGAACCAGCTTATAAGCAAATGCAAACAAATAATACAACAAATTCCAAAAATTACTTGTCTATTCATTTCAAATGGTACATACTTATAGAACCAACTAATACAAACTGGTACAATGTGAAGTTAATCAAAGTGTTTCCCTAATACATTCTAATAATTACTACAATTATAATCATAAACAACATCAAATTCCAAAGTTTTTTCCACTTCATAATGTTCTTCATTTCCCTTTCAAGATTCATCATTTGTTGCCTAAGTTTTTCATTCACCATTTTTCCTCCTGCAACTGCCTTTGATAGCTTTTCAACTCTATCAATCCAAAACTGCTCATTTTCATCTCCAACTTCTTTATAAAACCAACCAAAGTACCCACACCCAGCTTGCATAGATCCCTAAAAAATTCATAGGCTACAAATCAATTAGTTGCAGCAACATTTGTTTTCCAAATTACAAACATCAAATTTACATGAAATATACCTTATAATTAGGACAACCCCAGAAATATTTTCCATAATTCTTAACGGTTATTGCCCTTCGGAGAACGGCTCGGTCCCCGTAATAACATAACGATTTCTAACCGGAGCTGACATAAAGATTCGAACCTTCCTTGGAAGAACAACCACCTTCTGCATTTTTCTGCCTTACGAATGACGAAGATCCGCATGGTTTCATCCTTGAATCTCTAGCTCTAACCCTAAATCAAATTTATGAATCAATTTGGGGAAGAAATGAAGTGCAGCAACGTCTTAAGGAAGAAGACGATACCAGACGCCAGGTCATCAGCCACGTCTGCACACATTGACGGACGTTAGAGGGTCACTAACGGAAAGGACCAATTTGACACCATTTAAAAACTTAAGGGATCACTTTGGAAGTCTTTAGAATTGAGGGACCAAATTGGACCCCGAGGTAAACTTAAGGGACCAATTTTGGTATTTTGCCTATATTTTTTGTTTGCTAATCATTTTTGTGCGCAGAAAGTTAAGCCTAAATCGTCAAAATCCGTATGATCGTTCCAACCTCCTCTGTTCTTCTTGTAGTATGCTTATTTATGTTTATTTTTGGGTGCTAAGTGTGTTGTTTGCTTGAAATATATGTTTTTTGTGTGTGAGTTGCATATATCTTTCATCTAAATGCATTGTGCATCAAGTTATTCTTATTCATTCGAGCATGGTATTCATCATTTATTCAGGTATCATTAAAATTGTTTTGATTTTGGCATTAGGTTTTTCTTTCATAAACATTAAAATATGTTGGCATTTTAAAACCATTGTTATTTTTTGTATTCATCTCATAAAAAGATTACTTATCATGTATTAAGACTTCCTGAGTGATCTCTACCTTCTTACTCTCTATCTCTAAATTGAATTGGTGGCTTTCCAAAAGGCCATTTTCGAAGATCTAACACTTGAGGCCTTCTTCTGATCCCTTAACTACAACAATAAGTTGCATAAATCGATTGATGTATGACTGCAAGCTTTCCTTCTTCCCTTGGACAATCCCGCTTAAAGCAACTTCAGTCACCCCTATCTCTTCGGGTAGTGAAATGTGCGATGAACCATTTACAGAAGTCATTATAGGATTCGATGCATCCATCGGGCAGGCCATTGTATCATAGTCTGGCCAATCTGACCAGGGTCAAGGCAAACCGATTGCATTTAGACGCTTTGTCACCACTGAAACAGTTTAGCTGATTATCGTCAATCTGCACGCGCTCGTATGTGTCTCCCTTTCCACCATACTCACTTAGACTAAGAGGATTTTTTATTGGAATTTGGTATATCGTTCTTCAAAATCCTGACGCATAAATGATCTTTCGGCTAAACCTTCGTCATCCGGTATTCTACTTGGTCCAGGGAAGAAATGTGTCTGCTCATGTAGTTTCTTAAGAGTAAACAACAGCAGAAATAAAATAGCAAAAGTGAATAATATATATTAAAGAGTATAGAGTTAGAGAGATCCCACCAGAGAGTTATACAGGTTTGGATAAACATTGACCTAGTCATGTTCTCAAGAGATCTTCTTGAGAGTTTGGCTATAAACTTTGAGCTTTTGAATGTTATGCCCACGAACCTTCATACAATCTGATCTTGAGATTTTTGTAGGCTTATCACCAACCAGATATAACTTTTACATCAGGCTAAGCTAACAGACCTTCTTAGATATTTTTAGGCTAATCTTAATAACCAAAAAAATAACTTTTTCCAGCAAAGCTCAACAAACTAAAACAAAGATTTTATGACTAATTTATCTGATGAATCAAACTCAATTTTCTCAAGAGTATCACACTCACAAGAATTAAACAAGTAACACGACCACTTACAAACTCTTCCTTACAAGCAAAGTTTCACTCAAATACATTATGTCAACATTAAGTAAAATGAAATATTTCTAGAGAGAGAATGAGAGAAAATATAGAGGTAAATTCCTAAGAAAATGTAAAGCTTTGGAAAGTGGCGTGAAATGAAGAGGAGGCAAGCCTCTTTTATATAGGAGTTGAAAAAAAATCAGAAAAGGAAATAATCCATGGGGAGAATTGACGAGCCAATTGATTGGCATAACACTCCAATCGATTGGATTAGTCATTTTTAATCGATTACCTTACCAACATGGAAATATTTGATATAGAGTCATTACAATTCATTAAGTTGATGTCTTAATTGTTTGGTTCATTGTTTAGGCTCTCTCTTCAATCGATTGGCTTAGTGCTCCAATCGATCGGCTGACTCAGAAAAGTTTTGGAAATCGATTGGCTTAAGTGTTCATTCGATTTGTTAGTTCAAAAATGCTTTGGAAAGAGATTAGAAAGCTTCTTAATTATTTGTCTTGGCCTTGAAAACAATTTTGAAGATAAAAATGTTTGAAAAAGATTTTTAAGGTGTGCGTGTGTGAGTTGCCTTAGTACTTAGAAGTTACTTCCTTACTTTTACGAAACTTAGGTTACTCAGACAGGCAGGACCTGATGAGCTTTCACATTCCCTTGCTTTTATTACTCCGAGGCTTCTAAGATTCTTTGCCAGATACCTCGATTATATAATCACTTTAATCATGAGTCTCTTTTCTTGATGAAGCTTGACATATTTTTCTAGTTAGGTCACCATCATCAGAGACATGAAAGTTATTGCCACTGACTTCAATTGTTAATGTTGTCGTCATCAAAACATCAGAGAGGATCTTTTGCGGGATTGTTAACTTTATACCTGCAAGCACATATATCCATATTGTCTCCCTTTTTTTATGATGACAATGCATCTCTATGTAAGGTGGTAAAAGAGAACTAAATATGTATATAATTGGAATAGTTAAACTCCCTCTCAATTAAGAAAAAAGTATACTTTACTCTCACTGAGAGTATACTTCTCCCCATATCATTATCAAAAAGGTAAAAATTAATCAAAGCACATAGATTTAATGTAAAAAGAACAAGTTACCTTATAGAGATAGA
Organism: Lathyrus tuberosus; assembly: GCA_022829125.1. Lineage (NCBI taxonomy): Eukaryota > Viridiplantae > Streptophyta > Magnoliopsida > Fabales > Fabaceae > Lathyrus > Lathyrus tuberosus. Next base: position 1,551,848 of record JALAZF010000622.1, on the reverse strand, counting down.
CAAGAGCAGTCTAGAGTAAGGAGTAAACATAGATATACAGTTTTATTTCTCCACACGGAAGGTAACATCCAACTTTGAAATCAACCAGTAGGTAAGCTTTGGAAAACTTCTTTCCCATGATTCTTTCTCGAACATAAATCAAAAGTTTTTGAAGCTTTATAAACCGAGAGGGAATTTTATTGTCTACTTCTTTCTTTCTCAAATTTCTCTAAGAGATAATTATTTTCTCTTAGGAGTGTTTTGGATAACCTCTTTTTAGTTTCCTTAGGCCTTAGACTAGTATTGGATTCTAGGTGTTTGACACCACTTTGCTCCACACACACTTAAAAGCTCACTCCAAAGTGAGTAAGAAAATAAATTGACTAACCAATTAATAAATCACTTACTAGAGAATTAATCAGAGTTTTCTAATTTTTCAATCTCTATTAAGTGTAATACCTCAAATTCTCCAGGTAACTTGAGAAACTTCACCTTTTGAGGGAACTATAAGCCATCTTAAATTTTCCTTCTCTATGAATTGTTTGATATGAGAGTTCTTCTCTATGAATTATTTGAATTATTTTGTTATGTGCGAAAAGATTTCTTCCCTCATTATAGTGGAACAACAAGACATTTATTTATTTAATTGTGAAATTTGAAGAACAACTATCGGTATCATCATCTGCATTACAACTCGACTCTTTTACCTTTGGTACCCATTTTTTTTGCATCTTTTGATGTTAGTGAAATACATATTATGAACAGATGTCTTTCTATTTTTATCGTACAATGCTCTTTATAAAAAAGTATGAAGGATGATGTCCTTCTTTACCCCCACGACTTTTTTTTTGATAAAATAGAACATATGGTAATATGGTAGTGTTTATTACAATAGTTTCATTTTAGGGTATTGCAACGAGAGGTGGAGTTAGCATTGCAAATGCTACTAAAGTTTTTAATGTTGTTATTAGGTTCATAACAAAGACCAACCTTATTGTAGAATGCTTTTTGCTTTTCTAACAAAAGATTCAAATGGTTTTTTCCTTTAGTAAATTTATCAGGTGTGTAATCAATATATTAGAAATTGAAATCACAAACTTTTAAAAAGAATATTTTCTATATTTAAAATGTTTAAAAAATATCTCTGAAACACTCGTTAACATGACCCAATAAAAAATAATTACCACTCTATTCTACTTCGTTTCCTCCTATTTTAACTATTCAAATAATAAATTTTTATTCGATATCATTCTTTACCACTCAATTCAATCAATTCAAATAAAGTTTGAATTTAAATGTCTATGAATTCACCTTAAATTTTTTAATGAAGTAATATAATGACTAGAATTCATCTTTTTAATAAGGAACTAATAAAATACTGTGGATTCAAACTTCCACCTTTATATATGACATCCTTACAAAACTAGGGGTGTTCGGTTTGATTCGGTTTTGAGTGAATCCGATACCCAAGCCGATTAAAAATATATGGATTGGTTTGAATTGAATTTTCATATTTTTTCTATAAAACCCAAACCGAACCAAACCGAGAAATAACAGGTTGGTTTGAGTTGGATTGATAGGATACATCAGAAACAAATATGCGAAAATATTTTTAAAACTTTCTAATTTACATCAACTAATTTTCTATAATAATATAGTTTTTTTTATGTATTTTCGTATTTTCATATGAATTGTGAATGTCACAAATATGTTTCATTTTTCTTCTTTTTTAAAGTTGAATATCTTATATTAGTTTTCATTATAATTATATAAATTATATGAATTAATTTGGTTGGTTCGGGTAGACTAGCTTACGGGTAGAGTTTTGAAAATCCGTTATCCGAATCAATTAACATCGGATTTCATTGGTTTGGTTCGATTAATGTCCGAACTAAAAAAATGCTCGAACCAAACACCATGATTTGATTTGAATTTTGGTTTGATTCAGATTTGCCCGAACCAATGAACGCCCCTATACCAAACTACCAAATAAACTCCTTTAACAATTGATCCTAAATGTTGTTTATAGAAAAAAGAAATTAAATTAAAAAGTTCACAGAAAAAAGAAATTAAATTAAAAAACACAATGCGCATCATTGCAAACAAACATGAATTGTCTTTTCATGAGATGAAAAGACGGCTATATCCATTCACCCGTTTTTGTGATGCGAATACAAACACAATAAAAAAACACAATACACCCATTTTGTGCCACCAACTCACTCCTTACTCTTTCCATGTATAGCACCACCACAACTCACCAGTAGTACCCCATATTTGACCCTTCCTTATTCCCCCACTCACCTAACCCATCATTTTCTTCTTTCTCTTCTCTTCTAATAACCAACTTTCCCCAATTCCTTCACAACAGATCCAAATGGCTCTATCACGTTTCGCGTCATCTCAATTCGGATCCAACTTTCTCAAACCCACTTCATTCCTCTTATCCTCCCAACGACGTCGTTCCATTTCCTCTTCCAACGAAACCCTAACCATCGAAACCTCCATCCCCTTCACCGCCCACAACTGCGATGCGCCGTCACGCTCGGTCGAAACCTCTTCCTCAGAGCTCATGTCGTTTTTCAACGACATGGTTCTCATGCGTCGGATGGAGATCGCGGCAGATTCACTCTACAAAGCGAAACTAATCCGTGGATTCTGCCATCTATACGACGGGCAGGAGGCCGTTGCTGTGGGAATGGAATCCGCGATTAATTCGAAAGATTGTGTGATTACTGCTTATAGAGATCATTGTACGTTTCTGAGCCGCGGTGGGACGCTGTTTGAGATTTTTTCCGAGCTTATGGGGCGGAGCGGCGGGTGTTCGAAGGGGAAAGGGGGGTCGATGCATTTTTATAGGAAGGTTGGAGGGTTTTATGGTGGACATGGGATTGTTGGGGCTCAGGTTCCGCTTGGGGTTGGGTTGGCTTTTGGGCAGAAGTATTGTAAGGATCCGAATGTTACTTTCTCTTTGTATGGGGATGGGGCTGCTAATCAGGGTCAGTTGTTTGAGGCGCTTAATATTGCTGCTCTTTGGGATCTTCCTGCAATTTTGGTTTGCGAGAATAATCATTGTGAGTGCTTTTGTGTTGGTTGGTTGATTCATGAGTTTATGAATTGGGTTTTTGTTTTAGTTTTGATTTGGTTTGTGTAACAGATGGAATGGGAACTGCTGAGTGGAGATCTGCTAAGAGTCCTGCCTATTACAAGCGTGGGGATTATGCTCCTGGATTGAAGGTATTGCTTAAGAAATTATGGATATTGGTGTGATGTGGTATTGTTGTTGTTTTGGTTTTGGTAGTTGCATAACTTTTTGAATCACTTTTTATTGTTTTGTTATGTTAATGCATAGTTATTTGTTATCTTCTAGGAATGAATTTCTGGTGTCTTTTTCAAATGCTTGATTTTTATGCTGGCTTTAGAATGGCTTTAGAATGCAATGCTGTTGCTCTTTTTTTTAGTTCAAAGTATATATTTGTGGCTAGATTACAGTTGATGCGCCAAACACATAAATGCCTGTAAATTGGTATTGTAGGGGAAGTATTGGGCGTTCTAAATTCTAATTACAATCTTTTTTTACTGTAATAATTTTTTCCACTATTGCAATGTTTTCTTTAAACTCATTTTTTTATAATGATTTAATGTGATATATTACGTGCATGTTTTGTGCATTGTATGCTTATATTGCTCAATTTAGCTAGCTTTGAAAGTAAATCCCTAATGAGGTTTTGAGGGATGGATGTGGTATGCATGCCGATTTTTCTTGTTCTTTTGTTGTTTCTTTTTTGGATTGTTTTTGTTTGGGTCCTTTTGTATGAAGTTTTTTTTCCATGTCTGATTATGTAGAATAATGCACGTGGGATTTAGTTGGATGTATAGATCTTTGCTATCTGTTTTAGCAGATATTTTTAGGGTATGGTTGTGGTCTGTGTGTGAATACGTAATCATGTCTTCCTCTCTACATATATACCTACTAAACAAATAAATAGATTTTATTTTCTTGAACAACCCTTTTGAAATTTTATGAATAAATATATATACTTTGTACAGGTAGATGGCATGGATGTTCTTGCAGTAAAGCAAGCTTGCAAGTTTGCAAAGGAACATGCTTTGAAGAATGGCCCCATTGTGAGTAAACTTGCAGTTATTTGTAGGAATTTTTATTTCTAAATCTATTATTATTATTTAGCATACGTTCTTGATTGACATTTCATTTAGTAATGCTTGACAGAGCTCTTTAGATTAGGAGTTATCATCCATGGTTATTTCATTGGTCATTAGATTAGTTTTAGGGCTAACAGAATGTTCTAGACATTCGTCATCAAATATTTTATCCATATCATAATATTTGTTGGAGTTAATCAAGAAAAGTTTATTATTCATCAAACTAGATATAGGTCCATTGAGTTTTGTTGATATTTACATGGCATTGTTTATAAATAGGTTACACGGTTTTCTTCTTTGGGGAATGTACACTCTTTAATCTTCAGTAGTATCCGCCTTGTCTTCCACCTAACCTGGGCATATTCTTTTGCAGACTGATTTTGATTTTTTTTTTTCTTGTGTGTTATACTTGAAGAAATAGTTATTGTTTTTGTTAGCTCTTGTAGTGTCTATGCACTCAGGTAGACATACACCCTCCGTCCCATATTATAAGCAAAAGTTACTTTTTAGATACATTGAATAATTAATATATCTGACCTATATATAGACCAGATACATTAATTATTCAATGTATCTAAAATGTAATTTTTGCTTATAATATGAGACGGAGTAGTATATTTATAGTTCAATTATAAGGAATTTCTTCTTGGGAGTAGTGCTGGATGCTTGGTTGAACATGGGAAGGTCACTCAATGGTGAGTGTAGTTCTTTGGACTAAGGATTATTCTATCGCATATGAGATGGGAATATGTTGGGTTTTCTGGATACAAGCATGTATTGCTCTTCTAATGACCCGGTTATGAGGTGGGAGCTATTCATTCAATCTGGTCGTGATAGTGAAGTGGGTTTAGATACATGCCTAAACACTAAGTCCAAAGTGTGGATGGTCTATGTGAGGAAGAATAGGAGAGAGAATGGGAATGATGATGTGGCAGCTGGCATATCATAAATGCCAAACATTTGAGTATGAGATGAGGAGAATCTAATATAAGTGAGTTAGTGGGAGAGAGAGGAATTATCCAGCAAGTTAGTTACAGCTTGTTTAGGCAGAGGGTTTCCAATTCTCTGTAGGGGCATTGCTCTTGGCATTTTAGGAATATTTGTTTATACAATAATTCACATGTTTCCTCTCAATTACTGTTTAATTTTTCCGAGATTTATGTTTTCTATTAGGTGTTGTCCTAGGTAGTTGAGTATATATACTTACTCGGTCCACAGTGCTTGTCCTGACCTAAAAGCATGGCATGGGTGCAATAAACTCAAGGATGGACGGAAAAACTGACGTGTCATGTTAGATACTTTAAATAAATCTTGTGCCTCTTCTCTGAACAAGGATATCTCATGCATATAGGACGATGGTCCTTGAACTCGTATTAGAGTTTCCTTGACCAACTTGTTAGGAGTTTGATCCCTGGAGTCTCAATTTTTCTGGCTATGAAGCTTAATTTGGGCACGAGGTATGCACACATATTGAAGCTTTAATGCCTCTTGTATGAGGGAGTGTCTTTGTAATATAAAGTCTCACGTTGCCATGTTTGTTAAAATCACCATTTAGATTGTGCGATTGCAAGATATTATGAGTTTGGTGTCCTCACCATCTCTATACATGATATGGTTGGATCATGTCGGATTACCATTCTTGCTCACAAATTCAGTATGATCATGCTGTACCTTATGAAAGACTGCCATGTGCCATCTTTTTTTAGAAGTCTACTCTGATGATCTAATGGGTTTTGGATCCCTTATTTCACTCTTTTGCCCTAACCTTATTCCAAACATACTTCTGTACTGGTGCTTTCTCACTATCACTCATCTTTTCGTCCTTACCCTGGCCGGGCCACTAATATTTCTACTCCTCTTCTCTTCTTCCTCTTGCTGGTGCTGTGCTGTGCTGGCCTGAGTGGTCTTTGAGGGGAAGAACATGCTTCGATCTTCTCTGGGTGCTCTGGTTTGGCTTTTATTCTTCTCCTGCCCGCTTCTTTGTTGTGTTACTGTTTCAATTGGGTTTTGGTTCTAGTGCTGGTGGCATCTTTAAAGCTTGCTGATGTATTTTTTTTCTCATTTATGTCATTTTATGTAGACATCTTAAATACATTTATGTATCTTAAAAAGGATCTTACAATCAGTGTTATTAGCAGCGAACACACAAATAATGTGTTTTACACCCCCTTTCCAAGCCTAGGTTTTTGACTACTTTGCATGCAACAATTTAAGCTTTTAAGAGAGTTGGTCCTCGACATGACCCATAAGATTTTGACATGTTATGTTGTGAAATATTGTATTGTCTCCAATCTTATGATTTACTATTAGTAGTTTCCAATCTTAGAGTAGGTGCTTTATTTGAGCATGTATTACGTGTCATTCTGTCCGATGCAGATATAGGATATCTACCAATACCATGTTAATGCAATTTTATTTAGTCAGTCAGATGCATGGCTTGGTTGTTGGCATTTGTTGATAGTAATTGGTTATTTTCCTTTATTATTTGATATATTTTCCATAATTTTTATAATTTAGTTGTTTCGTTACTTTGAGAGCTTGTCTCATATGTCAATACGTGCATGTCCTTTGTATAATAAACCTTTTTTTCAGAACATTTAACTGTGAAATAGAAATAGCTAAATTTTAAATTTACTGAAATTTGTTTTATTTTAATTAAATTATCAAAGGCTGCTCTCAGTTAGGTTATGATTGGTCTGTCTCTCTCTTGACTATATTGTCTAGATTCTTGAAATGGACACATACAGATACCACGGCCACTCCATGTCTGATCCTGGCAGCACCTACCGCACGCGTGATGAAATCAGTGGTGTTAGACAGGTATATCACTAACACCAACATCAAATATCATTGATTAATAAAATTGAGGAATTCATTGTTTTCTCTTTTTTCTTGACTATTATGATTATAGGAGCGTGATCCAATTGAGAGAGTCAGAAAGCTGGTATTGGCTCACGATATTTCTACCGAAAAGGAACTAAAGGTGATTGGATGAAGTTTAAATTCATGCTTAGCTATTGTAAAATGTGATATATCTGTCTTTATTTTGTATAAAATACTCATGTGATTTTATACCAGTCATTGAGTTTTTCTGACTTTCACTTTTTACATTCATTATAGAAATAGTTTTATTATTATTTAGTTATTAAGATCTGCACTAGAAAAAATAAGGTGCAGAAATACCAAGGAAGTTATTGAGATGGTGACAGAGAAAAACAGACGGGCTGAAGTGGACATGTGAGTATCTGTTATAAGTGGGTAATGAGCAGATTGCACTCTGTAGGAGCAGTGCAATTTCTTCAGAGGACCCTCACAGGCTGCGGTGCCTATCGTTTTCCATTTTCCTTTACTGACCATTAGAGTTCAATTGCTAAAAATATTGTGCAATTTCTTCTTTTAGGACATTGAAAAGGAAGCGAGAAAACAAGTTGACGAAGCCATTGCCAAAGCAAAGGTAAAACCATATATCTCAGTTTATTCTTTTCGTACTAACTATGGTATCCCACATATTTGTATATGCTTTACAATCCGAGTTCTGTTTTATTTTCTTATTTCCAGGAAAGTGATATGCCAGACCCATCTGATCTATTTACCAATGTATATGTTAAAGGCTTAGGGGTTGAGGTACAAATTATTCCACCCCTGCTCATTATTCTTGTGTATCTCATTAACAATACCTGATGTTTATATAAATTTGAGTTTAAGCAAGCAAATGCATATTAGATGATGATATATGACAGATTCAATAATCTTTTACTTAAATTTGTGAAGAATATTACTCCAGATATTTGATATCATACATGAAAGACTTTCTAATTTGTAGAAGAATGAATGATATTTAGTTTTCACATGGTTACCGCTTCACAATAAATGTCCGGATTACGGGCTATTAAGGTTACATGACACCCTAAGAGATGCGGGTGAAGATACATTCAAGCAATTAATAATTATCAATGTAACTTTGTAGATGATGTGTTTATTGAACTCTTACACGATTTGTAATAAATGAATTGCAGGCATATGGTGCTGACAGGAAAGAACTAAAAGCTACTTTGCCATAATTTATATTTTTATCCTTTGAATGTCTTCTCCCTTGGTTACGGACCAAACAAAATAAGGAAGAATAAAAGGTTCTTCAGCAACAGCAGATCATCTCTTTGCCTATTGGTGAAGCTTTTCATAATTGTATATGACATTCAATCTTGAGTAAGCAATGTGGCGGCCTAAACATTTAATATGCAGTTTGGAAGGGACCCATATGTTAGTTGATTATACATGTAACTGGTGTAATGCAAACTGGAAGAGCTCATTGTGCTTGGTTTCTTTTGAATGTGTTCAACAATTGATGTAAAAATGTTCCATTATTTTTTTATGCACTCATCATTGTGTTTCAATTATAATTATCAATTTTTTTGGGGTATTAAGAATTCACCTTTTTTTGACAACTGTGGAAATTTTGTACCTGAACATATATTGAATTACTCGTGCAGGGTTACAATAATTTTATGTTTCTAGTCTATGACAAAGAGTAAGCAAATAATATTTTACCTCCAACCGCATGCTTTAGCAGACTTTTAAAACTGTTTTCCCTCGTCTTGAATTGCTGTTCTTTTAGTAGCTTAAAATCTTTCATCAAATCAGTGTTATATGACTATCTGATCTGATTCGAATTGCTGTTCTTTTAGTGGCTCAAAATCCTCATCATCGAATCAGTGTTAAGACTCTATCTGACCTATAACTCCGGAAAGTTTAACAATGATGCAGCAGTGGGGTTTAGATACTCAGATTCGGAGGACTTACCTATCAAAAGATCAATCATTTTTGCGAAATAGAGGGTTCTCTCATGTCGAGGTTGAAAAAGATGCTTAGAAGATTGTGAAGCTTGTGAAGATGCCCATTGCTAATAGATGTTATTTTGGGCTCATTCCACTGCCTATAGAAATTGGAGATTTATATCCGCATGTACCCTTTTCACACACTTGGTGCAGCTCTGTATCAACATTAGATTGAGTCTGGTGATGCATCTTTGTAACAACTTTTAATTCAATAAATTTTTCGGAGATGCATCTCTAAAATATGTTAATGTTTGAAAAACAACATAAATTAACATAAAAAATACTTCACAATACATAGAAAATCGTTAACATAAATTTAACATTACATTTCATTACAAACGGGTGGTTCAGGGCTTTGAAATATCCTTAGAATATCTTCGGTCGTTCGTACAATTATCACATCCACTTCAATCAGACCTTTTATTAAGTAACAGTAAAATGTACTTCACACAACCTTTAAATCCTTCATCTGTCTTCAATTCAAGCTTGGTGAACCGTATCTTCCCTTCATCGTCAATCGAGGGTGAATGATACTCGAACTTTACAACTCTTCGATTTTCTAGATATCGCAGGAGAGAATTCAGTTTAAATTTTAAATCGACGAGAGGCATGTCCTCGAAGACCCTAAATTGAAGTAGGAGATTTGCGCCATTTAAATACACAAAAGCAAGATGAGGATATGTATTCATTATGGTTTGTTGTATTTTTGTAAAGAACTAGTATTTCTACCCGTGTGATGCACGAGACAAATTATGAATAGATATTGTATTTTTATAGTAAAAATATATATATTTTCATATTATAAAACAAAAAATTACATTCCACTTATACAATAAGAACATATCCAAAAAAATCTCAAAATGTGAATAGGATATGAAACATAAATTGTCCTTATCTGACTTTCCCTGCAATTGAACAAAAATATAGAGTACATTCATCTTTGAGACTTGAAAGGAAAAAGAATAAATATGAAAGAGAATGCAAAACTTTTTATAACACTGATAATGACATATAACCTAATTCATTATACATATGTTGAAAGTCAATTAAAATAGCAATTTGAACAAACTTACACAATATACATATGTTGAAAGTGAATTAAAATAGCAATTTGAACAAACTTACACAATATATAATGTGCAGCAAAACCTTTCGAATTTGTAATTGACACTATCCACCTATGTTAAAAAAAGTAAACATCACATAAACTAATGAAATTCATATATTTATTTATATATTGAGATATTAAAGTATTGAAGTAAAAATACTCTAACCTCCCAATATCATTTGATAGCATAATCAACCAATGGACTAAACCTGCGAAGGAAAATTAACTCTATAAAATAATTTGTTAAATAAAAAATGAAATCAAATTTGATAATAATTTAGCATAGAATAGGTAACGTACGTTGTTCATATTTTGGAAGACCTCATTGTAAACAACGTTTGAAGTCTTATTAGTGGCATTACCATCGTCGTCGGTGATAAGAAGTTTTAAACCAGCTCGTGATGTAACTCTAGAAACTGCAACATATAACTGATCCTGGGTAAAAACAGATTGTGGAAGGTAGATCTCAACATGTTTAAGAGATTGACCTTGACTCTTATTTATTGTCATTGCAAAAGAAACAGATATAGGAAACTATATACGCTGAAATTTGAATGGAATTCTCATGTCAGAAGGAGTCAATGACAACCTCATAATAAAAACTTTTTGGTCAATATTATTTTCTGAAATGACCTTCGCCTCAAGCACAAAATTTCCCAGTTGAGTAATAATGAGACGTGTGCCATTACATAATCTTGATGATTGGTCAATATTTCTCAGCAGCATAACAGATACACCAACCTTTAATTTCAATTCATGATTTGGTAGGCCTGAAGCTTTGATTATATTCAATAATTCAGGAGTACGAATATTATATGGACCATCAAGAGTTTTACTTTGTTCACATGGTGTATCAAAACTCAAATATGTTTTAACTTCACCAGGAATCAAAGATAACATGTAATCATTTATGAGCTCAACAACTTCATTTTTTGGTGTCAAAATAGCCCTATCTCAAAAATATGATGGGTCATGAAAATTCTTAGAGAAAGATGGATAAGTATCAACAACTATAAAAGCAATGGGGTCTCCTGAATTTTTAATTATCATATCATCTGAAATTTCAATGTTTAAGTCTCCATCATTATCCTCACCAATTTCAATGTTTAAGTCTCCATCATTATCCTCACCAATTTTTCCTTCTCCAATACTCAACAACCAATCTGAAAATTGCTTCATTTCTTTTACATCAGATCTTGACGATCCAGTTTGAAGCCTCATGTTCTTGATTAATGTCATTACTAGACAAAAAATTCATAGATAAGATGAATTAATGCTGGCATGCACAATATCTTCTCTTGTTCCCTTCGGTATAACAAGAAGGATTTGTCTAAAATCACCACCCAAAAAGACGGTAGTCTATGTGCAGGAAAACAATGAGTTGAAGAAGAGAGAAAAACATTAAATTGAGACAAAGTTAATTAGAATACCTTATGCTATTGCCAGAGGGTAATGAAATTTCAGAGGTTTGGAGTTTTAAAAACGACTTGGTTTTGGGATACCCGAAGATTCTGAGATTTTGTTATTTTGGGAAATATGAGACTCAGGAGATTTAAAAAATCTGATTTTAAGATACTTTGAGATTTTGATATTTTAGAATACATGTGATTCTGAGAAATCTTGAAGATTTTATTTTGTGAGATTTTAAGATTTTTATATTTCCAGATCAATGATTTTTGAAAATTTGAAATTGAAATTTTAAAAATTTGGTTTTAGATGAAAGCATGTTGCTGTAACGATGTGAATGAATACACTAAATAGATGACGAAGATGGTATGTACTTTTACACGTAGGAAGATGAATGAACATAAAGGCTAGACCGAAATATTATTAATTGGTTCAATTTTTAATTAATTATTAATTAAAACTCATTTTTGTCAAATTACCAAGTTCATTCAACACTAATATAACATTCTACAACAAATCATATCAAATTAAACGATAGAATTATATTAAAACAACATGATCCTGGATATTAATCTGGTGGGATGATTTCAAGATAACTACATTGAAACAAAGATTAGGCTATAACTAAATTAAAAACAAAGTTCAAACATCCAAAGTAAACAAACTTAAAGTCCCAAAAACATTAAAAAAATGCATTCTAAATTAAAAACATCTACTCGGCAGGTTCCTTCTTTATCTGAACAAACTTGAGCATTTTTGTGGTTGCTGCTTGAGTATCACATTCTTCAATTATTGTGGACAACACTTCAACATCACTGAACATCCTCTTTCCTTTGCTCAATGTGGATGGAGTCGTCTCTTAAATATTATTCTGAATATTTTTAAATTAGAAAAAAGTCAATTTACAATTTGTTTAATTTCTAACATATAATAAATTAGAAAAACATATGAATATAGGTTTTAAGTAGACACCTTTTCATAAGTTTGATTAAACTCTTCTGCAACAGATTCCTATAAGTTATTTATATACTAATTAGCTCTAAGTTGATATGCAATTCATTATTATTATGGGGGAAGGGAGCAAATAATATAAGACTTGTCTCAAAAATATCTTTGATATGTTGTCTTAAACTTCAGTATAGTTATTATTAACTTGATTAATTTCATCATCATCCTATCATTATCTGCATAAGTCAAATTTATAATACTGTCAAGATCATAAAAAATTATATTTGTTAAATTAAGGTGTTTAAGGCTATCTTACATTCATGCCATGTTTCATTTTGAATTGATCAATCAAATTTTGGTTTGTAGTGACTTTCATCATAGTATAGTTTTGCCACTTATTTTCAATATTACCATTGGAAACCTGAATCTTGAAAAGCATAGTCTTGTCCAACAATGAATTAAAAACAGTAGGCCATGCAGTGACATCATTATCCTATACGTTTTGCAAGCATTAGATATCTTTAATCAAAGGACAAAAGAGAAAGTTAATAGTACATATAGAAAAAAATGAATGTTCTATATCTCAAATAGGTTTACACGCAGATTTTCTAATTCTTGTGTAGCCACTCGGTCAAATAGTATAATAGTCGAAGATTCACTAACATCACAACTTGAACATGTATCTTAACTCTGTACAAAAAAAATTACAATGGAATCTTAACTCTATACAAAAAAAAATTACAATGAAATGTAAAATCATAAAAATAATAAAACAAACCATGATTTTATACATTGGATTGACTGGAAGAACATCGACACAATTTTCACAAAATTACAAATCTCCACTTTTTGTAGGCACACTCTTTGCACATTTGGTACATGCTTGATAATACCATTTCTTTGTGTGATCGAAGTCAATTGTTTTAGCAAGAACAACTACAATATAAACCTAATGTGCAAATACATATATATCAAATAATAACTGATTTATTATATGTATCTAAAAGAAGAAATTGAATATATATATATATATATATATATATATATATATATATATATATATATATATATATATATATATATATATATATATATATATATTCATTCTAAAGATAAATTATTACCTTAGAGCATTGAAGAACTTCAAAAATATTCATTTTTGGATGTTTAAGAAAATAATCCATTGAAGCATTGTTGCTTTAGGAAGATACATAACTAATCACATGATTCAGTGACTTATTTCCATTCTCCAGCCTGACAAAATAAATTTAACAAAAATATAACTCCAACTATATATTGACACCAAAAGTAAATCAAAGATACATACTAAAAAGAAACTGTAGGCTTATTATTGAACTTACTTCTCTTTGTATTCAAGAGTTTCCTTTAGATTGTTGTTAATAAAGATTTTTGTACCATTAAAGGTATTTGAAATGCCATGAATTGCTGGAAAAAATATGAATAGAAATTAATCTGTTAGTATGATTTATAGATAGTATAGCTATAAAAAATACAATCTAATTAAAATATGAGTCACTTACATTGGAAAATTTTAGGCTTACACAACTGTAAAATGACTATTACAGACTTATCATAACCATTATCAGTTAAATATTTGTTCATATGTTCAGCATGTTCAACCCACAAAGTACAATCAACATTATTTCCCCTGCATTGATGATATTATTAAGAAAACAAATTTAGTCAAATAATATATAGTTGTTATTGTATACTATAAATATAATACTTAGATGATAATTCAAAATCTTACTCCAAATCTTCCAAAACAATATCCAACAGTTTGACTCTAATTCCATTTCTCATTGTTTCCTTCATGTCAAACTTTTTAATCACGTGGCCAATCACATCTGACAAAATATGATCAAATAAAATTGAGTTAAACTTAAAAAGAATAATAGCAAAATATAAATTTGAAGTATGACTAACCTATGACACGTGATTGGTCAAGGTCAGGCAAAATTTGAGGAAAAATATCAAATTTAAAATAAGTTTTAGGGATGGATGGATCATTTCCAATCTTAGTACAACTTATTGTTTTGATGAAGTTAATCTTGTACGTATGATCTGTCATAACAAATTTAGAATCATGCAATCCAACCAATATATTTGAAATAATATAGCAAGACCCTTCTTCAAGATTTGAGTCAAATTCACCAATTAGTGTTGATTTCACCGAAGCTTGGATACATGAACACTGAAAAACAACACAGAAAGAAGTAAAAATGTAATAATTTGGTAATCTAACAAAAAATTAAATAACACTTAATAGATAATAAACAACAATTGTAACACTCACTTTATCATCAAGTAAAATCATTTCTAAACTGGTATTAGTATCAGGGTCATTTCAATTTAATAACGTATTTAATTTGAAGATTTATTATATGGCAATGATTTTGTAAAAAATAAAATGTTCAAGACAATTAATAATAATAGGGTTAAATATACAATACCCCCCTGCAATGTTAGCGATTTCTCATTTTAGCCCCTGGTAAAGTTTTTTTTTTAAAAACCCCCTCATCTTATTTAGATTCTCTCACTTAGACCCCTGGCTGCCACATGGCAGCAAAGATTCCTTTCTATTGCTTGCGTGGCAGCCACGTGACATTTTTAATATTATTTTATTATTTTATTATTATTTTATTATTTTTTTTATTTTTTTTATTTTTTTTTATTTATTTTTATTTATTTTATTTATTTTTTATTTATTTATATTTTATTTTTTAATTTTTTTTAATTTTTTTTAATTTTTTTAAATTTTTTTTACTTTTTTGTTTTATTTGTTTTATTTGTTTTTATTATAATTTTTATAATTTTTTTTTCTTTTTTTTTATTTCTTTTTCGTTTTTATTTATATATTTTTTATTTTTTAATTTTTTTTTATTTTTCGTTTTTGGACCTAATTTTTATTTCTAATTCTATTTTAAACAAATTTTTATTTTAAAAATTACACTAGTGCAGAAAAGACTTTTTACATCGGGCGAAAAACACATTTTACATCGGTTCTGGGTCCGATGTAAAGTCAAGCGATGTAGTAAATCAAAGACATTTTACATCGGACCATAGTCCGATGTGAAAAATACATCTACTACATCGGTTGACTATTAAGTCTGATGTGAAATACATCTACTACATCGGTTGACTATTAAGTCCGATGTAAAATGTATGTTTTTACATCGGTTGCCTTTCTGGCCCGATGTAAAATGTATGTTTTTACATCGGTTGCCTTTCTGGCCCGATGTAAAATGTTTTTTTTTACATCGGTTTCCTTTCTGGCCCGATGTAAAATGTATGCTATCTTTCTTAAAATATATGTTTTTACATCGGTTGCAAGGCGAAAAAGAAATTAAAAAAAAAGAAAAAAATTATAAAAATTATAATAAAAACAAATAAAACAAAAAATAAAACAAAATAAAAAAAAATTAAAAAAAAATTTAAAAAAAAAAATAAAAAAAAAAATTAAAGAAAAAATTAAAAAAAAAAAATATATATATATATATATATATATATTAAAAATGCCACATGGCTGCCACGCAAGCAAAGAGAAAGGAATCTTTGCTGCCATGTGGCAGCCAGGGGGCTAAGTGAGGGAATCTGGATATTAAGAGGGGGTGTTTAAAAAAAAAAATTTTACAAGGACTAAAATGAGAATTCGCTAACATTGCAGGGGGTTTTGTATATTTAACCCATAATAATAATAATATTGAATTGATACTGAATTGATTGGTCTTTTTCATTTATATAATTTGTTTGGTTTATAATTTAATAATAATAATATATGGATGTCTCCACTAACATAATGTTTATAAATAAAAATGTATTTTTATTTAATAACGTATTTAATTAAAAGATTTATTATATGAATATGATTTTGTAAAGAATAAAATGTTCAATCTAATAAATTCAATCATATTATTAGATGTAAATTATTTGACTACTTATTTTTAAAATAATCTAAAAATAAAATAATTTAAAAATATATTCAGCATTAACTTAAAATTTTCAAAGGAGTTCTTAATTTATATTTTTTTAAAAATGAAATTATTATGTTTATACTAAAAATTAATTAAAAATATAATAAGTATAATTAAATAATAAGTATATCGATAATTTTATAGTTTTAATTATTCAAATAAAAATTTAATAAATATTATCACATAATAACTGAGTCATAAATCAATTAAAAATATCAAATGTTCGGTACTGATTTTGTAAAAAATTAAATGTTCAATCATATTAAAGATAAATGATTTAATAATTATTTGACTACTTATTTTTAAAATAAATTAAAAATACAATAATTTAAAAATATATTCTATTTCAACTTAAAATTTTTAAATCAATTCTTAATTTTATTAGATGTAAATTATTTGACTACTTATTTTTAAAATAATCTAAAAATAAAATAATTTTAAAATATACTCCCTCCGTCCCAAATTATAAGTCACTTTGCCAAAAAAATTTGTCCCAAATTATAAGTCACCTTACATTTTTAATGCAATATAAATGACATCTTCCCCAATATACTCTCAAATATTTATTATTATTTATTCTTTCAACTCTTTTAATTTCTCTTTCCTATATAATTATGAGGGGCATTACTGTAAAATTATACATAATTTGTCTTTCCCATAAAGTAATAATTAAGTTTCTTAATTTGTGTGAAAAGCCCAAAACGTCTTATAATTTGAGACGGAGGGAGTATTCAGTATCAACTTAAAATTTTCAAAGCAGTTCTTAATTTCTATTTTTTAAAAATGAAATATATTATGTTTCTACTAAAAAATAATTAAAAATATAATAAGTATAATTAAATAATAAGCATATCAATAATTTTATAATTTTAATTATTCAAATAAAAATTTAATAAATATTATCACATAATAACTGAGTCACAAATCAATTAAAAATATCAAATATTCGGCACTGATTTTGTAAAAAATTAAATGTTCAATTATATTAAAGTTAAATTATTTAATAATTATTTGACTATTTATTTTTAAAATAAATTGAAAATACAATAGTTTAAAAGCATATTCTACTTCAACTTAAATTTTTTAAATCAGTTCTTAATTTTTATTATTTTAAAATAAAATATGATTAGTTTCAACTTAAAATTTATAAATCACTTATTAGTTTTATTAGTCTTATTATTAAATTCCAAACGAATGTTGCATGTGGAGATAAAAATCACAATTTATTATAATAATTCCTAATTAAATCGTATTTATTGGGAAGAGAAAGAAATAAGTGGTTGAGATAGAAAAGGAATACATAATGGCTCTTTAAGAGAAAGAAATAACATGGTTGAGATAAAAAAGAGAATAGAGAGCAACTTATTCGGTTGCTCTTTCCAATAAATGTTTGAGATAAAAAAGAAAAATATTGCAAACGTGTTCTTTCTAATAAATGCGGCAGAGATAAAAAAGAAGAAAATTGCAAATGTTAATTAAAAAGGTATATGCGGGATCTGATTGCATTTAGGCGCTTAAAAGGGATGCATAATATTGTGTTTTAATATATTAATAATTATTTGACAACTAATTTTTAAAATAAATTAAAAATACAATAATTTAAAAATATATTCTATTTCAACTTAAAATTTTTAAATTAGTTCTTAATTTTTATTATTTTAAAATAAAATATGTTTAGTTTCTACTTATAATTTCTAAATCAATTATTAGTTTTATTAGTCTTATTATTAAATTCCAAACGAATGTTGCATGTGGAGATAAAAAAATCACAATTTATTATGATAATCTCTAATTAAATCGTATTTATTGAGAAGAGAAAGAAATAAGTGGTTAGGATAAAAAAGATAATACATAATGCCTCTTTAAAAGAAAGAAATAATGTGGTTGAGATATAAAAGAGAATACATAGCAACTTATTCTGTTGCTCTTTCCAATAAGTGTTTGAGATAAAAAAGAAGAATATTGCAAACGTGTTCTTTCCAATAAATGTGGTTGAGATAAAAAAGAAAAATATTGCAAATGTTAATTAAAAAGGTTTAGGCGGGATCTGATTGCATTTAGGCGCTTAAAAGGGGTGCTTAGTATTGTGTTTTAATATATTAAGGATAATTATTTGACTACTTATTTTTAAAATAAATTAAAAATACAATAATTTAAAAATATATACTATTTCAACTTAAAATTTTTAAATCAGTTCTTAATTTTTATTATTTTAAAATAAAATATGTTTAGTTTCTACTTAAAATTTCTAAATCAATTATTAGGTTTATTAGTCTTATTATTAAATTCTAAATGAAAGGTATAAATGGAGATAAAAAAAAAATCACAATTTATTATAATAATCCCTAATTAAATCGTATTTATTGGGAAGAGAAAGAAATAAGTGGTTGAGATAAAAAAGGAATACATAATGACTTTTAAGAGAAAGAAATAATGTGGTTGAGATAAAAAAGAGAATACAGAGCAACTTATTCGGTTGCTCTTTCCAATAAATGTTTGAGATAAAAAAGAAGAATATTGCAAACGTGTTCTTTCCAATAAATGTGGCTGAGTTAAAAAAGAAGAAAATTGCAAATGTTAATTAAAAAGGTATATGCGGGATCTGATTGCATTTAGGCGCTTAAAAGGGGTGCATAGTATTGTGTTTTAATATATTAAGGGCATGGAATGAGAGACACCCTATTTATACAAGTTTTAGATCAATTTGAACCTTCGAAACAATATCCTTTCAAAACAAGTTATATTGTTAGATCAATTTGACAATATTACATACAAAAAACGATTTATATTGTTAGATGAAAAATAAAATGCTCAAAACACGTGTCACTACCTAAATCTATATCTATTGGTGGTTCCTTCTTTGACATTTTCTTATTTGATTCTTTTTTCAATGTCACTCAACTTGGTAAACTCTTATACCCTTTCCACAAAGTGATCCGACCAAGTTTCAACATCTTTTGTGAAAAGTGTCGTCCACTCCGGTGATGTCTTTGGTATAGGACATCACGGTTTCAAATAAACTTGAATAAATATTGTGTTTTTGAAAGCCATCCACTACACATGAAGCGTCCGAATGGATTTTGAGGTGACCTACTCCCGAAGTGGAAAAAATGTTTATGAGAAACCATATCTCGTCAGATCAATACACACTTTATCATAAACACTTATATAATATGTCCCATTTTAAGGAAGTACATCCATTTTTCAAATGGTACTAGATCACTAACATAAGGAACAGAGCATTGAGAATTACATCATATTTTTCCTTTTCCCATATAACGATGTGTATGACTCCCCATGCATTACCAACTCTTGTATAAGTTGATGGCAGACAAATTGGTGGTCCTCTTCTCTTTTACCAAGCAAACCCAAAACAGTTCGATAACTACAGTTGCCATCACCTTTAACATCAACAATCCGCTCAATGTATTTGTGCATAAAAAGAGGCAACTCTTCAATAGGGATGATTTTTGGTAACAATGGTGGAGGAGATGGTTTGCTAATGCGAGCACCCTTGAAAACACTTTTTGAGATTTTAGAGTTGGAGAATTTGGAAAATGTGAGTCAACATTTTCAAAGTATGAAGGAGACCGTCTTGTAGAGTTCTCATTATGTGTCGGTCATAATAGTTAAACTTGATTTGTCATCCTTTATCACACCATCATCATCAAACCGAAGCATTTTTCAGTGAATGTATGTAACACCCTAACCCCCACACATAAAATTATCATAGAATTTGATTAAATATAATACAACCTTAGGATGTCACTCACAACAAACACATAACTTGCTCCGTAACACGGGTTACAACATAATAGTTTAATACACACATTTGTACCATGGATATTTACACGACATCCAACTCATATGATCGATACTTGGGATGTTTACACGACATCCAACTCATCTGATGTTTAAGGCGTCCTCAAAGCAGAATCATTAATAAAAAATTAACAACAATTTTACAACTCACCACATCTAGTCCCATAAATGTTAACGTCATAACATAAACAAAAAGGAGTTCATAACGATCAACTCAAACAACTTAAAAATCTCATCAACATAAATAGTCTTGAATTCAAACATAAATGACATAAGAATAAATTCTAGCGTTTATCCCCAACCCGATGTTACATGATCAGAGTAAGGAACCAATAATCAAAGCGATAAACTAAAGAAGTAACTCCAAGAGCTATCTTCTACTTTCTTCAGCAGTTCTACTCTTGAGTATCTGCACGACGCCCATGTAAAGGAAACATTCAAACATAAGGGGTGAGAAATACATCAAGTAATCAACGATGCATAAAAATTCAGAGTAGATTTAATACAATATAGTTTAAACATAATCCACTATGCTCCACAACACATGTATTCAAGTTTCACCCACTTCGCAATAATACAAAATCAATATGCAAATGTGACTCTCAACAACATCAGCAGATGCGGTACGGACTTCAACAATGGTTCCAATTATGAACTAGGTCCCAATTAACTGAGAAGCCATGGGCTTCGCTCAGCAAAACCTAAGCCCTACAATGAGCTCCAAGCCACAACAGCAAGCTTGGGACAATTACCGGTCACCAACATTAAAACTTGTAATAACCTCTTTCACAACAACGGCAACTCATGACGCATGAATGAATGTATGCATCATCACAACAACTCAACAACAATAACGATATCACATCAACCACATAATTCCATGTACAACATCAACAAGATTGTTTCACATCAAAACCATGTATCTCAACTCAACATGTTATTATTATAAGTATACCAATTCATCTCATAGTCACATCAATATTATCACAACAATATTATCATAACAATAGCAACAACGCAAATGATATCACATCAACCACATAATTTCCTGTACAACATCAACATGATAGTTTCACATCGAAACTATACATCACAACCCACATGTCATCAAAACACAACAATCAAACATCTTGTAATTATATTAGCAATTTACCACAATAACTTATCATCAACGGAAACTAAATGTTTCACTAAACGGTTTATAACATCATCATGAAACCTGTCATACCCTAATTTTTACCCCTAATATCCCACCTCATTTGCATCTTTACAATGCATCAAGATCATAAACTTGTTTGTCTCCTAACCCACTCACCTTTGGGTTTGCCTTTGCAGAGATCATCAAGCACCTCTTTGTGTATCTTTCTTTTTGTACTTATATGCTTTATATTTCACTAACCTCTAATCAAAATAAAAAAATATGCCTTTTCCCTTTGGTTCTTTTGCAAGGTAGGGGTTGGAATCAAGAGCATCAAGTGATTGTA
This sequence comes from Lathyrus tuberosus, assembly GCA_022829125.1. NCBI lineage: Eukaryota > Viridiplantae > Streptophyta > Magnoliopsida > Fabales > Fabaceae > Lathyrus > Lathyrus tuberosus. The sequence continues at coordinate 1,530,106 of JALAZF010000622.1, read as the reverse complement.
TCCTCAACTAGGGTTTGAGGTCCTCAAGTCAAAGTGTGGTCAACCATTAATTTTCAAAGGCTATTCATCAAATCATGACCTCTAATCTCAAATCATAAAGTCTCAAGCATCATTCAACTACATTTGATAAAATATAACTCAAAGGTTGGATGGCTTGTGTTTATTTCCATACCTTCATCAACTAGTTTCCTCAAGCCATTGCAAGCTTCATCAAAATACAATAAAGAGTACATCATTTTGAGTTTATATAATGATCAATGTGCCTTGAAATGCAAGAAAGGTCCAAAGTTGAAAGTTTGTACAAGGACGTTTGACCAAAAAGTTAACATTTCAAGCCCAAGTTCAAAACTTCATAACTTCTTCATACTTCAACATTTTTGAGTGCTTCTTTGGGAAAATGACTCTCCTTGACATCCCCTCCAAATTCTCTTTACAAGTCACGAGCTAATTGTGCTTGGAAGGCCATCAAAAGTGTGAAAATATTATGTCATTTTGTGGACTTAATGAAATTTGACATAAAGTTCAAGTATGGCATGCCTATGTTCGAAAGATCATAACTTCTTCAATTTTCAACTTTTATGGGCACTTCTTTTTTCCAAATATCCTTCTTGATGTCCTCTACAACTTTGCCTTAGAGGTCAAACATCAATTCATGCTCCAAGGACCTTAAATTTTAAAGGCCATTTGTGCACAAAACTAGGTCATGACCTATTTGATCTTATGCCTGACCTGTTTTTCAATGCCACGACCTTAACTTTCAACTCATGCCATTTTCACCTCAAGTATCTTTTTGGTATGATTCCTTTTGCATTGTGTTCTCCCCCATGAGAGGATCATTTGGCGAGAGGTAAATCAAGAAATGCACGAGTAGATTGTATTTGGCCTAGTTATGGACATACCCTCATGAACTGAGTTTTGGTTATGACCAGAATTTGCAATTCACTCAAATCTCCAAATTAATTCAGTGTATGCACGTGTTTTATCCATGACGATGTTAAGTGACGTGTGAGGATAAAAAACGACCTGAAATAGGAAAGAATGACCTGCGTTTCAGTAGATTTTCATTCAAGATTGGTCATGCATTACTTGCTAATGATTTCACACAAATTTTAACAAATTCTCACATGTATGCCATCCTCTCACCTCTGATATAAATAGAAGACTCATTCGCACTAAATACTAAGCTTAGAAAGCCCCCAGAACCTCTACTCGAGCTCCCACTTTGTACTGAAAATTTGTGATATTGTTTTCGATTTCTAAGCTCTTTCAATCTTGTTTCTTGATTCCATTAGCTCCATCGTCCTTCTCTGAAGCTTCTGCAATAAAAATAAAGCTCTAAGACTCACTGAATTGCTCTAACCAGATCCAGCTTTCAACACCTTTGATCATCATTTGGACAAGGTAGTTCTGAGCAAATTTTGGACTCAAACAAGTTACCATAATATAGCCTATTGCTTCCTAATTGTTTCACCTCAGTTAATTTGTGTTGATTATTCATATTAGTCATTTAATTTTTCTTTTCGTGTTTTTGCTTTTACTGAGTTTTCCTTCAAATTTGGTCTGCTCACTTTCAATTAATGAAAATGGAGCATATTGTTAGGTTCGTACTAATGAAACGGTTGTAATGATGGTGGTTTCATGCTTTGAGCTTGCCATTTGCCAAACCCCGGTGATCAACTCACCGGAGAAGACGATCGGAAGTGTTCCACGACGACCTCAGGTTATTTTGATTTAATATGGATCCAGCGTGTTATTTCATTTAGAGTCTATCATGTCTCCTTTGATCTGGACCTTTGGATTTGTTTTAATGAGATTTGATGGCCGCGCGCATTTTGATTCTCAATCTTTAATCAGATCTGATGGCCGTCATATTTTGCAGCATTTTATTTCATTTTTATTTGTTTTATTTTCTTATTTAATTTTGAAAAATCATAAAAAATAGATCTCTTAACATTTTTCACTCCAATTTTTTTTCATAATTTTCTAAAAGTATTTTCTATTTTATAAGCATTTTTCCATGTTTTTATTTCATGATTTGATATTGTTCATTTTTTTTTTACATTTTTCATGCATTTTAATTTGTTAAAAATACTTTTATGCATTTTTAAATTCTCCAAAAAATTTTATATGGTCCTTGATTTGTTTCTGACATGTCTTAATTTTCTTGAGCATTTAATATTTTTTTAGAGGCTTCATCTTGATTTCCTCTCTTATTTTCATTTTAAAAATCATTTTAAATTCTTTTTCATGCATTTTTAATTGTGTATTATTGCATTTTGTCTTGGTTGCTGGTTGTTGCCTTGGATCATGGTTCATTGATCAAATTTTCTCAATTTCAATGGACTTTAGGTGTTGATGAGGTTGGATGAATCATTATTAATTCAAATCTATAATTAAATGAATCATTGATCTATTTTTGGTGCTTTGAGTTGATGATAGATTTAGTGCCTTAATCCACCAAGAAAGGTGATTGAAACTGATGATAAATGGATCCCAAGCCTTGAATTAATTTGGTTCTTCTTCTCATATTTCCTTATCCTTCTTTTTTCTTTTTATTTTCTCTTGATTAATTGGAGGATTTGTTGTTCATCTTGTTCATGATGTTTGATTTATGCTTGATTAACTTTCATCATTTCAAATATACCATTCAATTGATCATGGATAATTGCAGGTACTTTGGATTGACGCATAAGTTTGTCCTAAGGTGTCATGAAGGATGATTGATGTAATTGACCAATCTCCTTGCCTTAGTGCTTGATCCCACTTTGGCTTTTACTTGTGCCACATGTCTTAGGAGTATGATTTCTATCATATCTCTAACATTTATGGTAAATAAATTGTTATCGACTGGGCTCTCATAGTATGATCTATCTTTTAGATTATGCTACGATTGCTTAACATAACGCTAAATTTGTCCCGAATTAGATCATTAATTCTAACATCAATACCAGCAATATTATTGTGCTAACTTTTATTTTATGCCATTTATTTTCTTGCACCTTTACATGTCCTTTACTTCTTGCTCTTTATATTATGCTTTTATCATTTACATTTCATATTGTTTATGTTTATGCCTTTTTCCTTTCTCCACTTGGACTTTTATTTTTCTTTTAAAGACATTAATAAAGGAAAAACCCCTAAAAAAATTAATTGTTTCCTTGAACTATTAGTTACTATCCCATGCTTGGATGTTGGCCTTGTGGACTTAGATTTAGGTTCTTGATCCTTTTCTTTGGAGTTGTGATTTGAAACCTTGGAAGTCATCTGGTACCTTAGACCTTGGGTTGACTTCTTGAAGACTTGGCTCTGATACTTTGGTTTTGACCTTTTGGCCTTAGTTCTTCTTTCATGTGATACATTGGTTTGTGCTTTGCTTACTTGGCTTGATTGTGGCTTACTCCAAAGGATGGGAAGACTTGGTTTGACTTATGTCAATTGGCTTGTTTCACTTCTGGTGAGTTCACTTGCATACACTTGCGCTTTATTATTTTATTAGGATAGTCTCTTCATCTCCTCCCCTTTTTAAATTTTCAAAATCTTTTCCCTTTTTCAAAACCTTCTTGTTTTCAAACTCGAACCACTTTCTTAATAAACCTTGACTTTGTCAAGTGATTTTCAAACTCTTTTTCTTAAATAAATGCTAATTCATTTTAAGCATATCAAAACCATTTCAAAAGACTTAAAAAACACACTCATTCAAACTATTTTGTGCCGTTTTCCTTTTAAAACTTTTTCTTAAAGATTAGACATGAGTCATTTTCTTAGTTGAGATGTAATTATCCTATTCCCATAGTAATATTTGATGTTGATTCTTTTCCACTTGAGAGAGTTAATGGCATACTTGTTGATTTCTATCCAAGTTGGATTCGTTCTCAATATTGATGCAAAAGGTCCATTTTCATATACTTGTGGGTGATTAATTGAGTTTTATTCTTAAAATAACAAATTACATTCCCATTTAAAATCAATCAAAACAAACTCTTTTGTTATTTTTACCACAAACTACGAGATTTTGATCCTCCATTGCACTTTGTGGGTACGTAAGCACGACACTCAGGAAGTCTTGTCAAACACTTAAAAAACCAAAAATGTATTTCTATTCTCATATCCCCAATCTTTTTCAAACAACACCCTTTTAAGCTAAACATAAATTTTCAAGAGGTTCCTATAGAGTACTATAGATGTTTTGGATGCTAACACCTTCCCGTTGCATAACCAACCCCCTTACCCTTGTCTCTCAGTTTTATTAGTTTTGTTTTAAAACTTCAGTGGGTTTAATTTGTTCTTTTCCCATTCCTTTGGAAAAAATAAAGTGCGGTGGCGACTCTTGCTTTATGAGTTAATTTAATCAATAACTTAATCTCAATTTGTCCCCGCTACAGAAAAGTGGCGACTCTGCTAGGGAACAGTCCCTAATGGGTTTAGCCTAACTTGTTTATCTGTGTTTTATGATTATTTGTCGTTTACTTTTGTGTTTTTGGTGCTTGGTGTTCTCTGAGTGGTGAGATAAGTCCTATACTCGGACTTTAGTGCAATTGAGATAGGATGGGGGTATAGTCATGTTTGGCTTACGTGGAGTTAATCCTTAATAAGCTGACTTGTGATCCCCAACTCAGTGGAGGCCTCCTTGAGGGTAAATATGCTGAACAAGTAAGTTGTGAAGGCATTTTACTTTCGACCTGAGAGCCTGAGAAGCTGAGGACCTTAGAACTCTTTAAACTATCTTGGCCTTTTTAGGATGTAATGCGGTGACTATTCAAGTGTAGACTTGGATTAGTTGTTACGCGATACTAGACTTAGACGAGTTTCTCTTGAGAATATTATTGGCTGACAAGTAGTCGTTTAAGCCGATAATATCCTAAAGATGGAATCACGACTCTGGGAACTTTGTAAAACCTTGTTGTACATGAGATTTACCAATTAGTACATAACTTGTAGGTGGTTCTTACCCTTGACTCCATGCTCGTCACGTTGAACCCTTGAACCTTGTTTGCGATGTTGTTTGTGATTGTTGCATAATCATGCACTCATGCATTCATGAACATCCTATTTCACTCAATTTTCAAGGAACTTAGATATTATCTTTGCAAACATTGCAAATATTGTGATCATGGATATTGGAAGGAGGAACACTCAGAAGTACAGTTTCAGAGCTCCTGATCTCAAAGATTTGAGAAAGATAGCATCCTTAGTGTTTGATCCTATGGATTTCAAATCTCATTATGGAAGACTTTTGTCTATTATCTCCACCAATGTTGAAGATGGAATTCTTAATACTCTTGTTCAGCTCTATGATCTTATCTACCGGTGCTTCACATTTCCAGATTATGAGCTTTTTCCTACCTTGGAGGAGTATGCTTATCTTGTGGGTGTGCCAGTTTCTAACAAAGTTACTTTTAGTGGTTTGGATGAGGTTCTTAAATCACAAATTATTGCAATAGTTATTCACTTGAGGAAGTCTGATATAGATGCTAATATTATTGTCAAAGGAGGCATTCAAGGGCTGACTTCTAAGTTCTTGATTGAGAGAGCTTTTTGCTAGTGCTGGTATCATGATGGATTTTAAGGCTATTTTTGCTTTACTTATCTATGGATTGGTCTTGTTTCCTAACATTGACAACTTTGTTGATGGTAATGCTATTAGGATCTTCTTGATTGGAAATCCTGTTCCGAATTTTCTTGACGATACTTATTTCTCTATCCATCACAGGACTTCTAAGGGAAATGGTATTATTGTATGCTGTGCACCTTTACTGCACAAGTGGTTTATTTCGCACTTGCCGCAATCACCTATTTTCAAGGAAAACAAGAGCTGTTTGAGGTGGTCTCAAAGGATCATGTCCCTTACTAATGTCGACATCACTTGGTATTCTTCTGTATATGATAATGTCAAGATCATTGATAGTTGTGGGGAGTTCTCTAATGTACCTCTTATTGGAACACAAGGTGGAATTAACTACAACCCTAGTTTAGCAAGACGTTAGCTTGGGTATACCTTGAAAGATAAACCTAATAACATTTTGTTGGAGGGTTTATTCTTCCAAGAAGGGAAGGATACCCAAGGTTTGAAGAAGAGAATGGAAAATGTGATCTTGGAAAATAGAACTGTGTAGCTTTAGAACCTTATACTCTTTGGGTGAAGGAGAGAGCAAGAGAGCTCAAGATGCCTTACGCTTATGAGAAACCCATGTCTCTAGTGGTTGCCAAACCACTCACCATTCCTACTAAAGATGTGAAAGAAATTCAAGAATCTTTATCCAAGATGAAGCAAGAGAGGGATATTTGAGAAGACAAATTTCATGCTTCAAACCTTAAGAAGATAGAGTTGCAGAAGCAATTGAAGGGAACAGATGATTTGATAGAGTTGCTTGAGTAACATGCTGTGAAGATACAGAGAGATGATTTATTTTCCTCTAGTACTTCATCATCTCCTCCTCCTACCTCAGGTTCTTTGAAGGGTGTTGTGGATCATCTTGTGTTGGAGAAAGCTACCATGAAGGCTACTTATGAGAGGGAGATCAAGAGGCTTAGAAGGAAGTATCAGCTTGGAGTTGGATCATCCTCAGATGTGATTCCTTAGGATCCTTAGGATCTAGCTTTTTCCTCTTGTATCTAGGATCTTTTGAAACTTGTACTTCAAATTGTAATCATTTCAAATTATTAAAGAAATGAGAATTTTTCAGTATTTCAAAAGTTTTATTTCTTTATGATGTTTGCAATTGCTTTATGATATCTTAAAGTTCCTTTAAAACTAAATAAAAGCATTTGCATTGAATATCGTGCATCATTTTGCATCTGGTCTTGCTTTTGAGAGTTTTACAGGTGTCTTATTGCTTTTCTCTTGGTATTATAAGAAGTCAAGTTGTCTCACTCGTACAACACTTAAGCTAACTATCAAAGGAAAATGGATCATTTAGAGAAAGAAAATCGTGAACTCCGTGAAGAGGTGACAACCCTCAGGGCTGGGATGGAGAAACTCAATGCTTTGGTTGAATCTCTGGTTACTCTCCAGAATCAGTCTCTTCACCCTCCTTCTACTCCTCTGGCAACTCAGCCTCAAACTACTGTGATTTCTGAAACTGTGTCTGTTCCTATTTCTGTGGCCCCTATTAGTGCTCCACCACACCAAATTCCTGCTGGTTATCCTTGGGGCATGTCTTTGAACTTTGTTCCTGAAGGTTATAAACCCGAAGTTGAAGTTTCTACTGTTCAACCTGTGATGACTATTCCTCCACCCGTGGTTCATGCTGCTCCACAAATTGAAGAGCCTATTTTTCATGCTGAGCCAAGTGAAATCTTGGGCATTTATGAAAGGACGGACGAATTTCAAGACCAGTTTCAAGAGAAGCAGAAGGAAATTAAAGCTTTTAGGGGGAAATAATTGTTTGGGAAAAACGCTCATGATTTGTGCCTCGTTCCCAACATGAAGATTCCTGCCAAATTTAAAGTCCCTGATTTCGAGAAATATAAGGGAAACACTTGCCCTCAAAGCCACCTTGTAATGTGCGCAAGGAAAACGTCCACTCATACAGATAACCACAAACTTCTAATCCATTATTTTCAAGATAGCCTCACTCGAGTTGCTCTTAAATGATACATGGGATTAGACAATACTCAGATTCACACTTTCAATGATTTAGTGGGAGTGTTTATTCGACAATAAAAATACAATCTAGACATGGAACCGGACCGAGATCAACTCCGTGCTATGTCACAGAAGGAAAAAGAAACTTTCAAAGAGTACACCCAGAGGCGGCGTGAAATTGCTGCACAGATTAGTCTTCCTTTGGAAGATAAAGAGATGACCAATATTTTCTTGAAAAATTTGAGTTCTTTTTACTATGAACGAATGGTGGCTAGCGCACCTAGTGAATTCACCGAGATGGTAAACATGGGTATGCTTCTGGAAGAAGGGGTCCGTGAAGGACGATTGGTTAAAGAAGGTAATTCTGCTGGTAATACTAAGAAATATGGGAGCGGATTTTCTAAAAAGAAGGAGGGAGAGTCTAATGCCTCTTCCCAAGAAAAGATCTTGGACTCAATGTCCAAGCCAATCTGTTGCCTAAATATGGAGGTGCCAATGTGAGCATGGTAGATGGCTGTCTTAGCCACTATCGTGTCTTTGATGTTAATTTGATTAGAAGATCTTTGGTTAATATGCATGTCAGTTTGTGTAGACTGAGCTATTATGAGTATGACCATGCTGCTTGTCAAATTTGTTCAAGAAATCCTTGAGGATGCTCTATTGTGAAGAGGGATCTTCAGGAAATGCTGGATCAGAGGCTTATTCAGATTACTCGTTCAAGGTATGATGTTGATCATGAAGTGGATGTCATAGTTCCTCATTTCAAAATACCTGAGCCAGTTGAGATTGCTTATGATAGTCAGAAGTCGTCCATTTCTCCTTTAGTCATTTGTCTACCTGGTCCTATTCCCTATGATTCTAGCAAAGTCGTGCCTTACTGATATAATGCCACAGTGATAAAAGATGGCAAGGATGTGCCCATTCTCTCTCTTTCTTCTGTTGTTAATATTGCCGATGTTAGCAGAGTGACCCGCAGTGGTCGTGTATTTGCTGTTGCACCTCCTAAGAAGGTTGATGATATCTCTGCTAACAAGCCAATTAAATTTGAAATGCCAGCTGTACAATCTGAATCTGGATTTGTAACAGGGAAATCTAGTGGTTCAAATCAGAATTTTGATGATGATGTTTTAAATTTGATTAAAAAGAGTGAATACAAGATTGTTGATCAATTGCTGCAAACTCCATCCAATATTTCTGTCTTATCTTAGTTGATGAACTCTGTGGTTCATAGAGAGACTTTGAGGAAGGTTTAGAAGAAGCTTACATAGACCATGATGTTACTGTTGATCAATTCGATGGTATTGTTAGCAACATAATGATGCTCTGCAAGTGCACGGATTTGTCGAAGTAATATAAAAGATTGTCGAACCCACAGAGACCAATGTCAACCTACTGTAATCTATCGCTGCGATGTAAAGCTAAGGCTATGATTAAAATGGTACGAACGAAAATATAAACGCTAATTACTAAAGGTTTGAAAATAATACTAAAACGAGCCCGAAATATGAATTCCGCGCACCTAAAGGATTTGTAGAATATGGGTGCTAATTACGACTATATGCCTATTCTGTAGAATATACCGACTTAAAGGCTCCGCCTCACGCTCTCGCGGTCTTAACTAAAGCCATAGTTCCTAATCCCAAGATTTTTATCTCGCTCGCCCGGTATCTAAGAAGCACACTTTGAAAGCCAATAATATCCTAACCGCTATCTAAAGCGCTCTCACTGTATTTAGATATGATGCCTAATTTCTACTATCCGGTTCACTCCTCACGCTCTCACGGATCTCGGCTTAAACCTTTATATGCTTCTCACTCTCGTGACAAAACAATGATAAATAACCTCTCACTCTCGTGACAAAGCTACTTAAATTATGATAAGAAATTACAACCGAAATGACATAAAATCACACTTTCGTACCTATTATGTCTACGGAGTCCCTCCAGTTACAACAATCCTCATAAGACGGTCTCTAGATAATTTAACTAGACATGGACTTAAACATATACAAACTAAACATGATAATTGCATTCAAGGACATCATGTCAATTTATAAGCGGTTTAAAGTATTTTTAAAGTGGTACTTGAAGAAAATAGTAAAAACTTGAAAAGATAACAATGGCAAAAAGATAAAGCATACATATAAAATGCGGAAAATGAAAGCAGGCAAATAATATGCAGTAAAGGTAAATGAACCTGAAGATAAAACTGGAAATAAATCTGGATTAAATATCTTGAAATAATGGCGGAAAGTTTGATCCAAGCATTACATAGATGTAGGCCTAACACTAATGGTGTACTAGTTCCTCTATGTGAGAAACTACCACTTTTACAATGTAATTTCTACCTAAAACTATGAACAGCGCTTTCGCGCACAAACTCGGGGCCCCCGGTTACGAAGATGAACTGGTTAATTTATACTCTCCTCGTCGCGTAAAAAATTCCAACCAATCCGTAACACTTGGACAGTGGTTGAACAAAAATGTATGGAGAACGTGTCTGGTTGAACGAGAAAATGCAGGAGAGGTGGAAAAAATATAGGAGAAAGTGGTTTGGTGGCAGGTGCCACCTATAGTGGCATGCACCACTTTCTCCTATATTTTGGTGATAGGAGCCACCTTCATCCATATTTTAGTGGCAGGTGCCACTTTACTTGGTGGTGGGTGCCACCCTTCATGAGTGTGGCAGGCGCCACCTCTTTGATGTGTGGTGGGCGCCACCTAGCAATTTTTCACTTCATATATATATATATATATGTATGTATTTTTTTTCTTTATTTCTTCTCCTTTTTTACTCAAGTCTCCTTTGTAGCCATTTATACTTAAGGTATCTGAAAGAGACAATAATACTGGCGTAACAAGACATAAATCAAGGAAAATAAAAGAAAACGCAACTAAAATCCATGTGAATCAGGTCTAAAAATACGATACATTTTTGTGTTATCAAACTCCCCCACACTTAAACCTTTGCTTGTCCTCAAGCAAACCATGACTCGTAAGAAAAACAGTGCATACAGATACTCATCCTAGGCTACCAACTGCACTTCGATTAAGTTTGTTTTAATAGGTACTTGCTCACGCACTAAGGATATCGTAACAACACAATTCCGCATTTGCGGTCATCAACCTCCCTCCTATACAAACCAATCTGAATCATGTCATTATACCTAAGCCTAACTCACTCATCCTTCTTTCGTCTCTTTTCATTCCCACATAATCACATTAAGCCCGTTATCCTTTCACACTCATGGTAGGATAACCTGTTAGTGACTATGATCTTATTATTATTATTATTATTAATTTTTTTCTTTTTCTTGCACATTGGCTTTTTATATCAATAGATAAAGAAGTTTGCACCATTGGGCTAAGTGATCGGGTGAGGATCACCTAACTTAGGAGGAATATTCTTTTCATTCAATTTTTTCTTTTTCATAATTTACTTTTTAAGCCTGAGATCATACACTTATTTGCATCGGCTTCCTACTTAGTGTGCGCTTAGGATGATGCTGACTACTCAATAAACTACTTAGGGACTACTAAAGGGGTGAGAACTTAAGGCTATGGCATAACACATACTCAAATTAATTTCCATAATTGAGAGGCTCACGGTGTTAAAACGATACCGATCTTGCGGAATTTTCCCAAGTCTCACAATCTAACCTCAATTTCGTCTGTAACCTAAGATTTTCAAAAGAAACACTATTTTTAACTCAAAATTTTTCAAAATATTTATGGCTCAAGGAAAGGGGAAATCGATAAACACCATAAAAACATGCATAAAGACTCGACAGCACATGCACAGACGCACAAAACATTAAAACATAATTTTTTTTAAAATCATGCTAGAAAACAGTAAATCTAACTAGAAAGCGGTAAATGTTCCTCCCCCACACTTAAACCAAACATTGTCCTCAATGTTTTGATAAAAGGTGAAAAAGGAAAGATAGAACCTGTGTGAATGCTACTGCGTACCAAATCCTCTCTGATCATGCTCTTGTTGTTCATGTCTTTGCTGGCCACTCCTGCTTCGGTGATGGGCGTTTTAAGATACCTTCATTTCTTGAAATTTCTCTTTTCTGAAACAACTCATAATGCTGCCCATTTCCGGAGGAAGTACCTGCAAAAGCGTTATAAAAATACAGTGCGGTGTATGCAGGTAGAACCTGACCATGCAAAAGGACAAGGAGGAGGTGAGTTACGAATGGGGAGATATATGACCTCTCCTATCATACTCATAATTGGTGTCACCACCAGCAGTGACATTCGTAGGAATGTCCGTGGGCACCAACTCATCTTAAGGGATTGTCATCTAGAGATCTTTTGCCTAAATGTAGCAGAGACGTGACAAGCGATACAATTCTTTATTTTCTACAAATACAAACAATAAAAGTAAAACATTAAATTAAAAACTCGTGGGTTTACTCCCACGTAGGGCTTTGTTTAACGTCGATAGCTCAATGGCTAGGAGTGTTAATCTTTGGTTTCCATGGCCATTTATCAAGCCATCTCACATATCCCTCACCTTTTCTTTTCCTCCTTATGTGGGGTAGTTCATTCTTTTGAACTTGTGGTGGTGGTTCAGGATCTATCCTAAGTATTATCTTTTCATGTTTGGGCTTAGTTATTTCATCCATCACCTCAAAGTCTAACCTTACCCTCTTAACACTAATGATTTCCCTAGTTTTATGGTCCTTTAATTTTCTCTTTTTATGCGTGACCTCAAACAAAGATGCACCGGTGTGGATGTTTTCCAATACCTCCACATACATTTTGGATTGGGATTCTACCTTAGCTTCCACAAACCTTTGCGGGAAAGGAAATGGTGGGGTATATGGAGGAGGAACAACAATAGGTGATTTCCTCTCTACCTCTTAGGTAACCTCATTTTCAGATGGTGTCGATGGATTTTTCTCAATCTCTACTCTTTCCTTACCAGAACTCTCATCATTCTCATTATCACTCACCTTAGGATTTTCGATTTGTTTTTCAATACTCGTTGTTACAACATCCACATGTGTCTCAAGGGAGGGTCCTATAGGTGTCTGTGCAAGCAGGGAGATTTGAGTCTCCAATGCCTCAATGTGAGCCGCGAGGGACTCGACCATAGTGTTTATCTGCCTAAAGGTTTCATAAGTATCGAGATGTTGTCTTCTAAACTCTTCATTCTGGAGAGTTTGTGTCTCCACAAAGCGCTCCATCACAGATTCTAGCTTAGAATTAGTCGTTGTTTCAATGAAATCCTCCATTAATGTTTCGAGGTTGGAATTAACGGATTCTTGCGGTTCCTCAAAATATTGGGAGTGGTAATCATAGGAAAAATTTGGGTGCGGTTCCTCATAATACTGGGAGTCTTGCGGTAGGTAATTGTAGAGAAAATTTGAGTGCGGCTCCTCAAAATTTTGGGGGTGGTCACTGTAGAGGAATTTTGGGTGATACATAGTTATAGAGATAAGAGTGCCTTAGTCTATACGGTGCAACAACAGAGTAACAATATTGACTGTTGGTCCCCGGCAACGGCGCCAAAAACTTGATGCTCCGCAAGTGCACGGGTTTATCAAAGTAATATAAAAGATTGTCGAACCCACAGAAACCAATGTCAACCTACTGTAATCTATCGCTGCGATGTAAAGCTAAGGCTATGATTAAAATGGTACGAACGGAAATATAAATGCTAATTACTAAAGGTTTGAAAATAATACTAAAACGAGCCCGAAATATGAATTCCACGCACCTAAAGGATTTGTAGAATATGGGTGCTAATTATGACTATATGCCTATTCTGTAGAATATACCGACTTAAAGGCTCCGCCTCACGCTCTGGCGGTCTTAACTAAAGCCATATTTCCTAATCCCAAGATTTTGCTCTCGCTCGCCCGGTAACTAAGAAGCACACTTTGAAAGCCAATAATATCCTAATCTCTATCTAAAACGCTCTCGCTGTATTTAGATATGATGCCTAATTTCTACTATCCGGTTCACTCCTCACGCTCCCGCGGATCTCGACTTAAACCTTTATATGCTTCTCACTCTCGTGAAAAAACAATGATAAATAACCTCTCACTCTCGTGACAAAGCTACTTAAATTATGATTAGAAATTACAACCGAAATGACAAAAAATCACAATTTCGTACCTATTATGTCTACGGAGTCCCGCCGGTTACGACAGTCCTCATAAGACGGTCTCTAGATAATTTAACTAGACATGGACTTAAACATATACAAACTAAACATGATAATTGCATTCAAGGACATCATGTCAATTTATAAGCGGTTTAAAGTAGTTTTAAAGTGGTACTTGAAGAAAATAGTAAAAGCTTGAAAAGATAACAATGGCAGAAAGATAAAGCATAAATATAAAATGCGGAAAATGAAAGCAGGAAAATAATATGCAGCAAAGGTAAATGAACTTGAAGATAAAACTGGAAATAAAACTGGATTAAATATCTTGAAATAATGGCGGCAAGTTTGATCCAAGCATTACATAGATGTAGGCCTAACACTAATGGTGTAGTAGTTCCTCTATGTGAGAAATTACCACTTTTACAATGTAATTTCTGCCTAAAACTATGAACAGTGCTTTCGCGCACAAACTCGGGGCCCCCGGTTACGAAGATGAACTGGTTAATTTATACTCCCCTCCTCGCGTAAAAATCTCCAACTAATCCGTAACACTTGGACAGTGGTTGAACGAAAATGTATGGAGAACGTGACTGGTTGAACGAGAAAATGCAGGAGAGGTGGAGAAAATATAGGAGAAATTGGTTTGGTGACATGTGCCACCTATAGTGGCATGCGCCACTTTCTCCCATATTTTGGTGGCAGGCGCCACCTTCATCCATATTTTAGTGGCAGGTGCCAATTTGCTTGGTGGTGGGCGCCACCCTTCATGAGTGTGGCAGGCGCCACCTCTTTGATGTGTGGTGGGCGCAACGTAGCAATTTTTCACTTCATATATATATTTTTTCTTATTTTTTTCTTCTTTTTACTTTTTTTTTTCCTTTATTTCTTCTCCTTTTTTACTCAATTCTCCTTTGTAGCCATTTATACTCAAGGTACCTGAAAGAGACAATAATACCGACGTAACAAGACATAAATAAAAACAAATAAAAGAAAACGCAACTAAAATCCATGTGAATCAGGTCTAAAAATATGATACATTTTCGTGTTATCACATAACTGCTTGTAACAATCTGAGCTTTAGTGATGAGGAGCTACCTGAGGAAGGAAGAAATCAAAATATGGCCTTACACATTTTAATGAATTGTCAAGAGGTTGCACTATCTAACATGTTGGTGGATACTGGTTCCTCTCTGAATTTAATGACCAAGTCCACTCCGTCAAGGCTTTCATATCATGGCACTCCAATGCGATACAGTGGGGTTGGTGTCAAGGCTTTCGATGGATAAAAAAAACTATGATAGGGGAAGTTGATCTCCATGTGAAGATAGGTCCTCAACCTTTTCTAATCATATTCTAAGTTATGGACCTTCATCCCGCATATAGTTGCTTGTTGGGTAGGCCATGGATTCACGAAGCTGGAGCTGTCACTTCAACTCTCCATCAAAAGTTAAAATTTGTGATAAATGGAAAGCTGGTTATAGTAGGAGGTGAGCAAGCCATGATGGTAAGTCATCTTTCATCTTTCTCTTACATTGATGATGGCGAGGCTATAAGAACTTTGTTCCAAGCTCTCTCTATTGTTGACAATGTTGGTAAGAAGAGTGCGGCATCCATTTCTTCTTTGAAAGATGCACAACAAGTTGTGGAAAGCAGTTAATATGTTGGTTAGGGCTGAGCTTACTGAGAACAAAAATAGATTTGGTCTAGGATTTTCTCCCGGTGCAACTAGAAGAGAATTGAAGCGCAATCAAGACATATTCCACAGTTCTGGGTTTATCCATTCTAGAGATCAAACTGCTGCTGCAATTATTGAAAATGATTCAGAAGAAGACATGCCAAACTTTGTGATGCACAAAGTGGTTTTCCAGAATTGGACAACTGTTGACATTCCTTCTATTGTTCATGTTTCAAAGTAATTTGTTTTTTGTTTTCGAAGATCCTTTCACTCTGCCCAAGGTAAAGTGAATATGTATGAGCTTTGTTTCAACTTTTAATATCATGAATAAAATGTTATTTTTCTTATCCATATCTATTTTTCTGGAAAATGGTAACCTAAAAAACAAAAATATTATAAAAATAATTTCAATATATGCATAATACTTGTGCATTTATTTGTTTCCTAAATTCAAGCATATATCATTGTGCAGATTGATTGATAAACCCATTGAAAACAATGTCTCAATGCCCTCTGCCAACTTTAAATTCCCTGTGTTTAAAGCTGAAGAAGAAAGTGTTGAGGAAATTCCAGATGAGATTTCTTGGTTGCCTGAGCATGAGGAGAAGACCATTCAGCCTCATAAAGAGCTAGTAGAGATAATTAACTTGGGTTCCGAAGAGGATAGGAAAGAAGTCAAGATTGAGGCACTGCTTCAGCCAGATGTTAAGAAGAGGATGATATAGCTTCTTGAAGAGTATGTGGATGTGTTTGCTTGGTCTTATCAGGAAATGCCAGGTCTTGATGCAAATATTGTGGAGCATAGATTGCCTTTAAAGCCAGAATGACCACCAGTCAAGTAGAAGTTGAGAAGAACTCACCCTAATATGGCTGTTAAAATCAAAGAGGAGGTTCAAAAGCAGATCGATGTAGATTTTCTTGTTACAGCTGAATATCCTGAATGGGTGACCAATATTGTGCCTGTTCCAAAGAAAGAGTGTAAAGTCCGGATGTGTGTTGATTACAGAGATTTGAATAAAGATAGCCCAAAAGATGATTTCCCATTGCCACATATTGATATGTTGGTAGATAATATAACCAAATTCAATATCTTCTCCTTTATGGATGTTTTTTCGGCTATAATCAAATTAAAATGGCACCTGAGGATATGGAAAAAACAACATTTATTACGCCCTGGGGAACATTATGCTACAAAGTGATGCCCTTCGGTTTGAAAAATGCTGGTGCAACGTACCAGAGAGCCATGACTACTCTTTTCCATGGTATGATGCATAAAGAGATAGAGGTCTATGTTGATAATATGATTGCTAAGTCGAAGACTGAAGAAGATCATGTTGAGTATTTGTTGAAACTATTCTAGCGTTTGAGAAAGTTTAAACTTCGCTTGAATCCTAATAAATGTACTTTTGGTGTCCCTTCATGAAGGCTTTTAGGTTTCATCGTCATCCAGAAAGGTATTGAGGTAGACCTTGATAAAGTCAGAGCTATTTAAGAAATGCCTGCACCCAAAACAAAAAAAACAAGTTAGAGGATTCCTTGGGCGTTTGAATTACATTTCCTGATTTATATCATACATGACTGCCACTTGTGGTCCGATCTTCAAGCTTCTTCATAAAGACCAAGGTTGTGTTTGGATAGAAAAATGTCAGAAAGCTTTTGATAGCATCAAAAAGTATCTGCTTGAACCTCCTATCTTGTCTCCTCCAGTGGAAGGAACACCTTTGATTATGTATTTAACTATGTTGGAAGAATCCATGGGTTGTGTCCTTGGTCAACAAGATGAAACTGGTAGAAAAGAGTACACCATCTATTATTTGAGCCAAACGTTCACAGATTGTGAGTCTCGGTACTCAATGCTTGAAAAAACGTGTTGTGCTTTCGCATGGGCTACTAAACATTTACGCCCGTATATGATAAAATATACTACTTGATTGATATCCAAAATGGATCCAATAAAGTACATTTTTGAAAAGCCTTCTTTGACTGGAAGGATTGCGTGTTGGCAGATGTTGTTATCTGAATACTATATTGAATACCATACTCAGAAAGTAATCAAAGGAAGTGTTTTAGCTGATCATTTGGCTCACAAACTAATTGATGATTAACAATCCATTAGGTTTGACTTCTCTGATGGAGAGTTTATTTATTTGAAAGCCAAAGATTATGATGAACCGTTACCCGAAGAAGGACCAGACCCTGAATCCCGGTGGGGTTTAGTGTTTGATGGAGCTGTCAATGCTTATGGTAATGGAATTGGGGCAATCATTATTACTCCTCATAGTTCTCATATGCCTTTCACTGCAAGATTTGTTTTTGAGTGCACGAACAACATGGTAGAGTATGAAGCTTGTATAATGGGTCTTGAAGAAGCCATTGATTTGAGGATTAAAACTCTTGATGTGTATGGGGATTTAGCCCTGGTGATTAATCAGATTAAAGGAGAATGGGAGACTCATCAGCCTGGCTTGATTCCTTACAAATACTATGCAAGGAGGTTGTTGACTTTCTATAATAAAGTTGAATTGCATCATATCCCTCGTGAAGAGAATCAGATGGCAGATGCTCTGGCCACTTTGTATTATGTGATTAGAGTGAATCATTGGAACGGAGTGCCTAAGATTGATGTTATGTGCCTTGATAGACCTGCTCATGTGTTTGCGGAAGAATAAGTAAAATATGATAAACCATGGTATCATGATATTAAATGTTTCCTCCAAAGTCAGAAGTACCCACTTGGGGCATCCGACAAAGATAAGAAGACTTTGAGAAGACTGGCTGGAAATTTCTTTCTGAATGAAGATGTGCTATATAAAAGAAACTTTGACATGGTCTTGCTCAGATGCGTGGATAGACATGAAGCAGACATGTTAATGAAAGAAATTCATGAAGGATCCTTTGGCACTCATGCTAATGGACATGCAAGGGATAAAAAGATGTTAAGGGCATGTTACTATTGGTTGACAATGGTATCTGATTGCTGTAAATATATGAAGAAGTGCCTTAAATGTCAGATTTATACTGATAATATTCATGTGCCTCTGACTCTTCTCAATGTTATTTCGTCTCCATGGCCTTTCTCTATGTGGGGAATTGGCATGATTGGTATGATTGAACCCAAGGCTTCAAACGGACACCGTTTCATTTTAGTGGCTATTGATTACTTCACCAAATTGGTTGAAGCAGTATCTTATGCTAATGTAACCAAGCAAGTTGTAGTCAGGTTTATCAAGAATAATATTATCTGCCGGTATGGCATTCCTAGCAAGATCATTAATGATAATGGGTAAAATTTGAATAGCAAGATAATGAAAGAGTTGTGTGATGACTTCAAGATTGAGAATCATAAATCTTTTCACAGACCTAATATGGTTGGGATTGTTGAAGATGCGAATAAGAACATTAAGAAGATTATCCAAAAGATGGTTGTGACATATAAGGATTGGCATGAGATGCTCCGTGTAACACCCTTTTACCCCACATTAGATATACAGATAATTAATTAATAAAATCATAGTAACATCATCCAAAAGGACGTCACCTTTAATTCATAACATCAAACAACACTTGTCCTGTCCCGTAACACGGGTTTTCATTCACCAATATCAATTATCTCAACACTATGCAGCGGAAAAGAAAACATACTTTCATATAACTCAGAATCTGAATGGTCTAAACAACATAATTCCAACATTTAAATCAAAGGAAAACAAATGAACTCGATGGTTCACAATCGTTCCCAACCCGATGTTACATGACACAGAGCAGGACACCATCTTACATCTAACGCAAACAAATAACAGAAAACACCTCAAACTACCTTCAAGCACCGCAACTATTCTTGAGTATCTGCAGGGTGACGTATAAATCATCACCAAACACAGGCAGGGTGAGTAATCAACATTCATTATAATAATATAACGAAAAGAAACATTTAGGACAACATCATATCTTTATTTAAATATTCATGAACAACTACTAAAGTCACCATAACAAACACACCCAATTATGCAATGTCAATTAGTATGCGTCATACATCAATGCATGTTGTACCGACTTCATCAACATGTGATGGGCACTGGGCCATCAACCCTCCGCTAAGGAGCTCAACATAAACAACATAGTCACTTTAATCCACACAATGGGATTGAAGCCATCAACAGACCGAAGTCTCAACATAGGATGCTATGAAATGCAATGATGCGTTATTCCTCCAATTCATCATAAATCAACATATTTGACATGGTGCATCATCATTTCATGCCATCAAAATAATTCACATTATATCATGCATCATCATCATTTTCTTCAAATTAGACAACATTATAATCAAGCATCAGCAACACAACGAAAAACAACACAAAACGGCAAAGAAAACAACAAAAGAACAACACCACAACACCGCGGCCTCCTCACACCGCCCGGCGCTGCACGGGCGCCGACATCCCTCAATTCTCACAATTTACAGTAGCGTTTCTAGATCCGCCTCCTCTTGCATTGCCCGGCGAAGAAGCCACCGCCCGACGCTTCAATTACACTGCCCGACGCTACGAGCGCGTAGGCGAATTCTGCTACCAGAATTCCTGCTATCATATCAGTCCCAATTATCCCAATTTTCACTCCTTTAGGCACGAAAATCACCTCTAATTACATCAACTTTCAAAAACAATAACATACAACATTTTATAGACAACATCATTAACAATTCCTATCATCCCAACTCATCCAAATCTACCCATTCTCATAAAACCCCATCAAAACCCCTAAACTCCAAACCTATCATGATCAATTCATTATACTAGAATAATAAACACTGATTTTCCCCATACCTTAGAGTAGAATCTGGTTCATCTTCTCCTTCTGCAACACTTCAACCCTAGCTTCCTTGTTCTTCAGAGCCTTTTTGCTACAGCCACCAAAACACGTATCTGAGAACCTCTCTCACTATTTCCTCTCTTAACTCCCAAATACCCCTAATTAGGCTCTTCCATCTTTACCCTCACTTATCCTCCACAAAAGACTAACATACCCTCAATACTTCCACTCCTCTTATTTTAATTAATTAATAATATATAAATAATATACTATACATTATTAATATATCACTATCATTTAAAATAATTCCATCACAATAATTAAACCACACAACAACATATCAACACAAATGCCATATATTCACAAATAATTACTAAATAATTAAATTATGAATTTCAGGGCGTTACACTCCGATTTGCTTTGCATGGGTATCGTACATCCGTCCACACTTTGACAAGGGAAACCCCTTTCTCACTTGTATATGGCAGGAAGCAGTGCTCCCTATATAGGTTGAGATCCCATCAATGCGAGTCTTGATGGAAGCCAAATTGTTTGAGGCTGAACGGTGTTAAAGCAGATATGATTAGTTGAATTTATTTGAAGAAAAGAGAATGACGACTTTGTGTCATGGACAATTATATCAGTAAAGAATGAAGAAAGCTTTTGATAAGAAGTTCCGACCTCGTGTATTCAGAGAGGGAGACCTCATGCTCAAAAAGATCTTTTCTTTTAACACTGATTCTAGGGGCAAGTAGACTCCTAATTATGAAGGACCATATGTTGTCAAGAAAGCCTTGTCAAGAAAGCCTTCGTCTTGTGAATGCCGATGCAGTAAAAAAATACTTCATCTAAAAAGTAAAAGAATAACTCGCTAAGTTAAAAACCTGAAAGGGCGGCTTAGGCAAAAATGAGTGTCTCGGTGGGCTGAAAACCCGAAAGGGCGGTCTAGCAGGGAGTTGAGGGCGGTGTTGGAGGATGAAGCTAAGCTGTTTGTGGTGTTTGCCTCGTTGTCTGTTGAAAGCAAGACTTCAGTTAATGAATTACCAGTGGTGAATGAATTTCCTGAAGTGTTTCCAGACGACATCACAGAATTGCCTCCGACAAGGGAAGTTGAATTTACTATTGATCTTGTACCGGGTACCAGACCTATCTCTATGGCACCGTACAGGATGTCTGCATCAGAATTGGCAGAGTTGAAATCTCAGGTCGGAGAATTGCTCGATAAGAAGTTTATTAGACCAAGTGTGTCGCCGTGGGGAGCTCCAGTGTTGTTGGTGAAAAAGAAGGATGGTAGTATGCGTCTGTGCATTGATTACCGTCAGTTGAATAAAGTGACCATTAAGAATAAGTATCCACTTTCGAGGATTGATGACTTAATGGATCAGCTGGTAGGAGCTCGTGTTTTCAGCAAAATTGATCTGAGGTCGGGTTACCATCAGATTTGAGTAAAAGAAGGTGATATTCAAAAGACTGCTTTCAGAACTCGCTACGGACATTACGAATATGCAGTGATGCCTTTCGGAGTGTCTAATGCGTCGGGTGTATTTATGGAATATATGAATCGTATTTTCCATTCTTATCTGAATCAATTTATTGTGGTATTCATTGATGATATACTGATTTATTCTAAGTCTAACGAAGAGCATGCAGGTCACTTGAGGATTGCATTGCAGGTGTTGAAAGGTAATAAATTGTTTGCAAAGTTCTTGAAGTGTGAATTCTGGTTGAAGAATGTGAGTTTCTTGGGTCATGTGATTTTTGGTAATGGTATAACGGTGGATCCATCTAAAGTAAGCGCAGTACTTCAATGGGAAGCTCCGAAGACAGCAACGGAGATTAGAAGCTTTTTGGGTTTGGTAGGTTACTATAGAAGATTCATTGAAGGGTTTTCTAAATTGGCGTTGCCATTGACTCAGTTTACCAGGAACAATCAAGCTTTTGTCTAGGATGCTGCCTGTGAGGAAAGTTTTGAGGAACTGAAGAAGAAATTGACTACAGCACCAGTGTTAATTTTACCAAGTCCAAATGATTCTTTCGTAGTGTATTGTGATGCGTCGAAGATGGGATTAGGCGGTGTGTTGATGCAAGATGGCAAGGTAATGGCTTATGCTTCACGGCAATTGAGGGTGCATGGGAGGAACTATCCTACTCATGATCTTGAATTAGCTGCAGTGGTATTCGTGTTAAAAATATGGAGGCATTATTTGTATGGATCAAGATTTGAAGTATTCAGTGATCACAAGAGTCTGAAATATTTATTCGACCAGAAAGAATTGAACATGAGGTAGAGAAGATGGTTAGAGTTCTTGAAAGATTATGATTTCAATTTGAGTTACCATCTGGGAAAAGCTAATGTTGTGGCAGATGCTCTGAGTCGGAAGACAATCCACATGTCTGCGTTAATGGTGAAAGAAATGGAATTGATTGAGCAGTTCAGAGATTTGAGTATGGTTTGTGAAACTACACCGGGAAGTATCAGGTTGGGTATGCTGAAAGTGAATAATGACTTTTTGGATGCAATTAAGGAAAATCAGAAACTTGATATGAAGCTGGTGGACTTGATGTCTACAGGAGGAGATAATCCTGATAGTGACTTTAAAGTGGATAATGTTGGTGTGTTGAGATTCCGGGGCAGAATTTGTGTGCCGGATAATGTGGAATTGAAAAAGGCAATCTTAGAAGAAAGTCATCAGAGTAGCTTGAGTATTCATCCGGGAGCCACAAAGATGTACCATGATTTGAAGAAGTTGTTTTGGTGGTCCGGTATGAAGAGGGACATAGCCCAGTTTGTCTACACTTGTTTGACATGTCAGAAGTCAAAAGTAGAGCACCAGAAGCCGTCAGGATTAATGCAACCGTTAGAGATTCCTGAATGGAAATGGGACAGTATTGCGATGGATTTTGTTACTGGTTTGCCAAATACGGCGAGGGGATTTGATGCTATTTGGGTAGTGGTGGATCGACTTATGAAATCCGCTCATTTTATTCCAATTAACATCAGTTTCCCGTTGTCGAAGCTGACGGAGATTTATATCAGGATAATTGTGAAGTTACATGGTGTTCCATCGAGCATAGTGTCGGATAGAGATCCGAGGTTTACTTCAGAATTTTGGAAGAGCCTGCAGGAAGCCTTGGGTTCTAAGTTGAAGTTGAGCTCGGCTTATCATCCACAGATCGATGGTCAGTCTGAGAGGGCTATTCAGTCGTTGGAGGATTTGCTGAGAGCCTGTGTGTTGGAAAAAGGTGGTGCGTGGGATACTCATTTGCCATTGATTGAGTTCACGTATAATAATAGTCACCATTCGAGCATAGGAATGGCACCTTTCGAAGCTTTGTATGGTAGGAGGTGTAGGATGCCTCTGTGTTGGTATGAAATAGGTGAGAATGTGGTACTGGGACCAGAGATTGTGTAGCAGATTACGGAGACAATTCAAATGATCCGTGAGAAGATGAAGGTATCTCAGAGTAGACAGAAAAGTTATCATGATAATCGGAGGAAGGAGTTGGAATTCAGTGAGGGTGATCACGTATTCCTGAGAGTTAAACCAGTGACCGGTGTGGGACGTGCATTAAAGTCGAAAAAGTTGGATCCTAAGTTTATTGGACCGTATCAAATCTTGCAGAGGGTTGGTGCAGTTGCTTACAGGGTGGCGTTTCCACATGAGCTTTCGAACTTGCATGATGTGTTCCATGTGTCGCAACTTCGAAAGTATGTTTCAGATCCGTCTCATGTTATTCAGAGGGATGAAGTACAAATCAGAGAGAATCTTACTGTGGAGACGATGCCTTTTAGGATCGAGGATCGCAAGATGAAATAACTCAGAGGAAAAGAGATACCTCTGGTGAGGGTAGCTTGGGGAGGAGCTGCTGGCGGAAGTGTGACCTGGGAATTAGAGAGCAGGATGCAGGAGTCGTATTCGGAATTATTTCCATCAGGTACATTTTCGAGGACGAAAATAATTTAAGTGGGGAGAGTTGTAACACCCCATTTTCAATTATTTAATCGTCTGGTTTTATTTTAATTGTTTGGCCTTGTTTAGGGGGGTGTGGCCTTTAATAGCAATATGAAGTTTATTATTCTTATTAATAGTATTATTCCATATTATTATTATTATTATTATTATTATTATTATTATTATTATTATGGTTATTATTATTTACATTCTGGCACAGATATCAGATGTCCTACGCAGATGTTGAGACACTGATAT
This sequence comes from Lathyrus tuberosus, assembly GCA_022829125.1. NCBI lineage: Eukaryota > Viridiplantae > Streptophyta > Magnoliopsida > Fabales > Fabaceae > Lathyrus > Lathyrus tuberosus. The sequence continues at coordinate 1,505,703 of JALAZF010000622.1, read as the reverse complement.
CCAACACAATGAACAAGATAACAATAAAATAGTAGTGCAGAAAGTAAATAACACAGTGATATGCTTACCCAGTTCGATCTAACACACCTACTCTGGGGGCTACCAAGCCAGGGACGAAACCAATATACGATAGTATCAATTCACAGATCATACAAACACCGAATAATCTGCTCACTTAATCACTACCCTTCCTATGACTTCTACCTAAGACTCACCTAGGTATGAGGCCCTCCTCAAATCCCTCTACAACCACAACCCGTGATTGGTACCTTTCCACACAAGAAACAAACTGAAAGTCACTCTTTCAAAACACACAATTCTCAATACTTCACAGCTTATGAGAATTGACACACAAGAAACTCAATGCTTAAAAGCTTATGAGTAACTTGACAGAACTTACAACACAAGATATCAGTCCTTATACTGTTATCAGAATGATACCAGTTAGGCTCACAAATTACACACGAAAACCCTTAAAAACACAAGTAAGTTCCACACCTAAAACTAGGTTTACATCAGTCATTATATAGCAATTAATCTAGACTGAATTGGGCTTCAAAAATGCAGCAAATAGACTGCTCACAAATCTGCAAAAATAACTCCAACAAAATAGGTCTTCAATCCAAAGTTTCCTATTATGTCTTCATAATTAGAAACAACAGCAAATCCAAAAATCAACAAATAACCACAATCCAAAAATTCTTTGGATGCCACATAGGATAACCAAATATTCACAGAATATTCAGTAACAAATCATAGTAACAGAATCTGCATTAAAACTGAATTCACAGCGCGATGTCCTATGAGCTGGCATGGAACATCTTCTTTCGACATGTTGAAAGCAGCCACTTAGAACATTTAGATTCAACATCTTGCTGCTATAATAGTTTTATCAAAATAAATGCCAACCTCAAAAGCACAGAAATAACAATCTCCCCCTTTCGCTTATTTTGGCTAAAACTACACACTCACAAAAAAAAACTTTCAAAGAAGCACAAACAACAAAAATTATCCATATATCAGACAGCAGCGAAAACATCAACAGCACACAGCAAAAAAATATTCATCATAGCAGCACTCCCCTTCAGCTGCATACAACACTCAGTACAGCAAATAACTCATCATAGCAGCCTGGCAAAACTCCCCCTCAACAGCAGCAACATTCCACATTCTCTACTGCAGCAACACAGGCACACAAGCACTCTCCACACAAACATCCACACAAACATACTACTCCCCCTTTTTAGCCATAAATATTTCAAAGGCAAGTAGAACAAGTTAAAGTAAAAATAAACCAGAATAAAGTTCAGAGGAGATACACAGAAAAACTATTCAGGTGTTTCAGACAAAAACAAAAGCAAAATAAAACTTCTGCAGAAATTAAGCCATTATTATGCAGCAGCATCATCGTCAGATTCAGCAATGTCTTCACTTTCTCCATCAGCATCAGCATCAGTATCAGTATCACCACTCCTAGATCCAGAGTCGTCTGAACTCTGCTCACATTCTCTATCAGACGCATCACCTTCAGCAGTTCCTTGGTCCTTACCAGTTGTCTCAGCAGAAGCATTCCTTTTCTTCATGAAGGTTTTGATCAACTGTTCCAGTTTGGCCTTCCGATCAGTGTCTCTTCTAATGGATTCTTCTAGTTCCTTGCAAGTTTCTTGTAACTGAGCAACGACTTCATCATCAAGATTAGCATGGCTGGAAGTCTGTGTAGATGTCCCAACAATGTCTGAGACATGTGCTCCACCCAGTAGCTTGTAGTGAAGGGACATAGGAGGTTTCCTTTTGAGTGCAGTGTCACCCCTCAACATAAGATTAGGACACTGTTCTAGAATAATACCACAGATCAAGGAAGGGAAACAGATAGGCATCTTGACCGCAGGTGAACTAGCTTGTTTTAAAATCTGCTCAAAGATGTATGATCCAAAATCAAAGGAAATCTTCTTCCCTATAGCATATATGAATCTGCCAAGTGTAGAGGAGATAATAGATGTGTGGTTTGTAGGAACCCAATTTACCACAGCTATCCTGTGGAGGATGGCATATTTGACACTTAGTTTTCCAGACGACAACTTCTCTGCATTTGGTCAATGTCTCATACAGCCACCGGTAATCTCCTTGCAAACAGTATTGTCTGTAACCTCTAACTCAGGTTGAGGTTCCTTGCTCCTGCCCAGATAGTTGTTGATAATGTCAGGTGAAAGGGTGACAACTTCTCCTCTCACAAATAATTTTCTGAGATTGTTGCCCCTATTCTCATCACACTCTTCAGATATATTCACCACAAATTCTTTGACTAGATTTCCATAGCAGGGTCCTAACTTGGACACTGTTCTCATCAATCCAGCCACAACAATGAGCTCCATGATTTCTTTGTACTTTTCGAAGTCCTTCCCCAATTCTCTCTCCAGAGCTATCCTCCTTTGATCTACAATTTTCCATCTATCTGTATTTCTCAAAGAACTTTCAGCAAAAGCCTTTTTGCTGGTGGAGGTTTTCATACCAATGATGTCCTGGACATCTGTTTCAACTTCATAGTCAGATTCACTTTGATCAGTAATTTTTCTCTTCTTAGTGGGCACTACAACCTTGCTCCAATGTTTAGGGGGTCCTGCTTGAACTTTTCTTTCCCCTCCTTCAGTTTTTCCATGTAGTCTTGAAGACTTGGAGCCTTCACTTATCATCATTTTTTCTTTTCTTCTCTTAATTTTTCTCAGCATTCCAGCAATAGGTTCCTCATCAGATGTGAGGTCATCAACATTTATAACATCATCAGTCCTTCTTACATCCGCTTTCTTCTTACTTCTTCTTTCACGGTCCACATGCATGGGAAGACCACCATCAGTCCTATCAGGAGGACTGCTATTAATATCTTCTGTCACGGATGTTGGGACACCAGACCCGACATCTGCCTTAATTCCACTCAGAATCGTGGCAACAACCCTTCTAAGTTCCCTATCCTTTTTAACAGCATCATTATCAGTGGAATTCTTGTTTACATCTTTAGAATCCTTCTTCTTCTCAACTAAGCCAGATTTAGACCCCTTTTCAGCCACGTTTTTCTTAGGGATTACTTGGTCAGCATACAGACTAGTCATGGAGTGGACCTTCTTCCTAGGTGAGAAAGGTTTAAACTTCTTACCTGGAATGTTGACATTTGTTGTGTGAGAAGCTTGCTGTTTTCCTTTAGGGTCAGCCGACATAACATTCAAAGGAGCAATGTCGAGCACTAGGTCAGAGAGATTTATCATCCGCAGTGATTCTGCATCTCCAGCATTGATTCGTGGAGAACCAGTGTTCTCGTGCATGGATTCGGAGTTAGGATGTTGGGACATGTTTAATTGATCGCACGGTACAATCTTGAGAATGTTAGGAGAAAACCCTAAGACGCGAGAGCTTTGAAGAGAGGGTGCAAGAGGAATTTGTGTAGAGTAAGTTTGCTGAAAGTATGGTGTGTTTGCCCGCCTATTTATACTTTTAAGGACTGGGCCAAGAGTAGAACGGTATTCACAGAATTTGATTACCCGACTCGCCTCAATTGCACGTTTATCAAATTCTCCTTCTAAACTTACCTTGCTGGCATACTTACTAAGTTTAAGCTCATTATTACATTTCACCAAGCAAACATCATGAGTTGCTTTACAATTTATCAGCACCTGTTCTATCTTGACAGTTTTCCCAATATCTTTCTTAGTCTCCAAGCTTCTTTCAGTGTTCTTAGAACTCCACAGATAGCAATTATCTGACGCTCTCTTACCTCTCATGATAACCTTACCCTTCTTGTTTGTTATCTGACATTCAGAATTGGTAAAGTTGACCTTGAGACCTTGATCACATAATTGACTTATGCTGATCAAGTTTGCATCTAGACCTTCAACAAGTAATACCTCCTCCAGATTGGGTTGTCCTGCACAGTTCAGTTTTCCAACACCTATTACTCTCCCTTTTGATCCATTGCCAAAAGTCACATACTCAACAGGATAAGACTTAACATCTGACAGACATCCCATGATACCAGTTATGTGCCTGGAACATCCACTGTCGAAGTACCACTTTTCCCTTGCAAAGACACTGAAGGACTTATGAGTTATGTGTTCCTCTGCAACACTCTTAGGCGTCCACACTTTTGTTTCCCCAACCCACTCTTGTTTCCTACTAGACTGTAAGCCAGTCTTGGGGTGGCCATATAATCTGTAGCAAAAGGGTTTTATATGGCCGAGCCTTCCACAATAGTGGCATTTCCATCTTTGATTCTTTCTTCTTGTGACATTCTTCTGATGTCTATGAGGATGTTGCAACATGTTATACGACATCTTTGATTCTTTCTCAGGTTGAGCAGGTGTCACTTCAGGCCATTTTCCCTTGTCCATCTCGCTGGAACTTTCATACCCGAGACCCCTAACATCTCCAACATCTCTTCCTGACTTCAGAATCTCATCAAGCACATCAAAGCTGCTATTAAGCATTCTGACTGTCTTGATGACATTATCCAGTTTAGAGTTTAGAGTAACCACTTCACTTTTTAGATTAGAGATAGTAGCCAAATGCTCTACCTTTTTAGCCTTTAGATGAGCAATGATTTTCTTCTGTTCTTCTTTCTGCTGACACACTTCTTCACTTTTAATACATAAGTTCTTATAGGAAGCAACTAGCTCTTCAAAAGTAAGATCACAACTGACTGGTTCTTCATCAGACTCACACACACCTGTTAATGCTGTGACCCTCTTTCTAGACTTCTCATCAGTTTCAGTTTCAGAATCGTCTTCTGACCATGAGACTGATAGCCCATTCTTTTCCCTCTTGAGGTATGTGGGGCACTCAGACTTTATATGCCCAAAGCCTTCATACTCATGACACTGAGCTCCTCTCTCTTGGTTAGAATTACCTTCAGTATTGGTATTTCTCCCAGCATTCTGATTTTTGCTGATGTCAGATGCCTTGTCCTTAACATTTGATCTTGACTTCCAATCCACCTTTCTGAGTACTTTGTTAAATTGTTTGCCTAGTAACACCAGTTCTTCTGAGAGGCCTTCATCTCTGTCCAGATCACTTGCCTTTGACACAAAAGCTATACCCTTCTTCTTTTCAGTTTTTTCACTGATCCCCAATTCAAATGTTTGAAGTGATCCCACAAGTTCATCCACTTTCATTTTATCTATGTCCTGAGCTTCCTCAATAGCAGTCACTTTCATGTCAAACCTCTTAGGTAGAGATCTGAGGATTTTTCTGACCAGTTTGCTGTCAGACATCTTCTCACCTAGAGCACTTGAAGCATTAGCTATCTCAATAATGTTCATGTGAAAGTCATGAATGCTCTCATCTTCCTTCATCTTCAAATTTTCAAACCTGGTAGTGAGAATTTGAAGTTTTGACATCTTTACTTTAGAGGTGCCTTCATGAGCAGTCTTCAAGACCTGCCAAGCCTCTTTAGCAATGGTGCAGTGTTCAATCAACCTGAAGATATTCTTGTTAACACCATTAAACAACGCATTCATGGCTTTGGAATTCCCTACGGATCCTTTGTAATCTGCATCATCCCAGTCTTCCTCTTCCTTCACCACATCAGTAGGGGTACCTTTTTCATCTTTAACCTTAGGGGGCTCCCATCCTTTTATAATAGCTTTCCATGCTTGATCATCCATCGATTTGATGAAAGCTATCATCCTTGGTTTCCAATAGTCATAATTGGAACCATCAAGCAGAGGTGGTTTGTTCAGAAATCCTCCATCCTTGTCCATTGTACCAGAAAGTACCTTCCCTGAATCTCACCCAGAACCAAATAAGGGTGCAAGCTCTGATACCAATTGAAATTCTGGCAGAGATATCAGATGTCCTACGCAGATGTTGAGACACTGATATCCAACACAATGAACAAGATAACAATAAAATAGTAGTGCAGAAAGTAAATAACACAGTGATATGTTTACCCAGTTCGGTCTAACACACCTACTCTAGGGGCTACCAAGCCAGGGACGAAACCAATATACGATAGTATCAATTCACAGATCATACAAACACCGAATAATCTGCTCACTTAATCACTACCCTTCCTATGACTTCTACCTAAGACTCACCTAGGTATGAGGCCCTCCTCAAATCCCTCTACAACCACAACCCGTGATTGATACCTTTCCACACAAGAAACAAACTGAAAGTCACTCTTTCAAAACACACAATTCTCAATACTTCACAGCTTATGAGAATTGACACACAAGAAACTCAATGCTTAAAAGCTTATGAGTAACTTGACAGAACTTACAACACAAGAAATCAGTCCTTATACTGTTATCAGAATGATACCAGTTAGGCTCACAAATTACACACGAAAACCCTTAAAAACACAAGTAAGTTCCACACCTAAAACTAGGTTTACATCAGTCATTATATAGCAATTAATCTGGACTGAATTGGGCTTCAAAAACGCAGCAAATAGACTGCTCACAAATCTGCAAAAATAACTCCAACAAAATAGGTCTTCAATCCAAAGTTTCCTATTATGTCTCCATAATTAGAAACAGCAGCAAATCCGAAAATCAACAAATAACCACAATCCAAAAATGCTTTGGATGCAACATAGGATAACCAAATATTCACAGAATATTCAGTAACAAATCATAGTAACAGAATCTGCATTAAAACTGAATTCACAGCGCGATGTCCTATGAGCTGGCATGGAACATCTTCTTTCGACATGTTGAAAGCAGCCACGTAGAACATTTAGATTCAACATCTTGCTGTTATAATAGTTTTAGCAAAATAAATGCCAACCTCAAAAGCACAGAAATAACAATTATTATTTAGTAAAATAAAATCTGATATAATTAAGTAGATAATGGGATTAATGAGGGCAGTTTGGTAATTAGAGATTAATTAGTGAAAATTGGTAAGGGTTTAGCATAATCAGAATTTTAGAGATAGAAAGAGAAAATCTAAGGAGAGGAAGAACAAGGGTGTGCTAGGGCTAAGATCTCCATCAGATTTTTGCAGAAAATTAATCAAGAATTCGAGGTAAGGGGGGAGAAACGGGTTTAATATTGGTGATATGTTCATGATAGGGTAGTGGGGAGTCCTTAACCCCGTAGGAATTCGTATGCAAAATTCTGTGTTATTGATTTGTGTATATGTCTGATGTGATGATGAAATTGTGCATGAATTGATTCGTGTTAGCATGATTTTCTGTTGTTGTCACTGTTGTAAGAATGCATCATGTTGCTGGACTGGTTTTATGCAGGTGAATATGACAAATAATTAGATCTAAGACCTGAAATTGTTATACTATTGATAGGTAAAAGAAATTAGATGGAGTAGAGGACCTAAAACTAGTGTAGGAACAAATTTAGGACTGAATTGGAGTGAAAAGGGGAGGATCCCGTAGCAGAACACGAACTGGTGTGGAGAATTGGATTTTTCGTAATAGATCTGTCCATACGCGTACCATGTAAGGAAATACGCGTATGGGATGGCTAATACGTAGCAATACGCATATGAAAGGCTAGGCATTACGCGTAATAGGAGGGCAGCACGCGTAATGGGTTGGAATTTGGGAAATTCAGTGTGGAAACGTCTCTGCCCGTACGCGTACGACATAAGGCATTACGCGTAAGGACTTGGGCAATGTGAGGTAATACGCGTATGAAGAGAGGTATTACGCGTATGGGTTGGGAGAGCGAGCTGGAAATACGCGTATGGCACAGGGCAATACGCGTATGGCCAGCGAGTGTGCAGAATTTTACCGTTTCGCGATTTCTTTCCCGTGTTCGCATCCGAAGTTGTTTCTTTTGGTTTGAGAGGTTGGGGATAGATGTCAGACCTTGAGAAATGTAGAATTGGTGATGGAAATAATTAATTTAGTAATTTTTAGAGAATTAATTAATTAATAGTTAATTGGTGTTGTGTGAAGTAATCGTTTGGTGTTGGATGTTGATGTGTGATTCAGGTGTGATCAGGAGGATCGTGAACATGTATATATGTTGTTGTACATGTGTTTTGTATGCATATTGTGTCATGCATTTCATGGTGTTGGTGGGATGAATCATTGCTCAGGAGGAGTGTATGTGATTCATCCGTACTCCGATATGGAGAATGGTGGGGATAGATCATTACCAAGTAGGGGTGTATGTGATCTATCTGGGTTCGATTGAATGAACCGTGATATTGGTACCACATGCATTGTGTCTATGTTGAGTCGCATTGCATCATTGTTGATATGTGTTATTGTATGGTGATGATTTGTGGACCAGTGGGTCGTAATTTGTATGAATGTGCGTAAATACTACTCTTATCATGTATTTTTTCACCGTTTAATATTGAATGTGATTTCTCACCCCTTTGTTGTTGTTGTGTCTGTGCTTCTTCGGAATTACAAATAATCCAGGTACTTAAGTTGCTGGAGTGCGTGTTGCTTGTTCGAGTCGTAGGAGTCGCTCTGATACGTAACACGGGATATTTTGGGGATTTTAAATCATTTGTTATTTGTTATTCTTTCATTTTGGTACGTATCTTGTTTTCGATGAATTTATGGTGAACCACGATTTTATGTGGGATTTTCTAAGTTGTTGGCATGTGGTCGTGAAATGAATAAATAAATTATTTCCGCTGTTTATTTCATTTAATAAAAGAATTTTTGATGTTGTTTTTATGAATGTGGCATCCTACTTTATTTTTGGTGCAAAAACTCTGATTATTTCATAGAATTATGTGTATTTTTCATAAATGGGAAAGTGGGGTGTTACATTTTGCTGCGTCTTCATTGAAGACAGTGCTACACCTAAGGCATAACATGGTCTTGGAGTCACTCAACTTGCAGCAATCTAGGAAGTCAATCAACGCCTCCCTAGCTTGGGGGTACACCAGCTGCATGTCATCATCAACAATTGTAGAAGTCTGCTCTCCTTTATCGGCCACCATGTTGAAACCTTCAGTAGCTTCAACCATTAATATCTCGACGGGTTCAGTGTAGTGAGCATCTTCGGTGTGCATTGGATCAGCATCCACCTCCATTGATGCATTTGGCTTCTCGCCAAATTGCAATCTGCCTTCCTTCAAAGCCTTTTGCACTAAATCCCTGTAAAGCACACATTGAGATGTTTTATGACCAAAAAAATCATGGTACTTACAAAAACCTCTATATTTCCTCTGTTCTAATGGAGCAGTTTTTAGGCCCAGAGGCATTATTATTTTTCCATCAGTGAATAATAAATCAAATATATCCTCACACTTTTTTATATCAAATGTATATGTTTTTGTGATCAATTTGTCGTTCTTTCTGGGTTTGACAAATTTTTTCCCATTCGAATGCTTCACCTATTTGCAGACATAAGGAGGTCCTGGCTTAAGTCCAACCACATTAACCTCACTTTCTTGGACATATTCGTCACCTAGGTTTGAGAGGTATTCGTCCGCCTCTAGACACACAACCTTTTTTTTATACTTATTCGTTTTGGCTTTTTTAGCTTTCACGCGTTTGACCTAGCGAACCCTATATGCCAACTATGCCATCTCCCTAAGGTATCGAGTATCCAATTTCTTCCTAATGGAGTAACTAAGTCCGCCTGCGGCCATTTCGACTAACTCGTGTTCATGCACTTGAGCAAATCACCTTGCTTTAAGAAGTTTGAACCTATTTAGGTAATAATCGATCGACCCAGGAACTTTCCGCCTAACACTGGCCAACTTCTTCAAACTTATCTTCGACCATCCCATGTAAAATTGTTCATGGAACAGTCTATCCAACTGACTCCATGTTTGAACAGAGTGTGAAGGGAATGTTGTAAACCAAGTAATGGAATTTTTTGTTTGAGAATTTGAGAAATACTTCATTTTCAAATTATCATTGTTCGCAATATTTCCAGCCTCGGTTTATTACTTGGCAACATGTTTGACAGTTGATTCACTAGTATCGCCAACGAACTTAGTAAATTTAGGGACTTTCCAAACCATGGGAAAATCTGTTTGTCAAACATATTCTGACAAAGGAGATATGAAGTTGGGCATGTGGAGTCCCACATTAAGGCCGTTCTAGGCCAAAATATGTTCGACTACATTGGCTATGTTGTTATGTCCCCCAAAATTATTCTATTGGACATGTCAAAACACTTGGTCAGCATCTTGGTTTCTCTGAACTATCGAAGGTCTGGGACTATGCTGACCTATGCATTCTTTCTCTTCCCTATTTGGAGGAGGTTCTGGTGGTCGAAAACCCTAGTTCTGGCCTATATTCGCCCGAGTCATCCCATTTTCAGGCGTTTCGACCTGTCTTACGTTTGATATCTAAGGGGTTGGTCAAGCCTGAACTTCAAGCGTGCCAAAAAAATCAGTTATTAGATCCATTTAATTGGCCAACAATTCATAGGTTTGGTTTGAGTTTGTAATCAAAGGGTTAAATATGGTTCCCTTTTGTTGGGTCAGAGTATTAACCAATTCTAAGTTACTTTCCTCCACCTATTTCCTCATGGCCATCATAGATGTGGTATTTAAAGATGACGTTATTTGAGGGATATAGCCTATCCCCCTGGTCGAACCATTTTATTTATGGTCGAAACCGAGGAATTATGTGGATTATACGATGGCCCAGTGGCCATTGCATTGTCACTAAAAGTTGACAAATTAGTGTGAAGGTCAACCATCATCACGTTGGTATGCCATATGAGTAATTTCTATTATTCATTGGCATTAAGAACCCAAATAAAGGCCTTGCAACTAAAGGATTAAAAAGTGTACTCCCAGGTTAGGGTGGGGGAGTTATCCCCTGCGATGGTACCGTTGCCACAAGCGTTGATGACATCACTGAGGGAGTTGTCCTAACGGGCGTTGAAATAACTGCCTCTTCAACCATCGACCCGATTGGTTGTTCTACTACATTTTGAGGATTGTTATGTGCATTAGTGTTATCTATACGAGGACGCGCCATTTTTGGTAAGGAATTTCCACTCCTTAAACACATATACATTACTTAGAATAATTCATGTATGTAGAACGAGTTTATGAGAGAACACTATGGATATCTATGAAAGAAAAATAGTTTATCACAAGTCCCATCGGGTGTGCCAATTTGCTTACCATGAAATTTTGTAAACAACCACTAGTCTCTTATTAAAGGTTACTTGCAAAAAAAAACTAGAGAATCCCAGGACACTTTGCTAAAGATTTTTTGTTTTTAGTTTTTCATGTAGATATGTAAGATTCCGACTTGGTCGAAACTGTTGAGAAAAGAAATGTAGAATGTAATTTTGACAGTGTTTAGAAACTAGTAATTTGTAAACAAAGGTAACTAAAATGAATAAACATTACATTCTCTCAGTGAAACTCGTTTCTCTAACGCTGGTACTTTGAGTATTTGTGAGATCTTGTAGTGAAATCAAATGAACACCTCGAATCCTAACACTAGAGTCCCTACTTATACATGTGTAAAATAAAGCTTTCGCCACGTAGACTCCTGCATGCACTTTGCTTTTAAATTCACTCCATATGTCCTTTGAGACGAGATTGAGAAGTAGTTATTTAATTTTAATTAAACATCCCTTCGCGCCCAAATAACTGATAATTCAAAACATTTTGCTGTCGTCGAAAACTCACACTACTATTTCAAAACCTTGAATCATCCTGCCGTCAAAATGCCAAATGAGATACTCTTTTTTTTTCTTGAAAAATACTAAGTCCCATTTTTGCCTCTTCTTGAGACTTTGCCCATAACACTTCAGCAAAATTCTAATTGACCTTAACGTTTCCTGAACCTTTCAATTGCAATGAGATTTTTGCCCTTGTCGAAAATCTCAGCTAACGGTTTGTCAATTTTTTGTTAGAATCTTCTTAGGTGTCTTAAATTATATATATATATATATATATATATATATATATATATTGATGGAAACATTTTGATCAAGTATGTTTCAATAATATGATTTTCTCCTCATAAAATATTTAACAACTCATTTCCCAAAAGCATACCTCTAGCACAATTATAGATGATCTTATTTATGCGTAATTCGTTCAATTATGCCATTTTTCCGCGGTGCTTTTGCCTCCCTCCTTTGCCACTTAATATCTTATTTCATACACAAATCAGTAAACTGGTTTGAAACAAACTTCAAATCATTGTCTGTATGTTTACTCTCTTCTTGATTTTTTTTATTCGAGTATGTAATTTCTTGGACTTTTCAAATGTGACATTTTTATTTTTTAAAACGTAAACACATACTCTACTAAAGAAATCACCAATCGTAGTGAGAAAATAGGAACCACCTCCATGAGTAGTTTCTTTGGCTAGACCCCAAATATCCAAATGAACATATTCAAAAGGTTTTCTAGAATTATAAAAGTCACACCCAAGCTTAACTCTAAGTAATTTTCCTAGTTTTCAATCACAAAAATCTAGCATATCCAATTTCTCGGTGCCTTATAAATCTTATTTAGCTACTTCAACTAAACCCATCATACTAACATGCTTTAACCTTGAATATTACATGTTGATTTTAACATGCAATTTTTGACTAGCTAATAATACAAGTGCGATAATACTTGAACATTCTAGTAGGTATAAACCACACATTTAGCTATTATCAATTTACCATAAGAAATATCATGCTTTGTTTAATTTTAGGGAAATAGCCTAACCCATCAACCATGTTTATGGATAATAAATTTCACTTAAGTTCAGGTGCATTTTTGAAATCTTGTAAGAGGAATTTACGTATTATCAAACATCTTAAGCTGAATTAAACTCATCTTAAATCTTGCTTGCTTTGTGGTATTCAAAATGAATATCTCCACATTCTTTTAACTTCAAAGTCTCAAAATATTCTTTCTTTAAACACATATTATGAAAACTTTCGCAATCCAATTAATCTTTTCAATTTCCAAACATCTCACCACTAGTTTCCATGCAATCTCATAATCAATTTCCAGAGAAATCAATGCTTCCACACATAATCATCATTGCCTACTCTTTCAGAATAGTCCTTGTTAGAGTGATTAGTCTTATGATAATTGAAGTATTTGTACTTATGCTTTTCTTTGATTTTGATTTTGTCATGTAGTGACATACTTCAATTGGAGTTGTTGGGAAAAAATATTTATTATGTAATTGTTAGAATAAGATTTGATTCTGCATCTAAACCTTTGAGTTTTGATGTTAACAATGTAGTATTTGTGTGAGAATAATTTTGGCACTCTAAGGGTTTGTTATTATGTAACTTTAACAGTCAGTTCTGATTCTGATTATATGACGTGCAACGTAATCAGTTTCTGAACATTTTGTTCTTAAATTTGCTTCTGCGCTGATTCACTTCTAAGAAATTTCTAGAAAGACTCTATGTTGCTGCTACAATGTTCTCTCCACTTCTGCTTCTGGATGTGACTCTAATAATAAAGCTTATAAAGAATGGCAAGCTTCTTAAGTTTTATTACTTAGCTGAAGACTCTGAAGATCTCAAGCCAGATACTGACACTGTCAAGGTTCTGACTAATGATTATGAAGATTCTGATTTCAGATGGGTGGTTCTTCTTTTCATGCTTCATCAACCTTTCATAAAAAGCCAATGAATTTGAAGATAAGATCAAGAGGATACGCGATCAAATAGTACATGGTACAAAACAAAAACATTCCTTCCACTAACCTGAAATTGTGGGCAAAAAACTGTACTATTCTTCACACCTATCACTATTTCGTTAGTGGACAACTGCATTTTTTGCATATTCTTGATTATCCCTCTAACGATTCCTTTTTCATGCTACATAAAGAGGACTTGGAGACTTGAAAAAAAAGAGAGAAGAGGTCAACTTTACAAGACTATTGCTACGTGAAAAGCTCTTATCAAGTTGAGGAAGAATCAGAAGATTATAATGAAGACTTAGAAAATGATGATGAGCTGTCACTGATTTCCAAGAGGGTTAACACTCTGGAGGCACAGGAAGAATGGTCAAGGGAAGTTCATAGGAGCTAGGAAAACTGCTGGTCGTTCTGATTCTTCATTGGGGCAGAAGAAGCAAAGTTCTAGTAAAAAGGTTATCTGCTATGAGTGCAAGGAGGCAGGCCACTATAAGAATGAGTGTCTTAAGCTGAAGAAGGACAAAATTCCTAAGAAGAAGTTTTCTAAAGGCAAGAAGGGGCTCATGGCTACATGGCAAGACTCATATTCAGAAGAAGAAGATTCTGAAGAGGAACAAGCCAATGTTGCATTGATGGCAACTACAGCTGATCCTGAAAGTTATGAAAGACCAGAAGACAAGGGTTTTTCAAAATAAGAATCAAAATCTGATTCTGATTCTGAAGAGGTATTTTCTAAACTTTCTCGTTTTGATTTAGAGTCATGTCTCTCTGAAATATTGGAAAAGTACCAAAGTATTCAAAGTAAATACAAGGACCTTAAACAAGTCCAAGATGTTGCTTCTAAAATGCATAGTGAGCTTGAAAAGAATATTTCTTCCCTAAATGAAAATATTTTTTCTTTAGAAAGTATCAACTCTGCCTTGAAAAGTAAAATTTCAAAACTTGAGGAAGAAATAGTGTCAGAAGCTCCTGGTACTGATTACGTCATCAGATATGATAAATCATTCCAGTACTTTTTGGCTAAAAGCATAGATAGTAGCAAAATAGCTTTCATGATCTATGGAGTTAGCAGAAATGGCAAGAAGGGTCTAGGTTGTACAGAAACTTCAAAACCTGAAGAAAGTCAGAATGTAAAACCAAATCCTCTCTATGAGCATATCGTGCCTGCTGGTACTGAGCTTAACTGCTTTGAGCTTGCACAGAAACCAGCACAGACATAGAACTATGTTCTAAAATCTAAGTATCATGCATAAATTCCACTTGATTATCCTGCTGTACAAAAAACCCAAGGTTGTAAAAAACTCTAGGAGAACTAACAAAAGAGGACCCATAAAGTGGGTGACGCTAGCGGGATTATACCTGAGTGAATCGCACACTCAAAGATACAACAAAGTCACCACCGAACTTTATTTAGTCCCAAAGGACATGGAAAATAACGATAAAACCCAATGGGAAGAGAAACGGGTAAGGGGGTCAGTTATGCGAAAGTAAGGTACTAGCACCTTACGCATCCGTCGTACTCGACGAGAACCATTTTGCTTGCTTCTAGGCTTAGATGGGTTATCTATATAAAGGCTTTTACCTAAAGAGAGAGGATATAGAAAAAGAAAAAAAAAAGAAAGTGCTCGCGGAGGATTAGGGCCCTCGTTCCTACATACCCTCATAGTGCAATGAGGAAATCAGAGCGTTGTAGTTCAAGGAACCAGGGAAAAGAAAAAGAAGGAAGGAAGTGGCTCGCTAAGATTTTGCAATCTTGTGCCAACGTATCCTCATAGTGCAATGAGGAATTCAAAGCCTACGTAGTTCGGAGAACAAAGATAGAAAAGGAAAGGGAAATGGCTTCAAAACCAAGAGCAAAAGAGGTAGAAAGATTCCACTGGGGAATGCAAAAGAATTGGTGTCAAAACCAAGAAAGAAAGACATGGAAATATTAACTCTGTTGAGGATAAAACGAAAGAATGGTGTCAAAACCAAGAAGATAAAGGAGCAAAAGAATAATAGTGACTTACTGGGGAATAAACAGAGGGAATGGTGTCGAAACCAAGAGAATAAGGACTTGGTATGTTAACTTTCTGGCAGTGGTTAACAGAAGAAAGAAAAATTAAAGCTCTGTGGGGAAGAAAGGGTTTGGTGTCAACAGGTAGGCTGTGATGAACCAAAAGGAGAGAGTACTGAACCAAGAGAAGGTGTTCGACCCTGAGGGGATTTCGGTATATTAACTGATAAACAGTGGTTAACCGAAAGAACAGGTGTGAAACTAAGCGAAGGTTGTGATCCAAAGGACGGGTGTGGAACCAAGCGAAGGTTGAGACCCAAAGGATGGGTGTGGAACCAATCGAAGGTTGTGACCCAAAGGACGGGTGTGGAACCAAGTGAAGGTTGAGACCCAAATGACGGGTATGGAACTAAGCGAAGCCTGTGACCCAAAGAACGGGTGTGGAACCAAACAAAGGTTGTGACCCAAAGGACGGGTGTGGAACCAAGCAAAGGTTGAGACCCGTTGGGGATTCGGTGCTAACAGAAAGGCTGTTATTAACCGAAGAAATGAGTAATTAACCAAAAGGATATGGTTAACTCAAATGGAGCTCAGTATGTTAACAAAAAACTGTGGTTAACTGAGAAAAATATGTAATTGGTGTTTTAACTGACAAACATTGTTTGACAAAAGAGAAGGGAGAGAACCGAAGAAAGGTTGCAAACTCCGCCAAAGATCCGGTATTTAACAGGAAGACTGTGATTAACCGAAGAAAAGAAAAGCGACTAGGGAAAAAGAGAATTGGTTTTAACAGTTTGACTGTGATCAACCAAAGAGATAATGATTACAACTCTTCTGGGGAGTTAGAGGATAATGATCGACCACAAGAAAGGGTATTGAAACAAAAGGAGTTTGTTAACCCAAAGTGACAAAGATCTTTAACCAAGGAAATGGTGATTGATCAAAAGAGAGATTGAAAGGGGCAAGAGTGATCAAGGATCGACTCGATTGGGGGTTGAGAAACACTACAGTCTGGAGATAGAGACGATTATTCCAAGCACAGGGTCATTCGTCCCCTACCCAAAATAATCAAGATGAGTGTAGGAATTCTCAACTCTCATCCATTCTCTAGCACTAAGGTATATTGCAGAAATTGAAACCGACAGAGTAACATCGCCAATTTGTACAGTGCTCTAGTGCGTCATGCAGATCTCCGACTCAGCAGGGGATGAAGAGAACAAAGCTCTAAAGGACCCTAAAGAGAGAAAAGAGGGGAGATTGACTAATCAAAATAAGGTTTCGATCAATCGATCAAGGTAAATGCTCAAGCCGACAATCTTCTAAACGGATCGGAAAATCGTCAAAGCAAATGTGCAGATTATTGATTGTACAAGATTATATTTACTCAAAAAAGGAACAAACCTAATGTGATCAAGGATGAAATTTCAAGGCATCACCAAATGTCAATTAGCATGCATCACAAATCATGTTGTCATGTGAACAAAGAGTGTGCAAGAATCAGCATGATCATACAATGTCAAGAATGCAAATAATTCCAAGAATCGACAAATCGTGCATCAAAAGTTCGCATACATGCTTCAAGAAGAGGTTAAACAGCTGATAAGATATCCACAAATATCAAGCATATTAAGCCATCAAAGTTAAATGAAGAAAGAATGTCAAACAAGCTTGAAAAAACACAAAAAGGCATTCTGGTTCAGTGTTAATCGGTTAACCATTTGCTAGTGCAAAGTAGTTAATTGATTAACCCTTGAAAAACAGCAGAAATTTGCTGAAAATAGAGGTGTTAATCAATTAACCATTTTGCACTAGAAAATGGTTAATCGATTAACCCTGGGACAGTGGCTGAAAAATTAGTTTTCAAAAGCACTTCCAGCAATTAATCACTTATCCAAACATCCACAAGTTATGGCATGCATTTGTACACGAAAATTACATCAAGTAGGAGCAATTAAAAATTGAAAGCATTAAACTTGAAGATCAAAGATCAAGCAATCACATGATTAATCAACACCGAAAAACTATCGAAACTACATCGTAAATGCACGAGAGTGATCGAAAGCAGTAAATCGAGCAAGAGTGACCAACCTACAAGGCGGAGAATTGTCTTGTTGATTGTTGTGAGTAAAATGTAGTGAGAATAAGCCAAGAAAACCAGAGAATTCCAATCTTGTGCTTAAATCGTAGCGAAACCTATCAAAATGCGATAAAAGCTCCGAAATTGAATTTGCACCAAAACAATTGAAGTAATCACTTGATTTGGAAGTTGAAGTTGCTGTAATTGCAGATATCCAAGAAGAAATGCAATGTGATTGAGGTTTAAGCTCAAGAGTAAAGCAATTTCAATGTGAAATTCACTACTCTTCAATGGTGACAATGGAGCTCTAGTGTGGTTTGGGAAAGAAGATGAAGATGAATGAGAAGAAGTTGCAGAAAAATCAGAGAGAATTGAAAGAAATGAGAGAGTGAGGAGTGAATAATTGTGAAAAATGATCGAAGGTTCAAGGGTCCTTTGTGAAATGGTGGAGGTTTGTTTATATAGAGACTAGCTTTGGAGTAGACTAGGTTTGGAGTGCGCTTTGGAGTTTGCTTTGGAGTTAGTTACACTTAACTCACTTAGTTGGAAGTTGACTCAGTTAGTTATTTGTTAATTCAGTGGAGCAATCCCAATGCAAGTCCAAATCAAATGGTCCTCATGCTTGGAAATGAAGTTACATGGTAGTCTTGATATAAAGTGATGTATTGAAATAAATGCCTTGAAGTGTCTTGAAAAGTCTAGAATATTCCACACAATGCTAGAACCAAGTAGACCCCAAAAGAGTAGAGGAAAAGTTGTTGTCATGAAAATGCAGCAAAAATATGCCAAAATACAAAGGTTAATCGATTAACCATTTTGCACTAGCAAATGGTTAATTGATTAACACAACCAAAATTTGCCCAATTTGCTTGAAAAAAGGGTGTTATGCCTATGGCTCTTATTTTCAACCTTTTGCATTGATGCATAGGCATATAAGCCCTCATATTTTTCCTGTGTTGATGATGTGATGACCTTGTGAGGATGCAATTAACCGGGCTTAGAAAAACCTGAATATTCCTGCAACAAAACCATAGAGAAAAAGTGCTAATGCGTATGTCAGCGATGCGAATGCACATGCTTATGCAAAAGGCAAAGAGAGAGGTCAAATTTCAGGTTACGACAATGGGTACCTAAGGATAAAATCATTTATATTGTAGACATCCTTAACAGCTTAGTTGAGACACCAATTATGATACCTGGACAGTGGATGCTCGCGACACATGAGGAGCAGAAGGAATATGTTCCAAGATTTGGAACTTAAGCCTGAAGGCTTCGTTGGTTTCGGAGGAAACTAGAAAGGAAAGATCATTGGCTCTGGAACTATTGGTAATGATAAGCTTCCTTCTATTACTAATGTTCTTTTGGTTGATTTGATGCATAACTTATTGTCTATTAGTCAGCTTAGTGACAATGTTTATGACATCATTTTTAATCAAAAGTCCTGTAAAGCTGTTAGTCAGAAAAATGGCACAGTCCTTTTTAACGCAAAGAGGAAAAAAACATTTATAAGATCATAATTTCTGATCTTAAGGAGAAAAATGTAAAATGCTTAATGTCTGTTAATGAGAAGCAATGGGTATGGCATAGACGTTTGGGTCATGTTAGCATGAGGAGGATTTCACAGCTAAATAAGCTTGGGTTAGTCAAAGGTTTACCCAACCTGAAGTTCGATTCAGATACTCTTTATGAAGCATGTCAGAAAGGCAAGTTTTCTAAGACTTTCTTCAATGCGAAAAATGTTGTTTCTACCTCCAGACCGTTAGACCTTATACACATTGATTTGTTTGGACCAATAAAAACCGCCTCGATCAATGGTAAAAAGTATGGATTGGTCATTGTTGATGACTAAAGTTGTTGGACATGGGTAAAGTTCTTGAAACACAAGGATGAGTCACATTCTTTGTTCTATACCTTCTGCTCACAAGTACAAACAGAGATGGATTGCAAAATAGTCAGAGTCAGAAGTGATCATGGTGGAAAATTTGAGAATAGGTACTTTGAGAATCTTTTTTATTCTTATGGCATTTCCCATGATTTCTCATATCCTAGAACTTCACAGCAGAATGGGGTTGTAGAAAGGATGAAAAAAACTTTGCAAGAGATGGCTCGCACCATGATCCAAGAGACTGGCATGGCTAAGCATTTCTAGGTAGAGGCAGTTAACACATCGTGTTATATTCAGAATATGATTTCTATTAGACCTATTTTAGGTAAGACTCCTTATGAATTGTGGAAGAATAGAAAGCCCAACATTTCGTATTTCCATCCTTTTGGCTGTGTTTGTTTTATGTTGAACACTAAAGAGAATCTAGGCAAGTTTGATTCTAAGGCACAAAAGTGTTTATTGTTAGGATATTGTGAACGCTCAAAAGGATACTTAATCTTTAACACTGAAACACGAATTGTTGAGGAATCAATTCATGTTAGATTCAATGATAAGCTTGACCCTGGAAAGTCAAAGCTAGTTGAGAAACTTGCAGATTTAAAGATCACTTTGTCAGAATCCAAGGATAAATATTATGGAGATAAAGACTCAGAAGGCAAAGATAAGAATGCTGAAGCAAAAGATTCAGAAATGACTCAACCAGAAGCTATCATTGGTCCATCTCATCAGAAGAAGAGTAGACCAAGAATCTTTCATTCTGAAGAATTGATTTTGGGAGATAAAGATGCACTATTCAAAACTCGATCCTCGTTCAAACCTTCTGAAGAAACTCTTATGGATTTAGTATCTTTGATATAGCCAACATCTATTGATGAAGCTCTTCTGGATAATGAATGGATTCTGGCTATGTAAGAAGAACTGAATAAATTTACCAGAAACGACGTTTGGGATCTTGTTCGGAAACCAAAAGGTGTCCATGTCAATGGAACCAAATGGGTATTCAGAAACAAGCTCAATAAGAAAGGTGAAGTCGTCAGAAACAAAGCTCGACTAGTAGCACAAGGTTAAAGTCAGCTGAAGGGGATAAACTATACAGAAACCATTGCACCAGTTGCCAGGTTTGAGTCTATTCATCTTTTAGTTTCGTCTGTAGTCAATCATAACATCATTCTGTATCAGATGGATGTTAAGAGTGCATTCTCGAACGGGTATATTTATGAAGCAGTGTATGTGCACCAACCCCCTGGCTTTGAGAGTTTTGAAAACCCAGAATTTTTTTTCAAACTTAAAAAGCCGTTATATGGTCTGAAACAGGCTCCTGGAGTTTAGTATGAAATACTAAGTAACCTCCTTTTGGAAAATGATTTCACTAGGGGGAAAGTGGACACAACACTCTTTTGCAAAACCTTTAAGAATGATATTCTGGAATGCAAATTTATGTTGATGATATTATATTTGGTTCTTTTAATGCTTCATTGTTGAAGTATTTTGCTAAGTTAATGCATGCATAATTTGAAATGAGTCTGATGGGAGAACTCAAGTTCTCTCCGGGGATTCAAATTGATCAACGTTCAGAAGGAACATACATCCACTAAACAAAGTATACAAGATAACTTTTGAAGAAGCTTAACTTGTCAAAATGTAAGCAAGCAAAAACTCCAATGCATCCTACATGCATTATGGAAAAGGAAGAGGTAAGTGGTAAGGTAGATCAGAAGCTATTCAGAGGTATGATATGTTCTCTCCTTTATCTAACTGCTTCTAGACCTGATATTTTATTCAATGTTTATTTCTGTGCTCGCTTCCAATCAGGCCCTATGGAGACTCACCTAACTGTTAAGAGAATCTTTAGGTATCTGAAAGGTACTACTAATCTTGGTTTGTTTTATAGAAAATCATGTGAATACAAGTTAGTAGGTTATTGTGATGCTGATTATGCTGGAGACAAAATAGAAATGAAAAGTAATTCTAGAAGCTGTCAATTTCTGAGAAATAATCTGATCTCGTGGTCCAGCAATAGACAATCAACAATTTAACTTCCAACAGCCAAACCTTAGTATATCGCAACTTGTGGCTACAACACTCAGATACTCTGGATGAAAAGTCAGTTGGAAGATTATTAGATCTTTGAGAGTAAAATTCTTATTTTCTGTGATAATACTTCTTCTATTTGTTTATCTAAGAATCCTATCTTGCATTCTAGGGCTAAATATATTGAGATTAAACATCACTTTTTACGTGACTATGTTCATAATGATATTTTCCATCTACAATTTGTTTATACAGACTATCAGTGGGCTGATACCTTTACAAAACCTCTTGCTGAGGATAAATTCATTTTCATTCTGAAAAATTTATTTATGAACTCTTGTCCATAATGAAAATATGTTATCAGAATGTTGTTCTTTCAGAATTCTTAATTAAGATTATGAGAATTTTTGTTTATTTGTTTGATTCTGAAACATGAGATTTCTGAAGTGAGGAAGTTTCATGAATAAGAAAGGTTCTTATCAGAAGCAATCCTATCAATTTGTCTTCTTGATTCTAAAAAGTTACAACATTTAATGGTTGTCTTTTCATTTGACAACGTGTGGTCTTTAGTGGTGATAGTTGTCCCACTTCTCGAACATGTGTAATAATGATGTGACACATTGGGTTTAACATTTCTTAAAACTAGGTTAAATCTTTACACGTTCCCCCATATGCCTGTTCATTTATTTGTAATTATTGCTAAAATGTTTATATAAATCCACTTAACTCACATTTCACACTACGCTCACATTATTCCCACACTTTCTCTCTTTCAAACTTGAACCGTTTTCTACAACTGTTCATCTCCTTCAGCCTTCAACCTTCTACAATGGCTGAAAACCAACAACAACAACAAAATCCTCGTCAATCCAGTGCTAATGAAGATAAACCAGTTATCACCCTCAACTCTCCAGTAGAAGAAATGACGGTCCTATGTGAAACCATCGTTGATTTCAAAAACCTGAAGGATAACGACCTTGATCTAATTGGAACTTTGGAATTCCAAGGTTGGAATACTTTCTTTGAAAGACTGAAGGGTCCATTCTACCTAGTTCTTGTCAAACAGTTTTGGATTCATGCTGTGGCTGAAAAGGAAAAAATCAATTCCTACATCTTTGGCAGAAAACTTGTAATTACGGAGAAGACTATCGCTGATCTGATTTCTCATAATGGAAATGGAAAAAGGGTGTTCTATGTTAAATCTGACGCTAAGAGAGAAGCAAAGGTAGCATCAATAATCTTCAAAGAAGAAACTGTGTTTGAGGAAGGAAAGGTTCCTAGTGCCAAGGATTTGATTGATAGCTTAAGGGTATGGTTCAAAATTATCCTGGGTTGCATCTATCACCGACCTGATACCAACTTGGCTGATTACATCAATATCTCCTAGAAATTCATGTTATTCTATTTTGGAGAAAGGTATCAATATTGCTCTCCCAATAATTTTGTTCAGACATCTAAGGGATTCGATTGCAGAATCTATAACGGAAGCTTTTCCAAAAAGGGGAAGTTTATCCCTAATGGAAGATTAATATCAGACATTCTGGTTGAGAATGGTCTTGTCTAAGATCTTCTGGTTCATGGGTGTACTTTGGAGCTTCTCAAGCATGTTGGGAAAGTTTTCTGGGGAAAGAATATAAAGAGCATAGGTCTTATTCCTAAGGTTATTAGGCCAAATAATCTTCCTTCCAAGGATGATATGTGGAATCAAGATTCCTATTTATGGTTTCCCATTGTTCTCTAAGATTGATCTTCCATAAGTGTTGGCTATCTACTTTGCTAGTTGTTTGGATGAAGGACTTGATGTTTGGGCCGATCCATCCAACCTTCCAGATACTCTTCCAGATGTTCATGGCAAGAGGAAGAAAGCAAGTAAGAAGAAAAATGTTGAGGGAGAAGGAACTTATGGACCACAGAAGAAGAAGAAGAAGATATCATCATTTCTAGATGAAGATGAAATTTCTACCAGTGAGCGTAAAAAATCTATGCTTTTGATGGATACTTCTGGCGTTTCTCAGTAGTCATCCAAGGACCCCGACACACTTGTTCCACATAAGTCTTCTAAGGCCAGAACTTCTTCTGTTTCTAATTCTAATGTTTCAGAAAGTGTCTTACCAACACCATCTTCATCTCCATCTCCATCTCTTACTATTTCCAATCCAAATCCACAACCACAATCTCTAAAACCAACTATTTTAGAACCAGTTATAGAAGCTCTCATAGTTTCTAAAGAACAGTTTCTGAATAACAACTTTGTGAACAACAAATTCAACTAGGTTATATAACCACTTTAGAACGCCATCCATCATCTCTACCATCACCCACTTCATCACCATTTACTAATGCTTCCCAACCAACAAATCCAAATGAAACACCCAAAAGATCTCCTTCGAGAGATTCTAGTGACCAAGAGTCTGAGGGTACTTCCAAAGGAACTTTTGACTTTGAACTAGAACATAACATCTATGATTCTGATAATGAACCAAGACCTTTCTTTGGCCCTCACCTAATTCCTGATGCTGAACGTTATGCAAACTTACCTCATATGATCGTTCCCAATGTCTTTGGCCCTGATCCTCACCCTACCCTAAATGATGTTTCCGTCGGATATCCTAGCGAACCCAAACCTAAACAAC
Organism: Lathyrus tuberosus; assembly: GCA_022829125.1. Taxonomy (NCBI): domain Eukaryota; kingdom Viridiplantae; phylum Streptophyta; class Magnoliopsida; order Fabales; family Fabaceae; genus Lathyrus; species Lathyrus tuberosus. The sequence continues at coordinate 1,481,529 of JALAZF010000622.1, read as the reverse complement.
CCGATGTTGGTAAGTTTCTGAGGAAATTTGAATCAGATTCAAAGAGGTGCCTTCATACTGCTACGTGGAAGAGTGTTCTCTCTACTAATCTAGCAGAAAGTGATTCGACCTGGGAAGCTTATAGGGAATGGGTTAATTCCAAAATCTATAAGCTGAAGAATTTTGGGTACAAGGTTTCAGAAGGAAACTTTTATTCAAGGTTTATACCTGCTATGGAAGCCCTAAAGTTACACCGAAATACATTATGTCTTCCTGCTCCTGAGATTGTGGAAGAAGCAAAAGGGACAAATGAAGCTTCTAAACTTTCATATGTTGTCATGGAGGATGTTTCTGCTCAGCTGGACAAGGGCAAGCATGTTGTCTCTGAAGATCAACAACAAACTGAAGACAATTTGTCAAAACAAAAAATTGTTGTGTCTAGAAATCAACGAGCTGCTGGAACTTCTTCTAGGGTGATTCCTGAGATTCTGAAGACTCTTGCTGAAGTGAAAGAAGATAGTGCTCTGGTCAAACAATGCTTGGATAAGCAGGACTCTATGTTTTAGTTGATTCTCCCCAGACTTCCGCCTCCTCCTCCGCCATAAAACCCAAACCCTTAGTTTTGAAAATTTGTTTATGCAATTTTATGTTATGCTGTCCTAGTGTTTTTTTTTGTTTCTGCTTTGTTTATTTTGTACTATTGTGCCTTCGGGAAATTATCAATGAAATTGTGTTTCTTTATTTCTTTTTTTTGTTGTCTATGTCTTTTTGATCGATGAAAAAGGGGGAGAAACATATTGATTTTGATATATCTATGTGCGTGAATCAGAACCCAAACATTTTTAAATGTTTCTGCTAACAACTTTTGAGAAGAATATTTTGTTAAGTGTTTTTCATGGAATGTCAAGAAAATCAGAAGCTCTTGAAGTTTTCAGATTAGAACTTAAGTTACTAGATTCTCAAGTTTTTAATTTCATTGTTAAGTTCTGAGGAATTGTGAATTTTATGTCAACCAGAACTGATTCAATAAGTTTTTTTTAAGGTTTTTAACCAGGTTCTGTAGCTCTTTCAGAAAGATTTTAAATTAGGCTAAGATTTTGAATCAAGATTTTGAAGGGAAGTTCATCAGAGTGTTTACTTTGACAACTAGTGTTCTGGATAAGTTCAAGCAACTTCTGAAGACAAACCAGATTCTGATAGAAGATCAATATGGTTCTGCAAAAAGGTTAATCAACAAAGTGTTTTTTCATTCTGATTCTATATTTTTAGGATTGTACATCTCATGGGAAGCTTTGTGCTTCTTTTTGATGTATCTTTCTGTGACTACCCTGTATGAATTGATCATCAAAATACACAGTTTTGTCATCATCAAAAAGGGGTAGATTGTTAGAACAAGAGTTGGTTTTGCATCTATACCTTTGAGTTTTGATGATAATAATGTAGTATTTGTGTGAGAAAAATTTGGCACCCTAACAGTTTGTTATTGTGTAGCTTTAATAACCAGTTCTGATTCTGATTATACGACGTGCAACGTTATCAGTTTCTTAACACTGTGTTCTGAAATTTTCTTCTACGCTGATTCACTCCTAAGAAGTTTCTGGAAGGACGCTATGTTGTTGTTGCAATATTCTCTCCATTTCTGCTTCTGGATGTGACTCTGATAATCAAGCTTCTAAAGAATGACAAGCTTCTGAAGTTTTTTTATTTAGCTGAAGACTCTAAATATCTAAAGCCAGATGGTGACACTGTCAAGGTTCTGACTGATGATTATGAAGATTCTGATTTCAACTGGGTGGTTCTTCTTTTCATGCTTCATCAACTTTTCATCAGAAGCCAATGAATTTGAAGATAAGATCAAGAGGATACATGATCAAATAGTACATGGTATAAAACAAAAATATTTCTTCCACTAACATGAAATTTAGGGCGAAGGAATGCACTATTCTTCACACCTGTCACTAATCTGTTAGTAGACAACTGCATTTTTTGCATATTTATGATTTTCCCTCCAACGGTTCCGTTTTCATGCTATATAAAGAGGACTTGTAGACTTGAAAAAAAAAAGAGAGAGAAGAGGCCAAGTTTACAAAACTGTTTCTACGTGAAAAACTCTTAACTTTGTGATCTCTTTTCTTTAATTATTTGTATTTCATTTGTGTAAAATCTACTTGTGTAGAAGCAACTTGTAACAAAATCTTTATTAAAACTTAATGTTTGTGTTTCCTTAAGGGACCAGTTAGGTCAGAATCCTTGAGAAGACTTTGACTGTTTGTCATTGTGGTTTGTTAGTCACCAGCTGTTGCTCGTGCATTTGTAATCAGTTGATTATAGTGGATTAAGTCCTTGTGTATAAGGTGAAATCACCTTGGCGGGTGGACTGGTCTAACTTTGATTTTCAAGTGAACCAGGATAAAATTCCTTGTGTCTTTCTTTTTTCAATCTTTTGATTGTGTTGAGTTTTTGAGTTGGTTAAAAAGCTTTTGTTTTTAAAATTCAATTCAAACCCCCATTTCTTGTGTTTCTCGCACATTCAGTAATAATACTCCCATAATATGATTATCAAATCATAGAACATAAATGATACATATAGTTTCATAATTGTTCAGCTGTAAATTTTCTTGACTTTACAAAACATTCATTACATGAATATGTGGACGAGTGCGTGTTTGTAATACATGTATTTTAAAATATTCTGGTGGCAATAATGTTTCACTTTAAGTGTCGGAGAAATAAAGTGCATGATTTTTATTCATAAACGCTTTCGATTTTATTTATAAAATAAAAAAACATAGGATACCTAAGAGCACTTAGATGAGATAGTAAGAGGTCTCTTTCAGCTTAACCAAAGGTCTTGAGTTTGAACTCAGCCTTGATCCTACCCGACTCGAAGATACCCGATTTCTACAAAAACATAGGATCAAATACAAGAAAATTGAGTAAATAGTTATTTATTTAATTCTTGAATTGGTTAGATGTTCTCACTATGATTTTGAATATGTTGAAATAACAAAAACGTCTTCAAATAAAAGGTTCGCGCCCAGAACATAAAGGGGATCATTACTCGTTTTCATATTGGATTGAGATGGGACTATCCAATAATGAATTCCCTTATTCTTTTATTTCACTACTCCTTTATTTCAAATTTCAAGGAATTTAGTTCCTACTTGAAGGAAGGTCTCATATCATCAGATCTATGTGAATAGAATAATCTTCGGCGAGTGAACAACGAGGCTATAATTTTTACAAGGCACTGTAATCTCATGGTCAATCCATTCATTGAAATAGAAGGACATCCAGCCCATAAGAGAAGATCCTTATCCATGTAAAAAACACAATATACGAGCTCATAAGACCCTGCCTTTGAGGATATTTCGAAGAAGAAGATTTCAAAATAGTCTAACCAGGTACGCTAATTCTTATCCCTCTTCTCGTCCATCTTAGTAGAGACCAAAGGGAGTCGGTCAAGGATAACCTTTAAGGATTATAGCTCCTCTAAACCATCTTGTTTAGCCGATGTCTTAGATATAAGTCTAGTAGAAATTTTAGGAAAAACTTCAATTAGAAGCCATGACATCATAAAAATTATTTATTTCAAATATTTCTAATTTCAACTCTTTTTAATATCTTAAAATATAAATAATATCAAATAGAGTATGATCTCAGAGAAATTAATAATCATTTATAATATAAATAAAAATATATAATTTGCATAAAAAGTTATTATTGGAAATTGAATGGGCGAACTTGGTAAGAAATAAACATTAGTTTCAACTATTGTGTGAAGTGTGAATTTTAAAAAGTTCAATAAATCTCGTATTGGAGGAATAACACACTTGAGTAGTATTTATACACTGGAAGGTGACCTCTTAGGGTGTCCCGTGGGATACACAATTTTGTAAAAGAGAGACAACACACCTCTCATGACCATCACATGCATCTCCTTTGGTCTGGGTCTGTGCTTGGGCGATGCATTTTTTTTGTACTCGTAAATTAATTTAATAGCCTTCTACTAATTCAAATATTCGGAGTTGAATCATTTGATCGTCGGAGGTGGGTTTCCATATACGACTCATTATTTTCACTCCATATTTTTGAATAAACTAAAATATATCCCATCTCTTAGCTCTCCTTCATCTATATTTTTGTTTTGTTTTACTTTTTACTGGCTGTTGTGTGGCATATATGACTGATAACTATATCGTATTCGAGTTGTCTTTGTACCATAGGATGTATTTTTCGAACCGTTATCTACTATGCAATAGTAAACTTTATAGTTTGAGCTGAACTATTTAAACTTTGAGTCATCATGGTTGATCGTCTGCCTTGCAAAATTTGGGCAGTGTCACAAAACGTCTTAAAGAGTGCGTTCTAGTCCGCGACTCAATCCAATAATTTTTTTAGTGACATACTTTCAAAATCAAATTTTAAATCGAAATAACAATTTTAAGACGTTTTCTACTACCATGGCTAACGAAGAAATGATTGGTTCTTCAGCTGTTGTCTTTGCCAAATCGTTCAAGTTTAAAGGAATTCGTTTTAAACATTGGCAACAGAAAATGTGAACTTTCCTAACCATAATGAAATTGTGAATGTTTTGACAAATGAAATTCTTGTTGTTCATGCTTCTTCAAGGTCAAACAAACAAACTAATAGTAAGACAATTGTGGAATATACAACATCATTTCTGATGAATATGAAATTTCCGCACTTATTAAAGAAAGGATTTGCATCCGAGGAAAGAAATTTCCTTATGGAAAGAGAACAATTATCTCTATAAAAATCATATTTTGAATAGACTCACAGATGACCTGTATGATCATTATAGTAACTGCATTTCTACAAAATAGGTTTAGGAGGATTTGAAAAAGAACTATGAAACTGAAGAGTAGGGATGGAAATTGTACCCATACATAATGGGCACCTGTAAAAGAAATACTCACAACGGGTAGGGTAAAAAACCGCAGAATGAGTACAAGCGCGGGCACATGTAATTACCCATGGATGCGGGTACGAGTACCTTGGTACCTACCCCGCCCCATACTCGCATAATGCATATTTATATATTTTAATTTATATCATCATATAAAAAATGTATACCTATCTCTTTAAAAATATACATCACAATTAAACTATTACATATTTTAATATAAGTGTTCGTTTATTTCATAATTCAACAATAAAATATTTAATTTTTTTTTGGGTGAATTTTGTTACAGTTTTAAAATGATATGATATTTTTCAATTGATAGATTTATTTTTACTAGAACTACAGGTACCGAGTACGTGCAAGAGTACTTAGGTACCCATAGGGTATGGGTATGAGCATAAAGGTTAGTGTCCATGCGGGTATGAGCTCGGGTACGATGACTTTTTCAAACTGGAGGTATGTGGGATGGATACTATAATATCCTATACTATAGTATCCTACCCAAACCCTACCCATTTCCATCCCTACCAAATAGGTTGTAGCAAAGAAGTGTGAGGGAAAGGTGCCTCTCATTTGAGCTTTATTTTAATGATGTCAAAATGTATGTGAGGGCTAGTAGTTTGTAATTTGGACGGTGTCATCTCATTGGTGTCGGCATTCAAACTTTGCATTGCATAATCATGAGCCTAAGTACATGGTAGAGTCTTGCATATCCATTAAATATGGGTGATCATGATACTAGTATTAGGAATGCATAAACTGTGCCTATATAGTTAAAACTGTGTCGAAAAACTAATTTCTGAGTATTTTTAAAGTTTGAGTCGACCTAAGATTGGGTCTGGTTGACTCACAATATGTGGAAAATGTGGGTGTCTCGCTCGGCTAAGCGCACACCTACCCTGCGGTCAATGCACACTTCTAGATTTCTCATTGTGCATTTTTCGCAGCCATGCGTCAACCCATGGTCCCTGCAGCAGTCGACACATGGTCGTCCAATTTGCGCAGGTTCCTCCACGGGTCAGCGCAGGTTGACCCTCTTCAAGGAGCGGTCGACCGCTCGCTGTAAGTGATCAATATTTCTGGTTTTCTCTTTGTTCAAAATGTTGTTATTATTTTCTGTTGGTCTTTGCATCATATATATAGTTGGTTCCTCATTTTTTACACATCAACAAGAACAAGTGAAAGAAATACATTGAAACTTTTTCTCTCATCACCTTCATCTTCATCTTGCACCTTTTTCAACAAATACACATAATCATTTTTGTTGATTTTTTGCATCATGAAGTGATAACGTCCAAAGCATAAAGTTGTATCTTGGTTTGGGGTAAGTGTTTCAGTGGGTTGTTCTTGAATAAAACCTCTAGGGTTTTGTCCTCCAAGATCAATTGGATTTGGTGGTTTTTGGACCAAATCTTGTGTGCATTGAATTCAGCCGAGCGAAGGTGATCGAAGAACGAAGGTTTTGTTGATCTAGTAGCGTTAACCGGAGGATTGTGCAACAAGGTTTGAGGATCGAACGGTGTATGGATCAGAATCAGCCGAGTGAAGTTGATTGAAGATCTGTGTGTTCTTGCAATCTAGTAATGGTAAACGGAGGTTCGTCCAACAAGTTCGAGGCACTTGATTTGACTCGAATCAGGGGATGAGAAGACAAAGTATCTGCATCAACGAAGTTTTCTTGAGTGTGGGATATCTAAGTTTTCTCATGTAAAAACATTTGCAAACAAGTTATAGATATCTCAATGCTAGTTTTAGAATTGGGGACAGACGTACCCGAAGCGAGGATGAAAGGGGAACTGCCTAAACAAACCTGGTGTTGTTTCCTTTTCCTTATCTCGTTTATATTTCGAACTATTTACACTTGTAATCGTTTAATCGATGAACAAAAATTCTGGTATAGTTTTGTGCAGAAAATTAAATTGAAAACCATTGCATAATCATTTTGGATTGTGCTTAGTGAAAATTCTGCATCAGCTATAATAGAATGCTTAACTTGGAGTTTTACGCACTCCAAGTGCTCAATAGATTGAACGCATACAAGGTGTTTGATATATTGTCAAGTTTGGTTTAATTTTTTACTGCTAATTGGAGATTGCACCTTGTTAAGTGCTTTTGGAAAATTGATTAATTGTTAAGTTGCGATTCGAATTTTTCTCTTCGAGCCTTTCATTCCATTTGACTTACATATATCCGATCCTCTCAGTAACTCGGTTCGTGTAGACAAATTATCCTCGACCACTTCCGCAAAATATTTTTAAAAACAAATTTTAGCACCGACTAGTATTTAAAAAGAAGTGATCTATTCAACCCCCCTTCTAGATCAATTGCGTTCATCTAATAAGTGGTATCAGATGCAGCGGTTAATTCTAGTGCTTCAAGTATAACTTTTTAGAAAATGGCAAACGAACCTAAAGGGGCTTATAATAGAGCACCTATTTTTAATGGTGAGAATTATAGTTACTGGAAGGATCGTATGCGTGTTAACATCAATTCTATTGATAGGAATGTATGAAGCATTATTTAAAATGGTCCAATGGAAATAACTATGACCGATGCGAATAACGTGGTAGTACCTAAGCCTGAAGCACAATGGAATAAAAAATACGAGAAAAGTACAACTACGATTGGTAGACGAGAAATATTTTGATCTCCTCATTGGGAGTTGATGAATATTATCGAGTTTCACATTGTATGAGTGCTAAAGCTATGTGGGACGCGTTACAAGTTGCCCATGAGGGTACTAACGACGTCAAGCTATCTAGAATCAATACATTGACTCAAGAGTTCGACCTCTTTCACATGAAGCAAGGAGAAACCATTGCCGACATGCAAAAGAGGTTCACTCATTTAATCAATAGACTTCATTCACTTGGTAGGCCAATTTCCAATGAGGTTGCTACTAACAAAATCTTGAGGTGTTTGACTAGGGATTGGCAACCGAAGGTGACCGCCATCAAAGAAACCAATGACCTAATGACGTTAGACATCACAACGTTGTTTGGGAAGCTCGAAGAACATGAGCAAATGCTCAAAAGCTTAGACCAATTTGAGAAAAGAGTGAAGAAGGAAAAGAGCAAGACCAAGGAAGCGGAAAAGAAGTCGATAGCTCCAAAGACTTCTATTTCAAAGTCCTCCGCATACGAGCTGAGCGAGAGTGAATCCAGTGGTGACGAGGAAGAGGATTCGAATGAAGACATAAGATTATTTGTGAAGAGATACAATCGCTATATCAAGAAGAATGGTATCCAACATTCGGAGAAAAACCTCGTTAACTTTCGTAAACAATCAAAGTCTTCCAAGAATGAAGAAAAAAAGAGTGGAAAAACTAAGGGTTCTTGCTATAACTGTGGGAAAGTCGGCCACTACAAGCCGAACTGCCCATTGTTGAAGAAGGACAAAGGTAAGGACAAAAGTCGTCACGGGAAGAAATAATCAAAACCTAGGAGAGCCTATATCGCTTGGGAAAGCGATAGTGCATCATCTAGTGCTAAAAGTTCAAGTGATGAAGGAGAATCCGTCAATCTTTGCCTTTCCGCTCACCAAAGGAAAAAGAACAAAAATGTAAGACACTCTAAGTACGATAACTCTAATTCAATGTCTTATTCTGAACTACAACGTGCGTTTGATATTCAACACCATGAGGCCACGGAAGCCTTTAAACGGTTAGCTTCAAATAAACAAATATTTTCTCATTTGGAGCAAAAGATCTCCGATTCCGAAAAGGAATTAGAGGCTCTCAAAAAGTCCATGGTGGAAGTAACAAAGGTAGATGTTGTGGAAGACAGAAGTAAGTGGTTAAATTTTGGTTGCGATACTTGTCACATTTGGCGAAAAGAGGTTATAACTCTTAAGGCCAAGCTTGACAAGGCTCTAGAACCAAAAATGACTTTTACTATTGATAAATCACACTTTAAGAAAAGCATGATTAATCCATATAAAAAATATACCTATGTGGTTAGAAATCAACCTAGTAAAAATGATTCTCATGTTAACCTCACTTGCTTATATTGTTACAAAAGGGGTAATACCATTGCTAAGTGTCGCTTTAGGAGGATTTTGGTTCCTAAAGGTGTTTATCAATGGTTGCCCAAATGCAATCCTGTTTTCACTCACAACCAAGGACCCAATAAGAATTGGGTACCTATTTCCCTTGATTGACTATGTAGGTACAACGTCTTGAGACCACGAAAAGAAGATGGGTTCGGGATAGTGGCTGCTCAAGACATATGACAGGAGACATATCTCTTTTCATCAACTTTGTGGCGAAGAAAAAGGGGTTTGTTACCTACGGAGGCAACAACAAGAGACAAATACTTGGCAAAGGTAGTGTAGGTAACCCCTCATCTACTACTATCTCTGACGTGCTTCTTGTTAAGGGCCTTAAACATAACCTTTTAAGCATTAGTCAATTATGTGACAAGGACTATAAAGTATATTTTTCAAAGGATTGTTGCATAATTTAGAATAGTGATAAAAAGGATGTGTTTAAGGGCTTGAGGGTGAATAACGTCTATATGCTAGACTTGAATGAGGTATCGTTGAGTAGCGACAAGTGTCTAGTCACCATGAGTGAAGATTCATGGTTATGGCATAGACGGTTGGAGCATGTCAATTTTGATTTGCTTAATAAAATAGTCTCTAAAGACCTAGTGATCGGCTTACCTAAAATCAAATTTACAAAGGATCACTTATGTGATGCGTTTCAAATGGGGAAGCAAACAAGGATCTCATTTAAATCTAAAAACATTGTTTTAACTACGAGACCCCTTGAGCTCCTCCATATGGACCTCTTTGTACCATCTAGGATTAAAAGCCTAGGTGGTAACTATTATGGTTTTGTGATAGTCGATGACTTTTCTCGGTTTTGCTGGACTATTTTCTTAGCAAGCAAGAGCGATACTTTTTCGGCCTTTGAAAGATTTGCCAAGTTATCCCAAAACAAATTAAACACGAACATTATATCAATTAAAAGTTATCATGGGGGGGTGAGTTCGAGAATCATCTTTTTGAAGCATTTTGTGAAAGCCATGGGATTGATCATAATTTTTCCGCACCATGTACCCCTCAACAAAACGGGGTTGTGGAACGTAAAAATAGAATTTTGGAAGAATTAGGAAGGACTATGATCAATGAGAGTGGACTTCCAAAATACTTTTGGGCCGACGCCATAAGTACGGCTTGTTACGTTCTGAATAGGGTGCTCATCCGTCCTATTATAAACAAGACACCATATGAGCTTTTAAAAGGGAGAAAGCCCAATGTATCTCACCTTCACGTTTTTGGTTGTAAGTGTTTCGTGTTGAATAATAGTAAAGAGACACTTGGTAAGTTTGATGCTAAGGCCGACGAGGGTATTTTTCTTGGATATTCTTAGTCTAGTAAGGCATATAGGGTTTACAATAAGAGGTTACTTACTGTTGAGGAGTCGATTTATGTTACTTTTGATGAGTCTTATCAGAAAAATGTCTGAAACGGTAGTTCTTTTCATGGTGCAGGTGTATCTTCTGAAGACATACTCAAGGACACTGATAAAGGGACTGATCAACATGAAGCAGTGCATGTTGAGGAGGAAAAAGATCACCAACCAGTGAAGAGTGAGGAGGATCATCCGTCTAATAAAGATGACCTTCCTCCAGCTTGGAAGTCTTCCAAAGACCATCCCATCGACAACATTCTCGGTGACATCTCAAAGGGAGTAACAACTTGTTCCAAGCTAAGTAACTTCTATTATTACTCCGCTTTCGTTTCGCAAGTTGATCCTAAAAACTCAAAAGAGGCCTTACTCGATGAACATTGGCTCTTGTCAATGCAAGAGGAGTTGAATCAATTTAAAAGAAATGAGGTTTGGGACCTTGTCCCTCCTCCGTGAGGCCATCGAGTAATCGGCACCCGATGGGTGTTTAGGAACAAGCTCGACGAAAATGGAGTTATAACTAGAAATAAAGCGCGCTTGGTTGTGCAAGGGTATAACCAAGAGGAAGGCATAGACTATGAAGAAACTTATGCGCCTGTTGCCCGACTCGAGGCTATACGCCTATTGCTTGCCTATGCATGTGCTAAAAACTTCAAATTATTTCAAATGGATGTTAAGAGTGGAATCCTTAACGGTTATATTAATGAAGAGGTTTATGTTGCCCAACCTCCTGGAAACTAGCCGTTGGGCATGTCCCCTTCACTTGCTTAGCCGTTGGGCAGAATTTAGCCGTTGGGCAGAAACTAGCCGTTGGGCATGTCCCCCTCACTTGCTTAGCAGTTCATGCGACCAACTCTCTCCCCGAATCTTATGGAAACAGTTGGACCAGGTCAAAGGGCCACGCGCCTTGCCCTCCACCTGGCAGTCTCCCATTGGTCGACCAGATATTTTGGCCACATGGGAGACCTTGGCCCCGTGCTGGGGGTTACCTCTATAAATACCCTCTCATGTGAGAGGGGCAGGTATTCAGTCTTCAATATTCTAAGTCATACCTAAACGCTTTGTACTTGCTTTCTCTCTTACCCAAACTTACTTTGGCATCGGAGTACCTTGCAGGTACACCCCTTCCTCTCCTCCGAGCATCATCATCTGCCCTACACGGTGGCCACGACGATCCAGTCTGATCACCTCAGATCAGTGGCCCCGTCTGTGGGAACATTGCTTCCCCGTCTTTTTGAATCAAGATACCTCATCTTTTCACCCAGAAGACCAAAGCTCTCTCCCTAAAATTCCTTTGATCATCATGGCCTCCAACAAAAACGATGATGCCCATCAAGATTCTGCTGTCCTCATTATACTGGATAACATCGACCACCATAACCTCGGAGTTGCGGTCCAAGAGACTGCTCACTGTGACGGAAATACTCCATCCCTTACTTCTAACGACGTGAAACAACGCGTGCAGACTTCCGACCACGTCTTTGAGCCCATATCTGTCCCTCAAGATGCTGACCTCAGCACTGCTGCCCTCATTACCTCTCTCAACAGGTCCAACTATCTGATCTTCCAGCAGGGCAAGAAGATCCACCTGCTAGAACGTGCCCTCAAAAAGCACCTTCCTTCGCAAAGGCCCCACAGTCCATCTCCACGCCCTCCGTCTCCCCCTCAGAAACATCGGCGAGACAAATCTAGGAGCATTTCCCCCGTCAAGGAATGATCAAAGTCAGAAGAACCTGAGCAAGAAGTCGCTAGGAGACGACACCGTACTCCTCCGCGGAGATCCAGGCGTTCTCCTGCCCCAAAGAGGACCAGGCCCTCAGAAAAACATCGTGAACATCGTCGTCAGCGCAGACACTCTCCTCGACACACCAGAAGTCACGAGCGCAGTCACTCCCCATGCAAGTCATCGAGCACGAGCGACGATGATGACGTCCATGGACCTCTATCCCAAGAGATCATGGACACCCGTGTCCCTTGCGAGCTGGAGAATCCTCCCCCTCTAGCTCTCTATGATTGCACCACGGATCCTGGAGACCACATAGAAATCATTGAGGCCATGCTCCACTACCACAATGTGAGCAGAGCCCTTAAGTGCAGGCTGTTCCCCATCACCCTCAGGAAGGGAGCCATGGCTTGGTACAAGGGGCTTCCCCATGGTTCGATCACGTCCTGGAAGGATCTTAAGAACCAGTTCGCCTAACACTTTACTACTTCCCAATGTCATCCCAAGTCGGAGGCCACGCTTGAAGCCATTATACAGGGCAAGGATGAGCCCCTATGGGCATACATAGAGCGTTTCAATAGGGAGGTTGTCGAGGTCCGCACCTCGAACTATATGAAAAAATATCTCCTCGAAAAGGGGTTGAGACCGAAGAGCGAATTCCGCAAGGCGGTGGGCATAGAGCCTCCTCGCACCTTGGCCGAATTACTCCGTAAAGCCCAATCGTATATACAATATGAGGAGAAAGAAACTGCCCACAAGGCTTAGGATTCAAGGGGCTTTCCGACACCTCCCCTTTCCGACTAGTGTAATCCCGGTGGAGATCAGGGAGCCCTCCAAGAGAGGAGCTCGACCTGGTCAAAGAGATCCGATCAGGGGCAGCTCTCCGCGAAGCTCCACTAAAACAATAATTCTGCGCCACGACGCCAAAGTCATAAAGCGCGACTTCCAAGTTGGCAGCATGCTCCTAAGCAAAAATAAAAAAGATTCACGCAAGGGCAGGCTGGCCACAAACTGGGAAGGACCATACATGGTCAAATCAAAAACAGGCACCAGCGCCTACTACCTCGAACAGATGGGAGGAGAACCATTTGCTCGACCATAGAATGATGAAAAGCTCAAACAATATTACAGTTAGGACCAGCCACGAGTTTGGACTAACTGCCGACAAACTTCCTCCATAATGGAGAGGTTGCTCGGCCACAGGAGCGTGCCCTGGTTCAAGCACAATCCTAAAATTATTCAACGAAGGCCAGTTTCTTCTCATGGAACGAGCAGACTCTGTGCCCAACGGGGATACCTCAATCGAGCTCCACCGTTGTCGTACCATTATGGCAGGACACACAACTCTGATGGGAAAAGTCCAAGCCCGGTGGGATCAGGACCTCGACCGAGATCTTAGTTCCGCACAGTGGAAACTACTTTCGCCTCCTCGACAAGTTCCCCAAACTGTCGAGCATCAAAACAAGTCAAGTATAAAATGTCCCCTCCGCGGGGCACTAGGCCTGGTCGACGCTAAAACGTCCCTTCGGCGAGGCACGTCCTCACCAAGCCTGGTCAACGCTAAAACATCCCTTCCGCAGGGCACGTCTTCACCAGGCATGGTCGACGCTAAAACGTCCCTACCGAGGGGCACATCCTCACCAGCCTGGTCGACACAAAATGTCCCTTCTGCGGGGCACCATGCCTGGTCGACGCTAAAATGTCCCTTCCGCGGGGCACGTCCTTACCAGGCCTAGTAGACGTAAAACATCCCTTCCGCGGGGCACGTCCTCATCAAACCTGGTCGATGCAGAACGTACCTCCCGTAGGGCACGTCCTCCCCAAGTCTGGTCGAGCATAAAACGTCCCTTCCGTGGGGCACATCCTCACCAGGCCTGGTCGACGTAAAACATCTCTTCCACGGGGCACGTCCTCACCAGACCTGGTCGAGGCAAAACGTCCCTTCCGCGGGGCACATCCTTCCCAAGTCTGGTCGAGCATAAAGCGTCCCTTCCGTGGGGCACGTCCTCACCAAGCCTGGTCGACACAAAACGTCCTCTCCACGGGACACGTCCTCATAAGCGACCAGCTGTCGACCATACTCACTATTGGCAAAGGCAAGGGACACGCCCCCAAACTCTATCAGGTAACTGTCCACATGGCTACCTTAAGTCATCACTCTTTACCAGAGCAAAGACTTGGGGGGCTCCTGTTCTGGACTGGGCAGGCGCTTTTCCCCCAGCAGGGAAAGGCCCAGTCCAGTCCAGCGATTGGCTAGGCCCAATAGCTAGAAACTAGCCGTTGGGCAGAATTAGCCGTTGGGCAGAACTAGCCGTTGGGCATGTCCCCCTCACTTGCTTAGCAGTTCACGCGACCAACTGTCTCCCCGAATCTCATGGAAACAGTTAGACCAGGTCAAAGGGCCACGCGCCTTGCCCTACACCTAGAAGTCTCCCATTGGTCGACCAGATATTTCGGCCACATGGGAGACCTTGGCCCCGCGCTAGGGGTTACCTCTATAAATACCCTCTCATGTGAGAGGGGCAGGTATTCAGTCTTCAATATTCTAAGTCATACCTAAACGCTTTTGCTTTCTCTCTTGCTCAAACTAACTTTGGCATCGGAGTACCTTGCAGGTACACCTCCTTCTCTCCTCCGAGCATCATCATCTGCCCTACACGGAGGCCACGACGATCCAGTCTAATCACCTCAGTTCAAAACGAATCCACCATATTCTCTTGAAATGAATGGTAAAGCTAAAAAAACATAAAACTCTTACTGAATTAGTCGTTACTATTATGTTGAATTCTGGTGCCGCATCTCACTAGTGAGGGGGAGATTTTATTGAATGTATGTGTTGCACCTCAAAATTTTCCCTTTTGTTTTTGATACTAACTGGCTTATGTTTCTTTTTATTCTTGCATCATCGTCTTTGCATATCATTGGTTCTTAGCATGGGATCAAGGTACTTGGTTTGACTCAAGGGAAGAAGAGGTTTTCAGGGTTTCAAGCAACAGTTCATGTGTATTGTTCAAGGGTCTAAGAGGAGAGAAAATTATTGATGCTATCAATTCTTGAACCACAAATGAGCCTTGAGCCTCAAGGTGTCATAATTGGTCCATCATCTCATCACAAGATCAAGATTGGCAAGAGATTTCAGAGGGATCACACTCTCCTAACCTGATTTCTTAAATTAGGGTTTTGGAGATTCTGAGATCTAACCCTCAAATGAGCAAGCTATTTGATGGTTTATCATCTCCAAGTGGCATTTATCGTCATTGGTGGACATGACACACATCATACTCAGAGGAATTTGAATTTGGAGGATGTGCTGATTTCTCCTAACCAGAGGAGCCAAAATTAGGGTTTCCTATAGAATCAGTTTATTTCTGATTTTTGGGACAAGACTCGATCTCATGGTATTCCTTATGTCCTCAAGTGTCTAGGGATGGAAGACTACCCATCAATTTTCTTCAGAAGGTTTTCAATTGATCAGAAATATCAAAATCAGGAGAATTGGGAATAAAGTCAACTGTGCAGTGAAAAAGTCAACTCCTGGCGTTTTGAGGTCAACTTGTTGATTTTCAAGTCCAATATGATCCATGGAAGATATTTGATCAAGATATGTTCAAGGACTCATGAAAAATCAAGAATGTGGAAAAGTTGATATTTTTGGAAAGCTAGGTTTTTAGAAAGTTGCTATTTTGGGAAAGTTCTAACATGAATTCAGCCATCTTCCAAGCCAATTTCCATCATGATACAAGCTTCATTTCAATTTCCTTCAAACATGAAAGTTGTAGAGCTTGTTCCAAGCTTTCTAACCATGTAAAGTTTGTCTCATTTGGATCATTTTTGAGAGAGTTATGGTGTCCCAAAGTTGGATATTTCAAGTTGGAAAATTGGAAAACTTAGATTTTTTTCTAAGTTACTTTTGACAGCTTGGTACATCAATGTTCATGGCCAATTTTGAGTGACTTCCAAGCCTTAAATTGAGAAACCTCTAGCATAAGAATTGTAGAGGGCAATTCCCTCTTTCCAAAGAGTACAAGTATGCCTTGATTGGATCAATATTGAGCAAGTTATGGTCTCTTGAAATCCAAGGTTTTTCATGTTCATGATGAGTTCAAGACTTAGAATTTTTCTAAGTGTTTTGGCAATTTTGTGGACACGTTTTCATGGCTGATTTTCATCATCCTCCAAGCATCATTTCAATTTGTTTCTAACATCAATGTTGTTCTCCATTCTTCATACTTTCCATGGGCTTCAAAATCTCACTAAATGGAACGATATTTTTCAAGCTAGGTCCATTTAAAGTGAGCGGGTTCAAATGGTTTTCAAGACATTTCATAGTGCACTTCATGGCATAATTGTAAACTCTCTTGCAACATACATTCTTCTCACACATGCCCTTTCTTTTTCTTTACTATAAATTGCCAAACATGTACTGCGTGCCATGGTACACCAATTTGCATTACATGACAAATATGGAAAATAAGAATTGTACAAACTTTGCACAACAAACTTGTCTCACGTGCCTGACCATTCCTCACCATAATCACACTCATTTTCACTCAGCATAACCACTACAAACACCCCTCAACCCGTATCACTCTGACTTCACCTCTTTTTGGCAAAACCTCTAACCAACCCAATTCTCTCCATTTTGGGCCTGCAAAAACAACTCCAATCCATCATATTTAAGACTCTCAAACCCTAAAAATGGGCAGCCATTCTCATTCACTCACTTTGTTTCAGATCTGAAGCATATTTCCTCTCAACTTTTTCACTCTCGAGTTTGTGATTTTCTGAGCTTTTTGAAGCTTTCTTGGTGGATTAATCGTCTATTAAACATCATCTCGCTTCTGTATGCAAATAATCACCTCTGTGTTCATTGTTTAAAGCTCTACAAGCTCTCTATTCATCACTATTGGGTTGAGTTGGTGAAGACTTCTAACAAGTTTCTGAGCAAAGCAAGCCTGGATCTGTGATCTCCAAGTGATTCCCAAGCTTCTCAGATCATTTTTCATAGCCAGATCGTGTTAAAGAAGCGGTGGACTTGTCTCCACTAGGTAAATTTCCTCAAACTTTTGATCCATCAACATGTAGATCTAAGTGTGTTAATCCTGCTCATTCATTACATTTGGTAGAGCCTGAGATGATGGTGATGCTTGTTTGGTTGACTCTGAATATATTGACATGTCTGGATGTTTGAAGTATCGTTTGAACCCTTATCTTTCAGTCCGTTTTTCTATATGTTAGAGTAATCTTTGTGGAAAACAAATTGCACAGTGTTGATCTTTGTTCTTCATACTTCATTTCTGGTTTTTATTTTGGATGATTTGATGGAATTTTCATGGAGAAATCATTAATGGAAGTTGATGATGCAACACGGTTATTCACTGTATGTTTACGATGCATGGAAGTATGTTTAGGTTTCTTCATGAAGAAGATGATGCAGTGTCATCTTGTGATTGGCTTGTGATGTTTTTGTCCTTTTCTAACTTAAATGAGGTGGTCCGATTGATGAAGGTTGACATGATTTTTGTGTCACTTTTTTGTTTGTTTGTTTTGTTTTATTTTTAAAAGCTGATTGGTTTATTATTTCATATGGGCCTTGTAATTTTGATATTCACACCGCCATTTCGAGGCCCAATGCGTGCATAACTAGGTTTCCCTTGTTGCTTCAATTGCTCATCCACCCCCTTCCACTTTGTTACTTCTTTTACTTTCATTTCTTTTTTATTTTCTATTTGAATTTTATTTCAATTGTTAAAATCGTTATAAAAATACCAAAAATACTTTTTCTGATCATTTAATGTCTTTTGATTATTTTCCATATTTTTATTTTATTTTTAATTTCTCTTTCCTATTTTATTTTGAAATTAAATTGATGACGTATTTCCAATGATACCCTTCATCTAGGGTTAGGTTGTTCTTAACTTTTACTCATCATTTGAGATTGATCTTTTGGTTACTTGTGGAGGATTATATGAGGATGCTTCAATGCTGGTTTGAGTTACTTTTAGTGACTTGCCACCCAAGTGTTTTTTGACCCTCGATCTTTGTTCGATTATGTGCACATCTTGACTTGTTGATCACTTTTAGACAAGCTCTTTAACCATTTTTGATCCAATCTTTTTGTACATGTTACTTGACTGAGTTAACTTCTGTTTGAGTATTTTTTTTGGGAATTTATTTGACAACTTTGCCATTTTTGGTTGATCTTTACTTGTGATGCAAGTTTGATTGAAGCATACTTTGATACTAGACCTAGTTTGAGCGCATTTGCTTACTTGTGATTGAGTGATGCTTGATATGTTTATATGGTGTGATCATGTTCTATTTGATCTTGTTTGTGGCTTTGGAATCATCCTCATTTGCTCATTTTTCATTTTGTTCTAGATTTTACAAGTGGATGTTGTTTTGGACTTGAACTTTGTGGTGTGCTCAACCTAATCTTGTGTTTGCTTCTTTGCGTGATCTCACTCATGTATGAAACCTTTTGTTTGACTTGTATGATATGCTAGAGGTTCTGACCCTCTCGGTTTGAGGTGCTCTATGTGACATGTTCTCACTCTTTGCTTTACATGTTTCTTTCTTTACTTGCATGAATGATAAGTGAATGTCTTTCTTAACTTTGATACATGCTTTGAATGTATTGCTTGATGACTAATCTTGTATGACTTGAGTTTGATCTTGGCATGATGTTAGTGGATATGCTACTGCCCCTTGAGTTCATTGCTTGGTTTTCATCTCACTTTATCTTCATGGTTTGAATTGTGTGATGCATATCATTCCTTTTGCTTTGTAACTTCTTTGGTGCATCATTTTGCATAATGTGAACCTCTTTTGCATATGTGAATTGTTGATGATGATATGATGTGAGTCTGGTCTTGTTTCATTTTCATCTTGTCTCCTTAATTTCACTTTGATATGAGATCCATGTGTGTTTAATTGTGCATTTAATTCAAGTGTGCTTGCATTCTTCCATGTTTACCTTTGCATGATTGCTTGAAGTGTTTTGTATTGATCTTTGAAACATGTGGATTGACTTGAGTTGGACATTGATGATTATGATGTACTTGATGCCCCATCTTGCTTCTCATCTTATCCTTCTCTTTCTTCTTCTTCTCTTTCACTCTTTCTCACCCCATGAATCTCAAGACTTGTTTAAGTCTTGGATTCCTTCCCCCTTAGAGCTACCTAGTCCAACTTAATTTCTGATTAAGCTTGGAGTAGGATTAGCATTAGGTCTTAGGTAGTTGTTTCTCTCCTAAACCTCACTAACCCTAGGATCTCCATGCATGATAACATTAGGACTCTTAGTATCCCTTTAGAGTTTCCTTTGTGTCTTTTCTCTTCTCATCTCAAAACTTCTTCAAAACACGCAATAAAGGATAACGTGTATTGCGCTCGAGCCTTCTATGTGGGAAGTGGGGAACGAGGGGCTTCCTCTCATTCTTCTAGGATACTTAGTGTACGTCCTGTTGGGGACGATGCGCGAAGTATTCGTTCCTACGTTTAAGACTTTGGTGCAATGCAAGTTATGAACTAACTTAAAACACTTCTGTCTAAAAAACTCAAACAAACAATAATGTCTTTCCTTCGGGAATTCTTTTCTCATCTCACCCACTCTCAGCGTACGAATATGCTTCTACTCATTCTCTTGCAAGACGGTAACGCCTAAGCCTCGATTCAGCGAGCTGCAACACCTGAGCTAGAACGTAAGCCATTCCCTAAAAAACACAACCCACCCCTAGTGAGGGGAACTACGCCGCTCTGATTCTCATGCTCCCGATGAGATACGTAGGCAGTGGGGTAGGGCCCATGCGAGCACTTCTTTTATTTTCCCTACATTTGTTTATTCGTTTATTTCCGTTCTCGTTCTTTTCGCCGGTCCAGTAGCAGTGGAGTTCCAGACGATGACACCCCTTGATGCAGACAGCAAGCGTGGATCCCATCGAGTACGATGGATGTGTTGGGTGCTAACACCTTCCCTTCGCGTAACCGACTCCCGTACCCGTTCTCTTGGTCGTGTGACCATGCTCTTTCCCTTCTTTCAGGTTTATGCAGTGTTTCCTTTCCCTCTCTTGGGATAAATACACTTTGCTGGCGACTCTGTGTCTTTTGCGCCACTCTCGCGTTTGTACCGTTGGATGCGAATCTTTCGGGAGCGACAGCTGGCGACTCTGCTGGGGACTCTGGTTGACCTACTGCTGGTCCTTCCCCATTAGCGAGTCAATCCTAGCGCTTGTCTGTTTATCTTCTTTGGGTGTTTTTTGTGGTGCTTTGCTTTGTTGTATATTACTGTATTTGCTATGTTATTTGCTTTACTTTTTTTTACAGCTTTTACGGCATTGTATTGCATTTTATTACTGTCATACTGGATATTACTGTACTGTGCTGGCTGTGTTTTTCTGTTTGGCGGGTTGGGATATTCTGAGAGATGAGCCCAATACCCAGGCTCGAGCATACACCTAGGTTTTAGCGTGGGCAGGCGTGACGCTCCCGTGGTGTTGGCCATGTGCGGGTGATCACGATCCCTACAATCAGACAAGGTTCTATCCGGAGCTTTCTGCTACTGTATGTTGATACAGGCCAGTAGTTATTCTCTGGAGGAATTGTCGACTCTGATGACCATTCCCGAGGACTCAGTTGCGGCACTCCTCCCGGGAGGTGACAGTGGCAGCCCACATTCTGTGGCAAACCCACTGCACACTCTCGATTCGAGGACCCAATGCAGGGAACTTGCCATAGGACCCTTCTTTTTTGAAAGCGAATTAGCAGACGACCTCTTTGATTGGCGGTAGCATTGTATCCTTCGGGCTGAATGTGCTATTGCTTCTCAAACCTCTGAAGCTGAGGATCTTTCGTTTTTGGAGAATCAGTTGAGGCCTCCTCGATTGATGATGATGCCAAACCAGAAATGGTGAACGTATAATCATTTCTCGACCTGAGAGCCCGGGATACTGAACATCCTAGTACCCACATGTGAGAGGGGCGGGTTGTTTACAGGTTTGCAGGTAACCGTGACCTTCAACCGACCCGGTTTTCTGTTGTTATCACTGTGGTTGTTGTTGTTCTGAGTTTGGTACAGAGCCTTGATTTGTTCAGTCAGCACAGTGCAGCCAATTTTTGTGGATACCTTGATCCCGTGCTCTGCATTGCATTCCATTTTTTCTGATATTCATGTTTGTGCATTTTCAGGTAGTATCTAGTCTTTGATTCCAGTCAGAGGGCGTTCTTAGGGATGGACACTAAGAGGGGTAAGAAGAATATCATCATCTACAAGTTTCCGAAGATCACTCTTGGTCCTTTAAGCAGTTTACAGAGTATAGCTGGTCCGGAAGTTTTGGGAGCCTTTGAAGAGAAGTATGGTTGGATACTGTCCCTGGTTCGGAGTCTCAGTGAATATGAATATAATGGGCTACACACCTTGATGCAGTTTTATGATCCTTCTTTGAGGTGCTTTGTGATGCCAGATTATGTGTTGGTTCCTACCCTGGAGGAATACTCCCATATCTTGCGGATTCCTGTCAAAGAAGGTGTTCCTTTCTGTGGTTCCCAAGGAGAGTGTGATTTCCAGGCAGTGTCTGAGGCTCTTTATTTGAGCAGATCTACAGTGGAGGCTGATTTTTCTAAGAAAGGAAAATCCCGAGGGTATCATTTGGAGTACTTGGTAAAGTGGGCTCGAGAGGAAGCTAAGGAAAATAGGTGGAGGGCTTTCAATGCAATATTAGCTCTGTGTATATATGGCATTGTGTTATTCCCTAATGAGTCTGACTTCGTCGATACAGATGCTATTCAGATATTTACAGCTCAGAATCCAGTACCGACTTTGTTAGGTGATCTCCACTACGCTCTATACAACAGGAATGAGAAAAGGCGAAGTGGTGTGGTTTGTTGTTGCGCACCTCTCTTCTACAAGTGGTTTGCCAAACGTTTACCCCAATCTGGTGCTTTTGTGGATTCGAAGACTTCTTTAGAGTGGAGTAAGCGTCTGATGGGCTTAGCTGCTAAAGACATTCTCTGGGTGGATAAGGGTTTGTTGGGGACTGATATTTTGCATAGCTGTGGTAGGTATCCTAATGTACCTTTGATCGGAAGAAAGGGAGGTATTAACTACAACCCGTCTTTGGCTATCAGGCAGTTTGCATACGCCCTAAAGGATCCTCCAGCTGGAAAAGATTTGGAAGAATCCTTGTATTTTCATATGAGTGATGGTGTAGCTATTGCACAAGAAGCTTCTCAAGCCTGGCTCAGCAGACAGAAGATAGGTAAAACTGTTTTGGGGAAACCCAATAACCAAGCTTTCGCTCCGTATGTTGAATGGGTGAAAAAGAGGGTAGAAGAGTTCTATTTGCCTTTTGATCGGGCGTCTCCCTTGTATCCAGAGATTGTGGAGGAAAGACTCACTGTGCCATTCGAAGAGTTCGACAAGCAGCGTAAGTTGGTATCTGATTTGAGGGCGGAAAACTCTGATATGAGTAGTCGGCTACAGAATGCTCTACATGACAACTTGGGGTTGAAGTGGAAAGTTCAAGACATGACTGCGTATCTAGAGAAAAAAGAGAAGGATTTCGCCGACAGGGCTCAGTATTTCAAAAAGATCAGTATGGCTGCTGATTCATCAGGCAAAGATAAGAGAAAAAACAAGAAGCTTTTGACTGAAGCAGAAGATAAGCTTGCCTCGTATCAGGATATGTGGGAGGAAGCCAAGATTGAGAATGAAGAACTGCAAGAAGAGCTTCAGGTGGTGAAAGCGAGAAAAGACCGTTACTTTGCCAAGTGGAAAGAAGCACAAAAAGAAATTGAAGAGCTCAAGCTGCAAGCCGAGATCAAGAAGTCGAAGCGCGAGGATAACACCGCTGAAGAGCAGATTGCTAAGTTGAACCAAGAGATTGCAAAAAGAAACAAGTTGATCAAAGGGCTGATTAAGCAACCTGCACATCCTGACACTATGGATCTTCTCGAAGAAGTTGAAGCTAGTCTGTTTGGGATTGATTTGTAGTTGATTTTTGTTGTTTATCTTTTTGGGATTACCATCAGGTTTGTTGATGGAATCACCTTTTGTTATGCTTGAATCTATTTGCAAGAACTACTTTGTTTTCAGTAATGGAATATTTGGTTTAATTATCTGTGCTCTGGCAGTTCTGGTTTTTAGAGAGTATTTGTTCTTGTGGTTTGATCTGGTGGAATCTCTGGGTTCGGATTTATTTTCCGATAGTGTGCCTAATCCCTCACCCATTTTTTATGGAATGGAATCAAAGCGGATATGCCTTGGAAATGTCCAGATATGTTTGTTTGCATTTGCATAATCATATTCATTCTTTGCATTGCAGGTTTTCTTGGGTTTCTCTGGTTTTCTTATGCTCTCTCTTTTTTCAGTCAAGATTGATCAACCAACTCATCGTTATTCTACCAGGCTCAATCAAAACAGAGTGATGGACAAAGTTCAGGCAGATATGGCCGCTATGCAAGCTCGCATCGACCAGTTCATGGAAATGATGCAGGGTGTGGTGCAAAGTCAGAATGAATTCAGAACTCTGGTTCAGCCATTGGTGGCGCAGGTCGACGAAAATGGTATCTTACACGGTGGTCTTCTTAGCAGTAATATTCCTCCGGGCGGAGTTGGTGCTGGTGGACAGGGTAGAATTCCTTCAGTGGTTGGAGAAGGAAGTACTATTCGAGCTATCCATGGCCCTCGTTTTGAGGATCAACAGGACGATGTGTTTTCAGTCAGAAGCTTGGACGCTGGTCTTCCTGTGGTCAGTGATGAAAGAATCCGTTTAATTGAGGCTCAATTGAAAGGGGTTGTGAAACATGATGATTTGGGGATAGATTTGGACGACCTAGGATTGGTTCCTGATATTGTCATTCCACACAAGATTCAGATTCCTACACTGGAGAAGTATAATGGTTCTACCTGTCCGAGAACTCATATAAAGGCTTATACCAGGAAGATGGCTGCTCACGCCAAGGACGAAAAGCTAATGATGCACTTTTTCCAAGACAGCCTATCTGGCGCGTCTTTGGAATGGTATATGGGACTGGAAAGTAGAGATGTTCGTACTTGGAGAGATTTAGCTGCTGCTTTTATCAGACATTACCAGTACAACACGGACATGGCTCCCAACAGAACTCAGCTGTTGAGCATGTCCCAGAAAAGTGATGAAAGTTTCAAAGAATACGCGCAAAGGTGGCGTGAATTGGCGGCTAGGGTGCAGCCACCTATGCTAGAGAAAGAGATGTTGGATATGTTCATGGACACACTGCCTAAGCACTATTATGAGAAGCTTTTGCCTTGTTCTCTAGGCAAGTTTGCAGATGTGATTGCTATTGGACAGAAGATAGAGGTCAGAATTAAGGCTGGAAAAGTTTCTAGTGGTGAAGGATCGTCTTCCGGACAGGGAAAGAAGCCATTTGATGGTTATAAGAAGAAAGGAGAGGCCAACGCTGTATCATCTCACAGGGGAAAAGGGAAACAGCGTCAGGGCAATAATCAACAAGTAGCATCGGTAACCATCCCAGCAACGTTACCTCCACCACAACAACAGAGGAATAATGCTAATCAGGGCCAGGCTCCGCGTCAGTATCAGCCAAGGCCTAAGCAGAACAGGCATTTTGATACCCCACCTCTACCTTATCCACAGTTGTTTCAGCATTTGCTACAGTTACAGCTAATCCAGAAAAGGACTCTAGCTCCTCCCACCGGTAATCCACCTCCGGGTTATAACCCTAACGCCCACTGTGACTTTCACTCTGGAGCGCTCGGACACTACATTGAAGACTATAAAGCTTTTAAGCACACAGTTCAAGATCTTGTGGATTCCAAGGCTATCAACTTTGCCAATGATGGGCCCAATGTTGTGCAAAATCCGATGCCTGATCACAACGGACCGAGGGTAAATGCAATAATTGAAGAATGTGAAGCTTCGAATTTAATCATGGATGTTGAAGAGCTGAAGACTCCATTGGCTGTGGTTAAGAACAGGCTATTGAAAGGTGGTGTTTATCCGGGTTGTGGTGAGAACTGCTCCGAATGTTTGACAAAGGTGAATGGTTGTGATTCGTTGAAGAGGGGTATTCAGAATATGATTGATGAGGGCTGTTTGCAGTTTGACAGAGGTAATCAGGAAGAAGAGGTTGTTAGTGAGAAGGTTGCCACTATCACCATTCCATTCAAAACAATTACTATTTATGGTCCAGCAAGGCCACCTCCAGTCATTATCACAAGGGCTGGACCAATTCCGTACGAGAGTTCTAAGGCCATTCCGTGGAATTACGGTGCAGAGGTGTTTGTCAATGGACAAAAGAAAGAGTTAATGAATACTTCACCAGTGGGTTCTAGTTCAGGGGTTAAAGTTGAAACTGATGCTATCACTAGGAGTGGTAGAGTCTTTATTCCGTCTGAGGATCAAGTTGGCAGTTCAAAACAAGACAGAGGTAAACAGATAATGGATGAATCTGTACAGAGGTAGGAAGCAAATACTTCTATGACAAAGCCAGGTGGGGATACTTTCTCAGAAGATGCAGAGGAGTTCATGAGATTGATCAGGAAAAGCGATTACAAAATTGTTGATCAACTTCACCAAACTCCATCGAAGATTTCCATCCTATCTTTACTATTGTGCTCTGAGGCACACCGAAATGCATTGCTGAGGGTTTTGAATATGGCATATGTACCGCAGGAAATATCTGTCAATCAGTTAGAAGGGGTTGTGGCTCACGTGAATGCTGGTAATGGTTTGGGTTTCACCGATTTAGATCTGACTCCAGCTGGGAGGAATCACAACAATGCTCTGCACATTTCAGTGGAATGTCGTGGTTCCTTAATGTCGCATGTGTTAGTTGATACCGGGTCATCTTTGAATGTGCTGCCAAAGAAGGCTTTGATGAAGTTAGATACTCGTGGGTTGATTTGTACGCCGAGTGATTTGGTGGTACGTGCTTTTGATGGCTCCAAGAGGTCGGTTTTTGGAGAGTTAGTTCTGCCGATCAAGGCGGGTCCTGAGATTTTTAACACCACCTTTTACATAATGGATATTCAGCCTGCCTATAGTTGTTTGTTGGGTCGCCCTTGGATCCATAGTGCTGGGGCAGTAACGTCTACTCTGCATCAAAAACTGAAGTATATGGTTGATGGTCACGTAGTGACAGTATGCGGAGAAGAAGACATATTGATCAGTCAGTTGTCAACCTTCAAATACGTGGAAGTGGATGGTGAAATCCATGAGACGTTGTGCCAAGGGTTTGAAAAGGTGAAGGTTTCTGAAGAGGTTGTCCAGTCTGAGACTATTGAGCAGCCTGTAGTGGCAAATCAACCCGAGGGTTCCATGTCTTCGTTAAGAGACGCCAAAGCTGTGGTTGAAGCTGGTGGCTCACAGAGGTGGAGCCAGGTGGTTGAAGTCCAGAAAAAGAGGGACACTTATGGATTGGGATACAAGCCATCCAGGAGAGAGGAGGATCCTCCCAAATTCTATGGCCCAGTCCATTTCACTAGTGCCGGTGTTTTCTTCGACAGGGTCAATGCCATTGAGGAAGAAGGGGACAGTGATTGTGGTATTGATAGCTGGATCCGTCCCCGTGTCCCAGGAGAAAGTCTGTGCAACTGGTCTTCCGAGAAAGTCATTCAAGTGACTCGCCCGGAGTAATTTACTTCTGTTTTCCTATTGTGTTAATCCTGCGCTCTGCCCAAGGCGTAGTGATTTTGTTTGTAGGGCTTTAATTGTTGCATGTTTTGCTTTATCATTAATAAAGGACTTTTCACACTCAAATATTTTGATCTCTGTCTTTCTGTTTTTATTTTTATGCATTAAAAACCCACATCAAAATGGCAATGTGTTTCTTTTGTTGCATCATAATAAAACATCCCTCATAAATCATTGCAGGTCTTTTTGTTCAGATGACACCGATCATGACTCAGCTATAGCTCGGTATGACTTTGACAATCCAATCTATAAAGCTGAAGAAGAGGCTAACGAAGATTGTGAACTGCCCGAAGAATTGGCCAGATTGTTGAAGCAAGAGGAGAGAGTCATCCTACCTCATCAGGAGGAAATTGAGATTGTGAATCTGGGAACCGAGGACGCCAGAAAGGAGGTAAGAGTAGGGGCTGCATTGGAAGACAGTGTCAAGGGAAGATTGATTGAAATGCTCCGTGAGTATGTGGATATCTTTGCCTGGTCTTACCAAGACATGCCTGGGCTCGATACTGATATTGTCATACACCGGCTACCACTCAAAGAAGGTTGTGCTCCGGTCAAGCAAAAGTTGAGAAGAACTAAACCGGAAATGTCTGTCAAGATCAAGGAAGAGGTTCAGAAGCAGTTGGACGCCGGATTTCTTGCCGTAACAAATTATCCTCCATGGGTTGCTAACATTGTGCCTGTACCTAAGAAGGATGGGAAGGTCAGGATGTGTGTTGATTACAGGGATTTGAATAAAGCAAGCCCAAAGGATGATTTCCCGCTCCCTCACATTGACGTGTTAGTTGACAATACTGCTCAGTATTTTGTGTTTTCCTTCATGGATGGTTTCTCTGGGTATAACCAAATCAAGATGGCCCCAGAGGACATGGAGAAAACAACATTCATAACACCGTGGGGAACTTTCTGCTACAAAGTGATGCCCTTTGGATTGAAAAATGCAGGGGCAACTTACCAGCGGGCGATGGTGACTCTCTTTCATGATATGATTCACAAAGAGATTGAAGTCTATGTTGATGACATGATTGCGAAGTCACAGACGGAAGAAGAACATCTTGTGAATCTTCAGAAGTTATTTGAAAGGTTAAGGAAATTCAGACTGAGGTTGAATCCAAACAAATGCACCTTCGGGGTGAGATCAGGAAAATTGCTGGGGTTTGTTGTTAGTGAAAAAGGTATTGAGGTTGATCCTGCAAAGGTAAAAGCCATACAAGAAATGCCTGTGCCGAAAACAGAAAAAGAGGTTCGTGGTTTCTTGGGGAGATTGAACTACATTGCTAGATTCATCTCGCATCTCACAGCCACGTGTGAACCAATCTTCAAGTTGCTAAGAAAAGATCAAGCGGTCAGGTGGAATGAAAATTGTCAAAAGGCGTTTGAAAAGATTAAAGAATACTTGCAGGAACCTCCGGTCCTTATGCCGCCAGTGCCAGGAAGGCCTTTGATTATGTATCTCACGGTTCTTGAGAATTCAATGGGTTATGTGCTCGGTCAACAAGACGAGTCAGGTAAAAAAGAGCACGCCATCTATTACCTGAGTAAGAAGTTTACTGATTGCGAGTCAAGATACTCGATGCTGGAGAAAACATGTTGTGCACTCGCTTGGGCCGCTAAGCGTTTGAGGCAGTATATGTTAAACCATATAACCCTTTTGATTTCGAAGATGGACCCAATAAAGTATGTGTTTGAGAAGCAAGCACTTTCTGGTAGAATAGCCCGTTGGCAGATGGTGCTGACAGAATATGATATTCAGTATGTTCCCAAAAGGCCATTAAGGGAAGTGTTTTGTCAGAATATCTTGCTGAACAGCCAATTGAGGATTATCAACCGATGAGGTTTGAATTTCCGGATGAGCATATCATGTATCTGAAGATGAAGGATTGTGAGGAGCCTTTTCCTGATGAAGGACCTGAGATTGGATCTCAGTGGAAGTTGGTTTTTGATGGAGCTGTTAATTCATATGGCAATGGAATTGGGGCAATCATTATGACTCCACAGGGTTCTCATATACCCTTCACTGCCCGATTAGCGTTCATATGCACCAACAATGAGGCGGAGTATGAAGCATGCATCATGGGGTTAGAAGAAGCAATTGATTTGAGAATCAAGAACCTCGATGTTTATGGTGATTCTGCGTTGGTGGTTAATCAGATTACAGGTGAATGGGAGACTCGTCAAGCAAATCTGGTTCCATATAACAACTATGCCAGAAGGTTGTTACCTTTCTTTGACAGAGTAGACTTCCATCACATTCCCCGGATAGAAAATCAGATGGCTGGTGCGTTGGCTACGTTGTCATCAATGTATAAGGTTAATCTTTGGAACGAAGCTCCTTCAATCAGAATCATGCGCTTGGACAGGCCTGTTTTTGTATTTGCAGTTTAAGGGGTATCAGATGGCAAGCCTTGGTATCATGACATCAAAGTCTTCTTGAAGAGTCAGGAATACCCAACTGGGGCATCTTCCAAGGATAAAAAGACATTGAGGAGGTTATCAGGAAATTTATTTTTGAACAAGGATGATGTGTTGTACAAGAGAAACTTTGACATGGTCCTGCTACGTTGTGTTGATGAACACGAGACAAGCCTGTTAATGGAAGAGGTTCACGAAGGTTCCTTTGGTACTCACGCCAATGGGCATGCTATGGCGAGAAAATTATTGAGAGCGGGGGTATTATTGGATGACTATGGAGTCTGATTATTTCAAATACGCCCGGAAATGTCATAAATGCCAGATTTATACTGATAAGGTGCACGTGCCGCCTACTCCTCTGAATGTCTTATCATCACCTTGGCCCTTTGCTATGTGGGGCATCGACATGATTGGAAAGATTGAGCTGACTGCTTCCAATGGGCATCGTTTCATTCTGGTGGATATTGATTATTTCACGAAGTGGGTGGAAGCAGCCTCATATGCCAATGTCACCAGACAAGTGGTAGCCCGGTTTATTAAGAAGGACATCATCTGCCGGTATGGAGTCCCAGAGAGAATCATTACTGACAATGGTTCAAATTTGAACAATAAGATGATGAAGGAGCTATGCCAGAGCTTTAAGATTGAACATCACAATTCTTCTCCCTATCGTCCGAAGATGAATGGGGCTGTTGAAGCGGTTAATAAGAACATAAAGAAGATTGTGCAGAAGATGGTAGTGACATACAAAGACTGGCATGAGATGTTGCCTTACGCTTTGCACGGATATCGTACTTTGGTACGCACATCAACTGGGGCAAGTCCTTTCTCATTGGTGTATGGCATGGAAGCAGTCCTGCCATTAGAAGTTGAGATTCCTTCTTTGAGAATTCTGACAGATGTGAAGCTGGATGAAGCTGAGTGGGTGCGTTCCCGGCTGAATGAATTGAACCTCATTGAAGAGAAGAGACTGAAAGCCATTGTGCATGGCCGGTTGTATCAGAGCAGGATGAAGAAAGCCTTTGATCAGAAGGTGCGTCCTCGGTGTTTTCAAGCTGGTGAATTAGTTCTGAAAAGGATCATTCCTCCTCAAACAAATCATAGGGGCAAGTGGACTCCAAATTACGAAGGGCCATATGTAGTAAGACAGGTTTTCTCTGGTGGAGCCTTATTATTCTCAACTATGGATGGCGAAGATTTTACGTCCCCTGTGAACTCGGATGTAGTCAAAAAATACTTTGTATAAAAGAGACCCGCTGAACATAAAAAGAAGGTTCAGGTAAAAATGGGGCATCCTGGCGAACCATAAAAAGAAAAGGTTCGGGCAAAAATTAGGGATAAAAAGAAAAAAGGAATAAACCCGCAAGGTTGAAAACCTGAAAAGGCAACTTTGGCAAAAATGGGTATCCCGGTGGATTGAAAACCCGAAAAGGGCGATCCAGGCAAAAGTTAGGGATTTAAAAGCAAAGACTACGATCCGCGTTCGATCTGTGATCACTGTTCACACTTGGAAAATTCGGAGGAAAGGAATCAGTCCAGTTAGTCGTCTCCAAAGGCCAAAGTATCTGCGGATAAACGAGCCATATGGGTTATAGCTGAGTCGAGTCATGGTGGATGTCTGTTCCCCACATTGCCGACATTTGTATTTTCTTTTGCTTTTTGCGTAATTACCTCTTTTCAGGAATTGCTTCCAGATGTAAATGCCTATTTACAGGCCAATTCATTTAATAAAGTTTGCATTTCAGTCAAAGAGCTTTTCTTTTCTGTTTTACCTGTTTTGTTTGTGAAAATGTCCGATATTTTTGATAAAAACATTACATGCTAAGATGTTGGGCTCTGTGAAACAAGTTGGAAAACATTAGTAATTGCTTAGGCGACAGTCACTATGATGATAACCAAAGTAATCCTTTTTTGCATGTAGACCTTTCTGTTGGTTTTGCATAATGACAGGTGTGCTTCCCCAGTAAAGCTCTCCCCAACTTTGAAGTCTGATCGTCCTCAGCTATTTATTACTCTTCCTCATCAGAGTGCAGAGGATCATTTCCCCAGCTAAGGCTGTATTTGGTTGCTCTTTTAGCAAGCAGCCAGGAGTTGATGATTCTGCATCCCCAGCAAGAGACTGACGGAGTACCTTCTTTGGACAAAGATGTTATTTCCACACAGAGTCTGAACACCCGTTTTCCTCGGCTAGTCAGAAAATGTCTTTTCCTCATCAGCAACGATGTGATCTGATTCCCAGCAGATGAGTAAACTTGATGGTATCCCCTAGCAGAGTTGATGTCGTCAATCATCAAGCAGGCTCGCTACTAGTGGATGATATTCCCCAGCAGGGTGAAGCTGCAGATGTCTCTCAGTAGCAGGTTGAGTTCAGCAACATCGCCAAGCAGGTTCAGTATTATTGACTCGCCTCATCAGTTTCGAGGATCATCTCCCTCGGCAGAGCATGGAGAAGTAATTCCCTAAGCGGAGTCGTTGAGGATCGTCCCCCTCAGCAGGATATAAAAGGTTTGCACCCAGCCAGAGTGTTCGTTTGGCTCATCTCTCCTCAGCAGGTTATCCCCAAGCAGAGTTTGTTGGCGGTTGGTATACCCAGCAGGTTTTGAATCCAGGTTCTGAAGTATTTAGTGATCCCCAGCGGAGGAATCTCTACTCTCAGTATCCATCCCCAACAAAGAGGGTTTTCTCTCGGAGTTTCGTCTATCTTCAGCAGAATTGGTGATTGTGATCTTCCCCAGCAGGGCGAAGTTTCCTCAACAGGATTTCCTTGGTTTCAGTGGCAATTTAGTTTGCCATCCCCGACGGAGTTGCTTCTGGTCTTCAGCATTTATTTTGCTGGGACACCTCTTTTGCATTGTATAAGCATTTTCTTTGCATGGCATCCTCCCAAATGCGTAGCATTTCCACTTTGTGTGGAGCATTACGGCAAAATTCAAACATATGCATTCGAAGCATAAGCCAGGTTTGATAGCCTTTACCGGTTTCTTTCCCCAGCAGAAAATAACATGATTCGGGAGATGTTGTTTAACATTACATCGCAACCAGTGGGTTCGTCCTTCTTGTTGAATATTCTTATACTCCCCCGCAGAGTTGTCTGTTCAGATTTCCCTTTTCCCTGACGGAGTCATCTCTGTAGAACCGTCGATTCTACACATCGTTGTTGGAGAGTCTACCTTCGGCATAGTCTTTCTTGGAAAGCCCACCTTCGGCTTGGTTTTTCTTTTTGAGCCCACCTTCGGCATGGTCTCATATCCTTTGTTTGAAAGTCTACCTTCGGCATCGTCTTTCTTTGAAAGCCCACCTTCGGCTTGGTCTTTCTTTTTTGAGCCCACCTTCGGCATGGCCTCATATCCTTTCTTTTTTGAGCCCACCTTTGGCATGGTCTCATATCCTTTGTTTGAAAGTCTACCTTCGGCTTAGCCTTTCTTTTAAAGCCCACCTTCGACTTGGTCTTTCTTTTTCGAGCCCACCTTCGGCATGGCCTCGTATCCTTTCTTTTTTTAGCCCACCTTCGGCATGGTCTCATATCCTTTGTTTGAAAGTCTGCCTTCGGCTTAGTCTTTCTTTGAAAGTTCACCTTCGGCTGGGTTTTTCTACCTTTTCAAGTTCGCCTTCGGCCGTCCTCGCACTCGCTGTTATCTTGATATCCCCAGGAAAGTCTACCTTCGGCATAGTCTTTCTTTGAAAGCCCACCTTCGGCTTGGTTTTTCTTTTTCGAGCCCACCTTCGGCATGGTCTCATATTCTTTGTCTGAAAGTCTACCTTCGGCCTAGTCTTTCTGTGAAAGTCCACCTTCGGCTTGGTCTTTCTTTTTTGAGCCCACCTTCGGCATGGTCTCATATCCTTTGTTTGAGAGTCTACCTTCGGTTTAGTCTTTCTTTGAAAGCCCACCTTCGGCTTGGTCTTTCTTTCTGAGCCCACCTTCGGCATGGTCTCGTAGTCTTTCTTTTTGAGCCCACCTTCGGCAGGGTCTCATATCCTTTGGTTGAAAGCCCACCTTCGGCTTGGTCTTACTTTTTGAGCCCACCTTCGGCATGGTCTCATATCCTTTGGTTGAAAGCCCACCTTCGGCTTGGTCTTTCTTTTTGAGCCCACCTTCGGCATGGTCTCATATCCTTTGGTTAAAAGCCCACCTTCGGCTTGGTCTTTCTTTTTGAACCCACCTTCGGCATGGTCTCATATCCTTTGGTTGAAAATCTACCTTTGGCATGGTCTTGTATCCTTTGTTTGAAAGTCAACCTTCGGCTTAGTCTTTCTTTGAAAGCCCACCCTCGGCCTGGTCTTTCCTTTTCGAGCCTACCTTCGGCATGGCCTCGTATTACCTTTATATCCCCCAGCGTAGTCCGCCTTCGGTTGGTCTACCCTTTTCGAGTTCGTCTGTGGCAGTCCTCGTAAACCACTTTTTTTCATCATCCCCACAGGTTGCAAATTTCCAGGTTCTTTTGGTATTCAATCTCCCTGTATCCCGATTGTCCGAAAGCCGTTGCTTCCGTACCTTCGGATCCAAGAAGTTTGAATAGGGGCAGCTGTTGCACCTCAAAATTTGCCCTTTTGTTTTTGATACTAACTGGCTTATGTTTCTTTTCATTCTTGCATCATCGTCTTTGCATATCATTGGTTCTTAGCATGGGATCAAGGTACTTGGTTTGACTCAAGGGAAGAAGAGGTTTTCAGGGTTTCAAGCAACAGTTCATGTGTATTGTTCAAGGGGCTAAGAGGAGAGAAAATTCTTGATGCTATCAATTCTTGAACCACAAATGAGCCTTGAGCCTCAAGGTGTCATAATTGGTCCATCATCTCATCACAAGATCAAGATTGGCAAGAGATTTCAGAGGGATCACACTCTCCTAACCTGATTTCTTAAATTAGGGTTTTGGAGATTCTGACATCTAACCCTCAAATGAGCAAGCTCTTTGATGGTTTATCATCTCCAAGTGGCATTTATCGTCATTGGTGGACATGACACACATCATACTCAGAGGAATTTGAATTTGGAGGAAGTGCTGATTTCTCCTAACCAGAGGAGCCAAAATTAGGGTCTCCTATAGAATCAGTTTATTTCTGATTTTTGGGACAAGACTCGATCTCATGGTATTCCTTATGTCCTCAAGTGTCTAGGGATGGAAGATTGCCCATCAATTTGCTTCAGAAGGTTTTCAATTGATCAGAAATATCAAAATCAGGAGAATTGGGAATAAAGTCAACTGTGCAGTGAAAAAGTCAACACCTGACGTTTTGAGGTCAACTTGTTGATTTTCAAGTCCAATATGATCCATGGAAGAGATTTGATCAAGATATGTTCAAGGACTCATGAAAAATCAAGAATGTGGAAAAGTTGCTATTTTTGGAAAGCTAGGTTTTTAGAAAGTTGCTATTTTGGGAAAGTTCTAACATGAATTCAGCCATCTTCCAAGCCAATTTCCATCATGATACAAGCTTCATTTCAATTTCCTTCAAACATGAAAGTTGTAGAGCTTGTTCCAAGCTTTCTAACCATGTAAAGTTTGTCTCATTTGGATCATTTTTGAGAGAGTTATGGTGTCCCAAAGTTGGAGATTTCAAGTTGGAAAATTGGAAAACTTATATTTTTTTTCTAAGTTACTTTTGACAGCTTGGTACATTAATGTTCATGGCCAATTTTGAGTGACTTCCAAGCCTTAAATTGAGAAACCTCTAGCATAAGAATTGTAGAGGACAATTCCCTCTTTCCAAAGAATACAAGTATGCCTTGATTGGATCAATATTGAGCAAGTTATGGTCTCTTGAAATCCAAGGTTTTTCATGTTCATGATGAGTTCAAGACTTAGAATTTTTCTAAGTGTTTTGGCAGTTTTGTGGACATGTTTTCATGGCTGATTTTCATCATCCTCCAAGCATCATTTCAATTTGTTTCTAACATCAATGTTGTTCTCCATTCTTCATACTTTCCATGGGCTTCAAAATCTCACTAAATGGAACGATATTTTTCAAGCTAGGTCCATTTAAAGTGAGCGGGTTCAAATGATTTTCAAGACATTTCATAGTGCACTTCATGGCATAATTGTAAACTCTCTTGCAGCATACATTCTTCTCACGCATGCCCTTTCTTTTTCTTTACTATAAACTGCCAAACATGTACTGCGTGCCATGGTACACCAATTTGCATTACATGACAAATATGGAAAATAAGAATTGTACAAACTTTGCACAACAAACTTGTCTCACGTGCCTGACCATTCCTCACCATAATCACACTCATTTTCACTCAGCATAACCACTACAAACACCCCTCAACCCGTATCACTCTGACTTCACCTCTTTTTGGCAAAACCTCTAACCAACCCAATTCTCTCCATTTTGGGCCTGCAAAAACAACTCCAATCCATCATATTTAAGACTCTCAAACCCTAAAAATGGGCAGCCATTCTCATTCACTCACTTTTTTTCAGATCTGAAGCATATTTCCTCTCAACTTTTTCACTCTCGAGTTTGTGATTTTCTGAGCTTTTTGAAGCTTTCTTGGTGGATTAATCATCTATTAAACATCATCTCGCTTCTGTATGCAAATAATCACCTATGTGTTCATTGTTTAAAGCTCTACAAGCTCTCTATTCATCACTATTGGGTTGAGTTGGTGAAGACTTCTAACAAGTTTCTGAGCAAAGCAAGCCTGGACTGTGATCTCCAAGTGATTCCCAAGCTTCTCAGATCATTTTTCATAGCCAGATCGTGTTAAAGAAGCGGTGGAATTGTCTCCACTAGGTAAATTTCCTCAAACTTTTGATCCATCAACATGTAGATCTAAGTGTGTTAATCCTGCTCATTCATTACATTTGGTAGAGCCTGAGATGATGGTGATGCTTGTTTGGTTGACTCTGAATATATTGACATGTCTGGATGTTTGAAGTATCGTTTGAACCCTTATCTTTAAGTCCGTTTTTCTATATGTTAGAGTAATCTTTGTGGAAAACAAATTGCACAGTGTTGATCTTTGTTCTTCATACTTCATTTCTGGTTTTTATTTTGGATGATTTGATGGAATTTTCATGGAGAAATCATTAATGGAAGTTGATGATGCAACACGGTTATTCACTGTATGTTTACGATGCATGGAAGTATGTTTAGGTTTCTTCATGAAGAAGACGATGCAGTGTCATCTTGTGATTGGCTTGTGATGTTTTTGTCCTTTTCTAACTTAAATGAGGTGGTCCGATTGATGAAGGTTGACATGATTTTTGTGTCACTTTTTTTTTGTTTGTTTTGTTTTATTTTTAAAAGCTGATTGGTTTATTATTTCGTATGGGCCTAGTAATTTTGATATTCACACTGCCATTTCGAGGCCCAATGCGTGCATAACTAGGTTTCCCTTGTTGCTTCAATTGCTCATCCACCCCCTTTCACTTTGTTACTTCTTTTACTTTCATTTCTTTTTTATTTTCTATTTGAATTTTATTTCAATTGTTAAAATCGTTATAAAAATACCAAAAATACTTTTTCTGATCATTTAATGTCTTGTGATTATTTTCCATATTTTTATTTTATTTTTAATTTCTCTTTCCTATTTTATTTTGAAATTAAATTGATGACATATTTCCAATGATACCCTTCATCTAGGGTTAGGATGTTCTTAACTTTTACTCGTCATTTGAGATTGATCTTTTGGTTACTTGTGGAGGATTATATGAGGATGCTTTAATGCTGGTTTGAGGTTGGTTTGAGTTACTTTTAGTGACTTTCCACCCAAGTTTTTTTTTGACCCTCGATCTTTGTTCGATTATGTGCACATCTTGACTTGTGGATCACTTTTAGACAAGCTCTTTAACCATTTTTGATCCAATATTTTTGTACATGTTACTTGACTGAGTTAAATTCTGTTTGAGTATTTTTTCGGGAATTTATTGGACAACTTTGCTATTTTTGGTTGATCTTTACTTGTGATGCAAGTTTGATTGAAGCATACTTTGATACTAGACCTAGTTTGAGCGCATTTGCTTACTTGTGATTGAGTGATGCTTGAGATGTTTATATGGTGTAATCATGTTCTGTTTGATCTTGTTTGTGGCTTTGGAATCATCCTCATTTGCTCATTTTTCATTTTGTTCTTGATTTTACAAGTGGATGTTGTTTTGGACTTGAACTTTGTGGTGTGCTCAACCTAATCTTGTGTTTGCTTCTTTGCGTGATCTCACTCATGTATGAAACCTTTTGTTTGACTTGTATGATATGCTAGAGGTTCTGACCCTCTCGGTTTGAGGTGCTCTATGTGACATGTTCTCACTCTTTGCTTCACATGTTTCTTTGCTTTACTTGCATGAATTATAAGTGAATGTCTTTCTTAACTTTGATACATGCTTTGAATGTATTGCTTGATGACTAATCTTGTATGACTTGAGTTTGATCTTGGCATGATGTTAGTGGATATGCTACTTCCCCTTGAGTTCATTGCTTGGTTTTCATCTCACTTTATCTTCATGGTTTGAATTGTGTGATGCATATCATTCCTTTTGCTTTGTAACTTCTTTGGTGCATCATTTTGCATAATGTGAACCTCTTTTGCATATGTGAATTGTTGATGATGATATGATGTGAGTTCTGGTCTTGTTTCATTTTCATCTTGTCTCCTTCATTTCACTTTGATATGAGATCCATGTGTGTTTAATTGTGCATTTAATTCAAGTGTGCTTGCATCCTTCCATGTTTACCTTTGCATGATTGCTTGAAGTGTTTTGTATTGATCTTTGAAACATGTGGATTGACTTGAGTTGGACATTGATGATTATGATGTACTTGCTGCCCCATCTTGCTTCTCATCTTATCCTTCTCTTTCTTCTTCTTCTCTTTCACTCTTTCTCACCCCATGAATCTCAAGACTTGTTTAAGTCTTGGATTCCTTCCCCCTTAGAGCTACCTAGTCCAACTTAATTTATGATTAAGCTTGGAGTAGGATTAGCATTAGGTCTTAGGTAGTTATTTCTCTCCTAAACCTCACTAACCCTAGGATCTCCATGCATGATAACATTAGGACTCTTAGTATCCCTTTAGAGTTTCCTTTGTGTCTTTTCTCTTCTCATCTCAAAACTTCTTCAAAACACGTAATAAAGGATAACGTGTATTGCGCTCGAGCCTTCTATGTGGGAAGTGGGGAACGAGGGGCTTCTTCTCATTCTTCTAGGATACTTAGTGTACGTCCTGTTGGGGACGATGCGCAAAGTATTCGTTCCTACGTTTAAGACTTTGGTGCAATGCAAGTTATGAACTAACTTAAAACACTTCTGTCTAAAAAACTCAAACAAACAATAACGTCTTTCCTTTGGGAATTCTTTTCTCATCTCATCCACTCTCAGCGTACGAACGTGCTTCTACTCGTTCTCTTGCAAGACGGTAATGCCTAAGCCTCGATTCAGCGAGATGCAACACTTGAGCTAGAACGTAAGCCGTTCCCGTAAAAACACAACCCACCCCTAGTGAGGGGAACTACGTCGCTCTGATTCTCATGCTCCCGATGAGATACGTAGGCAGTGGGGTAGGGCCCATGCAAGCACTTCTTTTATTTTCCCTACATTTGTTTATTCGTTTCTTTCCGTTCTCATTCTTTTCGCCGGTCCAGTAGCAGTGGAGTTCCAGACGACGACACCCCTTGATGCAGACAGCAAGCGTGGATCCCATCGAGTACGATGGACGTGTTGGGTGCTAACACCTTCCCTTCGCGTAACCGACTCCCGTACTCGTTCTCTTGGTCGCGTGACCATGCTCTTTCCCTTCTTTCAGGTTTATGCAGTGTTTCCTTTCCCTCTCTTGGGATAAATACACTTTGCTGGTGACTCTGTGTCTTTTGCGCCACTCTCGCATTTGTACCGTTGGATGCGAATCTTTCGGGAGCGACAGTATGCTATGTCATGAATAGACTTCCCAAATCATAAAATAGGATATCTACTTATGAGATATTAAAGAAAAAACAACCAAACTTGTTTTTTTCTTTTCAGAACTTGGGGTTATTTGACTTGTGTCAGGGTTTTTGATACTTAGCGAGTTAAACACACTAGTAGAGCCTACGGATGTATATTCGTTGGGTATGTAGTGAACAATAAGACGTAAAAGTTTTATGACCTAAAACCTAAAGTTATCATAGAATCAAATGATGTTTACTTCTATGAAAATAAATTTTCTTTCAAATTGAGAAATAGTGGGCGCATTGAATCAAATCACATTCATGTGATATGAAGTACTGAAAGCATTGATGAAGGAGAAACATAACTTCAAATAAGTAAAAGAATCGCTAAAGACTATTAACTAAATTATGTGGCCTATACAGGAGAAGAAAATATCTTAAAAAAGCTTTGTCATCTATTGATGCATATTTGTTGCAAGAAGCTATTAACGACGAGATGAATTCCCTAGAATCTAACAGGACCTAACACTTAGTAGAATTGCCTCCTGGTTACAAGATAATCAAGTGTAAATGAGTTTTGAAAAAAAAAACTAAAACCCGATGGTACAATTTAAAAATACGTGGTTCGCCTAGTGGCCAATATATTTTATGCAACGATAAAATATAGATATCTTCAATAGTTTTTATCCGGTCCCAAGAATTACATCCATTAGGGAACTTATTTCAATTGCTTCTATTTATATTTTGATAGGACAAAAAATGGATGTAAAAATCGCTTTTTTAAATGATCACATAGAAGAAGAAAACTATATGGATCAAATGGAAGAATTTGTGATACATGGGCAAGAAAACATGGTATGTAAGTTAAAACAGGTTTTAAAACAATGACATGAAAAGTTGGGTAATTTAGTAATATAAAATGGGTTTAAAGTGAACGAAAGTTACAATTGTGTTTACTACAAATTTGAAAATTGCATTTGCACTATGATATGTCTCTATGTAGATGACTTAATCATATTTGGATCAAACATTTAAGATGTGAATGTCGTGAAATCACTATTGTGCAACAACTTTGATATGAAAGACTTCAAATAAGCAAGTGTAATGCTTGAAATCAATATCACTAGGTCTAAAAAGGGAATATATTAGGATCAATATCACTATCTGAAAAAGATCTTAAAAAATTATAATTACTTTGATTGTAAACCTTCTTACACACCTTATGATCAAAGTGCAAAACTATTTAAGAACACTAGTGTAAGTAGTATACAAATTGAGTATGCGAGCATCATTGACAGTCTTAGGTATGCCACTAATTGTACTAGAACTGAAATTACATATGTCATAGAATTGTTATGCAGGTTTACTAGTAAATCGAGTAATAAGCATTGAAAAACTATTGAGAGAGTCATGTGATACCTTAAAAAGACCATGAATCTCATATTACATTATCAAAGAATTCTCTCTGTACTTGAAGGATATAATGGTGTAGATTGGAACATTTATCAGATGATTCTAAAGATACTAATAGCGATAAATATATATATATCATAATTGCCTTTAAAAAACTATATATAGTTGGAGGATATGTATCTTGGAAATCAAAGAAACTTACTGTTCTGGACCAGTCAAAGGCCCAATTGGTCAAGGTCCAATCCATCTCAAATCCACTCTACTCAACCCAAAGTATAAAAAAGTTCACATCATTAGAGCAAGGTGCAATATCTTATATCCACTTTGATTATACTTATCTTGAATCTTGAGTTGACTTAGGCGTTGAAGTGATCACCATGTAGGTAAACCCTGTGCCACCGTAAAGGAGATTGAAGCTACCGGTCAAGATCACAAGTTATCTAACTATATTTATTTTTGGTTCCTAAGCGTAGCTAGATCATCATTTTCTAGTTCTCGAATGGAACACATACTATATTGGCTTAGTCCACAACGGAGTCTGAAATGATAGCATTAATGATTGCTATTAAAGAAAAAAGTTGGTCAAGATGCTTTCTAACTAAGACCCCTATGTGAGAAAAACCTATGAGAACTGTGTTGATTGTAACATCCTAAAGCCCAAACATTTAATTTATAAAAACATATAGATAATTTACTCAAAAACAGGGTGTGAACACCCTGTATAATATATATCTAGAATAATACCATACAAGTGTTTTATTTGGTACTGGCACCATCATAAGTGCCTATTGGCATAATTCACATACTTGACCATTTTAAAAACATAATACAATCTATGGTACAAGACATGGAAATTAGCCAAAAATATAAAATCTAAGATCAATATACAATATCCTCAATTGTATACAACAAATACACAGCGGAACAACTAAAGCTAAGCTTCTCTTGAAACATCCAAGCATAGCTTCACTTGTAAATCAAACCTGCAAACCACACCTGAAATATAGTAACAATAGTGGGATGAGATATTAATCTCAGTGAGTTCCCTATCTTATGGATTCTCTCGCCTTTACAGGGTTCTAGCCAAATCCTAACTCAAGACAAGGGGAAGGGAAATGACCTTGAGTTCACAATCTCACACTATATGGAAACATGTTATTGAGTCCGTTAACTCAAAAGTTATCACTATCGTCAACCCTATCAAGGCATCCCCTTTTGCCGTTCTCTTCTACGTCTAGAAGTCGAAACGAGCAATGGATCCTCGTAGATTACTTGGCATACGAGATGGATTCGGAACTAAGGGACATGTTATCACCTTAATTCGTCACTTCACACAGTCCGTACACTGTCACAAGTCTCTTTACCCGTAGGCTCCATTCGTACTATAACATTGGGAATCAAACCTGCCAAGTAATCGTGCATTCATTCCAGAGGAGCTTGTTACTCTATAGACGGCACAATAATGGGGAATGGTTACAATTTCGTGATTTCACATACAACCATAATTGTATTCAACATTTCTAGGTCACATTAGCCTTAAGGCCTCTTTTGCCTTTCTCAAATAAACATAATAATTACACGTGTTCCATACTAGTGTCTTATTCTTTCTATACAATTCGGTACTGGACGCATGCCTCGGCCTCTTCTGTACGAGCGTCGTCATTAAGTTATTCATCAATCTCCTAGATTTTTACTAGGTTCTAACATAAGTTAATGGCAAGGTTTCCTCACTCTACCTATTCCATATTTTAACATGCATTTACTCTCAATCATGTTTAACATTAATATTTGGCAAAGCATATTACAATTGCACATTATGAATTACATATAATAATTTCATCATAAGTTATACGAAAGCATATTACAATTGTATAATAGAATCACATATAATGATTCAATCACAAGTTATATCACCCTTAGGTTCCCTACGATTTATTTAATCAGGCAATGAAAACAATATTTCTCATTCTTATCCCATATGATGTTTTCACAGCTTTGCATCGGCTATAACCATGCCTCGATCGGATTTACGATCCAAAAGATATGGATTTTCAACATATATATATATATATATATATATATATATATATATATATATATATATATATATATATATATATATATATATATATATATATATATAATACCAATATTATATAATATAATCCAATAGAGTAAAACATCTCCAATTGACATTTTATCGTCTAACACCAATTGATCAATTATTAGAGTTATCATAATAGTCCTCTCATGAACTAATAATTATTGATCTGTCTCTTTAATAAAATAACTGATCTCTTCAGAGTTCATCATTTGCTCTATTGATCCCAATTGATAATACTTAAAGTACTTAGAGGATTCCATTAATCCAATTTACCAAAGATATAGCACATAGATACTCATCTGATATCATCTGATATCCAATTGAGCATTTAGATAATATGGGGTATTACAGGGTGTCACATTCTCTCAGCATAAACATCTTCCTCAATTATCATATTATAACAGCGGAAATAAATATTAATAACTCAACTTTAATTGTCTCATATGATACAAATCAACTTCATTTCAAATCGTAAAAGAAATAGTTTAAATCCATATCAAATCCACTATAATAGATCCAAAGTATAAAAAGAGTTCACATACTAAAATAAAGGCACAATCTCTTATATCCACTTTCATTATACTTATCTTGAATCTTGAGCTGACTTAGGCGTTGGAGCGCTAACCATGCAGATCAACCCTGCGCCATCGTAAAGGAGATCAAAGCTACCGTTCAAGATCACCAGGTATCCAACTATCTCTATTTCTGGTTCCTAAGCAGAGCTAGAGCATCATTTTTTAGTTCCCGAATGGAACACATACTATATTGGCTTAGTCCACAATAGAGTCTGAAATGATTGTATTAATAACTGTTATTAAAGAAGAAAGTTGGTCTAGATGCTTGCTAACTAAGATCCCTATTTTAGAAAAACCTATGCCAATTGTGTTGATTGTAACATCCTAAACCCCAAATACTTAATTTATTAATGCATACAAATAATTTACTCAAAAACATGGTGTCACATTCTCTCAGTATAAACATCTTCATCGATTATCATATTATAACAACGAAAATAAATATTAACGACTCAACTTTAGTTGTCTCGTAAAAAAAAGTAAACTTCATTTTAAATCATAAAAGAAATAGTTTAATAACTCTCAGAACATAAAATAGAAAGGTAATCCGTCCCAGTGTTACACTATCAGAGCGACACGCAGAAACTAAAATAAACTCAAATGCGATAAATGGCGAAGAAGGCTACTACACCATCCTCCAAAACACAATAGTATCTAAGACTCCTCTACCTGAGTATCTACACCACACGCGTAAATAACAACACAAACCAACAACAATGAGGTGAGAATACATTCATATATGTTAGTGGTGCATAAAACAACAAGGATAGTGCAATTAATATCAATCATCAATCACATAAATCATCTACAATAATAATTGATCAAAAATGCTATTATGTATGCAATTTATTCATCTTCTCTAATCCAATGCATGTGTTACCAAGGTTTTGGATATTAGAGGTATGTTAATGATTCATCCACTCGTCATTGGTTCCTCTATAAACCATGAAACTCATCATCGGTTCCTCTTTGAACCCGAGACTCGTTCCTGGACCGAAGTCCTAACTCGTCACTAGAACAAACAAATGCAATACTCGTCACTGGGTCCTCTCTGAGCCTAAAACTCAACATGAACATCGCCAATACAAGGCCACAACAAGGGTTCTACTTCGAACCAAATATCTCAGCATAAACTCAACATTTTTCATCCTTATGAGATTCGTCATAAACTCAACATAATAATTAAATTATATAAATTCTTGACAATACTCATCAACAACATCAAAGCAACATCGAAAACATAATCCACTCAAAAAACTGAGTCGAACGACCCAAAATCGGTCAAATAAGGGCTGGCGATCAGCCTTCCAAGCATGATAGCCGTCACGCCTACTCGTCAACACGCTTTCATACATCAGTCATCACATTGACGCATGGGCAATGAGCCTTCCCCTAAGGTCATGACGGTTGGTCCTTAACTTCGTTGACGCCCGTAAACTTATCCCAACGCAATGACGGTTGGCTCGTCACGAAGGTGACGCCCATCACCGCTGAATAGGATGCATA
This sequence comes from Lathyrus tuberosus, assembly GCA_022829125.1. NCBI lineage: Eukaryota > Viridiplantae > Streptophyta > Magnoliopsida > Fabales > Fabaceae > Lathyrus > Lathyrus tuberosus. Next base: position 1,436,925 of record JALAZF010000622.1, on the reverse strand, counting down.
TTTCCGTGTTTTCTCCATTGGATCACTTTCGTAGCTTCGATTTTGATCCCAGAAAACCCAAAAATCATAGCAAATCATCATACATCACTTGTACAACATTAAACACATTAATTTCGCACAGATTAGTCATTTATATCATCGATTGACCACCAAACCATTACCATTTTCATCAATTTAAAGGATATCAACATGAACATCAATACTCAAAATTGCACATACAATTTCATACGAAAATCAGTCACTAATACAACACAAAATTCATAACATATCACAACAATCAAGAGAGGTTTTGCATAAACCATCTCAAGATTAAAAAATTTCATCAATGGACAAAAATAGAAAGAAAAAGGATAAGGATAAGGAATCCTCTCTATCCTTCATGCCTAAATACCCATATCATGAACATTAACCTTACCTCGAATTTGCAGTAAAGGTTGAAGCTTTGCCTATGGATGTTCTCTCTTCTCCTTCCAAAAGCTCTCCAAGGGTTTCTCTTCTTTTTCCTCTTTTCACGAACAACACATACTAACCAAACTCTCTAACAACTTTTCTATTTAAATAAATAAAACCTAATTCTATTTTATTTTAATTGGTTTTGAAAACTCCCTTCAACTCTCACTAATACCACCCACCTCTCTATTTTATTAAAAACTCTATTTTCTCCTTAAAGTCTGAAAATCTCATTTTTCTCTGTTATTCTAACTAAATGAAATTATAATAATTACTACCCACACTCATAAAAATATATAAAACAATCAAATAACTCAAACCACTCCAAAACTCAATTAAAATAAAATAAACAAAAAAACTGAGGTGTTACATTGATCAACTATGGTAGTACCACAACAATTATAAAAACTGAGAATAGTTATTACAATGGTAAGAGACGTCAAATAAGAAGTGTTCTGGACTGGGCCAACGACCAAGCGCGGCCCAATCCATGATTGCTACAGTAACGACCCAAACGCTTAGATCCAGTCCACTAAGGGGACAAAAGTACCCTTTTGCCCCTACAACTGGTCACGGACGGCCCAGTCCTGCCCGAAATTATTGCCCGTCTCACACGGGCTACCACTCCCCGACAGCCGACGAACAGATGCCCGCAACCACCTTCCTGCCCGGCATAACGGCTAGTTTGGGCATCCTGCCCGTCACAACGGCTAGTTTGGGAAGTTACCTATTCTTCAGGAAAACGGTTATTTCGCCCTGAAAATAGGACCGTTGGCCACGCGCTGGGGAACATTACATAAACCCTCTCGAATGAGAGGGTCAGGTATCAAATATTCATCCTAAGAATACAGTTTGTACTTGCCCCTTTTTCTCTGACCCTTTCTTACTTGAGCGTCGGAGTGCCTTGCAGGTACACCCCCTCCTCTCCTCATCAACATTCCGAGCACCTTGCCTATCTGACGACCAGCATACGTGGACCTATTCGAATACTCCGGATCAGTGGCGCCGTCTGTGGGAACTCCTTGTTCTCCCCTTCTTTCTTTCCTTCTCGGAAACTAAAAGATCAAAACATACTTTCTTTGATCCGCCCACATATGGCCGCTCAGAACTCCGTAAAAGGTGCTGACGCTACGGTTCTCGTTCCCGTCAACAAGATGGACGTTGACGGCAGTTCTTTGTTACTTTCTGATCCCCGTTTCCTTCGAGACGGGGCTACTGCATCTCCAACTCCTCCTCCCACCGAGCAAGGAGGCAAACAGCTACCGTCGGGTGAACGACTAATTCCTGGCCCTCCCAGTGCCGACCCGGCCGTTGCAGCTCTTCTGGAAGCTGTCAACCACACAAACCTCCTTATCTTGCAGCAAGGAGAGATAATAGGAGCTCTCGAGGAAGCGTCTCTTCCAAGATCCTCTCCTCCAAAGAGTAAGCACCGGAAATCAAGAAGCCCGCCACCTAGGCGTGGGGAAGACCATATATCAAGGCATGAGCCTGAATCACAACACATTTGCAAGCGCAACCAGATCTCCCCGCGAGATCGATCATCACCAAGACACAAGAGAACGAGGCAGGATATGCACTCTCCACCGGTCAGACCTCATGACCGACTACGTTCACCATCACCTCGCAGAGACCGCCGCCGCAAGCGCAAACAACGGTCACCATCAACTCCAAGTTCAGACAGCGACGACGAGCCTCGCGGCCCGTTATCCCGCAGGATCTTGGCCACCCGTCTCCCTAAAGGACTAGAGAAGCCTCCGTCTCTAGGGACTTACTATGGAACCACTGACCCAGACGAGCACATAGAAAACATAGATGCTCTTTTGGACTACAGAGGGGTACGAGGAGCCATCAAATACCGTCTGTTCCCGACCACGCTCCGGAAGGGAGCAATGACATGGTACAAGCAACTGCCAGAAGAATCCATTACATCCGGGAGGCAACTAGGGAGGATTTTCTCCCGTCACTTTACTGCATCGTGACGCCATCCAAAGACCGAGGCGTCCCTCGGAGCTGTCGTATAGGGAAGAGATGAGCCTCTTCGGGCTTACATTGAACGGTTCAACAAGGAGGCCGTCCAAGTGCCAACAACCGATGACATGAAGAAATTCCTGCTCGAGCAGGGATTACGTCCTGGCTCAGACTTCGCGAAAGCCATCGGCCTCGATCCACTGAGGAACCTTAACGCCCTTCTCCTCCAAGCCCAGTCGCATATACAGTATGAAGAGAAGGTTGCTGCACACTCTATCCGGGCCTCCCGACACCATGAAGGTACCCGCTCGTCCAGAGCGGAAGAAACCTCGACATCCCGTCGAGGAGATAAAAGACGCGATGAACGGCCTCGCGATGCACGCGAACAGAAGGGACCTTCTGGGCGGTTCCATGACTATACCCCCCTCACTGCCTCGAGGGAGAAAATCTTGTCCGAGTGTGCCAACTCAGAATTCAAGTAAGCGGGAGTCCGTTTCCCCAAACAGCTGCCGGCCAGACCGGGTGTAGACAAATCTAAGTATTGCCGCTTCCACAAGAGCCACAGTCATACGACGGAAGAATGCATACACCTCAGAGATACCATAGAGATCCTTATTCGCGACTGCCACCTAAAGCAGTTCGCGAAGAAGAAAAATGCCCCCCGACAGGAAACCCAAGAAAGAAAAAAGGTTGCAGAAGAGACTCCGCCCTCTGATGACACCGACGTAAAGGTCGTTATGTCCATAACTCGGACAGAGGACTTCCGCATCCCTGATAGCCTGCCCGTCTCCACGTACCTCGCTGCTCACAGCCCGTGGGAGGCCTTCCCGTCAGCCATGGTCATTTCTGGTGGTGGATTCAAAAAAATCACGGTCGGCTCCATCAAGAGGAGATTCGATCAATTGATCAGCAAAAGCCCCAATGAAGTCACTACGCTGGACACCACTCACAAAGGATCCGTTCCTATTTCCTTCTACAAGGAAGAGTTCCTCGGTGGAGCACCCAACTCAAGCATTCCGCTGCTTATCTGAGCAAAGATGGCGAACTTTAACGTTCGCAGAATACTCGTGGACCAGGGCAGCTCGGTTGATATAATGTACAACCACCTGTTCGAAACACTGCAGCTGAACGACTCTCACCTTACTCCATACGTTGGATCCGACCTGCAAGGATTCAATAGAGCGGTGACAAGGCCCCGGGGTTACGTAGAGCTCATCGTAACCTTTGGTTCAGGAGAGACAACCCGAGCAATTAAATCACAGTTTATGGTAATTGAATGCCCGTCACTATACCAGTGCATTTTTGGATGGACAACCCTGGCGGAGTTGATTGCTGTACCTTCCGCCGTACATCTCAAAATGAAGTACTACACTTCTAAAGGGATGGTCGCCACCCTCCACGGCGACATCGAAGCTGCCCGTCGGTGCTTTGAAGCGGCATCAAAAGGACTAAGCACCATCTCAACAGGACCAAGGACATCTGGTCGTTGCCCCCTGCCCAGCAGCTTCGAGCAGCCAAAACCGCTCCCCCAGGTCAAATCTATCGACTTGGACCACCGTTTCAGCGAGGAAGATCACGCCAAGGACCCAACGACTTCGAGCAGCCAGTCCAGCAACAACTGCCATCTCCTACGCCCCATCCCAGATGGCAACTTCGAGATCGTTCCGTTCGGAGAAGACCCCCAACGGGGAGTAAAGATTGGAGCAGACCTACCTGACCTGGCCAGGAAACAACTAAAAGCATGCCTCTGGGAGAACGCAGACTTGTTCGCATGGAGCGCGGCTGAAATGCCAGGATTGGACCCATCCGTCGCTTGCCACCAGCTTACAATCGACCCGGCCATCAAAGCCGTTTCCCAGCGCAGAAGGAAACAGTCCCCGAAAAAGATGGAAGCCGCGGAGAAAGCTGTCAAAGACCTTTTAGAAGCTAGGTTTATTTCTGAGGCCAAATACACTACATGGCTCTCAAATGTTGTACTTGTAAGAAAAAATAGCGGCAAATGGAGGATGTGTGTTGATTATACCGATGTTAATAAGGCCTGTCCGAAGGACGCCTACCCCCTCCCCAATATCGATAAGCTCGTAGATAACTCAGCAGGTTTTAAGCTCTTATCGTTCCTCGATGCCTACTCGGGCTACAATCAAATCCCAATGGCCGCGAGCGATAAGACTTACACGGCCTTCATGACCGAATCGGGCAACTATTACTACAACGTAATGCCCTTCGGGCTGAAGAACGCCGGTGCTACATACCAACGAATGATGAACAAAGTCTTCCAAGGACAAATAGGCGACATGCTCGAAGTATACATGGACGATATGATCGTCAAGTCACACGAAGAACTAGATCATGTCGCCCATCTTCGCACAATCTTCGAGCAAGCAAGAAAGTATCGAATGCGTTTTAACCAAGAGAAGTGCACGTTCGGTGTACGGGCAGGTAAATTCCTCGGCTTCTACCTAACAGAATGAGGAATCGAAGCTAACCCCGACAAGTGTCGGGCATTCTCTGAGTTCCCAACGCCCACGTCTAAGAAGAACATCCAATCCCTCAACGGGGTGCTTACCTCGTTGTCCCGCTTCGTGGCAAAATCTGCCCAACACGCCCTTCCTTTCTTTAAGCTCTTGCGGAAAAAAGCAGCGTTTGAATGGACCGGGGAGTGTGAAACATCCCTCATTCACTTGAAGCAAGCTCTGTCGAAACCGCCCGTATTATCATGACCAGATACTGGGGCAGTCTTGTTCCTATACCTCGCCGTCACTGCCGAGGCCGTTAGCGCCGTTCTCATTCGCGAGAATCCTGGCGGACAAAAGCCAATATACTTCACAAGCAAAGCTTTGCAGGACCCCGAGTTGCGATATCAACAGATAGAGAAGGTGGAATTGGCCCTCGTCAACGCGGCCAGACGACTGAGACACTATTTCTTGGCTCACATGATCGTTGTAAGAACGGATCAGCCCATAAACCAATTACTGGGACGACCAGACATGGCAGGCATAATGCTCAAATGGTCATTGGAACTATCTGAGTTCCACATCCAGCATGAAAGCAGGAAAGCTCTTAAGGCCCAAGCTCTGGCCGATTTCGTAGCGGAAATGACGTTCTCAGACTCCCCGTTCCATATAGCTAACAGATGGACCATCTACGTAGACGGAGCATCCAGCTCGACCGGCAGCGGGGCAGGGGTAATTTTGGAGAACTATGAAGGGACCATAGTCGAGGCTTCTCTCACATTGTCCTTTCCCACGTCGAACAACCAGGCCGAGTATGAGGCCTTCCTCGCCGGTTTGTGCATAGCCGAAGACCTAGGGGCTGAAGAAATCATCATCTGCACGGACTCTCAGCTCGTAGCCCTCCAGATATCAGGAGAATATCAGACTAAAAATGACAGTCTCTCTGAATACCTATTCCTGGTCAAGGGAAAAATGGCGAGGTTCAGAACGGTAGAAGTGAGACATGTTCCAAGCGAACATAACGTGCGAGCAGACATCTTGTCCAAACTAGCGAGCACTAAGAGAAAAGGTGGAAACAGGTCAGTCATCCAAGAGATACTTCCCCGGTCCAGCATCGATAAGGGATCCTCGACCCTGCACGTACACGCGATTGGGGACAGCGATTGGTGGATGACACCCGTGTACAACTACCTCACCAGGGACGAGCTTCCGGATGACCCCAAGGAAGCCAGCACCATCAGACGAAGAGCTTGCTCGTACGTCATCCTTGAAAACAAACTCTATCGACGAGGCTTCTCCATCCCATTGCTCAAATGCATAGAAGAGGAAGTTGTCCCTCACGTATTACGAGAAATCCACGAAGGCATTAACACCCAGCACCTAGGAGGAAGGTCCCTTGCCCGCAAGGCCCTCCGAGCAGGGTATTATTGGCCAACCATGCAGCACGATGCCAAGGAGCATGTGAAGAGATGCGACAAATGCCAACGACATGGGGATAGGCACCTAGCTCCACCTAACGAACTGAAAAGCATGACCTCCCCGTGGCCATTCGCCTGGTGGGGCCTAGACATCCTAGGACCCTTCGTGACGGGGTCCAGCCAAAACAAATACCTGATAGTGGGCATAGACTATTTCACAAAATGGATAGAAGCAGAAGCCTTAGCAAAGATAACAGCACTTAACATTCTGCGCTTCTACAAGCGGAATATCCTTGCCCGGTTTGGGATTCCCCAAGCAATCGTCACGGACAATAGAACGCAGTTCACGGATAAGAAGTTCCAAGACTTTGTCGCCCATCTCGGAACAAAGCAACATTTCGCATCTGTAGAGCATCCCCAGACCAACGGGCAGGCAGAAGCAGCCAACCGTGTCATTCTTCATGGCCTCAAGCGAAGACTGGATGAAACAAAGAAAGCCTGGGTCGAGGAGCTCCACAGCGTCTTATGGGCGTACCGCACCACTCCTCAGTCTACAACTGGGGAAACACCTTTCCGCTTAGCATATGGCACGGAGGCGGTTATACCCATTGAAATTCACGTACCGTCCGGAAGGACCGAATCACCTCTAGACGAGGAAATGAACGACGAAGCAATAAGAGAGGAGCTCGACCTTGTCGGGGAAATCCGGACGGGAGCAGCCCTCCACGAAGTATCTCTCAAGCAAAAAATAGCAATCAAGCACAACGCTAAAGTCTTACGACGAGAGTTCGATGTGGACAGCCTTGTCCTACGAAGAAACCACAAGGACTCTCGTGAAGGCAAACTAGCAGCCAACTGGGAAGGGCAATACAGAGTCCGTGCCAAAACGGAGAATGGTGCCTACTTCCTCGAGACCCTCAACGGGGATGAAATCCCTCGACCATGGAACGCTGAAAAACTTAAGCAGTACTACAGCTAAAGCCACAATAGGCTTCCTCGCGTCAAAGAACCACCTAACGGTCAACATGCTCGTTCAGGTACAAACGATGCATAAGCACATAGTGGAATCCCGCTCAAGAAAATGAGTCGGAGCTCTGCTCGTCGGCGGTCCTCAATCGAGCATCGCCTTCGCCCAAGTACCACGATTGGCAGAACCCCAGCTCGCGATGGGACGTTCACGCCGCGACCTCAGGCCTCAATCGCGACCTGAGATCCGCAACCTCGCGAAGACCTTCCCCGGCTGTTCGACCAGTTCTCCACACTGGCTAATTCACACACAACGAGTAATCTTTCAAAAGAAAACTTTGTTAACAGACACACCCTCCGACGGGCAGTCATATATGCACCGCTAATGTAAAGCACAACAATATAAACAAAAATCATATAAGTAACAAAACCGGTCAACATAAATCGGACATAAAGTAAAAACGGCCACAAGGACCAAAGGTTGTACGAGTTACATAAAAAGGGGGAGGCCACGCCCCCCCCAAATCAAATAAGATTACAACAAACTACACGGCACGCAGGCCGACAAAACATCAACACATGCTAACATCATTCCTCGGTGTCTTCGACTCGTTCATCATTGGGCGGAGAAGTATGGGTTCTAGCTTGGCCGGCAAGGAGAGACTCTGGCATCACAATTTGCCCGTCTTTAACGTACGCCAGGAAATTGGTGCCTTCGGTCACCAAACCAACACCAGGATTCACCACCTGAAGCTGAGACACTGCGTTCTGGAAGGATTCCTCGCCAAGCACTAAGTTGTCATCCTCGGCCACCACCAGTCGGGCAACTAACTCTGACCTTGTCATTCCCTTCACATCCTCAGGCTCCTCCTCGCCAGGGGCATTGGCCGCCTGCAATTGCGCGACCAAATCCTCAGCGGCCTTTTTCTCAGCCTCAAGAGTAGCTATCTCCCCCTTTAATCGGGAAATCTCCTCGCCCTCCTTTTCCCTCGCCTCCTTGGCAGCCTTAACTTCCTCCCTGGCCTTCCTCAAGCTCTCCTCAAGAGCGGTCACCTTACCGCGGGCAATAGTCAGCTCACTCTCAGTGGCCGTGTCCCCCTCGGCATAGGTGGCCGCCATCTCCAGCAATCTGACCACCGCTGAGGCATCCTGGGCCACCAACGCCCTTTTGCTCGGACGGTCCAGGCTTTGCAGATGTAGAGAATCAGCATGAGAAATCACCAGAGAAGTCCCCTCAAAGAACCTCTTATCCAATACACAAGGAGGCAGCTCAAATTTCGCTTTCTCTGGCGCCTTGCCCAGATCCACTGCCTCGTTCCTTGGACGCTTAGACCTGGTCGCCAGGGGCATTGGAGACCGTTGAACATTGCCCGGAGAAGCATTCCCCTGAGGAGGCTGGGAAGGACCAACCGCACGAGCAGGAGGAGGACGAACCTTAGTAAGAGCAGCTGCATCAGCTTGTTTCCGCACGGCCACGTTCCTTACCATCCTTTCGTGGGCTGAAGGCATAGTGGCTGCAAAAGACAAAAACAGGCGTCAGACAATAGAAAATAACGAGCAATACAAAGCGACATGTTAAAGCTAAATACCGAGCAGATCCATGGCATCCCTATAAGTTTTGCACCTCAGCAGTGCCCTAACGTTGATAAAACGAGGCTCCACCCGAGGGCCACCATCAGCCTCGAGGATCGCCTCCTTCTTCTTTGTGATGCACTCGGCCATCCGGAACGAGCTCACGTACTGCAACAACTTTTCATATGAAGCAGTATCCCCCTCATCCAAACTTGCAGGCTCAAAGACATAGTCTTTTGGGGGCTTCGTAAAATGCTCCCCGGTCCAATGGAAGGGATACTTCAACAACCTCCGCTCGATATATTTCCCCTCCTCATTAATCCTATCCTCGCCGTTCTCGTCCACTTCAAGCTCCCAGTAGAACGTGCTATCCTGGGCAGCCTCTGACACGGGCTCCACGACGAAGTACCTCGTCTTAAACGTTCGTATGGACTCAGAGAAAGGTTTGAACAGCTTGCGCGGCTGCTTCAGGGAGACCCAACCGTAGCTCCTCCCAGAAGTCTGTCGTTGGAGGTGAAAGATGGTGAAGAAAAAGGGGATGGTCGCCCCTATTTGCAGGTGCTCGCACACCAACTCGAACGCTCGCAGGAAGGCTAACGAGTTGGGATGGAGCTGAGTGGGGGCCAAACGAAGATGTAAGAAGACAGACTGCTGGAAATCCGTGAATGGAAGCCTTAAGCCCAGCTCTTTGAAAACGTACTCGTACATTGTAAAGCGCTCTCCATAGTTCGTGCAGACGTGCTCGTCAGCGGTGGGGAAATGAACTCTCCAGTCCTCGTCACCTCCCACCGTCTAGAAACAATCCCATATGTAAGTCGCAAATTCAGACGCGTGCTCAGAGGGTTCTGCCACCTCCCATTCCTCAGTTGTATTTTCTGCTGCACCTTCCTCAGATGTCTCCTCGGGCACCTCTTCCTGATCATCGCCCAGCAGTTCATCCTCTTCCTCATAATCCGTATCTTGCTCGGTCGACCCACTCGAGGACCGAGTGCTACTACTCTCCGAGGAACCAGATTCCTCCTCGGACGAATCTAATACAATTTCTCCACGGGGCCCTGTCGCCATCACCTGAAAAGCAGAGAAAGACAGTGAATTCAACAGCTAATCAAATCCACCCTTCCACCACTGAACAAGTGAAAGGGCGCGCTAAGGGCTGAGGACGACGTCCCCGGCCTAAGCCCTGACAACACTACAGAAAAGCCTCCCCGTGAGACAATGCCCGGAACTCTCCTATCACACGAGGAACTTCTCGAAAGCAAGATCACAAGGTTTTCATCCAGCTCACAACTCCATGAAACGCAACGCTAGAACGGTCACGTGCATGCCACCATCGCGACGACATCACGGACAGACCCCTCACACACAGCGTAACAACAGGCTAACGGCGGTGGAGACAGCGGAGCCATCCTCCACCACCAGCGGCTACCACATATACAACCCTAAGTCTCCTAAAAATCTAACCTAACCGCATACAATGTCTAAACAAACATCAATACGAAACTAAACAAAGGAAAGAGACAACTTACTTGTAAATAGAAGACTGAAAAAGTTGCTCGGAGCTTCAAACGGCGAAGGATGCAACAGGAAGATATCGCGGGCAGGAAATTTGGTGAAGATGGAAGGAAAAAGTTCAGAATGAAAATTTTCCCTCCTATTTATACAGGAGGTCACGTGCAGCCCCATGCGCGCATAGGTCATGATGACTACCCGCTAGCCATCATTGCCTAAGTGGCAGCGACACAAGTTCCAACACACACGTGGCAACCCCCGTATCGTTTCATATTCCACTAGACAGTTGGCATCCATCTGTAACGGACAACGCTTAACGATCACGACCAACAACCACAGCGGGCAATAGAAACCACGGGCATCCACAGCCAACAAGCAAAACACTCCACTTCCCCGGGACTTTACGTTATCCTTAAGTCATCACCTCCGCGCTCGGAAGTAACGACTTGGGGGGCTACTGTTCTGGACTGGGCCAACGGCCAAGCGCGGCCCAATCCATGATTGCTACAGTAACGACCCAAACGCTTGGATCCAGTCCACTAAGGGGACAAAAGTACCCTTTTGCCCCTACAACTGGTCACGGACGGCCCAGTCCTGCCCGGAATTATTGCCCGTCTGACACGGGCTACCACTCCCCGACAGCCGACGAACAGATGCCCGCAACTACCTTCCTGCTCGACATAACGGCTAGTTTGGGCATCCTGCCCGTCACAACGGCTAGTTTGGGCAGTTACATATTCTTCAGGAAAACGGTTATTTCGCCCTGAAAATAGGACCGTTGGCCACGCGCTGGGGAACATTATATAAACCCTCTCATTCGAGAGGGTCAGGTATCAAATATTCATCCTAAGAATACACTTTGTACTTGCCCCTTTTTCTCTGACCCTTTCTTACTTGAGCGTCGGAGTGCCTTGCAGGTACACCCCCTCCTCTCCTCATCAACATTCCGAGCACCTTGCCCATCTGACGACCAACATACGTGGACCTGTTCGAATACTCTGGATCAAGAAGAAAACAAAATATTGTTAAAGTTTATCTCTAAAGGAGCTGTAAGAATGAACCACGTATCAGATTCTTTGATGAAAGGATTATTTATAGAAAAAGTCTATAATACATTAAATAAGATGAGACTAATTTTTATAGATAAGTGAGTTGTCTTGGTGGCAACCCGACCTAAGGGACTAAAGATTCCAAGAGTTAGTTTTAATGGTTAATAACAAGTTGTGAGTAATATGAAATGATCATGCTAGTGTAAATAAAAGAAACATGAATCCTAAAGAAATAAAGAGATGAAATAATAAAAACTTTTATTGAGATCTATATTCTAAATGAGTAGAGTACCTAGCTACAAGAGTACTCTTGATAGACTCACTTATGTAACTGTGAAACTTAGGCCAGTTCTTATGGAATCTCTAGATAAAATTACTAGAACTTTCACTAAATTGGTATAGATGTGTATGATCATTAAAACACGAGCTTATAGAATCCACCTTAAGAAAATGTTGTGTGCGAGTTTGATGTCAGAGATATAGTTTAAGACTATTAGTCACTTTTATTGAATTAGAATTTTACTTGCTATGCAAAGGTTCAAGTCGTAGACACCTCTGTTTATGCACAATTTTAAAAATGTTTGAGGCTACTTCTGATACAATTTTTTAAATTAAAGTGTGGGATTATTGGAATTGAATGGGAGAACTTGGTAAAAAATAAGCACTAGCTTGAACTATTGTGTGATATGTGAATTTGAAAAAGTTTAATAAGTCTCACATTAGAGAAAGAATACATTTTAGTAGTGCTTATATAATAGAGGGTGTCCTCTTGGGGTGTGTCTCAAGAGGTACACAAATTTGTAAAAGAGAGACAACACACCTCTCATGATCATCACACGCGCGTGTCACCATCTGTCCGCTTGCCTCGACTCAATTCAACTCGATAAGGCCGAACTTGGGTTTGAGTGATGCATACATTATTTTATATCCAAAATTGGGAAAAAAAATAATTTAATATTAATTTTATTAAATATGTTGTTCTCATCCATTCCATTAATTTCACACATATTTTCAAGTCTTAACTGAGCTTCAACAATCATTATTTGCACGTTTAATAAAGAATCTCACAAATTTGAATTTTCAAATCTGATTCATTTGATCGTATGAAGAACCAATCAAATCCGCTCCCTCATCTTTCTCTCTTTTTGGTTTAGACTTCGGCTAATAATATAGGTCTCCACCTCTCATTATTTTCACTCTAGCTTTTTGAATAAATCAAAATCTCTCTTTTCTCTCAGCTCGACTTCATCTATATTTTTCTTTTGACTAAAATACAGTTTTGGTCCTCCTGTTTGACAAAATTCACGGTTTTGGTCCCCCCATTTTATTTTTTAACAGTTTTGGTCCCCCACCCCTCACTGTTCATGCATTGTTCATGTACGGACGTGTACTGTTCATGTACGGACATGTACTGTTCATGTACGGACCAGTTACTATTCATCATTTTTTTGGGCAAAAATTGGGGTGGGGGACCAAAACTGTTAAAAAATAAAATGGAGAGACCAAAACCGTAAATTTTAACAAACAGGGAGACCAAAACTGTATTTTAGCCTTTTCTTTTCCATTCTATTTTTGAGTGACTGCTGTGTATCATATATGATTGGTATTTGTATCATATTCGATCTATCTTCGTATCATAAATGATGTATTTTTCGAGCATTTATTTGCTGTGCAGGAATAATTATAACAATTTGAGTTGAACCATTTTATCCTAAAAATATTGTGGTTGTTCGTCTACATTACATAATTTAGACGCACAATTTTTCCGTGACATATTTTCAAAATCGATTTTTAAAATTTTAAATGGACAAAGAATAAGTATTATGATTATATTTCTATGAGTAAGCATACTTATTCAATTCCTTCTAGTTCTTGACGCAATTTGAATTTGGAAAGTTAGGAAGCATAGGTACGTCAAATATGTGATTAGGTAAGAGAATTGGTAGCAATTATGATTTATTCTTTAGCAGAATAAAATAAAATAACATAATGCATGACATGATTTCAAGTGGCTCATGAAGTCAAATCTTTCTTCATAAGACTTGTTCCCTTGTCACCTATGTGATATACCAAGTCAATTGCTCTAGGTAGCATCTTATCCAATATTTCATTGTGAAAAAATAATAATAAATTACAAAAAGTTTACAAGTTTATGTACATTAACAAAATTCCAAACAACTTAAATAAAAAAAAAAAAAAAAACACCTATAAACATGTCACAAGTCATTGAAATAGTCTTATATGCTGATAAAAAAACTCAAATAAATCAATTTGTTACTGCTTGATCCAAACAACAAAAACTCTAGCAATAGTTGAATCAATTAGGACTAATTACCGCATCGTCCATTACCGCATCGTCCAGTGCTGCAACGACCGCAATGCGTGTCGCAACGCCTACAACCGCAATCACATCTGCGACTGTAAACGCAATTTAAAATCATGATCCTAACATTCCTTTAGGATTCTTCTTTTGCAAGTCACGTGCAATTTCAATACAAACTCGATCAACCATTCCCAAAAAATCTTTAACTATAACAAATAGTTGAAGATTTTTCTCTTCTTTCTCTTTTGAACCTCCACATTCATAATATTGTGTTGTTTTACTAAGAATTTGCAACACAATTGTTTCTTTCTCCCTAACAAGTTTCAATTCTTCCTCTGCATTTCCAATAAAATAATTCATTTCTTTCACAAAGTTTCCTCTTTCACCACTCTCACATCGTGAAACAAGTTCTTGAATCTCATTTAGTCTCAGAGATAGTGATGAAATTGATTCAACTAAACTTTTATAATCCAAATTTGCTCCTTTTTTAACATTGATGAATTCAGAACTTATTCCTCCCACAATTGATAATCCTAACATTGTGTACTCCCTTTCTCTCTTTTCATCCGAAACAACATTTGTTTCGATGTTTTCATTCATGTTACTGCTTCTCTTTCGACTCATGTTTCGGGTTAGGCTGTTATTTCGGTTAAGTACTGCGCGTTTTCCTTCCGAATGAACAACTTCTTCGACAACAAAATGAAGTAATGTGGTCTTTCCATTGTTGCTTTTCACATCATTGAGTTTCCTTAATGAATTCAAGTTAAAAGCTTGAGCATTACCTCTAGAAGTTCCGTCGTTCATTCGGTTCCCAGCCTTAAGAACCGCTTCTAGAAGCTTCAAGAAAAGTCCTTGACTTCTAAGCTCTTTACATCCAAATTCAATAGTCTGCAAAGAATCCTTGATTTCCACGACCTCCGAGTCGTAGTTCAACTTGAATAGCATTGCGTTCAAGCGGTTAAACGCGGAAGGAATGGCTTTAAGGATGTGATATAGGAAAGATTCTGCTGCAGCAAGTCTTGATGGATCTTCTTTGTATTGAAGGATAAGTGATTTCTCTTCTTCTGTTGGTGAAACTCTTGAAAGCTTTTCAATTGTGTCTCCATTTAGGCCTTTTCCTTCGATGAGCGCATCAAGAATTTCGTCTCGCGAGATGGCAAGTGATTTCAAAACAATAGCAATGTTTTGTGATTTTCTAGGATCAAGAAGGAATGTTTTTGTTGAGGCATCATTGTTTTTACTTGTGGAGTGAGTTTTTTGTTTAGGTGAGATTCGATTGGTTGCGACGGTACCAAAGAGAGCTTCCATAAGATTTTGATCAACCCTAAAATAAAGAAATTCAGAAACTTAAGTTCAAATTCTCGAGAAAAATAAAATAATAACAACATTTAATCGAAACCAGATGAAACTCCGATGACGATGAAATTACTAACCTAAGAACTGACATACTAACATTTGTGAGACCTAAATTCGAACTTAGAAGATAAAAATACTAACCTATAAAAAAATATACTAATATTTGTCTGTAACTTGGGACGATCACGCAAAACCTTGAGTAACCAAAATATAAAAATTTATTTAACAAAATTTAACACATTAGGATTTTACCTGAACGAGCCGCGATCGACTTTGTCCCAAACCATGGAATGATCAGCCGCATTAGTATTCACTTTATCCCAATGCAAAGGCTTCAACTTCACTTGATCATTGTTTGATTCTTCCACACCTTTCCCTAAAGAGTTTCTTTGACTGGTCTTGGAGATAGCTTTCGATGATGACATCGGAGGAGGTGGCGGTGGTCCTGCCTTCATCGGAGGAGGTGGCGGCGGTGCTGCCTTCATAGGAGGAGGAGGTGGTGGCGGTGCAACTATTGTTGGCAAATTGGATGGTTGAGATTGAAATTCTTGTTTTTCAACACCCTTTTTAACAAATCCTTCATTTTTGGATGGTTGAGATTGATTTCTCGGAATTCTATATAAATCATCCTCTTCTTGAATTATATGTGAAGATGAAGATTGTCCTTTAAGAAGAGGAGTTTCTTGAATGTACTTAGATTTTTTCTCTTGATTCTCTTCTTCATGACTATCTTCTTCAACTTTGTTTTTAGGACTATTCAAAATATCCTTATAAAGATCCTTGTTTGAATTCTTCTCTTCAAGTTTTCTCCAATAAATCACATCCAAACCATCCTCATCAACAATCAACCCTCTCACATTTCCATCAATCTTTTCGAAAACATTCCCTTTCGGCGCAACAACTTGTTGCCTATCACCATCAGAAGCAATGTTGTTTCTCTTTCTTTTTCTCAAACACCTTTTTACTAAAATGAAAATCAAACCACAAATAACTATAGTACTTGCAGCAGTTGCAGCCACAGCTTTCGCTATCTTACCGTTCGATGAACTACTTTTCGATACCACGATTGGTTCTCGAGGTGGTGGTGGTGATGAAGGTGTTGCCTTTGGTGGTGATGGTACTGAAGTTGTTTCATTTTGGTAGAAAGTTTCTATGTTTTGAGGAGAATTATTTTGACAATAACATGTTTGTGTTGAAAGAATGTGGAAAACAAGACACATAATAAGGATCATGTTGAAAATCATTGAGGAAATGAGGTTTGTGAGAAAAAATATGATGTTTTTTTAGGTTTTTTTGTGTTCATTGATAATAACTGAAAATTTTATGTTTGTTTTGTCTTTAAGTTATTGGTTTTTTTGTTTTGTTTTTGTTTTGTTTTGGTGACAGTTTCAAAAGTGTTGAAGCAGTTAATTGTTGTTGGCCTTCCATGAAATTGAATAGGGGATTGTTTGGTACTTTAATTTAATATGAAAAGTTGGTGTTTGTTAGAGTCATAAAATGGACATGTTTTGGGTTTGAAAGTGATTGGTTTACTTTGTCAAACTTTAAGTGATTCCACACATGTGAAATGGTGCTATCATGATTCTAATATCTTTCTTTGGCGTAAATTGAATATGTTTTTGTATATTTTAAATATTCATTTTTCTATATTCTAAACAAATATTAAAGCTATTTATTTTATCGCCACAAACTTGTCTTGAGTTCGAATTCCAGTTTAGGATATGTAATGATCATAAATTTTAAGAGGAGAGAGTTATGGTCTATTATAAATTTTTTAGTTTGAAGAATTAATCTTACAATTGCATATAATTGTGGATATGCAGCAGTGTTAAGTGTTAAACGTTCTAAAAAGAATTTTACTATCTATTAAAATTTTTTGGTATAAAGAATTAATCTCTTTAATTGCGGACAGAAAATATAGAAAATATATGATTTATATATATATATAAAAATTTTTTTTTTCTTGCCGAGTCTTGTAATTTCTAACTTTAGTTGTTGTCTACAAGTTAATCCAACAACTCCTCTTAAACAATATAGATTATAAAGGATTAAAATAAGAATGGTAACCGATTCAATAATTATAGAACTTTTTAGCTTTAAGAATTAGTTGAGAGTTGTGACTTAGTAGTCCTAATGAGGGCCATTCTTAATATTCAATGTTGAGAAATTGTAAAGTGGCTCAACAAATTAGCTTTTAGTTGAAACATTATAATAATAGCTTAAATAAAAAGCCATTAATTACTCACATTTCATTTTGGTTTTCATTGGATTCTCTTATTTTTCTTTGCTTGGATGATCATGAGGATTACACTGTAGAATTCATTTTATTTTGTAGAAATCAATTTTTTTTTAATTAGAGTTTTTTTCACACCCCTATAAATTTTTTTAAAAACCACTCTATTTGATAAAGGAAAAATATGTTTTATTTTAATGAATTTGAAATTACGGTTCTCTGGAGAGACTCGATCAAATTTCATCATTTATTTTTATTACTAAAAACCTATTTTGCAACACATTTTATATTTAAAGTGTTTGTAAATGTGATTTAAAAGAAAATGTCGAAAATTTCTTTTAAAATTAATCATTCTCAATTATAAAAATAAATTAAAGTATCGAATGCAATAATAGCATGCCAATCACTTTGTCTCTTCAACCTTCAACTCTTCAATTGTTGGCATCTTGTCATCCATTCATATAAATGATGTGCAAGTAGTCGCATGAAAAATGTATTAAATGAGTCATCATTTTCAAAAATACGATATTAATAGAGTAACAGATTAATGAATACATAAATATTTATTATCATGCCAATACTTATAATATAATTATTATGTATTTTTATATTATAAATTACTTTACAATACTAATAAACCATTAATATTAATATTAGGTTGATTATTAAAAATCTCCATGATCAACAAAAATTTAATTTATTTTTTATTATTGAACCAATAATACCTGTTGAGTGTTTAAAAAAATCAAACTTAACAGATTTGTATTAAATTTTAGAAACAATCATGATTCAAACATATGAGTTTTTTTTTTGCCAATGGATATGAATTTCACTGTGTTGAATTTAACTAAACAACATGTAATTTTTTTATAGAAGGGGATTGAACTAAAGTTTTTACTGCAGTTGTATATGCAAGTAACTCTTATGTGATTTGAATGCAGATAAGGAATGAACTTATCAATATTTAACAGATCAATCCTAGGCCTTGATGCATGCTAGATGATTTCAATATATTTATTGATTCCCATGAGAAATTTGACAGAAATCTTACAAACAAAACTTCTACAGATGAATTTCTTAGTTGGATAAATAAAAATGAACTTATGCATCTTGACATTAATGGTAGCTATTACACTTGGACCAATGAGGAAATGTGTTGCTTACTCTTTTGTTAGGCTTGACAGAGCCATTTGTAATCAGATTTGGCTAGATAATTGAAACACAGTCAATTGGTCCATTTTGATCAAGAACTATTCAGATTATTACCATATTCTTCTCCATTGTGACCAATGTATGTTTGATTCAGTAGGCCATTTAAAATTTTGAAGGTCTAGACTCTAAACGATACATGCAAACAATTAATTGTTGACAATTGGAATATTGGTGGGGTTGGTTACCCTATGTTTGTTTTATCTGCTAAGTTGATATATCCTAAACCTACTCTTAAGAAACGGAACAAAGATACATTTGAAAATATTCATCGTAAAGTCACTTAAATTACGGATAAAGTTAACAAAATACAAAGTATGATTAACGATGCTAGTTACTTTAGATCTATGTGCTTGCAAGTATAATCAAGAAGTAACCCAAGATGATAAAACTCATGAATAACAAGATTCAAGAATCAACTACTTAACTTTGATAACAAAATATTTTTGATGATGAAAACACGTAAAGTGGTTTTGATGATGACTACACTTGAAGTCTTGAAGACAAGCAACTATTAAAGTTACCTTAAGCATTCAAATATGCACAAGATGGTTGATCAAGATCAAGGAATTATTTTGAATCAAGTTAAAGATTTTTGTTTAAAGTCATTAGTGATTTGAACCTTTAACAACTTAGATGATGGCAACTAATACGAGAATTCTCAAGCCTCATAATTAAGACTTAAGGCTCATGTATGATAAATTCAAAGATAATGTCAAAACTTGAAGCTTTAGAGTGTGAAAGAAAGGAAATGTGAAAGCTTGACTACTCATGTTCGTCTAAATAATTAGTGTATTGAAATAAAAAAGGGTGTTTCTAAAAGTATTATGGTTAATTGTTCCCTGCTCTCTTCTTTAGGATCTTCTTAGATCTTTTCTCTCTTGGTCCCCTGCTGAGTCAGACGTCTGCACAACAAATTGGAGCACTGTACAAATTGCATCGTTATGCAGTCAATCTCGATCTCTGCACTATGCTTTGAGTACTAGAGAAGGAATGAAAATGGAGAATTCCTACCCTCATTCTGATTATTTTTGGTAGGGGACGAATGACCATGTGCCTGGAATAGTCGCCTATATCCTAAGATTATAGTGTCTCTTAAGTCGATCATTGGTCACTCTTTCCTGCCCCGAATCTCTCTTCCTTCTCGGGTTCACAACCTTCTCTTGGTTCAACACCCGTTCTTTTGGTTAATCACAGTCTTCCTGTTAAAACCAATCTTCCTTCTCGGGTCACAACCTTCTCTTTGTTCAACACCCATTCTTTTGGTTAATCACAGTCCGTCTGTTAAAGCCAATCTTCCTTCTTGGGTTCACAACCTTCTCTTGGTTCACCACTCATTCCTTTCGTTAATCACAGTTCGTTTGTTAAAACCAATCTTCCTCTTTGGGTTAACAACCTTCTCTTTGTTCCACACCAGTTCCTTTGGTTAATCACAGTCTGTCCGTTAAAACCAATTTTCCTCTTCCCCAGTGAAGTCGTATCTTTTCTTTCCTTCGATTAACCACAGTCCGTCTGTTAACATACCAAATACCCTATGGAGTTAGAAACCTTCTCTTGGTTCTCACCTCTTTTTCGTTGGTTAACCACTGGCAGTTAGTTAAAAGACCAACCTCTCCATGTTCTTCGGTTAATCGCAGTCCGTCTTTTAAAATACCGAATCTTTGTTGGGTTAATCACCTCCTTGGTTAAAACACCCTTTTATTTCTTGGTTAATCACTGCCTGTAAGTTAAAAGACCAACCTCTTCTCTTCCTCGGTTAACCACAGTCCGTCTGTTAACACACCGAGTCTCCTTTTTGGGTTAACACCTTCCTTTGGTTTAATACCCATTTTCTTTGGTTAATCACCGTCCGTCAGTTAAATACCAATTTCTTACTCACCCCTTCCTCGGTAGAGCCAGCCTTTTTTTCGTCGGTTAACCACTACTTGTCAGTTAAAAGACCAATTCTTCTCTTCCTCGGCAGAGACCAGTTATTGTCCTTCTTCCCAGTGGAGTCAAACTCTCTTTCTTGGTTAACCACTGCCTATCAGTTAATATACCGAGTTCTCTTCCCTTTTATTTTTCCAGGCCAGAGTTAAGATCATTTTCTTTCTTTCCCCAGTAGAGTGATTACTTTCCTCTCCCAGCGAGTCAAACACCGAGTCTCGGTTCAACACCCTTGCTCCTACTCCTTGCCCTTTCCTTATTCATACCTCTTACTTCTTTCTCTTGGTTTTGACACCATTTCTTTGCTTCTCGCTCTTGGTTTTGACACCACTTCCCTGTTCTTTCCCTTTCTTTCTTTGTCCTAGTTCTCCGAACTACGTAGGCTCTAAATTCCTCATTGCACTATGAGGATACTGTTAGCTCCTAATTTCGACGCCTAGTATTGGATTAAAGGAATTAATCAAGGAAATAGAATTTTGAAGAAGATTTGGAAGACTTCGACTGGAATGACACTTTTTAGAGTTCTAATCGAAGAGGTCCTTGTGCAAGAAAAAAGTGTTTTGCGAACCTAGAAATATTTCTAGCAATTTGGGAATATTGTTCGATGGAAGCGTTACTGATGACGTTTCGATTCAAGATTTGAATTCAAATAAGGGAGGCAACTTTGTTCTTATCCAATTGCTGGCAGAAGACACGTGGAGCGTGTTCATGAATTGAAGATATGCAGGATGCTATTTGTCTTGCTCTAGTTTGTAGGCCGTTAGAGGCAGTTATTTTCGATTAGTATAAATAGCAAGTCCTGGTGTTAGGATTTGTGTGTGTTCAAGTTTGTATAAATTCCTCAAATTACTCAAAGTACCCAAGTGTAGAGAAACGAGTGTGTGAGACATGTACGTTTGATGTAACACCATATTTTTATTCAATACAATTCAGTTAGTTTTTGCCCATAATTTTATCTTTTATTTTCGCAAGTTATTTTCCAACGCACTTTCGATTATTTCACTGCATTACATTTTTTAGTATTTTCGAAGCAAACTGTATTCAAATTGTTCAAATTTTTCCAAATATCATTTTAAATCAATTAGCACATGTCCTAGGATCAATATGGTCGATCCTATGAGTTACCAAACTGTTTAAAAGATTGGAAGACCAACGGTTGTTTAACAATTTTCACGGTAAACAAATTGGCACGCCCAGTGGGGCGGTGCTAAGTGAGTTTTTGAAAACTGAAATTATGGTCAAGCAGATCGCTAAGATGTCAGACAGGATATCGTGACACTTGATCTCTGCTTCTCACATAAGGATAACAAAGAGCAGTATCCAAACAGCACAAAATAAAAAGACACACAATAATTGTTAACCCAGTTCGGTGAACAACAACACCTACGTCTGGGGGTTACCAAGTTAGGAATGAAATCCACTAAGTAGTATTAGTTGTAAGCAAAACTCCACTGTTTACAACTTGTCACCTAAAAACTACCCGTGCTAGATTTCTACCTAAGATACTCCTAGGTATGAGATCCTTCTCAATTCCCTTTCAACTACAACAATGACTGAACAATTACAACTCAATAATACTGTCCAACTCAGGTATTCACGCAATACAAGAGAGGCTCACAAAAGTACAACCCTAGTACTCACTAACAACCGTGTATCTTCACTGCCTATTCTAGGTTAAATCCATCTTATTTATAACACTAAACAAAACTGGATTTGGGCTTCAGAATCGCAGCAATTCAGCTCCACAGAATCTGCAACTTGTTCTTCTCTAGAATAGTTTCTTCAATCCTAAGTTTCCTAAAGTGTCTCCATACTTAGAAACAACATATTCCATTTAGAATCATAATCTCTAATTCCTCAATCTTGGACGCCACCTAGGACAATTACACATTCCCATAAAAACTGGAAATCAGATAACAGTTATTCCAAACTGTAACAGACAAAGATGTCGAATCAACATGATAGGACATCTTGTCTAACACTTTAATCTCAGTCAGTTCAACATGTTAGGACATCTTGTCCAACATCTTTCTGATAAGTTAGTTTTACCAAAATTGATGCCAACCTCAAAGTCTTGGACTCATCAATCTCCCCATTTGGCAGATTTTGGCTAAAACTAACTACAATTAACCTGCAGACAAAAATAATTAGAGGCAAGAAATAGATCATCAAAACAGCAGCGGAAAAACCATCAAACATCTTGTTGTCTCCCCCTCAACCAGTTCCTTCTTCTGCAAGCAGCACTACTCCTCTTCAATGGTTAGCAGCAGTCAGCAGTGGTTAATAAAGTTAGTATTACTCCCCCTTTTTAGCCATAATATGACAAAGGCAGAAAGACTAACTAAATAACCAGATAAACAACATAAAGTATTTAAAGTACACACCAAGCACACAAGTAAATTATCCTGGGCATTAAGCCCTTACAAAACCAAAACAGAAACGAACTTGAGAGAAGGTTTGAAAACCCTCTCCAACTTGATGGGAATACATATCTAGATACTTGAATAGCACTCCCACACCCAGTGGTATGTTACATATCTTCAGATAGGCAAACTCCAAGCTTTCCTCTCAACACTTCAAATTGATTTGCATCCAAAGCTTTAGTGAAGATGTCAGCTAACTGATTTTCTGTGGCAACATGCTCCAAGGTTATGAATTTGTCTTCCACAAAGTCTCGAATGAAGTGATGCTTGATGTTAATATGTTTAGTTCTACTGTGCTGAATATGATTCTTTGAAATATTAAATGCACTCAAGTTGTCACAGAAGTGTGTCATAACATCTTGAATGACATTGTATCTAGTCAACATTTGCTTCATCCACGTCATTTGAGAACAGCTATTACCTGCATCGATGTATTCAACTTTAGCAGTAGACAAGGAGACACAATTTTGCTTCTTACTGAACCAAGAAATTAAGTTGTTTCCTAGAAAGAAACATCCACCATAGGTGCTCTTCCTATCATCTGCATTCCTAGCCCAATCAGCATCACAGTATCCTATTAACACAGAGTTAGAGCTATGCGTATAGAGCAGTCCATAGTCACATGTACCTTTAACATACTTTAGAATTCTTTTGACCTGATTAATATGACTAACTTTAGGTTCAGCATGATATCTCGTACATACTCCTACTGCAAAAGTTATATCAAGTCTGCTAGCAGTAAGGTATAGAAGACTTCCAATCATGCTTCTATACAGACTCTGATAAACACTTACCCCTTTCTCGTCTTTAGACAACTTCAAGTGAGTAGGAGCAGGAGTCCTCTTGTGTTTTGCATTCTCCAAACCAAACTTTTTAACAATATTTTTAGCATATTTCCCTTGACAGAGAAATATAGACTCTTCCATTTGTTTGACTTGGAGACTAAGGAAGTAACTTAATTCACCAACTAAGCTCATCTCAAACTCAGATTGCATTTTCTTGACAAAATGTTGAACCATCTCTTCTGACATTCCCCCAAACACAATGTCATCGACATAAATGTGTGCTATCATGAGCTTTCATTCTCTTTCTTTGACAATGAGGGTTTTATCAATTCCTCATTTTCTGTAGCCATGGGTGAGAAGGAAATCAGTTAGCCTTTCATACCAAGCCCTTGGAGCTTGTTTCAACCCATACAAGGTTTTCTTCAGCTTGTATACATGATCTGGAAATGTAAGATCAACAAAACCATTGGGTTATTCCACATAAACTTCTTCCTTCAAGTATTCGTTCAGAAAGGCACTCTTGACATCCATTTGAAAAAGCTTGAACTTCAGCTAGCAGGCTACTCCAAGTAGCAGTCTCACATACTCTAATCTAGCAACAGGAGTAAAAGTTTCATCAAAATCCACTCCCTCAAACTGAGTGTACCATTGGGCAACAAGTCTAGCCTTGTTTCTTGTGACTACACCGTGATCGTCAGACTTGTTGTTAAATACCCACTTTGTTCCAATCACATTTGACCCTTCTGGTCTTGGTACAAGATCCCAGACCTCATGCCTCATGAACTGCCATAACTCCTCTTGCATGGAATTAATCCAGAATTCATCAGTCAAGGCCTCCTTGACATTCTTGGGTTCCATCTTCGACACAAAATAAGCGCTGGCAACAACATCTCGTGACCTGGTCATCCTTCCTCCATTTGGGTCTCCTATTATGAGTTCCTTGGGATGATCCTTCTGAATCCTGATGGAGGGTCCCTTGTCAACCTTCTCAGTCATTGTAGGTTCATGATTGACTTCATTGGATTCTGCAGTACCTTCAGAGTCATCTAGTGATGTTCCAACATCCTCTGTGACATCTTCATCCCCCATGGGAAAGAATGCTCCAATATCATTAGCAGCTTCGGCTTCTATAAGTGAGCCATCAACCACAACATTTATAGACTCCAGTACCACTTGAGTTCTTGAGTTGTAGACTCTGTAGGCTCTGCTATTTGTAAAGTATCTCAGGAAGATTCCTTCATCACTCTTGGAATCCATTTTCCTTCTTTACTCCCGGTCTGCTAGGATGTAACATTTGCTTCCAAAGACACGGAAATACTTCACAACTGGCTTTCTACCTTTCCATAGCTCATACAGTGTGGCAGATGTCCTAGATCTGATGGTTACTCTGTTTAAGATGTAGCAAGTTGTGTTCATTGCTTCAGGCCAAAAGTGATAAGGAAGTTTTTTGGCATGAAGCATGACCCTTGCACATTCTTGAACTGTTCTATTTTTTCTCTCAACCACACCATTCTGTTGAGGAGTGATGGGTGAAGAGAACTCATGACTGATTCCTTCCGAGGAGCAGAACTCATTAAACATACTGTTCTCAAACTCCTTCCCATGGTCACTTCTGATTTTGACAATGCCACAATGCTTCTCTCTTTGAAGTTTTTGACACAGTCCTTTAAAAACTTCAAATACTTCTGACTTCTCTTTGATGAAGTGCACCCAAATGTACCTAGAGAAATCATCCACTACAACATAAGCATACCTCTTTCCACCAAGACTTTCAACCTACATAGGTCCCATTAAGTCCATATGGAGAAACTCTAAGTTTTTTGAGGTGGTCTAATGTTGAAGCCTTTTATGTGACATCCTAGTCTATTTTCCAATTTTGCATTCCCCACATATTTTTCCTTCATCTATCTTTATATTAGGAATACCTCTAACAACCTCCTTGGATAAGACTTCTTTCATTCCTTTCAAGTGAAAATGGCTAAGTTTCTGATGCCATATCTTCACCTCATCTTCCCTTGACACCAAGCAAGTGGAGGGACATTTAGTTTCATGGGGAGCCCACAAGTAACAATTATCCTTCGATCTGGTACCCTTCATGATAAGTTCCTCTTTATCATTTGTTACCAGACACTCAGATTGAGAGAAGTTAACCCTAAGGCCTTGGTCACACAATTGACTAATACTTATCAGATTAGCCGTCAATCCTTTGACATACAAGACTTTATCAAGACTAGGCTGACCAGCATACTTCAGCTTACCAATACCTTTTATTTCACCTTTTGAACCATCTCCAAAGGTGACATAGCTAGTGGAATGAGGTTTGATATCAACCAAGAACTCCTTGACACCAATCATGTGTCTAGAACAACCACTATCAAAATACCAGTCTTCTTTAGCAGAGGCTCTCAAAGAGGTATGAGCTATGAGGGCGACAGTTTAATTCTTAGGAATCCACTTCTTCTTCCCTTTAGTAACCTTCTTTCTTCTTCTGGGTCGAGTTGATAATTTTCGATAACCATTCAACTTATAGCAGTAAGCCTTTAAGTGAACGTACTTACCACAGTGATGGCACTTCTTGTCCTGATTCTTTCTTCCTGGGAAGTTGTTCTAAGGCCTTTGACGATGTTGAGACATCCTACTTGACATCAATTGAACTGAGTTCCCATAAGACCTTTGTCCTTTGTTCTCAACTTGATCATTGTAGCCGAGACCTCTTCCACTTCCAGTATTTCTTCCTGAATTAAGAATTTTATCCAGCACATCTGAACTGCTATTGAGTATTCTTATATACTTGGTCATGTTGTTAAGTTTGGAGTTTAACAACACAGCTTCATCCTCTAGATCAGAGATGATGCCCAAATTATTTAGTCTTTCATCACAAAGTTGGGCAATAAGATTCTGCTGATCTTGCCCTAATTGACACAATTCAACACTTCTAATGTATACCTCCTTATAAGAGGCAGCTAGTTCACCAGGGGTGAGATCTCCAATATTTGATTCCTTGTCCGAATCATATACTCCAGTGAGTGCAGAAACACGTTTAGCAGATTCTTCATCGCTCGAGGAGTCATCTTCTGACCACGAAGTGGATAAACCTTTCTTCTCCTTCTTGTTGAAGGTGGGACATTCACCTCTTGTGTGCCCAAAACCCCCGCACTAAAAGTATTGAATTCCCTTTCCTCGACTGGGTTTCTTATCATAGCTAGTTCTTCTTCCAAATTTTTTCTTTCTATAGATGTCGGAAGTCTGAGCCTTGACATTGGTTCTAGACTTCTTATCCAGTTTCTTCAACAGTTGGTGATACTGTTTTTCAAGAAATCTCACAGCTTTGGACAAATCCTCATTAGAGTCACCCTCTTCTCGGTTAGTCACCAAGGCTAAACGTTTCTTCTTTTCATCCTTCTCGCTGATAGCCATCTCAAAAATTTAAAGTGATCCCATGAGCTCATCTACTTTCATAGTATTTATATCCTAAGCTTCCTTAATAGCGGTCACCTTCATATCAAATCTCTTGGGGAGAGACCTCAGGATTTTTTTAACCAACTTGGCTTTTGGAATTTTCTCTCCAAGGTCACTTGATGTGTTGGCAATATCAACAATGTTCATATGAAAGTCTTGTATAATTTCATCCTCTTTCATCCTCAAGTTCTCAAACTTAGTGGTGAGAAGCTGAAATCTTGAAGATTTTACTCTTGAAGTTCCTTCATGGCCAGTCTTCAAGATCTCCCATGCATCCTTGGCAACAGTGCAGTTCTTGATGAGCCTGAAGATGTTCTTGTCCACAACATTGAACAAGGAATTCAAGGCTTTGGAATTACCTTGAGCAAGCTTATCATCTTCATCATCCCAGTCTTCCTCAGGTTTCAGCTCATCGGTAATCTTCCCATCCTTGTATTTGGTCTTTGGTGGATCCCACCCTTTGACCACAGACTTCCATGCTTTACCATCCATGGAGTTGATGAACGCCACCATGCGCGCTTTCCAATATTCATAATTGGAACCATCAAGTACGGGTGGTCTATTTAAAATTCCTCCTTCTTTATCCATTGAACCAGAAAGTATCGTCCCTAAATCTCACCCAGATACAGAGCAAGATGCCTGCTCTGATACCAATTAAAATTCTGGTCAAGCAGATCACTAAGATGTCAGACAGGATGTCGTGACACTTGATCTCTGCTTCTCACACAAGGATAACAAGGAGCAGTATCCAAATAGCAGAAAATAAAGAGACACACAAGAATTGTTAACCCAGTTCGGTGAACAATAACACCAACGTATGGGGGCTACCAAGCCAGGAATGAAATCCACTAAGCAGTATTAGTTCTAAGCTAAACTCCACTGTTTACAACTTGTCACCTAAAAACTACCCGTGCTAGATTTCTACCTAAGACACTCCTAGGTATGAGACCCTTCTCAATTCCCTTTCAATCACCGTAGTGACTAAACATTACAAATCAATAATACTGTCCAACTCAGGTATTCACGCAATACAAGAGAGGCTCACAAAAGTACAACCCTAGTACTCACTAACAGCCGTGTATCTTCACTTCCTATTCTAGGTTAAATCCATCCTATTTATAACACTAAACAAAACTGGATTTGGGCTTCAGAATCGCAGCAATTCAGTTCCACAGAATCTGCAACTTGTTCTTCTCTAGAATAGTTTCTTCAATTCTAAGTTTCCTAAAGTGTCTCCACACTTAGAAACAACATATTCCATTTAGAATCAGAATCTCTGATTCCTCAATCTTAGACGCCACACATTCCCATAAAAACTGGAAATCAGATAACAATTATTCTAAACTGTAACAGACAAATATGTCAAATCAACATGATAAGACATCTTGTCTAACACTTTAATCTTCAGTCAGTTCAACATGTTAGGACATCTTGTCCAACATCTTTCCGATAAGTTAGTTTTACCAAAATTGATGACAACCTCAAAGGTTGGACTCATCAAAAACAAAGTTTCTGTATTTTAAAAAAAAAATTATAGTTCTGCATTCAATTGTCTTTTCTCTTTTGAAAACTTCGTTGCATGTTATTAAGAAGTGGTAAAGTAGCCACCACTAACGAGGATAGACCAAGGAGAAGATACACGTGGAAAATGGCGAATGCAAACCAGCCAAATAATTCGAACCCTCAGCCAAATAGTTCGAATCCTTAAACAACGCCAGTATTAATGTAGAATCACCCCTAGGATCTTTGACTGGGGAACCAACGGTTTCAGCATTTGTTTCTGAAAAAATACCATCCATGGCGAGTTCGGTCCCTACGCATTCGATTTCCCATACTCAGCCCATTCTAAACGATATCGGATCAAGGGGACCGCCGAGGACTCCCCCACCGGTTGGAACTTCTAGTTTCCAACAATTTCCCCCGCCTGGATTTTTGATGCCTTTACCTAGTCGAGACCCACCTTTTGGAATGCCAACTTCGATGATGGTAAACTTACAAAATGCCCCTCCGGTATTTTCGGAACCCATAGTAACGTCGCCATTACAAGGGTCAGGATCTGGGGTTAATATGGGTCGAAATACCCAATCTTTAGTAATGGGATATTCAACCCAAATGCCAAACTTGACAAATAATTCTACAGCATATTTAAGGCAACAAATGGATGAGAGTAACCATCAAATGGTCCAAATGATGTCCCAAACTATGGGAGAAATTTTTCAGCCTCTCATTCAAAATACCACCTAAACTAATTAGCAAATGGCAGCGCAGATGGCGCGCCTTGCGGATTTCTTTAGTGTACCAAATCCTCCTCGACATCCACCGAGGGAGTATATGATAGAAAACCAAGTGGTAGTTTTCGAAGAAGACCCTTCTATTAACCAAGTCCAACAAAACCCAGGAAATATACCCCAGGCGAATCTAGCAAACCAATGAATAATCGAACGACCTAGATTCGAGCCCCCTAGGAATCAACCACAAATTCCTGTAGGGGAGGAACTAAGGGTAGTTTTGGTAAATAAAAACCAGAATGCTGACAATGTCATACAGCAAATTCGACGTAACGACGTGGCAGCAGATAATAATTTGGCAGCCATGGTCGAAAGGATTATGGCACGGAATAGAGTAAACTTTGGTCTTCGAAGGCCAAATTATACATCACCATTGTCAGAATATATCCATCAGTCAGATTTACCCCCTAGGACGAAAGTTCCTAAACTCACTAAGTTTTCTGGGGATACCACTGAATCCACTGTCGAACATGTGGCTAGGTATTTGATTGAAGCCGAAGAGATTTCGAATGATGAGAACTTTAGGGTAAAATACTTCCCAAGTTCTCTTACAAAGAATGCCTTCACATGGTTCACAACCTTGCCACCAAATTAGATCCTTAATTGGACCCAGTTGGAACGTTTATTTCATGAGCAGTTCTATATGGGACAAACCAAGATCAGTCTAAAGGAATTGGCTAATATAAAACAGAAATTTACTGAGCCAATAGATGATTATTTGAACAGATTCTGACTGCTCAAAGCTAGATATTTTACAAAAGTATCAGAACATGAGTTGGTCGAAATGGCCGCTGAGGGCCTAGATTATTCCATTAGGAAGAAACTAGATACCCAATACTTGAGGGACATGGCCCAGTTGGCTGATAGGGTTCGACAACTAGAATGCCTGAAAGAAGATAAGGCTAGGGCAAATAAGAATAAAAGAATAGCCTACGTTGAATTCAATGAAGAAGACGAAAGACCTTATAGTGAGCCAATGAGTTTCGATGAGGGCGAGATTGACCTTGCTGAATTGAAGCAAGGCCAACCTTACTCTTGTAAGGTCTTGGTCCCTTCCAACGGAAAAACCTTGTCGAACCAGAAAAAAGTGATAAATCGCCTAAGAAAACTTATACATTGGACGTTACCAAATGTGATGAGATTTTCGATTTGTTAGTTAAGGATGGTCAAATGATAGTGCCTCCTGGTGCTAAAATGCCTCCTTTAGAACAAAGGAAAAAGAGAGGTTTTTGTAAGTATCATAATTTCTTGGGTCATAAAACTTCTCAATGTTTTCTTTTCAGGGATCTTGTTCAAAATACCATCCAGGAGGGAAGACTCAAATTTGGAGAGAAGTCGAAGAATCAGATGAAGTTTGACTCTGATCCTTTACAAGTGGCTGACACTCATTACACAGAGCAAACTGAAGTCAACATGATCGAAGTCACTGAAGATCTCGATAATACTGTCAACATGCTCGAAGTCACTGAGAACTTCAACAATAGGGTTGTTATGGTCAGGATTACTGAGGATCTCGACCAGGAGTTTATGAGGAATTTTGCTTGTGAGGCTGCTCAAAGCTTCGCTAAAGAAACTGCTGATAGTTTCAACTTGGGAGTTACTGAAGACTCTGATGGAGGAATCGCTGAGGATTCCAATTTAATGATGATAACAAAAGAAACTGCTGATAGTTTTATACGAATGGACAAGGTTGTTGAAGGCCTTCAAATGAAGTTCCACAAGTTGGACATCACTGATGATGTCAACATGGACATAAACATGGTGGAAATCTCGGAAGAAGCCCCCATGGAAGTCGAAGAGGAGTGTCGGCAAGAAGAGTATAACAAAATAGCCTATCCAAAGCAAGAGGAGACCCTGATGGATTTCCTCCATAGGTGCTGAAATTCTGGTATCAGACGTGTGATGTTAAGGTTCGATGTCATAGCAACACACTCTGCACAATGGACAAGAATAAACAGCAGAAGAACACACCAAATTGTTCACCCAATTCGGTCTAACTACCTACGTCTGGGGGCTACCAAGCCAGGGATGAATATCACTTCTTGTAGAATTAAATTACAGACTCAACAACCCAGTTGACAATCTCCTAATCTTAATTCCTACTAGTGACTTTCTACCTAAGAAACCACTTAGATATGAGAACACTACTCAATCCCTAAAACAACACTCAAGGAACAAACTCTTTGAGCAACCTTGATCTTACTTCACAGCTTTGATCAAGTAATAACTCTCTATTGCTTCACAGCTTTTAAGAGAGGACAGAAAACGACTCACCAATTCAACCTAGAATGGTGTAAACAACACTCGTACAAAATACTCAAGACACTCAGCCTATGCTCTTGATCTTCTCTCTGTATTTCTATACCTTTTCCTTTGGTCTTGTGCGCTTTATATAGCAACCTGAATTGGGCTTGGACTCCAGCAATATCTGACTTGATTTGTTATTGAAAACTGAATCTTCAAAACAGATTTTCTCCTAAAATCTTTTTAAATCTTCGACCTTTTAAATCTCCTACAAATCTGCACCAGATCTCCTATACAACGAAGATTATCTAACCCAAGATATTCGCATCCAATGAGACTACCTGCTCTCCACAATTCCAGCTAACATGCAAACCCTAACAACATCACAAAACCTGATGTTATTAATTCTGCAGATCTAATATCACAACATCGCTTGTGACATCAGACATTCAAATTTCAGTATCTTAAACACTTAACACAGCCCAGTGTTAAGACTCAATGTTGTGACATCACCACCTTGACATCAAACATTGAACATTTTTTGTTTTACCAAAATTCTAGCCAATCCAAGAAACTAACAATCTCCCCCTTTGGCTAATTTTGGCTAAAACAATCTCTGCACCTTCAGAGATAATAGCAGCGGAGTAAACTTCAATAATTTTTGAAACTTTAAGCAGCAGCATCTTCAATACAAAAAGACTTCACTTTACACAAGACTCTGCTGCAGCACCATCTTCAATACAAACAATATTCAAACAACTGCCCATATTTCATCATTAGCAACAATGAGCACTCCCCCTCAATGCAACAACCAGCATAGCAGTTGTTCAACAATTACTCCCCCTCAATATCTGCACTTCTGCACCACAACACTTCAGCAGCATTTGACATTAGTACTCTTTGATACTCTTGGCTCTCTTCTCCCCCTTTTTAGCCATAATTTGACAACCCCTACAGTTAGTACTACCCTAGCTCTCATTGTCAGTCTCACAGTCAGCAGAAAGACATAACAAATCATAGAACAAAAACATAAAGGGTGCATATACAACACAATATTCAAATTACAAACCACGCACATTAGTGCTAAATAAAAAACAACAGAAATAAAACTAAAACTACTATCCAAAAAAAGTAGTAACAGCTTTAATCATCTGAGCTGGGATCATCATCATCTTCTTCTGAGCAATCAACACTGTCCTTATCAGATTCATCATTTTCTTCATTGGCACTTTCAACAGGAACATCATCACCATTGTCTTGTTCTAACTTCTGGATCATCTTCTCAAGTTTTTCTTTTCTGGCCAGACTGGTACTGATGACTGCATCAAGGTCTTTGCACATGGTCTTCAATTCTTCAAGCAGTTCAACCTTTGTACTCTTCCTGTTACCACCAGCCTCTGATGTCACAACAATATCTGGAACATGATGTCCAGTAAATAGCTTAGGGTGTAGGGACAAGGCAGCCTTCCTCTGGCAGGCTATATCTGAGCTTGTTAAGGTCTCAGGTTGCTGATCTAAAATGATTCCACAAACTAAGGAGGGGAATGCTATAGGTAACTTGACAGCATTGGTTTCAGCATGTTTTACCACCTAGTTGAAAATGTAGCTTCCAAAGTCAAATTTTATCTTCTTACCAACAGCATAGATAAACTTTCCAAGACCAACAACAATGGTTGTTTTATGGTTGGTTGACACCCAGTTAGCTGCACCAATCCTGTGAAGCACGGCATACTTGATGCTGAGCTTGCTAGTCTTCAGCTTCCCTTTCAATGGCCAAACCTTCACTTGTCCAGCAGTAATCTCCTTGCAGATATCGTTATCAGTAGACTCAAGATCACTGCACTCTCCATCATGTCTACCTAGATATTTGTTGATGATGCTAGGAGAAAAATTGATACACTTCCCTCTAACAAAGACTTTCATGAAGTCTGTGCTTCTCTTGTCAGTAATGTTGATAGGTATGTTAACAATAAACTCTTTGACAAGCCCATCATAACATTTTGGAAGAGCAGTCATAGTCTTAGCCAGACCAGCAGCATTTATCAGTTCCATAATTTCCTCCATTCCCAAAGCTTCTTTTCCAAGTTCCCTTTCCAAGGCTAATCTTCTCTGACAAACAAACTTCCAAATAGATGCACTACTGGCATAATGGAAAGAAATGTTATCAATTGGAACTTCAGGGACCTTATCAGATATTCTCTTTAGAATAGTTTTCCTGATAGGCGTGATGTCCTGAACATCTTCTTCGACATCATAGTCAGACTCTGAATGCTCCACAGCCTTCCTTTTTCTAGGATTTACTTCCACTTTACTCTAGGCTTTTGCTGGTCCAACAACAATGTTCTTCTTCTTATCACCAGATGACCTCTTAGGAGAGGGTTCAACCTTCTTTCCCTTCCTAGATTTTAATCTCTTTGCAATACTTGGGACAGCTCTTGTTATCACTTCATCATCTGATAGATCATCTACATTGATCGCATCAGCATTATCTTCATCAACAGAAGGAGGTTCAGCAGATGTCCTAACATTCTCCTCAACATTTGTTTATTCATGCATGCCTTCATTCTGATCAGCATCTTCAATAGCTGTTATTGCAAGTTGTTGAAGACTTGACTTACCTCCCTGCATGTTATCTTTCTCAGCTGGCATCTGATTCAGTGGAATTGAAATTCCTTTAACAGGGATGCCTTTGTCCAGAATTTTTGAGGCAAGATTACCCATCCTTTTGTCTACATCAAACTTCTCTTCAACAGACTGAGAAGTAGATGATTTTGGCACAGTTTTGTCGCCAAATAACACACTAGTAACAACTTTCTTTGTTTCAAGATTTTTAAAGACAGTAGCAGATCTCTTAGGAGTTAGTTTGGTGGGTCTCGAAGTACCTGATTCAGGAAGAATTGTTGAGATGGGCTTAATGTTCATAGGATCGTATGCTGAACCTTCGTTAGTGGATACCCTAGCTATTCCTTTCGCAGATTTCTTGGATGGAGAAGCCATGAATCCTTCGAGATAGGCGAGATTTAGTGAGGGTTGATTCTTGAAGGCGAAGAAGATGAACAATTGTGAGAACAGGGCTTTGAAGAAGCGTGATGTTGCAACACTAGGAAATGAGGGTCTGAGGCAAGGAGCTTGATTTTGAGCATCAATGACTTTCTCCCTCCATACACACTTTTCTTTTAAATTTTTAAAAGGATTTATGTCAGAATTCATTAATTCTGATTGCCCTTTCAGTATTCTTTCATGCTTGATGTTACCATCTGATGTTACAACATCAATCATAACATTATCATATAAGCTGACCTCTTTCGATATCCATTGATAGCAATTGTCTTTGGATCTTATACCCTTCATCACAACCTGATTATGCTCATCAGAAACCACACACTCATCTTTGGTGTAGTTAACTTTGTACCCTTCATCACACAATTGACTTATGCTGATCAAATTTGCATTTAAACCATTGACAAACAGAACATTGTCAAGTTCAGGTCTACCATCACTTTTCACTTTTCCAACTCCTGCAACTACACCTTTTTCACCATTGTCAAACATAACCTCATGAGAGGGACAATGACTGACTTCAACTATCAGAGTTCTGAATCCAGGCATATGCTTTGAACATCCACTGTCAAAGTACCATGTTTCCTTATCAACCTGGCTATCTGAGGTGTGGCCTAAAAGACATTTCACCTTCTCCTTAGGAACCCATTGTTTAGCAACTTTGGGATTGACCTCCTTTCGTTTGCTTTGAGGAGCAGATTGTGGATAACCATGCAATTTAAAACAAGAGTACTGTATATGTCCAAACCTTCCACAGTAGAAGCATTTAACTCTGTCATCTCGGAATTGGTTATATCTTCTACCATTATGATGAAGATATTGTTGTGGCTTCCACCCATAATGTTGTCTCCTTCTCCCAGAGTTGGCCTGTCTTCTATGGTACTGTTGTCTTTTATCATAGGTAGACTGTCTCCTGAACTGAGGATACTGTCTTCTAGGCTGTCTCCTATGGTGATGAGGCTTCCTTCTTCCATAGTGATGAGGCACAACATTGTTGTATCCATATCCATATCCATACCAGTATCCCTGATGTTGAGACAACTGATGAGACATGTTCTGTTCGAACCTGGCAGCTTGCATGCTCTGGTGATATTGGGGAGGCATATACTGACTAGCTCCTTGGGGCTGCATCTTCCTCTGATGAGGGACATTCTTCTTCTCAACATTATGAGGCTGTGAATGAGCACCCTTCCTAGGTGTAGGATCCTGTCTCTTTGTTTGATGTTGAGACATTGGTTGGGACACCTCCTTCTTTGTTCCTGAAGTGCTTGCTTTTGTAGAACCCTTTTCCTCAACCACATATCCTATACCTGATTTATCTCCAACAACTTTCTCTGACTGAAGAATCTTATCAAGAGTGGCTGTACCACTGTTCATCATCCTGACAGATTTTGTCATCTGATCAAGTTGAAATTTAACTAGTACAACTTCATTTTCCAGATCAGCTTTTTCATTCTCAAGCTGAGCAATCTGTTGCTTGTGACACTTGTTTTCTTGACAAATCTCAGCACTTTTTAAACACAGCTCTTGATAAGTAGATGCTAACTCCTCATAAGTTATTTCTCCATCACTATCATCATCAGAAACAACAATTCCTATTAAGGCTCTAACATGCTTTGCTGACTCACCTTCACTTTCACTATCATATTCAGACCAGGAAACTGACATGCCCTTCTTCTGCTTCTTCAAGAATGTGGGACATTCTTTCTTGACATGTCCATACCCTTCACATTCAAAGCACTGAACACCTTTATCCTGGGCAATCTTCTCTTCATCTTTCTCTTTTGACTTGCTGATGTCAGAAGGGATGTTCTTGACATTTAGCTTGCAGTTGTTGTTCCACCTCTTGAACACTTTGTTGAACTGCCTTCCCAACATAGCAATGGCTTGAGATAGATCTTCTTGAGAATCATCATCTTTGACTTTCTTAGCTTCTGCAGGAGTGGAGACCAAAGCTATACTCTTGGGCTTCTTTTCTGGTTCTTCCTCATTCAAACCAAGCTCAAAAGTTTGAAGAGATCCAATGAGCTCATCAACCCTCATCTTGCTGATGTCTTGAGCTTCTTCAATTGCAGTCACCTTCATCTTGTACCTCTTAGGAAGGGACCTAAGGATTTTCCTTACAAGCTTTTCTTCTGACATCTTTTCTCCAAGAGCACTGGATGCATTAGCCAGCTCAAGCACACTCATATGGAAGTCATGGATAGTCTCATCTTCCTTCATCTTCAGACTCTCAAACTTCGATGTTAGAAGCTGAAGTCTTGACATCTTAACTCTAGATGTTCCTTCATGTGTAGCCTTCAAAATATCCCATGCTTCCTTAGCAACTTCACATGTATTGATCAGCCTGAATATGTTCTTATCCACTCCATTGAAGATTGCATTTAGAGCTTTGGAATTACCAAGGGCAAGCTCATCTTCTTCCTTGGTTCATTCTTCTTCAGGCTTTGGCTTTGAGGTGACTTCTTTATCTTTGCCAGCATCATCTTTCTCACACACAACAGGTGCTTTCCACTCTTTAATAATGGCCTTCCATGCCCTGCTGGCCAAGGATTTTAAGAAAGTAGTCATCCTTGGCTTCCAATAGTCATAATTGGATCCATCCAAAATAGGGGGTCTGTTGACAAATCCTCCAACTTCTTTGTCCATATTTACACCAGAAAGTAACTTCCCTAGATCTCACCCAGAGACAGACAGGATGCCTACTCTGATACCAATTGGAATTCTGGTATCAGACGTGTGATGTTAAGGTGCGATGTCACAACAACACACTCTGCACAATGGACAAGAATAAACAGCAGAAGAACACACCAAATTGTTCACCCAGTTCGGTCTAACTACCTACGTCTGGGGGCTACCAAGCCAAGGATGAATTTCACTACTTGTAGAATTAAATTACAGACTCAACAACCCAGTTGACAATCTCCTAATCTTAATTCCTACTAGTGACTTTCTACCTAAGAAACCACTTAGATATGAGAACACTACTCAATCCCTAAAACAACACTCAAGGAACAAACTCTTTGAGCAACCTTGATCTTACTTCACAGCTTTGATCAAGTAATAACTCTCTATTGCTTCATAGCTTTTAAGAGAGGACAGAAAACGACTCACCAATTCAACCTAGAATGGTGTAAACAACACTCGTACAAAATACTCAAGACACTCAGCCTATGCTCTTGATCTTCTCTCTGTATTTCTATACCTTTTCCTTTGGTCTTGTGTGCTTTATATAGCAACCTGAATTGGGCTTGGACTCTTGCAATATCTGACTTGATTTGTTATTTAAAACTGAATCTTCAAAACAGATTTTCTCCTAAAATCTTTTCAAATCTTCAACCTTTTAAATCTCCTACAAATCTGCACCAGATCTCCTATGCAGCGAAGAATATCTAACCCAAGATATTCGTATCCAATGAGACTACCTGCTCTCCACAATTCCAGCTAACACACAAACCCTAACAACATCACAAAACCTGATGTTATTAATTCTGCAGATCTAATATCACAACATCGCTTGTGACATCAGACATTCAAACTTCAGTATCTTAAACACTTAACACATCCCAGTGTTAAGACTCAATGTTGTGACATCACCACCTTGACATCAAACATTGAATATTCTTTGTTTTACCAAAATTCTAGCTAATCCAAGAAACTAACAGGTGCCAATGGAAAAAATCAGAAGTGATTTTGTATCCTCGATGCAGTGCTGTGTTTGATAAAAAAGCAACCCAAAATCTTGACGGAGTCAGGAAAGCCAGAGAAAGACGTGAACAATGTTCCCTTCATGATCAACGAGGCTTCGACCCGAGGAGATCTTCTTTGAGGCAAGACAGGGCGAAACAAAGAGTACCTGGCGCCAAGCCTACCACGTTTAAACCAACAGTGGAGACTTCAAAGGGAAGATGGGTAAAAATAGTCGAAGGAAAGGATCATGGTCGGCAGAAACGGTAAAGCTTTGACGTAGATAGAGGCTCATCAATGGCATACCATAGAGAATTCCATACTTCGAAGCAGTCAGCCTACATCTCAGAAAATTATAAAGGAAAGAATCTTATGTCCAGATCACAATGGAGAAGGGAACAGAGAAGAAGAAAGGCTCAAAGAAAGGCTGGAGCAAAGGTGGAGTCAAGTACCAACGTACCGACCGAAAAGATTGACAAGGAGGAGCCAAAGCCTGTCGAGAAGATGTCGATGGGAACAAAGTTATTTTCCACACAAGAAGAAGAGGCCAAAGAAAAGTGTGATCGAGAAATTGCTGAGGATGAGATGCTTACTGACAATTTTGACTAAGGATCCGAGCAGTCTTTGGATATCATAGTGAATGTGGTGTCAGTGCTTCCTATAGAATTCGACCAAATAACTGAGGACGAAAGAACAGATAATAATATCGAAATCTAAATAGCCGCGCAATAAACCTGTGTGCTATTACGTGATGAATAATGGTTGCGTAGAGGAACAGAACGCGTTCTTCGAACGCCCAGATGAGGCGATGAAAAGTCATTTAAAGCCTCTGTTTATTATAGGAAAGGTCGAAGACATTTCTGTCAACAAAATCTTAGTGGATTGAGGTGCGACGGTGAACCTGATGCCACACTTCATGCTGAGAAAAATTGGAAAATTCGAAACCGATACCAAGTCCCATAATATGGTACTCTCCAACTATGAAGGAAAGGTGGGTACCACTTTGGGGGTGATTCAGGCCGATCTGACCATTAGGTACCGTTACGAGACCGACCATGTTTATGGTTGTAAAAATGAAAGCCAATTACAACTTGTTACATGGCTGTGAATGGGTACATGGGATATGGGTTGTACCTTCATCCATGCATCAGAGGATCACTATATGGCGCCCAGACGACATTGTGGAGAACGTCGAAGTAGACCAAGGTTATTTCAAGGCTGCAATCAATCATGTCGACAAACGTCATTTCGAAAAGCACCTGGCCAACATTGCTCCATGCAACCCAGCCAACTTTACATTTACACCAGATGATAACGCATATTGTTCGTTGTACCTGCATCCCACAAATGGTTTTCAATGGGAACGCGAGGTCGTGGGAGAAGACGACATTGCATATGTAGGGACGTATGGAGTCAACCCAATAGGAAGGGGAAGCAAATTCGGTGATGATGACGGAGTTCAAAGCGCGCATGATCCGCTGGAAAAAATTGACTTGGGAGAGAGGGCAACGAAAAGGCCGACATACATCAGCGCCAATATCAGCCCACAACTCAAGGTTGAAGTGATCCAATTGTTAAAGGAGTTCAAAGACTGCTTTGCATTGGATTATGATGAAATCCTAGTTTAAGCAGAGATCTGGTCGAATTGAAGTTGCCAATTAAGCTTGGGAAGAAGCCAATCAAGTAGAATCAAAGGCGGTTTACACCGGCAATTCTCGCGAAGATCAAGGAGGGGGTTGAAAGACTTCTTCGTTGCATATTCATTCGCACAGCCAGGTATGTCAAATGGTTAGCAAATATTGTACATGTTATTAAAAAGAATGGTACTTTGAGGGTTTGCATAGATTTTAGAGATTTAAACGCTGCAACCCCAAAGGATGAATACTCAATGCCTGTGGCGGAAATGTTGGTTGATTCTGCTGCAGGCCATGGATACCTTAGTATGCTCGACAAGTATTCTGGGTATATTCAAATATTCATTGCTGAAGAGGATGTCCCAAAGACGGTGTTTCAATGCCCTGGAGCCTTAGGTACCTATGAGTGGGTAGTCATGCCTTTTGGCCTAAAGAATGCTGGGGAAACATACCAAAGAGCGATGAATTCGATCTTCCATGATTATATAGAGACTTTTATGCAAATTTATATTTATGATATTGTTGTTAAGTCTGTTTCAAGGAAGAATCACGCTGACCATCTTCGACAATCTTTTGAAAGGATGAGGAGACATGGTCTGAAAATGAACCCTCTCAAATGTGCTTTTTGTGTGCAAGCGTGAGATTTCTTAGGCTTTGTGGTTCACAAAAAGGGAATTAAAATAAATCAGAATAAGACCAAGGCCATTATGGAGGCGAAAACGCCATCAACAAAGAAGGAATTATAGTCACTGCTGGGCAAGATCAATTTCTTAAGGAAATTCATCTCGAAACTTAGCGGAAAAACTCAAGCCTTCTCACCTCTGCTTCGACTCAACAAGGAAGGATTCAAATGGGGGTAATCTCAGCAAAAAGATTTTGACAAAATCAAAGAGTACTTGAGTCACCCTCCAATTCTAACACCACCTTGTAGAAATAGGAGCATGAGATTGTACATATCTGCGTCGGACAAAACTTTAGGGAGCATGTTGGCTCAAGAGGATGAAAATGTTGTCGAGAGAGCCATTTACTACCTTAGTAAGGTTTTGAATGATGCAGAAACTAGGTATATCATAGTTGAAAAATAGCGCTTGTGCTTGTATTTTCCTTGTACAAAGTTAAAGCATTATATAAAACCTGTTGATGTTTATGTTTCGTCTCATTGTGATATCATTAAACATATGTTATCTAAACCAATATTGCACAATCGAATTGGTAAATGCGCATTAGCTTTAACTGAATATTCCCTAACTTATATGCCCTTGAAGGATGTTAAGGGACAAGTGGTAGTAGACTTCATCGTCGACCACTCTATAAACGAAAATACGTTAAACTATCTTGAGCTCAAACCTTGGCAATTGTACTTCGACGATTCTAGTCATAAAGATGGTACATGCGTAGGAGTCTTGATTATTTCTCCTGATAAAATTCCAACAAAATTCAAGTATAAAGTCAAAGTTCTTTGTTCTAATAATGAGGCTGAATATGAGGCTTTAATATCCGGACTTGAGATATTGTTGGAATTGGGGGCAGCCCGAGTCGAAAAAATGGGAAACTCAGAGGTAGTCATAAAACAAATCACAAAGGAGTACAAGTGTGTTAAAGAAAATCTCATTATGTACTTTGTAATAGCCAGTCGATTACTGAAAAGGTTCGAAATGGTTAGCGTTCGACACATACCTCGACTGGAGAATCAAGTGGCTAATGAATTGGCTCAAATTGCTTATGGGTACAAAATTTCGAAAGAAAAATTACAAGATGAAATCGAAGTCAGAGGAAGAATTATGTCAGCTAGATTGTCCCCATCAGATTTGGAAACAACAAAGCTAAGGTACGCAAATAAAGAGAACTTTGAAATCCTAGCAATAGATAGCTTGACGGACGAAGACTGGAGAAACCCAATAATGGAGTATTTGCAAAACCCAACGGCGTCCACAGAACGAAAAATCAGGTATCGAGCTTTAGGTTATGTTCTTTTGGGTAATGAATTATTTAAAAAGACTCCTGATGGAGTTTTACTTAAATGTCTTAGTGAGTCAGAGGAGTATTTAACCCTTTCGACTATCCATAATGGGGCACATCAGGTGGGTTATAAGATGAAATGGCTTTTGTTTCAACAAGGGATGTATTGGCCTACCATGTTGAAAGATTGTATTATTTTCGCTAAGGGTTGCCAAGAGTGCCAAATACACACAGGCATACAACATGTTCCTGTAAGTGAATTACACTCTATAGTTAAGCCACGGACCTTTAGAGGTTGGGATTTGGATTTGGTTAGGGAAATTCGACCAACGTCATCTAAAAATCAAAGGTACATTTTGGTAGGCATTGACTATTTTACGAAATGGATCGAAGTTATACCTTTGCTAAATATTGACCAAGAAGACGTAATCGAATTCATCAAAAAACACATTATCTATAGGTTTGGAATCCTGGAAACCATTACAACGGATCAAGGATCAGGATTCACTGATCGAAAGGTGCAGGAATTTGCTAAGGAAATAGGTTTCAAATTATTAACCTCCACACCTTATTATGCTCAGGTTAATGGACAGGTCGAAGCAGCAAACAAAGTGGTGATTAGTTTAATTAAGAAACATGTGGGGAAGAATCCTAGAAATTGGCACAAGACTTTAGAATAGGTTCTATGGGCATGTCGAACCTCCCCCAAAGAAGCTCCTAATTCCACGCCATTTCGACTGACCTTTGGTCACGACGCGGTGTTACTAGTTGAGATCTACCTTCAGTCGACGAGAATTCAGAGGCATCATAAGATCCCATCTGAGTTATATTGTAACATGATGTTAGATGAATTAGATGACTTGGATGAGGAAAGGCTCAATGCTTTAGAGTTATTGAAAAGACAGAAGAAAAGAATAAAGAAGTCTTATAATAAGAAAGTCAGAGTTAAGATG
This sequence comes from Lathyrus tuberosus, assembly GCA_022829125.1. NCBI lineage: Eukaryota > Viridiplantae > Streptophyta > Magnoliopsida > Fabales > Fabaceae > Lathyrus > Lathyrus tuberosus. The sequence continues at coordinate 1,394,001 of JALAZF010000622.1, read as the reverse complement.
TTTTCACCTGAAGAATTAGTCTGGAAAGTAATCCTGCCTATGGATCAGAAAGATAGAACCTTAGGGAAGTGGTCCCCTAAATGGGAAGGCCCTTTTCAAATCATACAAGTCTTTTCAAACGGTGCTTATGAGATCTAAGAGATAGATGAAGATAAGAGGATCTTGAGGGTAAACAGGAAGTATTTGAAAAAGTACAAACCTGCACTTTAAGAAATAAAAATAGCTGAGAAGTAATTATATACAAAATGGTCAAAGCCAACATGGTAAATAAAATAATGCCAGAATGGCTCAATTCATTACAACAAAAGGCCTCGAAGGGCTAACAACCATTGTATTTAAAAATTAAAATCAATCAAAGCTAAAATGGAAGGGTGGCTTTCATCTGGAGATATTTCGACTTTTGAAGCTCGAGGCATTTTTCGCATAAAGACTTGTTGGACCTAAGTCTCACAAGTTATGCTTCCAACTTCTGGGCTTCTTCGAGGAATGTTAGTCCAAAGTTTAGCTCCTTAGTCACTTTGGAGTCATCGAATGCCAAAAGATCAGTCTTGCGTTTCTTGGCTTCAGAGATTTTGTTCTGCAAATCCTTTATCTGGGTTTCCCAAGAGGCGATATTATGATCATGACCTTTGATCTCTAGCTTTTTATGCTCTTTAACCTTCTCCAACTCCGTCACTTTATTAGTCGACTCTTCAGCAGCACCCCATGCAGCTGCCTCAGATCCATCTTTTTCTTCAATGACTTTCAAAATTTGGGGTAGTCGGTCCAGGTCAGCGACAATTTGTTCGATCATGATGCCTAGCTCCAGGACAATATTGGTAACTTTAGGAGAAGCAGTTTGAAGATCGATTTGTTTGAGAAGTTTCTTCAAGGAGAGGTGGGCAGTGGGGTCAGACTCCAAGAGTTTAAAAAGGCCAACTTTGAAGATTTTTTCCTTAATCTTCAAGAGTGCCTCATCTGCAGGCTTGCTGGAAGGTTGGTCTTCAGAAGCTGTCGAAGCACTAAGGCTTTTCTCAGAAGAACTCCCTCGTTTGTTGAGCATTGCCTTTAGATACTCAAGAGGATTACTTTGCCTCAAAATAACAAGTTCCTCTAAAGAAAGAGTCACAGGCGTTCCATTCGAAACTTTTGTACTTTCAGGAACAACATCATCCTTTGGAGCAGGGTTGGTTTGGTCATGGGTTTGTCCTTGGTCAGTTTCACCACCACCTTTATTTCCATCATAATGTTCTTCTTCCTCTTCGAGATCATTATCACCTTCACCAGATGCATTGTGGAACACCGACTGGTCTTTCTCTTCTTCCTCCACTTCCATTTTGTCATCTTGATCGACATGGTCTCGATCAACGCCATCCTGGCCGTTGCTACCTAGGTTTTCCACCTTTGGTGAACCATCTTCAGATACATTATCAGTACCAGTTTTATCATCATCCAGCACCATAGCATCCTTGTTCACCTCTGTTTTGGTTTCCTTATCTTGGCCACCTTTGCATTCAGAATTGCTAGTTTAAGAGTGCTACGTAGTGGTCTTTGGTGGCGAAATCTCACGCTCTTCTGCGATCGTCTGATTGATTTCGCTCATCTAGCTTTTTTTCGAATCCTTTGGGGTTCTAGGATGATATGTGGGTTCGCCAACACTATTGAGAAGAGTTGTTGCAGAGGCTGATTATGGATTGATCCAAGAAGCTTGATTCACATGTTTCAATTTCATCTGGACCACAATTAGGGTTTTGAGGAAAAAAGTCAACTGTACCTTTGACTTTTGACCAAGACATGCTCCCAAACCTTGGGACATGATTCAATACACCCTATATAACCCATGGAGTCCATCCATTAGGTTTGATTTAGGTCAAGGACTTGATTTCATAAAGGATCACACAGTTTGGATTTCATCCAATAAAAAGTCAACTGTGCACAAAATCAAGTTTGACTTTTCGGAATTTTTCACAAATATGGTTCCCCTAAGTCAAAAATAATGCTAATGTGTGGTATTGATCATCATCCATCAATAAAAATCAAGAAAACTGAGGTTTCTTGCAAAAGGGGCAACCTTGAGAAACCAAAATTTTTCTAAGTTATGGAATAAAAGTGATTTTGGTACAAACTTTCAAGGATCATAACTTGAGATCCAAGCAACCATTTTGGGTGATCTAAAGCTGGATTTGTAGGTCTTGCTACACTCTACAAAAGCTTCAACTACCTCAGACTCCAATTCCTTATGGATTTTAATTTATGGAGTGATCAAAATGGCAAAAAAACATGAAAATGACACTTTTCCAACACTTAGTGAAATTTTCAACAAAAGTCAGAATCTGCCTTACTTTTTCCAATATATAGGGACATTTTTCACCTTGATCCAAGTTAAACCAGGTCTAGGGGTGAACATCAAAGTTGAAATATGCCATGAGGGCTTTCCAACAAGTACTAGATCATCTCCAAATTCCATTTGAGTAGGGAGATACAACCCTTGGAACATGGCATCATGAACTGGTTTTTACAAGGCATAATTTGTGCATTTTGCTCGATTTGTCCAAATCTAATAAATCCAAGCCTTCTCATCAATTTGGACACATCTGAGGATAAGACAAGAAGGGAATGATCTGATCCCCAAGCCTCCAAAGTCCAAGAAGCTACATTAGCCATAACAAATCTAAAAAGGCTAAAAAGGTGCCAAGACTCCAATTTTGTTGCAATGCATTTAATGGATACACCAAGGTGGCATGGACTGACATATTCCTAACTAAATGAGTTAAGGATCAGCACTGAATCAAAGGACCATAGGCCTGTGCCCTAATCTCAAGTCAATGGCTAGAGGAGACTTGAGATTCCTTTTGCTCAACATTGGCCAAAGGCCTACTGCAGGTGCCATTCATTATTGCTTGCAAAACAAACTTGCTCTACTATAAATAGAGCTCATTTGTGCTCAGTTTGAGTACACCAAAGCACTACAACACTTGCTTTCCTCAAAATCTCTTTCTTTAGGCCAAAATGCCTTCTTTTGCAAGGTATCTCTGAGTTTTTGAGTTAGAGAGCAATTCCACCATAGTTCATGATCCAAACACCTCTAATATGTTGTATCTAAGCTGTTCAAACACTCACATGTGACCTAAAACACCAAAATCACAAATTCAACCTCTAAAACCTCAAAAATTGACTTTTTTTTTGCATTTTTTAAGCCACGTCTTGATTCAGTCACTTCCAAAACCAAACCAGGCCTCAAACACACTTCAAATATCATCCTCAAACTGTCCCAAATTGTTCCTTTCATCTGAAACACCATTTGAGAGAATTACCATATTGGTCACTTTTGCCACTTTTGCAAGAAAGAGGTAAAACTTGTTCCTGAGGATTCCAGCTGGTTCTAATCATTCTAAAAGTTTCTAAGGGATCAATTGAGAGTGTCTAAAGCATCAAATTACTTTTGGCACGAGGAACTTGGCAGATAGCACAAAAAGCTCTAAGAGGTAAGTGCATAACAACTTGAACTCTTTGAATTATGCATTCCTTTGATGTCCACTGATCATACACATCTCATACATGTTGTATATGTTGTGTTTGAACCAATTTGCCATGTAATTATTGCCTGTACCATGAGATAGCATAGAACATGCAAAAATAGGCCTATTTTGAAACCACAATCGAATTTTGAGGAGGAAACATTTTCTGAAAATTCCAAGGGCACCATTGGATTCCTCATGAAATTCTAGGTCAGATACACCTAAATTTTGTCCCAATCCATGGAGAAATGAGAAAGTTAGAGGCTTCACGTAAATTGCCTAAAAGCTTGCCTTGCCTTGCCTTGCCCAGACCTAGAAACAAGGCATGCCTTATGTATTTATGGGGTGGTTTTGATACACGGATGTATCACCACCCCAGTGGTAGCGCGCATGTGTTTTTGTTGCCAAGGTCGTGGATTCAAACCCCACCCAGACCATTTTGCCATTTTTCATTTTTTTGCTATTTTTCAATATTTTCATGTTTTTGTTAATTAATTGAAAAATTAATCTCTCTCTCAATTTTAATTATTTTTTATTGGTTCTTTTTTTGAAAATTCTCAAAAATGTTAAAATATTTTATCCCATGAAAATTTCACAAAAATATTATTTATTTCATATATTTGGTATTTTTGTAAAGAATTATATTTTTATTTATTTTTAAACATTAAAAATATTTCTTTCTCTTGGTTTTACAAAATTCAAATGATTTTTAAATCATCCTATGAATGAAACATGATTTTCCAAATTTAAATCCAAGATCACAACCATTTTTCACATGTTTGATTATTTTAATTGAATTTTTATTCAATTAAAATACCTTAGAAAAACAAAAAATTAGGGTTTTGATCACTATCACCCTAACAAATCTTTTCAAACACTTTTGGGCCTCTAATAGAGTGTAAAACCCAACCCCTTTTGAAAACCAAATTAATTTGGGCCTCATTCATTGTATAAGACCCACTGCGATATCAAAAATTCCAGCGCGATCGCCAGTTCAAAACAAAATAATCTGGGCCTACCCTTGTGTTGTAAGTCTCATCTCATTTCTTTTTCAAATGTTTGGGCTTCTCCTTGAGTTGTAAGACCCATCTCTTTGTACAGAAAATCTAATTTGGGCCTCAGTCGTTGTATAAGCCCCAATACAGTTTACAGATCCACGGTACGATTACTGTTTTTCATCTGGGCCTCTCCTTGAGTATAAGCCCCAACAATATTTTCAAAACAACTTCCCTTTTGATTTAGGATTAAATTTATAGTTGTTATAAAAAATTTCTTTAATTTCTTGAACAACTAACTATACAACTGTTACAATGGAAGCTTGCTCGCTTGTAAGTTTTTATCAGCTTTCATATATATATATATATATATATATATATATATATATATAGATGTAACTGTATTGCTGGAAGCTTGCTCACCTGTAAGTCCTTCTTTCATATCCTTTTAAATACTTGTCATATATCAACTGTATATATACTAATATACCTGCTTAGAGTTTTCCCCGGCAACTAGGTCTAGAACTAGGTAAAGCCAGTTGGTTACTCTTAAATACAGTCAAAACTAGATCCCCATAGGATTTCTAGATACAGTCTTGCTTTCTCTTGGGCTTAAACAATATGGAACAAAGAGAAAGGCATTATTCTCGGTGAAACTTTTTTCAGACTGTCACTATTAGAAATTTTCAAAGCAATTCAATTCCCCGGAAAGGATTAATTCTCGGTGAAACCTTTCTTGAATTTCTTCTAACCCTAGAACTGTTCTCTAAAGGATTAATTCTCTGTGAAACCTTTCTTGAACTTTTCTTAGGTTTGGACCGACAGGCTTCCTAAAAGCATCCCCACCTCCTCTTGGGCTTTGTACAAGGACCCTCCGGCTTCTTAAAAGTTCTCATGCATTCTCTTGGGCTTAGTACAATGACCCTGAAGACCTCTTAAAGGTATAAGACATAACTTAGTCATCCTTCGTTAGAGCTGTCTTTCTAAAAGAGTCAAAACCTCAGACCAATTTTAGGGTTGATACTCATCCCTTCAAAGAGTCAGCCTTCTCTTGGGCGTTATACAAAGATAAACTCCGCCATACCAATAGACTTGGACAGTCTAATCTCCTCTTGGGTTTCAAAGACATTCTCAAGTTCCTTTTAAAGACAAAAAAAACACTGGTCATTTAATTAATCCCCAGTAGAGTCAAAACCCGTGAGTTCTAAAACTCCGTCTTTTATCCTAAACTTCCTCAGCCAGGGTCAGTTTATCATCAGAGCCTCAAGGTATATGATACCTCAACTCTTCTGTAAACCCTCAGCGAGAGTTGATTCCCCATTTTTGGTCCTGCCTCTGGATCTCAATAATCCTCAACATAAGCCAGCCTCCTTTTGGGCTTTGTACAATGATTTTCCCCAACTGAGTTAACCTTTTCAGACTCTCTTGTTGAGTCAATCACCTTTCCACACTCTCTTGTTGAGTCAATGGTACAAAACAAAAGCACTCTCTTGTTGAGTCAACCTCTTTTAGCCTCAATCTTGGGCTTTGTACAAGACACCATATATATATATTTCCCTAAGCAGAGTCAATCCTCTTTTAGCCTCAATCTTGGACTTTGTACAAGACAGATAATACTCTCCAGCAGAATTAAACTCATTTCAGCCTTAATCTTGGGCTTTGTGCAAGACACCTAAAATATCCTCCGCCAAGTCAGTAAGGTCTCATGTCAGCCTCAATCTTGGGCTTTGTACAAGATAGATAAACATTTCTTTCCCAACGAGCCAGTCTTCTTTTCAGCCTCAATCTTGGGCTTTGTACAAGACACATACAAACCCTCCCCAATGGAGTCAAAATCCCTTTTAGCCTCTATCTTGGGCTTTGTACAAGACAGACAAAATATTTCCCCGAAAAAGTCAAACTTTTAGCCTCCTCTTAGGCTTTGTATAATGATATCCCCAAAGAGTCAACTCTTTTAGCCTCAATCTCGGGCTTTGTACAAGACAGATAAACACTCTCTTGTTGAGTTAGTCTTTTCCAGCCTCCTCTTAGGCTTTGTATAAGGACTTCCCCAGTGGAGTCAATCAACCTCTTAGCTTCAAGCTTGGGCTTTGATCAAGGCACACAAAAATCAATATCCCCTTAGAGGAGATCAAAACCTCTGTAGGAAGTCATTTCTCTGTATATCACTCTTCAAAATAGAATACCCAAAACAAACCCTAATTCCAAATAACTGTTGTAAGTGGCACACTTTTTGATTCAAATATCCAAGCTGCCGTCTATCTCTTATCTTGACAAACTTCCTCTTTCATCTAATTGCTGTAAGTGGCAAGCCTCTAGATTATTTACATCCACGCCACTGTCCCTCTCTTAGCATGAAAGACTCCTAAGGAAAAATGGCATTGCTCAACACTAAGTTAAAGTTTTCTCCTTCAGGAAAAATCCCTATAAAGGAAATTATGGTATTGCTGGATTCATATATCCCAGTTAAAGTAATCCTCCTTTTATAAACAATCACCCAACAGTTGTGATAAACAAACAAGATGTCTCCCTTTAGAGATGACAATTTCTCTCTCAGTCAAACCTTTAGCTTCAATCTTGGGCTTTGAACAAGACACAAATACTCAAACTTTTAGCTTCAATCTTGGGCTTTGAACAAGACACCAAAACATCATTTCCTCCCATAGAATAGGAGGAACTACAATTGCTCTGATTTCCCTGTTTCTTTTAAACGGGAATACGTAGGCATAAGATTGCGAAATCTTAGTGAGCATACCTGTAACGCCCCGAATTAATTAAAATATTTATTTAATTAATTTTATTATAGAATTGTGTGAATATTATGATTTTGGATGGCTGTGATGAAAAGTTATAATCTATGTGAAGTTGGAATTATTTTGAGAATTTTGGAGCAAGTTATATTAATTAAATTAGATTTGTTTAATTAGAAAAATAAAGTAGAATTGGAGTGGGATGAGAGTAAGGGTATTTTAGTCAAATGTGGAGGTTTAGTGAGGGCAATAGAGGAAAATCATAAAAGAGGTTTAAGGGTTATACGGAGGAATAAAGGTTTTGGAAAATTTCACTGTTGCATTGCATTTTGGAAAAAGAGGCAAAGAGAAGAGAGAAGCAGTTAGGCTTAGTGATTTGGCAGAGGAAGGATTGAAGAACACGAAGAGGATTCAAGGCTAAGGAATCATATCAGGTATGGGGAGTGAAATTGTGTTATTATAATAGATTTAAGTTTTAGGTAATTTGTAGAATGTTTGAACAATCAATCGATGATGAATTATGATGAGGGTTTAAGTAGATTAAGCAGAACAATTTCGATTGGTATAAAATGTCGAGGACCTGATAAATGATTGAATCAAGTGAATTGTAGAAATTCTGTATGGGAATTGTTAATTGAAATTGTACTGGAATTATTATTGATGGATTGAAAAAGGAAGGAAAAAGAAAAAAAGGGGAATGTGGTGAAGTGGCACCAGCTACTCACTATGTGTGGCGCAAGCCACTATGTACTAGGAGGGTGGCGCAAGCCATAAGCAATGTGTGATGCCAGCCACATTGTGGGAAGGGTGGCGCAAGCCACCAGTGCAGGGCGTGGCGCCAGCCACCCTTGTTTTAGTGGAATTCTATTTTAAATTTAGAAAAAATCATAACTTTTGTCTTAGGAATCCGTTTTTGATGCCGTCTGAAGCCATGGAAAGGTAAATGGAACAAAAATAACATGGTAAAATAAAATAAATCATATAGTGTAATCTTCTAATGGAAATTTATAGGTTAAAATGATGAGTATCCTGTGTTGATATCCTAGTAAGTTACATGTCTGTGTGAAATTACAGAATTGTATCTAGCAGTGATTTAGTTGATATTAGTGATAATGAAATGATAATATTATGATAATGATGGAGAGATTATGAGGTTTCATATGCTATCATAATGTATTGAGGTTCTGTGATGAAATTGTCAGTGGGTGTGTTGTGTGTGAAATCTCTGATTATGCCTGGAAGTGACTTTTGGTGTAGATTTTATTAACATGCTACTGTTGATCATGATATGTGTGTTATGATATATGTAAAGAGTATATGATAGTTCTGATGATGATGATACTGTGTTGACTGTGATGATGATGTTCTGCTGGGTGTGATGAGTTTTGGTGATTGATTATATGAATGATGATGCGTTTGACTAGCAGTGGTCGTGTTTTGTGAATTGTTACGCATCATGCATTCACAGCATATTTTTAGGACACATTGTCCAGTGAAGTTTGCAGGATGATATCCAGTGAAGTTGTAGGATTTATAGTACAGTGATGGCCTTAATCCCATAGTGTGGATTAAGTACAAATTATGATGTGGTCTGGTTCCAAGCGGGAACCGATCCTATTGGTGGGGATCCTTGGAGTTTGAAGATGACTAAGTCATCAGTGAAGCTTCGGTATCGCATGCATGTTGCATCTCATGACTGGTGGCATTGCATCATGTTTGTTTTCCGTGATGACTTTTTGGTTGATTTTGACTTGTGCTATTATGACAGAAAAATGTGAACTACTGTTGTGCTACAATTTATAATTATATGCTGTTATGAATTATATGCTATCAGGAATATGTGCTGCTATGTTATTGTTGTTTCAATAGTTATAACTACTATATCTCTTACTTATATCTTTTATAATGATTACGATTTACTCACCCTGCCTGTTGAATGTTTCCCCTATCTGGGCAACGCGCAGGTGATTCGGAGTAGCTTTTTAGACGCATTGATGATTTAGCTTTGGAGTCAATTATTTTATTTCGGTGGATTAGAAGGTGTCTTGCTCTGATATATGTAACATTGGGGTTTGGGATCGTCTGATCGGAACAACTGCGTTATTTTTCCTTCTGTTTGGTTATTATTGGAGATTTATGTATTGTTTCCATGAATTTTATTTAAATGCTGAATTTTGAGTTACTGTTTGATGAAGTTATGATGAAGTATTTTAATAAAGAATTTGAGACTAAATTTTCCGCTGTGAAGTTTAATTTAAATGCAATTTAAATGCTGAATTTTCTTGGAGAATGATAATTATGAAATTTTTTGAGAACCCGTGTTATGGAGCAGGAATATATTTATGATGTGATTTTATGGAATGAAGTGTGACACCCTTTCTTTGTGAAGATACTCTGATTATTTATTTAAATTATCATGTGAAAATGTCGAGGGGTAGGAGGGTGTTACAATACCAAACAAAAACTCTAGGTCCAGTACCTTCATACCAAACAAAAACTCTAGGTCCAGTACCTTCATACTAAACAAAAACTTTAGGTCTAGTACCTTCATATCACCAAAATCATCAAAAAACTCACTCTCTGTCTAAAACTTTTCCCAACCCATTCCCAGATAAACACCGTCAAGTACAAAGCGTAACCTAATGCTAACAACCTGTGGATAACCACATATAGGATGGGTAACTGACAACTCCCCATTGTATAACCTGACCCCAAACTTCCTGAATCTCTCTTAGCGTTTGTTCAGTTAAACAATCGCGTGCAAGGTTAGTTTTAGATATCTTCCCTTTCCCTTCCAGCTTCACGGGATAAATAAGAAATTAGAAAGTAGCACCCCTATCCTTACCATTGCAGTAAGGAAGAAACCATTCTGCGATAAGGTGGTCACGTCACCGACAAAAATCGCACGCTACAGTAAAATGGTGACTCTGCTGGGGAGTCATTAACTAGGATCTGTCTTACCTTAGTCATCATCGTCCCTATTTTCCAACAGTAAAAATAGCGACTCTGTTGGGGAGTCATTTTGTTTGTATTGGATTATAGACTAGAATTCCTAAGAGGTCTAGGATGTTAGTTTTAGGAATGAATATATATAGATATCACTTTTCCTACTTGATATCCATGTTTATTTTTCTGCTAATGGGAATGCGAGTGATGTCACACGCGGATAGTTTGAGTGATACCTAAGATAGGTGATGGCAGAGACGAGCGGTCTTACAGGAAGTGAATTCCGAATAAGCTGTCCCGGTAGACCATCAAATCAATGGAGATATCCTTTGCGGATTCAATGTCTAACGACTTCGGTTGTGAAAGCAAATTGTTCGATTGTGGTATCTGTGAAACTGTGGATTTAGTAGACAGTAACCATGTGGGTATTTAGTAGTGCGGTAGCTATCGGAAATAGTTGACACGCGATACTACACTCAATTGAGTTACCCTAAAATGCTACAGCTCACTTGAGTGAACCAGCTTGATGTTGTTATCCCAAGGGGGGTCAATGATTTTGAGTACAGGTACAAAAATTCACCATAGTACAACCTTTGGGGATGGGTAGAGCCATGACTCCATGCTCGTGATGCTGAACCTTTGAACCCATGTTTTTTCTATGTTTTTGTGTGCTGCATTCATGCATTCATCTAAAAAACTTTTAAACAAAGAAAAAATCTTCTTTTCTCTTCTCTCTTTTTCTAATTAAACTGAAACAATGATTGCAAATATTAGAGAAAAAGGATTGCGTTATGGATTTTGGTAGAAGGAAGACGCACAAGTACACCTTCAAGGTTCCAAAACTAGAGGATTTGAAAGGGCCAGCAAGGATGATCACCAACCCTGATGTTTTCAGAGCTAAGTACGGAGGACTGTTGTCTCTATTAAGGGTCCATGTAGTTGAAGGAATCCTGTCTACGTTAATTCAGTTTTATGATCCGGTTTATCACTATTTCACATTCCCGAATTATCAACTAGCACCGACACTAGAAGAGTACTCTCACTTGACTGATTTACTTATCACTGACCAAGCTCCATTTTCTGGATTGGAAGAAATACCAAAGGATCAAACCATTGCAAGAGCAATCTATTTGGACGAGTTAGAAGTCAAGACTCACATGACCATTAAGGATGGAATCCAAGGTTTACCAGCCCAGTTTCTGGTAGAGAAAGCCATGTACTTTGCCAGTATAGGAAACATAACTGCTTTCGAAGATATCTTTGTCCTACTCAATACGGGCTTTTCCTTTTTCCCAACATTGATAACTTCGTTGATATCAATGCCATTAAGATATTTCTGATTGGAAACCCCGTACCAACCTTGCTCACAGATGCTTATCATTCTGTACACTTAAGGAATTTGTACAACAGAGGAATGATCACATGCTGTGTACCCTTGCTTTATAAGTGGTTCACTTCTCATTTACCTAAGTATGCTACTTTTTGGGATCATAAGAGTACTCTACGTTGGTCACAGAGAATCATGTCTCTTACAAACTCTGACATACACTGGTACAATCGAATCTTTGACGGGATAAGGATCATCGACTGTTGTGGAAACTTCCCTAATGTACCCCTCATAGGAACTAAAAGAGGAATCAACTATCATCCAGTTTTAGTTCGTCGTTAACTCGGATACCCGATGAGACATATCCCGCGTAATGTCCATCTGGAAGGTCTTTTCTTCAAGGAAGGAGAAAGTGACAGGGCACTAAAGACATAAATAGTGCATGCCTAGAAACATGTTCACAGGAAAGGAAGAGAGTCTCTAGGAAAACAAGACTGTGTCTCTGTGGAACCTTATCTCCACTGGGTACAAACTAGAGCCCTCAAACTGAGGATGCCTTACCCTCATCAAGAAGTTCTCCCGCTAAAGGAATCTGCCCTTTATTTTATGTCTGATGCGGAAAAACTCCAGGTCACTCTCAACAAAGTCCAACGGGAAAAGAAATCTTGGAAGAACAAGTACCGTATTCTCAATGTGGAGTGTACCAAAATTCAGCAACTGTTAAAAGAAAAGGATGCTCTGATTAAGATATTAGAGCAACGTGTTGTAGAAAATCAAGAAGACCGAAGAAATTTGCTCGCTCCTTTCACTAGGAAAAGGACTGACAACCCGACAACGACTCAAGAGCCCCGATCATAGAAAAGGAAAATACCAAAACCAACACATGAGCTCTTCTCAGAGAGGACTCAGGATCCATAAGCTTAGGCATTTTCTTTTACAACACTTTGTAAAATACTATATTTCCATTTCTGCAATCTTCCACATTCCATAAAAACGGGGTCTCCCCACTGTATGATTTTTGCAATCTATTTGTTGAAGTTTCTTTTTGATTAAAGCAAAAAAATAATGTATATATATATATATAAATATATCATTGCATTCATCATTCTCACATAACGCATTCTTCTTACCTTCGAATCTCACGTATGTGTCACGATTCTAGAGTCAAACTGTCTCATTCGTACAATACTCGGGCCAATCGACAAAAGAAAATAGACGATCTCGAGGAAGAGAACAGAGAGCTGAGAGAAGAAATTGACGCTCTAAAGGAGGATTTGAGGAAACTTCACAGTGACATGCAATCTCTGACAACAACTCAGAGGCAACAACAAAGGACTGTGATCTCAGAGATCATATCTACGCCCATAGTGGAGACGTATGATCCTCAGTACAACATGCCTAAAGATTGTCCCTGGGGCATGCCTATCAACTTCATCCCTGAAGGATACATTCCACCGGTCACGGAAGACCCGTAAACTGCAGCAGGAACCGCTGGTCCTGAAGGTTACAAACTTCGGGAAAGCGAAGACGCAAGAGTGAAGGTATCAACCCCTGAAGGTTACAAACTTCGGGACATGGAAGCACCAAGAGTCACTGCCGTAATATCCATACCACAGCCCGTGGTACACACTGTCCCGGAAGGGCAGATTCCACAAGTAATCTCTGGTGGAAATGAAAACATGTACGAAAGGATGAATGAGTTCAGGGAACAATTCCTGGAGATGCAGAAGGAACTGCATGCCATTCGCAGCCAGGATTTATTTGGAAAGGACGCCGCAGACCTTTGTCTGGTCCTTAATGTGAAAATACCGCACAAATTCAAGGTGCCTGACTTTGAAAAATACAAGGGTAACTCTTGCCCTCAAAGTCATTTGGTGATGTACGCTCGAAAGATGTCAACTCAGACAGAGAATCAACAGCTACTGATCCATTATTTCCAAGACAGTTTAACCGGTGCCGTACTCAAATGGTACATGGGTTTAAACTGCACCAAGATCTTTACTTTCAGAGATCTTGGCACTGCCTTCGTTCAACAGTATAAGTATAACCCGGACAGGGCACCAGATATAGATCAACTCAGAGTAATGTCGCAGAAGGACAAGGAAACCTTTAAGGAATATACTCTGAGATGGCGTGAAATTGCCTCCAGATTTGTCCCCCTCTTGAGGAAAAAGTGATGACAAAGATCTTTTTGAAAACCTTGAGCTCATTGTACTACGACCAAATGATTGCCAATGCGCCCAGTGACTTCACTGAGATGATGAACATGGGAGTACGCCTTGAAGAAGCAGTCCGAGAAGGACGTCTAGTCAAAGATACAGGACCATCAAGCAGTACCAAAAGATACGGTAGTGCTTTCCCTAAGAAAAAAAGAGCAAGATATTGGTAATATCTCTCTCAGAAAGCAAAGGCGACGATATCAACCAGTAGCAGCAATAACTCCTGTTGTCAACCCTGCGCCTGTTCCAACGTATCAACCTCGGGTTACTCAGAGCTAACCGAATCAACAACAGTATCAGCAAAGGACACAACAACCTCTTCAGCAGGCTTGTCCTCAGTATAATAATAACAGTCGTACAACACGACCACCAGGGTTTGACCCTATACCAATTTTATACACAGAACTGTTTCCACTACTACTGGTCAAGGGGCATGTCCAAACCAGGTCTCCTCTTACAGTACCAGAAAATCTGTCTTTCTGGTTCAAAGCGGATCAGACTTGCCCTTATCATCAAGGAAGACCGGGGCACAACATAGAAAACTGTCTCAGCTTCAAATCCGACGTACAGAAGCTTGTTAGGAACGGGGTCTTATCTTTCAAAGATACAAATCCAAATGTTCAGACGAACCCATTGCCTTAACATGAGAAGACGACAGTAAATTTGATAGAGGAAGAGATTAAGCGCAGTTATCAAATTCACGATGTACTCCTATTAGGAACTAATCTGGCCAGAATGCATTGTAGACAAAGCGGGTTCGGTCATGTACCATCTCACAATTATCACCAGTGTGATATCTGCTCAAAGAATAATCAAGGATGTTTCGTAGTGCAATCAGCTCTACAAGAACAGATGAATCTTGGATGGATTCAAGATCACAGAATCCGTGAGGTCAATATGGCTTACACGAATCCCAACATTGTCTAGAATCACAACATTCTGGCGATGAATGTCAACTTAGTGACAATGCACTCAAGGCAAAGTCAATACCATGATCTTCCACGACACGATTATAATTCCTGTCTGATCTTCTCAATAAATAATCAGGGATGCTCTTTTGTACAAGAGGCACTCTAGCGTCAGATAGATCTCGGATGGATCCAGGATTACCATGATAGATGTAGCCATCAAGTTAATATGATTCAAATCTTTTATATTCGCTTGATGAATACCAGTCTGGTAGAATTACACGCTAAGCAAGTTAGGCTCGGTTTTCTAGCTTCACATGGTTATCAGGACTGTAAAGTGTGCCGTGAAGACGACCAAGGATGTGCACTGGTCCAGAGAACACTTTAACACTTGTCGGACCACTGGTGGCTTCCAATTTACTTAGACGAAGCTACATAACAGATAATTATGGCCGATGGGAATCCTACTAGACATCAAAGTCAGGATGTTCGCTTGATGGAAACAGATCTAATAAAGTTGCACTGCATACAAAACGGACGTGGCCATGTGCCACCACATAACTATGAACGTTGTAGGGTTTGCTCAGAAAACAACCAAGGCTGCTACCTTGTGCGGTCAGCTCTTTAAAAACAATTAGACCGAAAAGAGATTCGACCATGTTCAAGTTCTGGTTCGATCAACGTAATGCAAGATTATCTTCCTGATCAAAGCTAAGACGTTGTCTTAATCTCTAAACATGAAATGGCCAAAGACGCATGCGCCATAATTCCTCTACTCCACGAGTCAAGAGGTCCTCCTGACAGTAGAAAGATTCTCAACCTCGAACCAATTGAGCCTGCCTACGATGGTCAGAAGAATCAAAAGGCTTCTGTGGTTATCTACTTGCCAGGCCCAATACCGTACAAATCCGATAAGGCTATCCCTTACAAGTACGGTGCAACAACAATCGAAAATGGAAAGGAAACTACATTACCATCCGTCGTGAATATTGCTGACATCAGTCGAGTGACACGGAGCGGTCGGATCTTCAACAGAAGAGTTGAAGAACCCACTAAGGAAAAGGAACCTCAAACAGAAGTTCCCAATCAACCGGTCAGGCAATCCAGTAATCCCGACCTTTCAAAGAACAACGATGAGATGCTAAAGCTCATCCAAAAGAGTGAGTACAACATTGTAGACCAACTATTGCAAACTCCTTCGAGAATCTCTGTGCTATCTCTATTACTCAGTTTCGAAGCTCACAGGGAAGCTCTGCAGAAAGTCTTAGAGTAGGCCTTTGTGGAATAAGATGTAACAATAAGATAATTCGACAGCATCATCTCCAACATCACTTCCTGCAACAACTTAGGATTCAGTGATGAAGAACTGTCGGAAGGAGGCAAAAATCATAACATGGCGCTTAACATTACAGTCAACTACCAGGACAATGCTTTAGCCAGCGTACTGGTGGACACAAGGTCAGCTCTAAATGTTATGCCAAAATCAACTCTGATGCGACTCTCATTTCAAGGATCTCCAATGAGAGGCAGTGAGGTCATCGTCAAAGCATTTGATGGATCCCGAAAAACAGTTATCGGCGAAGTCGATCTTCCCATAACTATCGGTCCTCAAACTTTCCAAGTCACTTTCCAGGTCATGGACATCCGAGCAGTATACAACTGTTTATTAGGAAGACCTTGGATACACGAGGCTGGGGTAGTCACTTCAACACTTCACTAGAAGCTGAAGTTCGTCAAGAACGACCAACTAGTCATAGTATACGGAGAACAGGCCTTGATTGTGAGCAACTTATCATCATCATCCTATTTAGAACCCGAGGAGGTTGTTGGAACTCAGTTCCAAGCACTTTCGGTGAGCAATGAGAATCGATCAGAGAAAGGAACATCGATTTCCTCCTACAAAGATGCTCTCAAAGTGATCGAGAATAACAATGCAAAAGGATAGGGACAACTTGTCATTCCTACTGATAATAAGACAAAGAGAGGTCTTAGTTTCTCCTCAACCTGTACTCAGACTATTACTAACGATGAAAGTTTTCATCCCATTCAGGACTTCTTCCATAACGAAGGTTTCCTTCACCCGGTGTCTCAAGAAGTACACACCATCAACGAGGGTGACTCCTCTGATACAGATGAAGAGTGGAAGACCTATCTCAACGAGGACAGTTATACGTCTCAAGAAGAAACGTCTATGCTATTCTGCTATCCCGCGCAAAGTCTGAGATATATACCGAGATCAGATGTCAAGATGATGTACGGAGATTGTGATCCGGAAGGATGCCGCGCTCCTCCAAACTCATTAGAGGAAGACACTCTAATGAAAGACAACTTCGACTATGATTTTTATGACCCAATGGATGACTTGCCTATCTGGCAGCCGTACCCAAAAGACTTGGGGCAAAAGAGTCAGCCAAACGATGCTTATCAACTGAGCATCATTGAAAAGAATACCTACGTCCCCGCCATGTCATGGGATCATTTCTCAGAATATTTTGAAGATATCTGGCACAATGATGAATCTGCAAAGATTGCAGGACAAGAGTTTATCAACTATGCTTTTCCCAAGGCCAACGTCATCAAGAGGGATGACTCCTCCAGTTCCACGGAAGTATGGGATACCTTAGGACAACCGAGTGGCAAGTACGACTACTTGGTCAAGTACACTGCACCTGAAAGCTCTCGCATCAGGCTCGAAGACATCCAGCCAACTGGATGGGGAAATCCACCTGAGAGTAAAAACACTGTGCAAGGTACAACAGAAGAGTTCGTCTACGACAACTCTGCTTAGGAGGAAGACTCCAACGATCCTGCTCTACCAGAAATCAGTGTCATTTTTGAGGACAAACCAAGAAAGAAGGTACCAAACTTTGTGATTCATCGAGGTGTTCGTCGTCAATGGGTTGCTGTCAATGTCCCGAAATTCGTCCATAAGTCTAAGTAATTGCCGTCTTTGTTTTAACCTTTCACCCTGCCCAGGTGAAACGGCTGTCTTTATAGGGCTCACTTTCTGTAAATGCCCCTCTTCGTTTCGCCCAAAGCGACAAAGTTTTGTTTTATAGGGCTGTAGTTCCAAGAAACGACTAAATCATAAATAAACGTCATTTTGTAATTTCCGCATTTATTGCTGTTTTCACTTTTCGCTTTTTCAAGAAAATGGTAATCCTAAAAAAAAAACTCCACAAATAAAAACAAGCATTTTTCAGAAAATACACTGCACACACTCTTGCATTTCTCTCCATATTTTTTAAAAAACAATCATCACGTCTTGCAGATTGCTTGTTTTAAGCCCCATTGAAACATACGATCCAATGCCTTCTCCCAACTTTAAATTCTCGATATTTGGAGCTGAAGAAGAAGAGGACGAAGAAATTCCATAAGAGATTTCCTGATTACTCAGACAAGAGGAAAGGTCCATTGAACCTCATAAGGAGTCGTTGAAGACAGTAAACTTGGGTTCAGAAGAAGAGAGAAAAGAAGTCCAGATTGGGGCATTGCTCTGTCCGACTATCAAAGAAGATTTGATAAGACTTCTCAAAGAGTTTCCCGATGTATTTGCTTGGTCCTATCAGGACATGCCAGGGTTGGATACCAGCATCGTGGAACATCATCTACCATTACGATCAGAATGTCCGCCGGTAAAGCAAAGACTGAGACGGACTGACCCAGACATGGCCATCAAAATCAAAGAGGAAGTACAGAAACATATTGAACCAGGTTTCCTCGCCACCTCAGAATATCCTCAATGGTTAGCCAACATAGTACCAGTTCCAAAAAAGGACGGAAAGGTCTGAATGTGTGTAGACTACAAGGATCTGAACAAAGCCAGTCCAATGGATGACTTTCCCTTACCACACATAGACATGCTGGTAGACAATACAGCAAAATTCAAAGTCTTCTCCTTCATGGATGGATTCTCGGGCTATAATTAGATAAAAATGGCGCTGGAAGACATGGAGAAAACTTCGTTCATTACCCCATGGGGCACCTTCTGTTACAAGGTAATGCCATTCGGTTTGAAGAACGTCGGGGCAACCTATCAAAGGGCCATGACGACTCTATTCCATGACATGATGCACAAATAAATATAAGTGTATGTCGATGATATGATTGCCAAATCTAAAACGGAAGAGGAGTATGTGACCCACCTGTCAAAACTATTTAAGCATCTGAGAAAGTACAAACTCCACTTGAATCCTAACAAATGCACATTCGGTGTCCGTTCAGAAAAGCTGTTAGGGTTTATCGTCAGCCAAAAGGGAATTGAGGTTGATCCTGACAAAGTCAAAGCAATTCAAGAAATGCCTTCTCCAAAGACTGAGAAACAAGTCAGAGGATTCTTGGTATGTTTGAAATACATTTCTAGATTCATATTCCTCATAACCGTGACATGCGCGCCAATCTTCAATCAAATTACTCAAAAAGAATCAGGACTGCATATGGACAAAAGACTGCCAAACCGCCTTCGACAGCATCAAGGAGTATCTGTTGAATCTACCTATCCTGTCACCTCTAGTGGAGGGGAGACCACTGATCATCTATTTAACAGTCTTGGAAGACTCCATAGGTTGTGTACTTGGCCAACAATACGAAACAAAAAGAAGAGAGTCTGCCATCTATTATTTGAGCAAGAAGTTTACCGACTGTGAAACTCGGTATACTATGCTTGAGAAAACTTGTTGTGCTTTGGCTTAGGCAGCCAAACGTCTTCGCCAGTATATGATTTGTCACACTACTTGGTTAATCTCCGAAATGGATCCGATCAAATACGTCTTTGAAAAGCCTGCTCCCACGGGAAGGATTGCCCGCTGGCAGATGTTGTTATCAGAATATGACATAGAATACCACGCTCAGAAAGCCATTAAAGGGAGTATTTTATCCGATCATTTGGCTCATAAACCGATTGACGATCAGGAATCAGTCGGATTTGACTTCCCAGACAAAAATGTCATGTATTTGAAAATGAAAGATTGCGATGAGCCGCTACCCAGTGAAGGGCCAGAACCAGGTTCCTAATGGGGACTAATCTTTGATGGAGCTATCAACAATTATGGAAACAGAATTGGGGCAATCATTGTAACACCTCAGGGTACCCATGTTCCTTTCACTGCCAGATTGACATTTAAATGCACAAACAATGAGGCCGAATACGAAGCTTGTATCATGGGTCTCGAAGAAGCAATTGACTTAAGGATTAAGAACTTGGATGTGTATGGAGACTCATCCCTGGTTATCAATCAAATCAAAGGAGATTGGAACATATATCAATCAGGACTAATTCCTTACAAAGATTACGCGAGGAGGTTGTTGCCATTCTTTAATAAAATCGAGTTTCATCACATCCCTTGTGAAGAAAATCACATGGCTGATGCACTAGCCACTCTCTCTTCCATAATTAGTGTAGGTCAATGGAACGATGTAACTAAGATTGACATAATGCGCCTTGAGAGGCCCGCCTACGTCTTCGCGATCGAAGTAGTCATAGATGACAAACCTTGGCATCACGATATCAAGTGCTTCCTTCAGAAACAAGAGTACCACTTGGGGCATCCAGAAAAGACAGGAAAACCCTCAGAAGACTGGCTGGCAGCTTTTTCCTAAGTGGTGATACACTCTATAAGAGAAACTTTGACATGGTCTTGCTCCGATGCGTAGACCGACCAAAAGCAAACCTGTTGATAAAAGAGATTCACGAAGGATCCTTTGGCACTCATGCCAACAGACACACAATGGCGAGAAAAATTCTAAGAGACAGGTACTATTGGTTGACAATGGAATCCGATTGCTACAAGTACATGAGAAGATGTCACAAGTGTCAGATATACTCAGACAAAATCCATGTACCGCCAACACATCTCAAATCCTTTCTTCCCCATGGCCTTTTTTTCATATGGGGAATCGACATGATTGGCATGATTGAACCAAAGCTTCAAACGAACATCTCTTCATCCTGGTAGCCATTAATTACTTCACCAAGTGGGTCGAAGCAGCGTCATACGCCAATGTAACTTGACAAGTCGTGGTCCGTTTTATCAAAAACAATCTCATCTGCTGTTATGGTGTTCCAAACTAGATCATTACTGATAATGGATCTAACTTGAACAACAAGATGATGAAAGAGTTGTGCGCTGAGTTCAAGATCGAACACCATAACTCATTCCCCTACCGACCTAAGATGAACGGAGCGGTAGAAGTGGCTAACAAGAACATCAAGAAGATTGTTCAAAAGATGGTTGTAACCTACAAAGACTGACATGAGATGCTGCCCTTTGCTCTTCACGGTTATTGCACATCTGTCCGCACTTCAACAGGGGCAACCCCTTTCTCTCTAGTATATGTCATGGAGGCAGTACTTCCCATAGAAGTAGAGATCCCATCAATCCGGGTATTGATGAAAGCTAAGCTAACAGAGGCTGAATGATGTCAAAGTCGACACAATGAACTGAACCTAATCGAAGAAAAGTGAATAATGGCTCTATGCCATGGTCAATTGTATCAACAAAGAATGAAGAAAGCGTTCGAAAAAAAGGTCTGACCACGTGGCTTCAAAAAAGGAGACCTCGTGCTCAAAAAGATACAATCATTCCTCACTGATTCCCGTGGCAAATGGACTCTGAACTATGATGGCCCCTATGTGGTCAAGAAAGCCTTCTCAGGCGGCGGCTTGAAACTCGCAACCATGGATGGAGAAGAGTTTGCCTACCCCATGAATGTTGATGTAGTCAAGAAATACTTCACCTAAAAAAACACGTCTCGGTGGATTGAAAACTCGAAAGGGCGGTCCAGGAAAAAATTAGAGACATAAGCAAAAAAATCACCCCGATGGATTGGAAATCTCAAAGTACAATCCAGGAAAAAGTTAGGGATTAATGGCAAGTAACTACATCCAACACGGGTAAAGTCCCTGTCATACCCAAAATTTTGACCACTAAGATTTCCCATTATTGTACAAATCATCATCACAATATGGATGAACCATCATACTCACCAGTCTTCCCAAAGATGGGTGAGCACTCACTACAATCAAGAATTAGGGTATCAAGCCCTCTCAAAGCACTTAGACAAAGGATTAATCAAGAAATGACATGATCTTCAACTTTTCTAACCTCTCAAACATCCAGAAAGGATCAAGAGGACTCCTACATCAAGAATCAAGCACAAGGCTGCAGCATTCCAAGTGGATTAAGCCTCAAGATCGCCAGTGTCACCAAATTAGGGTTTTGGTCAACCAAGGCCTCCAGGTGGAATTTTTCCTTTGGGCATGAGCCAATACTTCAAAATATAACCGAAGATACTCCTAGGGACCTCATGGACCCCATCACCAAGTCAATTTAGCCTCAGGGGATGCATTCATCAAAAATCAGGAATTAGGGTTTCTTGACCTAATTCACCCCTAAGTTGACTTTTGGGAAAAAAACATGAGCCAAGGCCTCAAGACATGATTTAAGGGTCTCTAATACACTACATTGATCCATTTACAACAATGGAATGATCCAAGAAGCTTGGTCTACAAGTTTCATTTTCATCTGGACCACAATTAGGGTTTTTGAGGAAAAAGTCAACTGTGCCTTTGACTTTTGACCAAGACATGCTCCCAAACCTTGGGACATGATTCAACACACCCTATAACACCTATGAAATCAATCCATCAAGTTTGATTTAGGTCAAGGACTTGATTTCATAGAGAATCATGCAGTTTGGAATTCATCTGACAAAAAGTCAACTGTGCCAAAAAGTCAACGTTTGACTATTTGATTTTTTGATCAATTATGGTCCCTTAACCCTAAAATGATGTTAATGTGTGATTGGAATCATCATTCATCAAGAAAAACCAAAGAAAATGGGGGTAACTTGTAAAAGGGGTAACCATAAAAAAACTTAGAAATTTTCTAAGTTATGGAACAAAGTGGCTAGGGTACCAACTTTGGAGGATCATATCTCCTAAACCACAAGGCCATTTTCTCCCATTCAAAGCTGGATTTATTTCCTCATGGATTTTAAGTTATGGAATGATCAAAATCACAAAAAGTGAAAATGTCAGTTTTTTCCAACACTTTGTGAAATTTTCACTAAGTCAGAATCTGTCTTACTTTTTTCAAAATGTAGGGGAATTTTTCACTTGGATCCAAAAAGTATTAATACAAACTATGATCAAACAGTTGTTGTATCATATGAGAGCTTTCCAAAATGGCCAAGAACTCCATCAAATTTCACTTGAGCCATGAGATATGACAATGGCATGATGCCTTGCTGCAAACTGCCATGGCTAGGCAGATTTGTGCATTTTGCTCGATTTGAGCAAATTGTGCAAACAACCAACAACTCTATCCATCTGAACACCTCAGGGGGAGACCAAGGAAGAACCAGCTCTGATCCATAAGCCTCCCAAGTCTTGGGAACCAAAAGTAGCATGCCAAACCTAGAAATGCCTAAAAGAGGGACAAGACTCCAATTTTGTTTTAGAGCATTCAATGGATGCTTAGAGGTGGCATGAACTGAGCCTCCTCTAACTGAATTCAGTCAAGATTGATCCAAGGACTAGGGAACAACAGTTCTGTGCTCTAACCTCTAGTCAATGACAAGAGGAGACTTGGATTCCCATTTATCAACATTGGCCAAACCTCTGCAGCAGTTGCTATTCACTATTGCTTGCAAAACAAACCTGCTCTACTATAAATATAGCTCATTTGTGCTCAGCTTGAGGACACCAAAGCCATTAAACAGATGCTTTCCTCAAAATCCCTCTCTTTAGGCCAAAATGCCTTCTTTAGCAAGGTAACTCTGAGATTTTGAGTTAGAGAGCATTTCCACAATAGCTCATGATCCAAACACATCCAATATGTCATATCTAAGCTGTCTAAACTCTCACAAGTGACTTGTAACACCAAAATCACAAAGTCCCCTCTCAAAACCTCAAAAATAGGACTTTTGTGCATTTTTCAAGCCATGTCTTGATTCAGTCACTTTCCAAACCAGATAAAACCTCAAACACACTCCAAATATCATCCTGGAACTGTCCTAAGTGGTTCCCAGCATCTGGAACACCATTTGAAGGAGTTGCTATTTTGGTCACTTTTGCCCCATTTGCAAGAAAGGACCAGTTTCCATTCCTAAGGTTTCCAGCTGATTCCAATCATCCTAAAAGCTTCTAAGGGATCATTTGAGAGTGTCCAAAGCATCAAAACATTTCTGGAACAAAGCACTTGGCAGATTGCCCAAAAAGCTCCAAAGGAAGTAAGCATCACAACTTGAAATCTCTGAAATATGCATGCCCTTAAAGTCCACTGATCATGCATCTCTTATACATGTTATATGTGTTGTGTTTGCACCAATTTATCATGTAATTCATGCCTGTACCAAGAGGTAGCACAGAAAATGTAAAACATGGCCTATTTCAAAACCACTATAGGGTTTTAAGGAGGATTTGTCATCTGAAAAAACTACCACCATCATTGGATTCCTTGTGAAATTCTAGGCCAGATGCATATAAATTTTGTCCCAATCCATGGAGAAATGAGAAAGTTATGACCTTCACGTTTCTGAGCCAAAACATGCCTTGCCCTGCCTTGGGCCAGGCCAAAAACAAGGCAAGCCTTGTATATTTGTGGTTGTGTTTTAGTGAATGGATGTATCACCACCCCAATGGTAAGGCGCGCACACTGCACACAAGAGGTATGGGGTTCAAATCCCCCTCGCCCTAGACCCCTTTTTAATGCTTTTTCCACTTTTTTATTATTTTTCATATTATTTTTAATGAATTGAAAAATTAATAACTCCCTCAATTTTAATTATTTTTGATTGGTTCTTTTTGCAAAAAATCACAAAAATGTTGAAATATTATATTCCAAAAAAAAAAAATTTATATTATTTATTTAATATAGTTGTTATTTTTGTGAATAAATTCATTTTTAATTGTTTTTAAACATTTTAAAAGTGAATTCTCATCTTGAAAATCAAAATCAAATGAGTTCTAAATTATCTTGTGGTAAAAACCTCATTTTTCAAACCTTAAACAAAAATCACAAGTGGTTTATTCAAACTTATTTGGTATTTTATCATTTTTTATTGATTTTCTTTAAGAATTTACTTTTAAAATGATGAAATTAGGGTTTCTTTGATTTTCACACAAACAAATATTTTTCAAACACTCATGGGCCTCTAATAGAGTGTAAGCCCCATCCCTTTTGTAAATAAAACAATTTTGGGCCTCAAGTCCCTCTGTATATTTTCAAAAGTTTGGCGCGATCGTCGCCTTTTCAACAAAGCCAATTGGACTTCTCCTTGAGCTATAAGACCCACTTTTGTTCATTTTTGAACTCTTTGGGCCTCTAATAGAGTGTAAGACCCAACCCCTTTTGAAAACCAAACATTTTTTGGCTTCAGTCATTGTATAAGACCCACTGCATTTTAAAAAATCTGGGGGTGATCGCCATTTCAAAACAAAAATCATCTGGGCCTACCCTTGTGTTGTAAGTCCCATTTCTTTTCTTTTAAAATAAACTGTGGTCCTCCATTAGAGTGTAAGTCCCATCCCCTTTGTACAGAAAAACCATTTTTGGGCCCCAATCACTTGTATAAGTCCCTCTGTACAAAATTCAAAACAAAGGCGCGATCGTCTTTTCAAAACACTTTCTCCTTTAATTTTGAATATACTGTTGTTATCAAACTTTTTCTTTGTTGAACAACTAACCAAATAGCATGGAAGCTCTACAACCGAGTAAGTGTTTACTTGTTTTCTTTATCCGTTTTCATATATATAACTGTATTGTGGGGCTGCTCACTGTAAGTCTCCTTTCATAACTTTTTACATACCAGTCATATATCAACTGTATATACACTAGTATAGTTATTTAGAGTCTGTTCCCCAGCAATTAGGTCTAGACCTAAGTAAAGCCCGTTTGGTCACTCTTAAATACGATCAACACTAGATCCCCATAGGATTACCAGATACAGTCTTCCCTCCTCATGGGGTTAAACAATATGGAAACGTGAAAGGCAGCATTCTAGGTGAACCCTTTCTCAGACTGTCACCCTTAGAAATTATCAAAGAAACTCTACTCCCCAGAGTTGATCTATTCTCTGTGAATAGCATCTCTTGAGTTTCTTCTAAATTCTCAAACTTTCCCGGCTTGATCTATTCTCCGTGAATAGCATGTCTTGAACTTCTCTTGGTTTGGGGACCCACAGGCTTCCTAAAAGCATCCCCGCCTCCTCTTTGGCATTGTACAAGGACCCTTCGGCTTCTTAGAAGTTATTATGTCTTCTCTTGGGCTTAATACAAGGACCCGCGACCTCTTACATGGATAGAAACAGAACTTAGTCATCCTTCATTAGAGCCGTCTTTCTAAAAAGGGTCGCACACTCTTAGACCAATTTTAGGGTTGATACTCTTCCCTTAAACGAGTCGGCCTCCTCTTGGGCATCATACAAAAGATAAAACTCTACCAATAGACTTGGACAGTCTAAACAACCTTGAGTCTCAAAGACATTCTCAAGTTCCCTTCAAAACATAGGAGAAACCCCGGATTCTGGATTAATCTCCAGCAAAAATTAAAACTTGTGGGTTCCTAAAACCCCGTCTTTCTTCCGACAATCCCACCCAGGGTCAGGATAACACTATCTCAAATCAAGACCTCAAGGTCTCTGCCCGGTCAACTCTTCAGCAATCCCCTGCAAGAGTTAACTCCCCATTTGGACATGCCCCGGGATCTCAAGAATCCCCAGCATCAGTTAGCCTCCTCTTAGGCTTCGTATAAGGACCGTTTCCTCAGGAAAGTTAGCCTCCTCTTAGGCTTTGTACAAATGATTCCTCCCCAGCGGAGCTAACCTTTTCAGACTCTCTTGTTGAGTTGATTACACTTCTAGACTCTCTTGTTGAGTCAATCACTATTGCAGACTCTCTTGTTGAGCCAATCACAGCCTCAGACTCTCTCGTTGAGTCACCTCTTTTGGCCTCAATCTTGGTCTTGGTACAAGACATATAAAAAAACACTCTCTTATTGAGTATAAAAGACTCTCTTTTTGAGTCAACACTCTTTAGCCTCAATTTCGAGCTTTGACCGAGACAGATAAAAGAGTCTCTTGCTGAGTCAACCCTTTTTAGCCTTAATCTCGGGCTTTGTACGAGACATATAAAAACCCCTCTCTTGTTGAGGTAATATTTTCCAGCCTTCCTTTAGGATTGGTTTAAAGCTTTCCCCTAGCAGGAGTCAGCCTACCCTTAGGTTTTCTCCAGCTTGTTCAACCGCAATCTTGGGCTTTGTACAGGACAGATAAAAGTACTCTCTTGTTGAGTCAAACCCTTTTTTAGCCTCCATCTTGGGAGATGAACAAGATACATATATAAACACTCTCTTGTTGAGCAAGTTAGCCTCCTCTTAGGCTTTGTATAAGGGCTTCCCCAATGGAGTCAGTCAACCCTTTAGCTTCAATCTTGGGCTTTGAACAAGACACACATACCCTTTTAGCTTCAATCTTGGGCTTTGAACAAGACACAAAAACATCATTTTCCTCCCTTAGAATAGGAGGAACTACGATCCCTCTGATTTCCCTATTTCATTAAACAGGAATACGTAGGCATAAGATTGCAGAAGAATCTTAGCAAGCACACTACTAAAAAACATCAGATCCCATACCTTCCCCTAGCCCTATCGAACAATCCATGCACTATATTCTTAACAAAATAGCCTAAGAGAGACCCACTATCTCAGGTAGCATCTGTAACCTAACAGTCAGCTGTTTAAACTCAGTATTCAAGCAAGGTTAATGGGAGACATCTATTTCCCTTCCTTAATCAACTTAACAGGATAAAAAATGAATCGAATTGTAGTACCCCCAAAAGCGATTGTGCTTCGCAACCACCAAAAAAATCGCGCTACAGAAAAATGGCGACTCCATTGGGGATTCCCATGA
Organism: Lathyrus tuberosus; assembly: GCA_022829125.1. Classification (NCBI taxonomy): domain Eukaryota; kingdom Viridiplantae; phylum Streptophyta; class Magnoliopsida; order Fabales; family Fabaceae; genus Lathyrus; species Lathyrus tuberosus. The sequence goes on along the minus strand of JALAZF010000622.1, from coordinate 1,366,450 downwards.
GGATCTGTCTTACCTTAGTCATCGTTCGTCACCATTTTCCAATAGAAAAATGGCGACTTCACTGGGGAGTCACTGTATGATCTGTCTTACCTTAGCCATCATTCGTCACCATTTCCCAACAGAAAAGTGGCGACTTCACTGGGGATTCCCATGAGGATCTGTCTTACCTTAGTCATCGTTCGTCACCATTTTCCAACAGAGAAATGGCGACTTCACTGGGGAGTGCCATGAGGATCTGTCCTACCTTAGTCATCGTTCGTCCCTATTTTCCGCATAAAAATGGCGACTCCACTGGGGACGAGATCATTCTCCTCCTATCTCTCAGGTCAAAACCTTAAGTTTAGAGAACGCCATAGAAAGATGGCGACCACAGTGGGAGCGATTTGATTCTTCTCCCATCTACCTCTCAGGTAGAAACCTTAAGTTCACAAAATACCACAGAAATGGTGACTCTGCTGGGGAGCCATTGTCTGTCAAGACTAGGATTATTATAGCTCTGTAAGAGGTCTAGGATGTTAGTTTTAGGATAAATATATATACTGCTTTTCCTAATTGATGTCCGTGTTTATTTTTCTGCTAATGGGAATGCGTGTGATGCCGCATCTGGAAAGATTGAGTAAACACCTAAGATAAGTGATGGCAAAACGGGTAATCTTACAGGGAGTGGATCCCAAATAAGAGATCCCGGTTGACCATCAACCTCAGTGGAGACTCCCTTTGCAGATACATTGCCTATACGACTCCGGTTGTTAAAAGTAGTGTGGTTGATTGGGTTATCTGAGAAGCTGAGGAGTTAGTAGACTAAAGCCATTTTGTAGTGCGGAAGCTATCGGAAATAGTTGTCACGCGATACTACCCTCATTTAAGATTACTCTAAGATACTTCAGCTCGTTGGCGATCCGCTTGCTGTTGTTATCCCAAGAGGGGTCAATGATTATGCGGACAGGTACAAAAAATCACCATAGTATAAACCTTTGGGGATGGGTAGAGCCTTGACTTCATGACACCGACCCTTTGACCCCATGTTTTTTCTATGTTTTTGTGTGCTGCATTCATACATTCATTTAAAAAACATTAAAACAAAAAAATTTTCTCTTCTAGTCTCTCTTTTTCAAATTAAACTGAGACAATGATTGCAAATATCAAAGAGAAAGATCGCGTTATGGATTTCAGTAGAAGGAAGACTTACCAGTATACCTTCAAGGTTCCAAAGTTAGAGGATTTAAGAGGTTTGGCGAGGATGATCACCAACCCTGAGGCTTTCAGAGCTAAGTATGAAGGACTGTTACCGCTGTTAAGGGTCCATGTAATTGAAGGAATCCTGTCCACATTAATCCAATTCTACGATCCGGTTTATCACTATTTCACATTCCCGGATTATCAGCTAGCACCAACACTGGACGAGTACTCTCACCTAACGGATTTACATATCACTGATCACACTCCTTTTTCTGGACTGGAAGAAATTCCAAAGGATCAAACTATTGCAAGAGCAATTTATTTGGACGAGTCAGAAGTCAAGACTCACATGATCATTAAGGGTGGCATCCAAGGTTTGCCAACCCAGTTTTTGACAAAGAAAGCCCTGTACTTTGTCAGTATAGGGAATGTAGCTGCTTTCGAGAGCATCTTTGTCTTGCTCACCTACGGCTTGTTCCTGTTTCCTAACATAGATAACTTCGTTGATATCAACGCGGTTAAGATATTTCTGATTGGAAACCCTGTACCTACCTTGCTCGCAGATGCGTATCATTCTGTACACTTATGGAATTTGTACAGTGGAGGAATGATCACATGCTGTGTACCCCTGCTATACAAGTGGTTCACTTCCCATTTGCCAAAGTATGCTGCATTTTGGGATAAAAAAAGTACCTTGTGTTGGTCGCAGAGAATCATGTCTCTTACCAACTCTGACATCGATTGGTCTAATCAGATCTACGACAGGATCAAAATCATTGACCGTTATGGAAACTTCCCCAATGTACCCCTTATTGGAACTAAGGGAGGAATCAATTATCATCCAGTTTTAGTTCGTCATCAATTCGGATACCCGATGAGGCATATACCACGAAATGCTCATCTGGAAGGTCTTTTCTTCAAGGAAGGAGAAAACGACAGAGCACTAAAGACAGAAATAGTGCATGCATGGAAACATGTTCACAAGAAAGGAAGAGAGTCTCTAGGAAAACCAGACTGTGTCTCTATGGAACCATATATCCATTTTGTGCAAGCTAGAGCTCTCAAGCTGAGGATGCCTTACCCTCGTCAAGGAGTTCTTCCATAAAAGAAACCGGTCCTTTATTTTATGTCAGATACGCAAAAACTTCAGGTTACGCTCAAAAAAGTTCAACAAGAGAGGAAATCTTGGAGGAACATGTAGCGAGTGATTTTGGATGTGGTTGCGAAGCACAATCGCTCTGGTACTACAGTTCGATTCATTTTTTATCCTATTGAAGCTGATGATGGAAGGGAAATAGATGTCTCTAACTAACCCTGCTTGCATACTGAGATCAAACAGTCAAAACTATTGGTTTACAGATGCTACCCAAAGTGTGGGTCTCTCTTAGGTTATTTTCTTTTTTATAGTGTCGGGGCTATTGGTAGGATGTTGGGACTGATGCTTTTCGATGTAGGAAGATACGGGATTTTGGGTTTTTTGGTTAGTGTGCTCGCTAAGATTTCTCTTTCAATCTTATGCCTACGTATTCCCGTTTACCGAAACAGGGAAATCAGAGCGATCGTAGTTCCTCCTATTCTATGGGAGGAAATGGTGTTTTGGTGTCTTGTTCAAAGACCAAGACGTGAAGCTAAATATGGTTTGTATCTTGTTCAAAGCCCAAGATGTGAAGCTGAAGGTGGTTTATTTGTATCTTGTTTAAAGCCCAAGATATGAAGCTAAAGGGTCTATTTGTATCTTGTTCAAATCCCAAGATATGAAACTAAAGAGGTTCCTAACTGAGAGGGAATTTGTCATCTCTAAGGAGGAGTTGTTGATGTTTGTATGTTGTGACCAAAGCATGATTTGATGCTAAAAGGTTGATTGTCTCAACCGGGGTTTCCTTATACAAAGCCTAACAGGAGGCTATTGACCCAACAAGAGGGAGCTTTTATGTGTCTTGTACGAAGCCCGAGAGAGAGGCTAAAAGGGTTTGACTCAACGAGAGAGTCTTTTATACTCAACAAGAGAATTTTGGTATCTCGTATGAAGCCTGAGATAGAGGCTGAAAGTTGTTTGATTCAACAAGAGAGTCTTTTTGTATCTCGTACGAAGCCTGAGATGGGGGCTAAAAGATGGGTGACTTAGCAAGAGAGTCTTTTATACTCAACAAGAGAGTGATTATATATCTTGTACGAAGCCCGAGATGGAGGCTGGATGACTCAACAAGAGAGTCTTTTATAATCAACAAAAGAGTGTCTTTGTGTGTTGTACGAAGCCCAATACGTGAAGCTAAAGGGTTGATGACTCAACAAGAGAGTCTTTTTATACTCAACATGAGAGTGTTTTTTGTGTCTTGTACGAAGCCCAAGACGGAGGCTAAAGGATTGATGACTCAATAAGATAGTCTTTTTATACTCAACAAGAGAGTGTTTTTTGTATCTCGTACAAAGCCCGAGATGGAGGCTAAAGGAGGATTGACTCAACAAGAGAGTCTTTCATACTTAACAAGAGAGTTATTTGTATCTCGTACGAAGCCCGAGATGGAAGCTAAATGGTTTTTGTGACTCAACAAGAGAGTCTTTTATACTCAACAAGAGAGTGATTTGTATCTCGTACGAAGCCCGAGATGGAGGCTATAAAAGAGATCGACTCAACAAGAGAGTCTAAAAAGGTTAGCTCCGCTTGGGAGAATCATTGTATAAAGCCCAAGAGGAGGCTATGTGTGACTGTTTCAGTTGAGTGACAGGTCTAATCATGTTGGTTAAAAGAGAAAATCAGTTCTTATATGAGTAATGTCATACTCATGGATTTGATCTGAGGATCGGGATTATTTCCTGTTCTTTAGGGAAACGGGGAATCCAAAGGGTTTTTGAGACTGTCCGAGTCTACGGGTTTCATCTTTTGTACTATGCTTCAGGAACAGTAGTAGTAAGATCTAGACTCTTTGAAAGACTTCTCTATTAAGATGACTAATTTATGTTCCTATACCTCTAGGAGGTCGTCGGGACAATTTGTACGAAGCCCAAGAGGAGGCTGGAAACTTTTAAGAAGCCGAGGGACAATTTGTACGAAGCCCAAGAGGAGGCTATCTTCCTGGAGGAAGAATCATTATGCGAAGCCTAAGAGGAGGCTGTGAAAACTTCTAAGAAGCATACGGGTCCTTGTATAATGCCCAAAAGGAGGCGGGGATGCTTTTAAGAAGCCTGTGGGTCCTTGCACTAAGCCCAAGAGGAAGCTGGTGAATAGTTCCAGAAGGGGTTTCAGATGGAACAATGTCCTTCTATATATGAACTGTTCACGGGGAAATTCCTTAGATCTAGTTATCTAACGTGGGTGTAAGAAGGCGAGGTTTTGTCTAGTTCTAGACGTAGTTGTCAGGGAAACTCTAAATATCTATACTATTATTACACAGTTGATATGAGTTTATGAAAGAAGACTTACAGTGAAACAGCCCCACAGTACAGTTATATACATATGAAAGCGGGTAAACACTTACTCGGTTGTAGAGCTTCCATGCTGTTTTGTTAGTTGTTCAACAAAGAAAGATGGAAAACAACAATATATTACAAAATCAAAGGAGAAGGTGCTCGGAAAAGAAAATTTTGCGGCTTACAGCTCAGTGAGAGGCCCAGGGTTTTATCAGTGATCGCACTGTTGTTTTGTACAGGGACTTATACAAGTGACTGAGGCCCAAGAAAGGTTTTCTGTACAAAGGGGATGTGTCTTACACTCTCTCAAGAGGCCCATAGAGTTTTTAAATAAAATAAATTGGTCTTACTACTCGAGGGTAGGCCCAAGGTTGATTTTTGAACTGGCGATCGCGTCGAGGTTTTCTTTTAACACATAGGGACTTATACAATATCTGAGGCCCAACATTGTTTTGGTTAAAAGGGGGTTGGGTCTTACACTCTATTATAGGGCCAAAGGTAATTTGAATGGGTCTTATAGCTCGAGGAGAGGCCCAATAGTCTTTTTTTTAAAAGGCGACGATCGCGCCGAACTTTGAAAATGTACAGAGGGACTTATACAATGTGTGAGGCCCAAATTATTTATGTACAAAAAGGGGGTTGGGTCTTACACTCTATTAGAGGCCCAAGGTGTTTTAAAAATGAAAAGAAATTGGACTTATAGCTCAAGGAGAAGCCCAATAGTCTTTTTTGTTAAAAGGCGACGATCGCGCCGAACTTTGAAAATGTACAGAGGGACTTATACAATATGTGAGGCCCAAATTATTTATGCACAAAAAGGGGTGGGTCTTACACTCTATTAGAGGCCCAAAGGTTTTAAAAAAAGATTTGTTAGGGTGAAAATCAAAGAAACCCCAATTTCATTTTTTAAAGGCATTTTTTAAAGAAAAATCAAGTAAAAAATGATAAAAATATCAAATAAAATCATTAATCATGTTATAAACAATGATTAAGGTTTATGAAAAGTATTTTATCCACATGAATATTTAAAATCATTTTGGTTTTAAATATCAAGAAAAAGAAATCATTTTAAAAGCATTTAAAACAATTTAAAACAATATTTTTAAATATATTAAAAATAATCTAAAAATAATATTTTTTTGTGGATTAAAATATTATGGAGTATGAATTGGAAAATGATTATTTTTGCTATGTAAAAGAATTGGTTGAGTTTTGAAAATAAAATAAGAAAAAGAGGAAAGATGTCACAGCATCATCTTCGACATCTCTTGTGGGGCAAAAACTAGTACTGAAACTTTAGTTTTCAACACATTTTTTATCAAATTTCAAACACTCATAACTCTCTCAATTTTTAACGAAATTAAAATCCGTAAGAACCTATCTTGACCGATTTTTCGCAAGGAATCCAATGGTATCAGACATACACACTGAAACTCAACGTATAAAACACGCGAATCGAAAAACCAGAACTGGACTGTTAATTCGATATCGTTTCCCGTCAAACTTCCAACACGCGTAACTCTCTCAATTTTTAAAGGAATTAAAATTCGTAAGAACCTATCTTGACCGATTTTTCGCAAGGAATCCAATGGCACCATTCGTACACACTGAAACTCAATGTACAAAACACGCGAATCGAAAAACCAGAACTGCACTCTTGTTTTCGACGTCGTTTCTCGTCAAATTTCCAACATGCGTAACTTTCTCGATTTTTAGCGGAATTAAAATCCGTAAGAACCTATCTTGAGCAATTTTTCGCAAGGAATCCAATGGTACCGCACATACACACTGAAGCTCAACGTACAAAACACACGATGCAAAAAACCAGAACTGCTATTGAGTTTTCGACATCGTTTCGCGTCAAACTTCCAACACACGTAACTCTCTCGATTTTTAACGGAATTAAAATCCTTAAGAACCTATCTTGACCAATTTTTTGCAAGGAATTTAATGGTACCACTCTTACATACTGAAACTTAATGTACAGAACACACAAATCAAAAAACCAGAACTGAATGTTGATTTTAAAACAACAAAAACTCCACATATAAACATGTTAAAGTGCAAACAGTAGGAGGATCACATCATACACATTAAGGACTACATTTTTGCTTCAAGAATTGTTCAATATGATGCATGTATGTGGACATCAAAGGAAATCATGATTCAAAATATTCAAGTTGTGAATTTTACCTCTTTTTTGGAGATTTCGTGCAACCTACCAGGTGCTTTGTTCCAGAAATGATTTGATGCTTTGGACACACTCAAATGACCTCTTAGAAGCTTTTAGGATGGTTGGAATCAGCTGGAAACCTCTGTAGCAAGTTTGAGCACTTTCTTGCAAAATGGGCAAAAGTGGCCAAAATGCCAACTCTCTCAAATGGTGTTCCAGATGGGGGGAACCATTTGGGATAGTTCAAGGATGATATTTGGAGTGTGTTTGAGGTCTTATCTGGTTTGGAAAGTGACTGAATCAAGACATGGCTTGGAAAATGCAAAAAAAGTCCAATTTTGAGGTTTTGAGAGGTGACTTTGTGATTTTGGTGTTATAGGTCACTTGTGAGAGTTTGGACAGCTTAGATATGACATATTGGAGGTGTTTGGATCATGAGCTGTGATGGAAATGCTCTCTAACTCAAAAACTCAGAATTACCTTGCTAATGAAGGCATTTTGGAGTGAAAGAGAGACTTTGACGAAAGCATATGTTCGATGGCTTTGGTGTACTCAAACTGAGCACAAATGAGCTCTATTTATAGTAGAGCAAGTTTGTTTTGCTAGCAATAGGGAATGGTGGCTGCAGCAGAGATTTCGCAAATGTTGGCCAATGAGAATCCAAGTCTCCTCTAGCCATTGACTAGAGGTTAGAGCACAGGCTGCTGGTTCCCTTGTTGTTGGATGAATCTTGACAGAATTCAGTTGGAGGAAGCTCAGTTCATGCCACCTCTAAGCATCCATTAAATGCTCCAAACCAAAATTGGAGTCTTATCCCTCTTTTAGGGATTTCTAGGTTTGGCATGCTATTTTTGGTTCCTTGGACTTGGGAGGCTCATGGATCAGATCATCCCCATTAGATTTGATCCTTATATGTGTCCAAAATTATGACAAGGCTTGAAAATTCGTGTGGCACAAAAAATGTGCAAATCTCCCCTGAAAAATTCAGCTGCAGTAAGCCTTTTTGTAAAATCCATAACTCCCTGCTCGAGTATGATACATGGATGTTCTAGGACTTTCTGGAAAGGTGAGATGTCATACTTCAACTTTGATGTTTGACCCTAGACCTGGTTCAACTTGGATCATGGAGAAAAACATCCTTGAAGTTGGCACATTCTTGCTGAAATTACAAGGCAGATTTTGGCAGTGCTGAAAAATGTCAATTTTAGGTTTTCAGCCATTTTGATCCAACCATAACTCAAAATCCATGATGAATTGGGATGAGGTGTAGTTGACACTTTTGTAGAGGGCCATGAGGGCTACAAATCCAGCTTTGGATGGGGAAAAATGGCTTTGTGGTTTAGGAGTTATGATCCTCCAAAGTTGGTACCCTTGCCACTTTATTTCATAACTTAGAAAATTTTCTAAGTTTTTATGGTTACCCCTTTTTCAAGTTATCCCACTTTTCTTGATTTTTCTTGATGAATGATGATTCCAATCACACATTAACATCATTTTAGGGTTAAAAAACCATTTTTATGAAAAATCTCAAAAAGTCAAAGTTTGACTTTTGGGCACAGTTGATCTTTGTCAGATGAACCCCAAACTGTGCAATCCTTTATGAAATCAAGCCCTTGACCTAAATCAAACTTAATGGACATGTTCCATGGGTGTTATAGGGTGCATTGAATCATGTCTTAGGGTTTGGGAGCATGCCTGGGTCAAAAGTCAAAGGTACAGTTGACTTTTCCCGCGAAACCCTAACTGTGGTTCAGATGAAATTGAAACTTGTTGCTCAAGCTTCTTGGATCAATCCATTGTTGCAAATGGATCAATGTGGTGTGTTAGGGATCCTCAAATCCTCTCTTGAGGCCTTGGCTCATGTTTTGTCCTAAAAGTCAACTTAGGGGTGAATTAGGTCAAGAAACCCTAATTCCTGATTTCTGGTAAATGCATCCTCTGAGGCTAAATTGCCTTGATGATTAGGTTTATGATGTCCCTTGGAGCATCTTGGGTTATGCTTTGAAGCATTGGCTCATGCCTAGAGGAAAATTTCCATCTGGAGGCCCTGGTCGACCACAACCCTAGTTTGGTGACATTGGCGATCTTGAGGCTTAATCCACTTGGAATACTGCAGCCTTGTGCTTGATTCTTAAAGTGGGAGTCCTCTTGATCCATTGTAGATGTTTGAGAGGTTTATACAAGTTTAAGATCATGTCATTCCTTAATTGATCTTTTGTCTAAGAGCTCTGAGAGGGCTTGAAACCCTAAATTGATTGTAGTGAATGATCACCCATCTTTGGGGAGACTAATGAGGTACAAAGGTACATCTATATTGTGCTGATGATTTGCACAATTATGGGAAATCTTAGTGGTCAAAATTTGGGGTATGACAGAACAAATACCGCATTCTCAATGTGGAGTGTAGAAAAATACAGCAACTATTGAAGGACAAAGATGCTCTGATAGAGATTTTAGAGCAACATGCTGTGGAGAATCAAGAAGACCAAAGGAATTTATCCGCTCCTTTCACTTGGCAAAAGAATGACAACCCGACAACGGCCCAAGAGCATCGGTCAAAGAAAAGGAAATAATAAGAACCAGCACCTGAGCTCCCCTCAGAGAGGACTTGGGCCCCATAAGTTTAGATTTCCTTTTACAGCACTTTGAAACTATTGTATTTTTGTTTCCGCGATCTTTGAATTCAATAAAACGGGGTTTCCCCACTGTTTGATATTTACAATCTCATTGTCGAAGTTTATTTTGAAAATAAAAATTAATCAATATAATCATTGCATATCATTCATCATTCTCACTTAACACATTCTTTCTTCTTCCCTACGAATCTCACGTTTGTGTCTCGATTCTAGAGTCAAACTGTCTCATTCGTACAATACTCGGGCCAGTCAACAGAAGAAAATGGATATTCTCAAGGAAGAGAACAGAGATTTGAGAGAAGAGATCGACGCTTTAAGAGAAGATCTGCGAAAGCTTCACAGTGACATGCAAGCTCTGGCAGAAGCCCAGCTACAAAAGACTGTGATTTCAGAAATCACATCTACGCCCATAGTGGAGAAGATTGATCCCAGGTATAACATGCCGAAAGATCATCCCTAGGGCATGCCTATTAACTATATCCGGAAGGATATGTTTCGCCGATCACTGAAGATCAGGGAACTGCATCAGGAGCCGCTGGGCCTGAAGCTTACAAACTTCGGGAAAGCGAAGATACCAGGGGCATGACTACAGCTCCTGAAGGTTACAAACTTCGGGAGACACCAAGAGTTACGGCCGTAATGACTGTACCACCACCCGTCGTACACACTGTCCCGGAAGTACAGATTCCACAAATACCTGCTGGTGGAAGCGAAAGTATGGGCAATAGAATGAGGGAATTCCAGGAACAGTTCCTGGAAATGCAGAAAGAACTGCAAGCTATTCGCGGTCAGGATCTATTTGGAAGGGACGCCGCAAACCTTTGTCTGGTCCCCAACGTGAAAGTTCCGCACAAGTTCAAAGTGCCCGAATTTGAGAAATACAAGGGTAACTCTTTCCCTCAAAGTCATTTGGTGATGTACGCTCGAAGGATGTCAACTCAGACAGAGAACCACCAGCCACTGATCCACTACTTTCAAGATAGTTTAACCGGTGCCGCACTCAAATGGTACATGGGTTTAAACCGCACTAAGATCGCTACCTTCAAGGATCTTGGTGCTGCTTTCATTCAACAATATAAGTATAATCTGGACATGGCACCAGATAGAGATCAACTCAGAGCCATGTCGCAAAAGGACAAGGAAACCTTTAAGGAATATACTCAGAGATGGTGTGAAATCGCCGCCCAGATTGATCCACCTCTTGAGGAAAAGGAGATGACGAAGATCTTCTTGAAAACCTTGAGCTCATTTTACTACGACAGAATGGTCGCCAATGCGCCCAGTGACTTCACAGAGATGGTCGGCATGGGAGTTCGTCTTGAGGAAGCGGTCCGAGAAGGACGTTTAGTTAAAGATGTTGGACCATCAAGCAGTACCAAAAGATACGAAAGTGCTCTCCCTAAGAAAAAAGAGCAAGATATTGGCAATATCTCTCTCAGAAAGCAAAGGCGACGATACCAATAAGTAGCAGCTGTAACTCCTGCAATTAACCCTGCGTCTGTTCCTACGTATCAACCTCAGGTTGCTCAGAGCCAACCGAATTAGCAAAGGACACAACAACCTCTTCAGGAGGCTCGTCCTCAGTACAACAACAACCGTACAACATGGCCATCAGGGTTCGACCCTATACCAATGTTGTATGCATAATAGTTTCCACTACTACTGGTCAAGGGGCACGTCCAAACCAGGGCTCCTCTTACAATACTGGAGAATCCTCCTTTTTGGTTCAAAGCGGATCAGACTTGCCCTTACCATCAAGGATGACCAGGATATAACATAGAAAAATGTCTCAGTTTCAAATCCGATGTACAAAAGCTCGTCAGGAGCGGGGTCTTATCCTTCAAGGATACAAATCCTAATGTTCAGACGAACCCGTTGCCTCAACACGAGAAAGCTACGATAAATTTGATAGAAAGAGAGTCTAACAACAGCTATCAAATTCACGATGTACTCTTATTAAGGGCTAATCTGGTCAAGACGCATCGCAGACAGAGTGGGTACGGTCATATACTAGCTCACAACTATCATCAGTGTAATATCTGCTCTGAAGACAATCAAGGATGTTCTGTGGTGCAGTCAGCTCTACAGGAACAATTTGATCTCGGATGGATCCAAGAGAATAGAATTCGTGGTGTCAACATAACTTATACGAATTCTAACATTATTCAGAATCACGACATCCGTGCGATGAATATCAACTTGGTGGCAATGTACTCAAGGAAAAGCCAGTATCATAATTTGCCATGGCACAATTACAGTTCCTGTCTGATTTGCTTGGTAAACAATCAGGGATGCTCTTTCATACAAGAGGCCCTCCAGCGTCAGATGGATCTTGGATGGATCCAGAACTATCATGATAAAAATCCTTATCAGATCAACATGATTCAAATCTTTGATATTCGTTTGATGAATACCAGCTTGGTGGAGTTACACGCTAAGCAAGTCCAGCTTGGTTTTCTGACTTCACATGAGTATCTAAACTGCGCAGTATGCCGCGAGAGCGATCAAGGATGTGCTCTCGTTCAAAGAAATTTGCAACACTTATTAAACCACTGGTGACTTCTGATCTATCTAGAGCAAGACACTCAGCAAGTTAGCATGATCAGCAGGAACCCTACTAGGCGTCAACGTCAAGATGTTTGATCTATGGAGGTAGACCTAGTAAGGTTACACTACATTCAAAGCGGACATGGGCGGGTGCCACCACACAACTATGAGCACTGTAGAGTCTGCTCGAAGAATAACCAAGGATGCTACCTCGTTCGAGTAGCCCTTCAGGGTCAGTTGGACCGTAACGAGATTCGACCATATTCGGGTTCTGGGTCCATCAGCTTGATGCCTGACTATTTTACATATCAATTCAAAGATGTTGTCGTAATCTCTAATCAAGAGAGGACCAGAGATGTTTGTGCCATCATCTCGCTGCTTGCCGAATCAAGAATTCCTTTGGACAGTAGAAAAGTTCCTAACTAGGAACTGATTGAGGTTACTTATGATGGTCAGAGAAATTAAAAGGCTCCTGTAGTCATCTATCTACCAGGACCAGTGCCGTATGAATCAACTAAGGCGATCCCTTACAAATACGGTGCAACTACAATTGAAAATGGAAAAGAAACTCCATTACCCTCCGTCGTGAATATTACAGACGTCATTCGGGTCACACGGAGCGGTCGAATCTTCAACCGAGGAGTTGGAGAACCTAACAGAGAAAAGGAACCTCAGACGGAAGTTCCCAATCAACCAGTCGGTCAGTCCCGTGATCCCAACCTTTCAAAGAACAACGATGAGATGCTGAAGCTCATATAAAGGAGTGAATACAACATTGTAGATTAGCTGTTACAAAATCCTTCAAAAATTTCGGTGCTATCTCTTTTACTCAGTTCTGAAGCTCACAGAGAAGCTCTACAGAAAGTCTTAGAGCAATCCTTTGTGGAACAAGATATAACAATAAGACAATTCGACAGCATTGTCTCTAACATCACTTCCTACAACAACTTGGGGTTTAGTGATGAGGAATTGCCGGAAGAAGGCAAAAGCCACAACATGGCTCTCAACATTACAGTCAACTGCCAGGACGATGCTTTAGCCAGCGTACTGGTCAATACCGGATCGGCTCTCAACGTTATGCCAAAGCTTACACTAATGCGACTATCATTCAAAGGATCTCCAATGAGGGGCAGTGAGGTCATTGTCAAAGCCTTTGACAGATCTCAAAAAGCAGTTATCGACGAAGTCGACTTTCCCATAACTATCGGCCCTCACACTTTCCTAGTCACTTTCTAGGTGATGGACATCTGAGCAACATACAACTGTTTGTTAGGAGGACCTTGGATATACCAGGCTGGGGCAGTCACTTCGACACTTCAGCAGAAGCTGAAGTTCGTCAAGAATGACTAACTCGTCACAGTCTGTGGAGAGCAAGCCTTGATCGTGAGTAACCTATCAACGACCATTTGTGTAGAACCAGAGGAGGTTGTTAGAACGCAGTTCCAAGCACTTTCATTGAGCAATGAGAATCAAGCAGAGGAGGGAACCTCGATTTCCTCGTACAAAGATGCTCTCGAAGCGATCAAGGGTAACAATGCTAAAGGGTGGGGACAACTTGTCATTCCCACTGATAACAAGACAAAGAAGGGTCTTGGTTTTTCTTTAACCTGTACCCAGACTGCTATTAGCGATGAAAGTCTTCATCCCATTCAAAACTTCTTCCGCAGTGGAGGTTTCATTCACCCAGTCCCTCAAGAAGTACATACCATCAACAAGGGAGACTCCTCCGATATAGATGAAGAATGGAAGTCCTATCTCAATGAGGACGGTTATATGTCTCAGGAAGAGGTGCCTACGCTATTTTGCTATCCTGCACAGAGTCCGAGATTTATACCGAGGTAGGATGTACAAATGATATACGAAGATTGTGATCCAGAAGGATGCCGCGCTCCGCCAAACTCATTAGAGAAGGACACTCTGATGAAAGACACCTTTGACCACGACTATTATGGCCCGATGGATGGCCTGCCTATCTGGCAGCCGTACCCAGGAGACTCAGGGCAAGAGAATTAGCCGAACAATGAAGATCAGCTGAGCATCATTGAAAAGAATACCTGTGTCCCCGCCATGTCATAGGATTAACACGCAGGGCATTCAGAAAGTATCTAGCACGACGATGAGTTCTCAAAGTTTACAGGATTAGAATTCATCAGCTACGCTTTTCCTGAGGTCAACGTCATCGAAAGGGATGACTCCTCCAGTTCCACAGAAGTGTGGGACACCTTGGGACAATCGAGTGGTAAATACGACTTTATGGTCAAATACACCGCTCCCAAAAGCTCTCGTATCAGGCTCGAAGACATCCAGCCAACTGGATGGGGAGATTTTCCTGAGAGCACAAACACTAAGCAAGATATAGCTGAAGATTCCTCCTACGACAACTCTGCCTGGGAGACAAATTCCAACGATCCTGCTCCACCAGAAATCAGCATTATTTCTAAAGACAAGTCAAGAAGGAAAGTACCAGACTTTGTGATTCACCGAGGAGCTCGCCGCCAATGGGTTGCAGTCAACGTTCCGAAGATTTTTCATAAGTCAAAGTAATTGCCGTCTTTAACCTTTCACATCGCCCAGGTGAAATGGATGTTTTTATAGGGCTCACTTTCCGTAAATATCCCTCTTCGCTTTGCCCGAGGCGATAGAGTTTTGTGTTATAGGGTTGCAGTTTCAAGAATCGACAAAATCATAAATAAAATAACGTCGTTCTGTAATTTCCGCATTAATTGTTGCTTTCTCTTTTCAAACAAGCAGTTTTTCAAAGAAAATACACTGCACACACTCTTGCATTCTCTCTATCTCTCCTAAAAACAATCATCACACCTTGCAGATTGCTTGTTTTAAACCCCATTGAAACATACGATCCGATGCCTTCTCCCAACTTTGAATTCCCGGTATTCGAGGCTGAAGAAGAAAATGACGAAGAAATTCTAGAAGAGATCTCCCGATTACTCAGACAAGAGGAAAGGTCCGTTGAACCTCATAAAGAGCCGTTGGAAACGGTAAACTTGGGTTCAGAAAAAGAGAGGAAAGAAGTCAAGATAGGGGCACTGCTCAGTCCAACCGTCAAAGAAGATTTGATAAAGCTTCTCAAAGGATTTCTCGATGTATTCGCTTGGTCCTATCAGGACATGCCAGGGTTTGATACCAGCATTGTGGAGCATCATCTACCGTTACAGTCAGATTGTCCGCCAGTAAAATAGAGGTTGAGAAGAACTCACCCAGATATGGCCATCAAAATCAAAGAGGAAGTGCAGAAACAGATTGACACGGGTTTTCTCGGCACATCGGAGTATCCTCAATGGTTAGGCAAAATCGTACCAGTTTCGGAAAAAGATGGAAAGGTCAGGATGTGTGTGGATTACAGAGATCTAAACAAGGCTAGTCCGAAGGATGACTTTCCTTTACCACACATTGACATGCTGGTTGACAGTACAACGACGTTCAAAGTTTTCTCCTTCATGGATGGATTCTCGGGCTATAATCAGATAAAAATGGCGCCGAAAGACATGGTGAAAACTTCATTCATTACCCCTTGGGGCACCTTTTGTTACAAGGTAATGTTGTTCGGTTTGAAGAATGCGGGGGCAACCTATCTAAGGGCCATGACTACTCTGTTTCATGACATGATACACAAGGAAATTGAGGTATATGTCGATGATATGATTGCGAAATCCAAGACAGAAGAGGAGCATGTGACCCACCTGTCAAAGCTATTCGAGCAGTTGAGAAAGTACAAACTCCGCTTGAATCCCAACAAGTGCACATTCGGTGCCCGTTCAGGGAAACTGTTAGGGTTCATCGTCAGCCAGAAAGGAATTGAGGTTGATCCTGACAAGGTCAAGGCCATTCAAGAAATGCCTTCTCCAAAAACTGAGAAACAAGTTAGGGGATTCCTGGGGCGTTTGAATTACATTTCCAGATTCATATTCCTCATGACCGCGACATGTGCGCCAATCTTAAAATTACTCAAAAAGAATCAGGATTGCATTTGGACAGAAGACTGCTAAACCGCCTTCGACAATATAAAGGAATACCTGTTGAATCCGCCGATTCTATTACCTCCAGTGGAAGTAAGACCACTAATCATCTATCTAAGAGTTTTGGAAGACTCAATGGTTTGTGTACTTGGCCAACAAGACGAAACAAAAAGAAAAGAGTCTACCATCTACTATTTGAGCAAGAAATTCATTGACTGCGAGACTCGGTACACTATGCTTGAGAAAACTTGTTGCGCTTTGGCTCGGGCAGCCAAACGTCTTCGCCAGTATATGATTTGTCACACTACTTGGTTAATCTCCGAAATGGATCCAATCAAGTATGTCTTTGAAAAACCTGCTGTCACGGGAAGGATTGCCCGTTGGTAGATGTTATTATCAGAATACGACATCGAATACCACACTCAGAAAGCCATTAAAGGAAGTGTTTTAGCCGATCATTTGGCTCATCAACCGATTGACGATCAAGAATCAGTCGGATTTGACTTCCCAGACAAAGATGTCTTGTATTTAAAGATGAAAGACTGCGATGAACCGCTACCCAGTGTAGGGCCAGAATCAGGTTCCCAATGGGGACTTATCTTTGACGGAGTTATCAACCATTATGGAAACGGAGTTGGGGCAATCATCATAACACCTCAGGGTACCTACATTCCTTCCATTGCCAGGATAACATTCAAGTGCATAAACAACGAGGCCGAATACGAAGCTTGTATCATGGGTCTCGAAGAAGCGATTGATTTAAGGATCAAGAACTTGGATGTATATGGCGATTCAGCTCTGGTCGTCAATCAGATCAAAGGAGATTGGAACACATACCAATCAGGTTTGATTCCTTACAAAGACTATGCGTGAAGGTTGTTACCTTTCTTCAACAGAGTTGAGTTTCATCATATCCCTCGTGAAGAGAATCACATGGCTGATGCATTAGCCACTCTCTCTTCCATGATTAGTGTAGGTCAATGGAACGACATACCTAAGATCGACATAATGCGCCTAGAACGGTCCGCTTACATCTTCGCGATCGAAGCAGTCATAGGCAATAAACCTTGGTATCACGATATCAAATGCTTCCTTCAGAAATAGGAGTACCCACCTAGGGCATCACGAAAACACAGAAAGACCCTCAGAAGACTGGCTGGAAACTTCTTCCTGAGCGGTGATACTTTATAAGAGAAATTTTGACATGGTCCTATTCCGATGCATAGACAGACCAGAAGCAAACATATTGATGAAAGAAATTCACGAAGGTTCCTTTGGCACGCATGCCAATAGACACACAATGGCGAGAAAAATTATGAGAGCAGGGTACTACTGGTTGACCATGGAATCCGATTGCTACAAGTACATGAGAAGGTGTCACAAGTGTCAGATATACTCAGACAAAATCCATGTACCACCAACGCATCTCAAAGTTCTTTCTTCCCCATGGCCTTTTTCCATATGGGGAATCGACATGATTGGCATGATCGAACCGAAAGCTTCGAACGGACATCGGTTCATCCTGGTAGCCATTGATTACTTCACCAAGTGGGTCGAAGCAGCGTCATACGCCAATGTAACCCGAAAAGTGGTGGTCCGATTCATCAAAAACAATCTCATATTTCGTTATGGTGTCCCAAGCCAGATCATTACTGATAATGGATCTAACTTGAACAATAGAATGATGAAGGAGTTGTGCGCAGAGTTCAAGATTGAACACCATAACTCATCTCCCTACCGACCTAAGATGAACGGAGCGGTAGAAGCGGCTAACAAGAACATTAAGAAGATTGTTCAAAAGATGGTTGTAACCTACAAAGATTGGCACGAGATGCTACCCTTTTCTCTTCATGGTTATCGCACATCTGTCCGCACTTTAACAGGGGCAACCCTTTCTCTCTAGTATATGACATGGAGGCAGTGCTCCTCATCGAAGTAGAGATCCCACCAATCCTGGTATTGATGGAAGCTAAGCTAACAAAAGCTGAATGGTGTCGAAGTCGACATAATAAACTAAGTCTGATCGAAGAAAAGTGAATGACGGCTCTATGTCACAGTCAGTTATACCAGCAAAGAATTAAAAAAGCATTTGACAAAAAGATCAGACCCCGTGTCTTCAGGAAAGGAGACCTCGTTCTCAAGAAGATACAATCATTTCTCACTGATCCTTGGGACAAATGGACTCCGAATTTTGACGGCCCCTATGTAGTCAAGAAAGCTTTCTCAGGCGGTGCCTTGAGACTTGCAACCATGGATGGAGAAGAATTTGCCTACCCCACTAATGTTGATGTAGTCAAGAAATACTTTGCCTAAATAAAAAAAAGAAAAAAACATCTCGGCAGATTGAAAACCCGAAAGGGCGGTCCAGGCAAAAATTAGGGACATAATAAAAAATTATCCCGGCGGATTGGAAATCTCCAAAGTACAATCCGGGAAAAAAATAGGGATTCATGGCAAGTAACTATGTCTAACACAGGCAAATCCTCAGCAGCACTCGCGCCATCCATCAGAAAACTCCAGTCAGAGTCATCTTCGACAGAAGCTCAGGATGTCCAAAATTCAAAGTTGGTAGAAGGATAACGGTCATTATGTTTCAATGTAGCCCTTTTCCCGCAAATTACCATTTTCAAACTTTGTAAATACTCTATGGGATCACGCGTTTGACTGATTTCCATCCTGTCAATAAAATTTGAGCCCTTATGCTTTTGTTTGCAATTCTTATTTGTTTTAGCTTTACAGAACGACATTTTAACATGATTAACGATTCTTGAAATAAAACAAAAATGAATTTAGTTGTAAAAAATTTTCTGCTTTTAAAATAAAGATGACAATTTCTTTTGACTGTTAAACATCGAAAGAACATCGATCACTTCTCCAAAGACGGTTAAGCTTCAAAGTGCAGAACCAAAGTACTTCTTCTAAACCAGTACACCCGAATGAAGGATCAACTGTGTCAGAGACCATGTTTCACATGATACCCCCGGCAGAGTTCTTACCTCCTAAGCCCGACCAGCATAGTTCCCCGCGAGGACTATCTCTCCTAAGCAAGGCAGAATTGCTATCATAAACGAGTGGTACTTCTTCGTCCCCCGCAGTGGCCGAGTATCCAATCCTGTTTATTCCCTCAGTTTGTATGTCGTGTCAGTTTTGTCAGCATATACATACATACATCATGCATTATTTATTTGCATTCACATTCATGTTGCATCAATATCACTCTAGTCAGTCTTGTCCCCTAGTGATAAAAGTCCTCTTATCAATCGAGTTGTCAGTTCTTTCCTCGTCGGGAAGCAAACCATCTAAGCAATCTCTCATCCAGTTTATTTCTGGATTGGAGATGATCCTCGACCACTTTGATAACTTAAACCTCTGAAAGGCAAGAAAACAATCGACGAGCATCACTCTTCGACCTTGAAGATGATATTTTCGCTTTCCCGGATTAAGGAAAATCCCAAGAGAAAGCCTCTCAACTGCCAACACACGGTAATACAACAGTTTCTCCCTGAAGATTTGCTATCAACAAGGTCATCAGCACCTCCAAATTGGATTACATCACATGGCATTTCTCAGAGAAGATCTCGAAGAAAAGTATATGTAACATCCCCAAGCAGAGAATAGTCTACTAAGAGACTCGTTTTTCCCAGTAGAGTCGGCAAAATAGTGTCTCCGACAGAGAAGTTTGTACACCTCTACAACTCAGACCAATGGGTTCCCCAGCAAGTCTGACATCAATTTTTTTTATCAAATGACATCTCCCCAGGAAAATTCGGCGAGAAGTTTGATGAAAACCGCTACAAATAGCATCCCTTGTCAAGAAAGTTTATTGACAAAAGAAACTGAAACCAGTTCCTTGGTAGGAAACCAGGATCGAGGGAAAGTTTATTTCAGAAACTGAGACCAGTTCCTTGGTCTGAAACCAGGATCGCGAGGAAGTTTATTTCCGAAACTGAGACCAGTTCCTTGGCTGTAAACCAGGATCGCGGGGAGGTTTATTTCAGCAACTGAGACCAGTTCCTTGGTAGGAAACCAGGATCGAGGGGAAGTTTACAAAAGAAACTAAGACTAGTTCCAAGGTAGGAAACCAGGATCGAGGGGAAGTTTTACCTTTTCTAGGCTGTCATACCCCAAATTTTGACCACTAAGATTTCCCATCATTGTGCAAATCATCAGCACAATACGGATGTACCTTTATGCCTCATCAATCTCCTCAAGGAATTGTTGAGCATTCACTACAATCAAGCTTAGGGTTTCAAGCCTTCTCAGAGCCTTTAGACAAATGATCAATCAAGGAATGACATGATCTTCAACTTGTCTAACCTCTTAAACATCCACAAAGGATCAAGAGGACTCCCACATCAAGAATTAGGTACAAGAGTGCAAAATTTCAAGTGGATCAAGCCTCAAGTTCATCTAATACAAAGTCAACTGATGCAAAAAGTAAAAGTTTGACTTTTTGGTCAACTTTGAGCTTCACAAGCAATTACTCAAGAAAATATGATGGATGATTTAATTTGATTAAATTTAAATCAAGAAATCATGTAAAATTGCAAAATTGATCAAATTGAAAGAAACTTAGAAATTTTTTCTAAGTTAAAATCATGTTCAAGTGCACGACTTTTCAAGGTTGTAACTATTGATCCAAGCATCCATTGATTTTGAGTAAGAGCTACTTTTAAAGAGGGTATTTGATACTTCAACATTGTAGAGGGAATCAACTCAAAATATCATAAGGATTGAAAGATATAAGCGATCAAAGTTGGGAATTCTTAATGTCCAATGTTCTGACATTGCATAGGGACATCATTAATATTTTTTCAGCAAGAATGCCCCAACTTCAAGGATGTTTTTCTCCATGATCCAAGTTGAACCAAGTCTGGAGTCAAACATGAAAGTTGAAGTACGTTGTCTCAGATTTCCAGAAAGGTGTAGAACGTCCTTGTAACATACTCGAGCAGGGAGATATGATTTTCGCAAGAAGCAGTGATAAAGCAGAATTTTCATGACAGCTTTTGGGACAGATTTTACTACACAAGTTCAAGACCATTTTTGATGACTTTGCAAGCTGAACCAAGACCAAAGTCAAACATCAAAGCTAAATTATGTCATTAGGGCTTTCCAAAATGTATTAGAACTCCCATTAATTCAACTTGAGCAAGGAGTTATGAACCTCACAACAGGCCTTGCTCGAGCTGATTTTTTAGGATTGATTTTGTGCACTTTTCTTGTGCCACCCAATTTTCAAGCTTTGTCACCATGCAAGACAAGCATCAAAGATGCAATTCACTTCAACTCAAAATGTCATAGTGGATTAAAAGGTAAAAGTGATTAAAGTTTGGAATTATTAATGTTCAATGTCTGATGTTCTGACATTGCATATAGGACAACATTAATATTTTTCCAGCAAGAATGTCCCAACTTCAAGGACGTTTTTCTCCATGATCCAAGTTGAACCAGGTCTAGAGTCAAACATGAAAGTTGAAGTACGTTGTCTCAGCTTTCCAGAAAGGTGTAGAACGTCCTTGTAGCATACTCGAGCAGGGAGATATGATTTTCGCAAGAAGCAGTGATAAAGCAGAATTTTCATGACAGCTTTTGGGACAGATTCGACTACACAAGTTCAAGGCCATTTTTGATGACTTTTCAAGCTAAACCAAGACCAAAGTCCAACATCAAAGTTGAAGTACGTTGTCTCAGCTTTCCAGAAAGGTGTAGAACGTCCTTGTAGCATACTCGAGCAGGGAGTTATGAATTTTACAAAACGGCTTGCTGCAGCTGAATTTTTCATGGGATAGATTTGCACATTTCTTGTGCCACACGAATTTCCAAGCCTTGTCATCACTTTGGACACCTCTGAGGATCAAATCTAAAGGGGACAATCACTGAGCCAAGCCTCCAAAGTCCTTGGAACAAGAAGTAGCATGCTATTCCTAAAAATCCCTAAAAGAGGGACAAGACTCCAATTTTGGATTGGAGCATTTAATAGATGCTTAGAGGTGGCATGGACTGACACATTTGTAACTGAATTCAGTCAACATTCCTCCAACAAGTAGGGAACCAAAGCTCTGTGCCCTAACCTCTAGTCAATTGCTAGAGGAGACTTGGATTTTCATTGGCCAACATTGGCCAAACCTCTGCTGCAGTTGCCATTCACTGTTGCTGCGAAAACAAACTTGCTCTACTATAAATAGAGCTCATTTGTGTTCAGTTTGAGTACACCAAAGCCATCAAACAGATGCTTTCCTCAAAATCTCTTCTTTCACCTCAAATTTTCCTTCCAAAGCAAGTAATTCTGAGTTTTTGAGTTAGAGAGCAATTCCACTCAAACTAATCACACACACACCTCATATATATCATATGTAAGTTATGCAAACTATCACAAGTGACCTGTAATCACAAAATCACAAAGTCACTTCTCAAAACCTCAAAATGACATTTTTTTGCATTTTTCAAGCCATGTCTTGATTCAGTCACTTTCCAAACCAGATAAAACCTCAAACACACTCCAAATATCATCCTTGAACTGTCCCAAATGGTTCCCAACATCTGGAACACCATTTGAGAGAGTTGCTATTTTGGTCACTTTTAACCCCTTTTGCAAGAAAGGGACAGTTTGTGTTTTTGCAGGTACCAGTTGATTCCAATCATCCTAAAAGCTTCTAAGGGATCATTTGAGTGTGTCTAAAGCATCAAATCATTTCTGGAATAAGAGGCCTGACAGATTGCACAAAAACTCCAAAAAAGCTCAAAAAGAGGTAAGCATCACAACTTGGAACCCTTGAAATCATGCATTTCTTTGAAGTCCACTGATCATACACATCTTATACATGTGTATATGTTGTGTTTGGGCTAATTCACCATGTAATCCATGCCTGTATCAAAGTGTAGCACAGAAAATGCAATTACAGGTCCTTTTCAAAACCACTATCGGGTTTTGAGGAGGGAGTGTGTTCTGAAAAAACTACCACCACCATTGGATTCCTTGTGAAATTCTGGGCCAGATGCATATAAATTTTGTCTCAAACTGTTGAGATTTGAGAAAGTTATGGGTGTTGGAAGTTTGATAAAAAAGATGTTGAAAACTCATGAGTGATGTCTCATGAGTGATGTTGTGACATCACATTCCTCTTTTTCTTAGTTTATCTTCAAAACTCAACCAATTTTTTTCACATAGCAAAAATTATCATTTTCCAAATCTGTTTTACACACTTGTTATTCATACTCCATAATATTTTAATCCACCAAAAAATCACAAAAAATATTATTATTTGATATATTTTTAATATATTCAAAAATATTGTTTTAAATTGTTTTAAATGCTTTTAAAATGATTTCTTTTTCTTGATTTTTTAAAACCAAAATGATTTTAAAAATTCATGTAGATAAAATACTTTTTTATAAACCATAATCACTGTTTATAACATGATTAATGATTTTATTTGATATTTTTTATCATTTTTTACTTGATTTTTCTTTGAAAAATGCTCTTTAAAAAATGAAATTAGGGTTTTTGATTAATTCAACCCTCATCAAACTTTTTCAAACACTTTTTGGGCCTCTAATAGAGTGTAAGACCCAATCCTTTGTAAATACAAACCTATTTTGGGCCTCACTTATTGTATAAGTCCCGTTGTATTTCAAAAAGTTCGACGTGATCATCATCCGTTGAAAAACAAACTTGGGCCTACCCTCGAGTAGTAAGACCCATTTCTTTTCTTAAAAACTTTTCGGGCCTCTATTAGAGTGTAAGACCCAACCCACTTGTACAGAAAACATTTTGGGCCTCACTTATTGTATAAGTCCCTCTGTACATTTTTAAACGGCGCGATCGTCGCCTTTTTTAAAATAAACCTGGGCCTACCCTCGAGTAGTAAGACCCATTTCTTTTTCTTAAAACTTTTTGGGCCTCTAATAGAGTGTAAGACCCAATCCTTTCTTGACCAAAACATTTTGGGCCTCAGTGTATTGTATAAGTCCCGATACCGTAAAAAACAAACGGTGCAATCGTCGCCTTTTCAAAATAACCCTTGGGCCTCTTCTCGAGCTATAAGACCCATTTAACACTTTTGGGCCTCTAATAGAGTGTAAAACCCAATCCCCTTTTAACCAAAACCTTTTGGGCCTCACTTATTGTATAAGTCCCTCTGCGTTAAAAGAAAACCTCGGCGCGATCGCCATTTTTAAACGAAAAATCATCTGGGCCTACCCTCGTGTTATAAGCCCCACTCCTTTTCTTAAAACCTTTTTGGGCCTCTTGAGAGAGTGTAAGACCCATCCCTTTGTACAGAAACCCTTTTTGGGCCTCAGTCACTTGTATAAGTCCCTC
Organism: Lathyrus tuberosus; assembly: GCA_022829125.1. Taxonomy (NCBI): domain Eukaryota; kingdom Viridiplantae; phylum Streptophyta; class Magnoliopsida; order Fabales; family Fabaceae; genus Lathyrus; species Lathyrus tuberosus. Next base: position 1,342,207 of record JALAZF010000622.1, on the reverse strand, counting down.
TGTACAAATTCAAACTGTGCGCTCACTGATAAAACCCTGGGCCTCTCCTTAAGCTGTAAGCCCCAAATCTTTCTTTTTCAAAGCACTTTCTCCTTTGATTTTGAATATACTGTTGTTTTCAATCTTTCTTTGTTGAACAACTAACCAAACAGCATGGAAGCTCTACAACCGAGTAAGTGGTTATCGCTTTCATTTACCGCTTTCATATACATATAACTGTATTGTGGGGCTGTTTCACTGTAAGTCTTCTTTCATAAACTCATATCAACTGTGTAATAATAGTATAGATATTTAGAGTTTCCCCGGCAACTACGTCTAGAACTAGGTGACGCCGTTTCGTTTATTCATAGAAATAGACACCTAGATCCCCAAATAGGATCACCAGATACAGTCTTCTCTTCGGCTGTCCTCATTAGGAATTGTCAAGAAACTCTACTCCCAGAGATGAATGTGTTCTCCGTGAATGGTATCTTTGAGTTTCTTCCAAATTCTCGAACTTTCCTGACTTTGATCTATTCTCGGTGAATAGCATTGCCTTGAATTTCTCGGGGTTTGGGGGACCCACGGGCTTCTTAAAAGCATCGGCCTCCTCTTGGGCATCGTACAAGGACCCACAGGCTTCCTAAAAGCAACCCCGCCTCCTCTTGGGCTTAGTACAAGGACCCTAAGGCTTCTTAGAAGTATTCACAGCCTCCTCTTAGGCTTCGTATAATGATCTCTTCCTCCGGGAATGATAGCCTTCTCTTGGGCTTCGTACAAGGACCCGTCGGCTTCTTAAAAGTTTCCAGCCTCCTCTTGGGCTTCGTACAAATTGTCCCGACGACCTCCTAGAGGTATAGGAACAGAACCTAGTCATCTTTATAGAACAGTCCTTTCAAAGAGTCTACTACTGTTTCTCAAAGCATAGTACAAAAGATGAAACTCTAGACTTGGACAGTCTAACTTCCTTGAGTCTCAAAGACATTCTCAAGTGACCCCTTCGTTAAATAGGAAGGAAACCCGCAGACTCGGACAGTCTCAATACCCTTCGGATTTCCCGCTTCCCTAAAGAACAGGAATAACCCGGATCCCTTGAATCAAATCCTTGAGTATAGTATTGCTCATATAAGAACTGATTTTCTCTTTAAAATCAGTATACTGGACCTGTCACTCAACTGAAACAGTCACCATAGCCTCCTCTTGGGCTTTGTACAATGATTCTCCCCAGCGGAGTCAAACAACGTTTAGCCTCTCTCTCGGGCTTCGTACGAGACACATAAGAGACTCCCTCGTTGAGTCAATCACCCCTTTCGCCTCCATCTCGGGCTTTATACGAGATACAAAAAGGTTCTTATTGAGCCAAACAAATTTCAGCCTCCATCTCGGGCTTCGTACAAGATACAAAGACTCTCTTGTTGAGTCAAACCTTTAGCCTCCATCTCGGGCTTCGTACGAGATACAAAATCACTCTCTTGTTGAGATAAAAGATTCTCTTGTTGAGTCAACCCTTTTAGCCTCTCTCTCGGGCTTCGTACGAGACACAAAAAAAACTCTCTTGTTGAGTCCAATAGCCTCCTCTTAGGCTTTGTATAAGAAAACCACTGGTTAATCCAATTAACCTTTTAGCATCAAAGTTGTGCCTTGTTCACAGTACACAAACATCAACAACTCCTTCCCCCTTCATGTAATCGCTGTAAGCGGCAAGCCTCTGGATCATCTACATCCATGCCACTGTCCCTCTTTTAGCATGAGAAATTCCTAAGGAAAGATAACATTGCTCTACACTGAGTTAAAGTCTTCTCCTTTAGGTTAAAATCCCCTATAAAGGAAATTATGGCATTACTAGGATCCGCGTATCCCGGTTAAAGTAATCCTCCTTTATAAACCAGTCACCCAACAGTTGTGACAGACAAACCCTTCTTTAGAGATGATAAATTCTCTCTAAAGTCGAGGTCCTTCAGCTTCACGTCTTGGGCTTTGAACAAGACACAATTAGACTTTTCAGCTTCACATCTTGGGCTTTGAACAAGATACAAATCACCTTCAGCTTCACATCTTGGGCTTTGAACAAGATACAAACTACCCTTTAGCTTCACATCTTGGGCTTTGAACAAGACACAAAAACAACCATTTCCTCCCATAGAATAGGAGGAACTACGAACGCTCTGATTTCCCTGTTTCGGTAAACGGGAATACGTAGGCATAAGATTGAAAGAAAAATCTTAGCGAGCACACTAAACAAAAAACCCAAATCCCATATCTCCATCAATCAAAAGCAGTAATTCAAAAGCATCAGTCCTAACATCCTAACCCTTGTTCCCCGCTAGAAAGTCCTAGAAAGAAAGAAAACCGTATTGGCGAAAATACAAATAACCAGTACAAAGGCCCCCCACATTGATAGCATTCGTAACCTAACAGACCGCTGTTTAAATTCAGTATGCAAAGCAGGGTTAATTAGAGACATCTATTTCCCTTCCTTCATCAGCTCACAATAGGATAAAAAATGAATCGACCTGTAGTTTTAAGCTCAACTGCAGAGAGCGACCATCGCATAAGAACCGCGTCCAAAATCGCTCGCTACATAGGCATCATTGCTTAGCAAAAGAAGATGGATAGGCAAGCAAACATTCATAGCCACCATCAAAATTTTAGGTATTCCGATATTTAATCCTCTTGCACCCCGAATGCCCGAATACCTTCGCCATTCACACCTTCGGGTCCAAAAAGATTAAATAGAGGCATCTGTCATACCCCAAATTTTGACCACTAAGATTTCTCATTATTGTACAAATCATCATCACAATATGGATGAACCATCATACTCATCAGTCTCCCCAAAGATGGGTGAGCACTCACTACAATCAAGAATTAGGGTTTCAAGCCCTCTCAGAGAACTTAGACAAAGGATAAATCAAGAAATGACATGATCTTCAACTTTTCCAACCTCTCAAACATCCACAAAAGATCAACAGGACTCCCACATCAAGAATCAAGAACAAGGCTACAACATTCCAAGTGGATTAAGCCTCAAGATCGCCAGTGTCACCAAATTAGGGTTTTGGTCGACCAAGGCCTCCAGGTGGAATTTTTCCTCTGGGCATGAGCGAATACTTCAAAATATAACCCAAGATACTCCAAGGGACCTCATGGACCCCATCATCAAGTCAATTTAGCCTCAGGGGATGCATTTATCAAAAATCAGGAACTAGGGTTTTTGACCTAATTCACCCCTAAGTTGACTTTTGGGACAAAACATGAGCCAAGAACTCAAGACATGATTTAAGGGTATATAATGCACTACATTGATCCATTTGCAACAATGTATTGATCCAAGAAGCTTGGCCTACAAGTTTCATTTTCATCTGGACCACAATTAGGTTTTTGAGGAAAAAGTCAACTGTGCCTTTGACTTTTGACCAAGACATGCTCCCAAACCTTGGGACATGATACAACACACCCTATAACACCTATGAAATCAATCCATAAAGTTTGATTTAGGTCAAGGACTTGATTTCATAGAGAATCGCGTAGTTTAGAATTCATCTGACAAAAAGTCAACTGTGCCAAAAAGTCAAAGTTTGACTTTTTGATTTTTTGATCAATTATGGTCCCTTAACCCTAAAATGATGTTAATGTGTGATTGGAATCATCATTCATCAAGAAAAACCAAAGAAAATGGGGTAACTTGTAAAAGGGGTAACCATAAAAAACTTAGAAATTTTCTAAGTTATGGAACAAAGTGGCTAGAGTACCAACTTTGGAGGATCATATTTCCTAAACCACAAGGCCATTTTCTCCCATTCAAAGCTGGATTTGTAGCTCTCATGGCACTCAACAAAAGCTTTAAACACAACTCATTCCAATTCCTCATGGATTTTAAGTTATGGAATGATCAAAATCACAAAAAGTGAAAATGTCACTTTTTTCCAACATTTAGTGAAATTTTCACTAAAGTCAGAATTTGTCTTACTTTTTTCAAAATGTAGGGGCATTTTTCACTTGGATCCAAAAAGTATCAATACAAACTATGATCAAACAGTTGTTGTATCATATGAGAGCTTTCCAAAATGGCCAAGAACTCCATCAAATTCCACTTGAGCCATGAGATATGACAATGGCAAGATGCCTTGCTGCAAACTGCCATGGCTAGGCAGATTTGTGCATTTTGCTCGATTTGAGCAAATTGTGCAAATAACCAACAACTCTATCCATCTGAACACCTCAGGGGGAGACCAAGGAGGAACCAGCTCTGATCCATAAGCCTCCCAAGTCTTGGGAACCAAAAGTAGGATGCCAAACCTAGAAATGCCTAAAAGAGGGACAAGACTCCAATTTTGTTTTGGAGCATTCAATGGATGCTTAGAGGTGGCATGAAATGAGCCTCCTCTAACTGAATTCAGTCAAGATTGATCCAAGGACTAGGGAACAACGACTCTGTGCTCTAACCTCTAGTCAATGGCTAGAGGAGACTTGGATTCCCATTGATCAACATTGGCCAAACCTCTGCAGCAGTTGCCATTCACTATTGCTTGCAAAACAAACTTGCTCTACTATAAATAGAGCTCATTTGTGCTCAGTTTGAGGACACCAAAGCCATCAAACAAATGCTTTCCTCAAAATCTCTCTCTTTAGGCCAAAATGCCTTCTTTAGCAAGGTAACTCTGAGATTTTGAGTTAGAGAGCATTTCCACCACAGTTCATGATCCAAACACATCCAATATGTCATATCTAAGTTGTCCAAACTCTCACAAGTGACCTGTAACACTAAAATCACAAAGTCCCCTCTCAAAACCTCAAAAATAGGACTTTGTGCATTTTTCAAGCCATGTCTTTGTTAGTTCTTGTATTGGCTGGAATTTTGGTAAAACAAAGTTGAACAATGTTAATGTCATGTGTCTGATGTCTTAACATTGAGTCATAACATTAGTGAATGTTAAGGTGATGAAGAGTTAAAGTGCTGAAGAGTGATGTCACATGCGATGTCTTGACATCACTATACCAGAACATTAGAACATCAGGTGGTGATGTTGTAGGGCTGCGCGTTTAAGTTTGATTTGATCAGATCTGTTAGAGATTTAGTGTGCGAATATCTTGGGAGAAATATTTTCTGTTGCAATCTGATTTTGTGCAGATTTGTTGCTGTGTTTAAGGGCTGAAGATTTAAAAAGATTTGAAGATAAAATCTGTTTTTAAATTCAAATCAAATCAGATATTTTTATGGAGAAGATCTTGCAGCTGAATTAAAAAGTGAAGATTATTGAAGATTAGTTTGTTACTATTTTAGTGCAAAAAGATATGGAGAATAGGTTGTTACTATTTTAGTGCAAAAAGATATGGAGAATAGTTTGTTACTATTTTTGTGCAAAAAGATATGGAGATAAATTAGGAAGAGTTGATTGAAGACCTATTTGGTAGGAGAATCTTTTGCAGATTTGTAGCAGCTGATATGTTGTGATTTGAAGGCCCAAATCCAGTTAAAAAAGTTATAAATTGAATGCTTGTAACCTAGAATAGGTATGGGTCCAAGATGTTGATCATTATGGCTTTGTCTATGTGAACCACTCGGGTTGTGAGATGGTCACTGTGTTTAACTCAGAAACCTGTAGGTAATGAGTTTGGTTTGTTCTTGGAGGAAGCTTTGAAGTAACTCCAATGTGTGTCATGGAAGGGTGTCTTCTATGGTTGAACAGTTGTTGGTAATCAAGCTGTTGATGCAGTGGCGGTGTAGTTGACTGCGAGACATCATTGTGATGATTGGAAGTGAGATGGAGTCTCTTACCTAGGGAGGACTTAGATAGAAGGGTCATTGGGTAGTGATTAAATTAGGTAGATTGTCAACTGGTCTGTTGAGTCTGTAATTTGATACTACTAATAGTGGACTTCCTTCCTGACTTGGTATGCCCCCAGATGTAGGTTGTTGGATCGAACTGGGTGAACAATCTGTGTGTTGATTTACTGTTACTATTATTGCCTTGTTCTTACAGCAGATTGCGATGTTGTGACATTGCACGAGACATCACACATCTGTACCAGAATTTCAATTGGTATCAGAGCAGGCATCCTGTCTGTTTCTGGATGAGATCTAGGGAAGATACTTTCTGGTTCATGAGCAAGGAAGATAGTTCTGGAATTGATCAGTTCATAGAGATTTTTGTATGATCCCTTGGAGTAGAGAATGAAGTTATCAGGCGTGTAGCTTTGGTGGTGAGCTGATGTGTGGTTTGACTTATGATGACCTAGTGCACTTGGAGTGTCGTGCAAGGGTTATTATGTTTTGCCTGAAGGATGTGGAGGAGTTTTCTGGTGTATGTTCCGCTGCATATATATATCTGATGGAAAATTCCTAGTGGTTTTGTGTTAAGGCTACAACATTCTGTTCTCCTCTAAAGATGTATCACATGGTGTGGTGATTTGTGAGGACATCTTCAACTAGCTTGTTAGAATTGCCAAAGATACCTGTGGTTCATCCCAAGTCCACTCATAAAGGAACTCTTATATAAGCTTGCTGAGAAGAGGTCTGAAGGAAGATTGTGACATAACAGATGCTTGGGGGCTAAACAAATATGTTGATCACGTCTGGTTGGAACCTACTCCTGACTTGGAAGAAGAGGCATCTGGGTTGTGTAAAGATTCAGCAAGAAAGAAGTTGAGCTTAATATGTCAATCAGCCCTTGGTCAATTGGAATTGGTGTCTGCAAAGATCAGAAGACCAATCTGTTTAGTATTGTGACTCCTTCATCCTTTTTGATGGTGAAAGAAGAAGGTAGAGCCAAAGCAAAAGAGTATCACTGTCAAAGTTTTTCATGCGGGAGTGAAGATCTTGTTAAGTTATCTCTTAAGCTTAGTTGTGGCAACTTAATGAGGATGGCATCAAAAGGTTGAAGATTCTTGAAATATGAGAGTATGATGGTTCATGTTTAGTGTGATTGGTGATGTTGGAACATTATTTTAGTCTTTGCCTTCTCGGCCAAAGGAAGTTTGTTATGCTCACGGTAAAGTATCTGGTCAAGCCACTTACCCAATCTAAAGTGATCAGTGGTGTGTATTAGCAAAAGAAGGATCAACCAGTGCCTCAAGTCTACAGGAAAAGGATGTCAGACCAGATAAAATGTTGTATCTTGCATGACAATAGTTGAATATTTGTATGCTTTGGATGGTGTTGTGCATTCAACTTATGACAATATTCATTGACGGGAGACTATGTATTTGTTTGAGGTTAAAGTGCAGGACTGCAGAAGTGTTGAGAAGTATTTTCAAGGGTTAAGTACTTTGGAGATGAATCAACTGGCGGGGTTGATTGGTGACTATGGAGTATCATCCAAATTGTCAGGGATGAGTTTGAGTTAATCTTGGGCAGTAGGGCGATGAGTTGAACACTCAAGGAGATTATTCTTCTTGAAGGTGGATGAGAGTTTAATTCTCTAGTTCTTTGGATTACTATGCAATAGTAAGTCCAGTTGGTGGAGCTTATCAAGAATCATGGTGATGATATCTTAGTGTGTGGCAAATGTTCTAACTTGTGTTGGGACATTATCTGGTTGAATATCCTTTATGAAGGATGATTTTGTTCTGGTTCTGGAGTTTGGTGCATACATTATGCCTAAGGAGCGTCTACATAGTCATACGGGAGAATGATGAAGTAGAAGGTCTGCCTTGGATGGAGAATGTAGAGAAGACTGAAGTAGATCAGGTATTGTTTGCTTGGAAATCTAAAGATGAAGAGTATGATAGGGAATGACTGTGTTATGATTAAGGAGTTCATTGTGATCATTCCTGTGGATATTACAGAGAGAAGTTGATCAGCTTGGCAAGATGTGAGTTTTGGAGCATAAGAAGATAACAAACCAAGAGGGAATCATGTGAGTTTTGGTATTTGGATTGTTTGAGGATCAAGCATTAAGTGAATGCGTTCAGCAGGTGTGTTGAACAGAGGGTGCGCTCTTGAAGACATGAAGATGAGTCTTATGTTTTCCATTCATTTAAGGTGTTCTTCTTGCAAATGAGCATTGGTTATCTTAGATAGGGGAGTTGATCTTTTGTTTTGGATATTTTGTTGAAGTAGTTGTCAGACAAGATGTCACTGGTGAAGTTCATGGTGTTCTTGACAGTTTGGACCTGGTTCTATAGATTTGTGTGTCAATGGATTGAATCAGAAGTATACATTTACCCCAATGTTTGTCAATTGTTACCTAAAAAGGGGGAGAGAATGTTCAGTAGTAGCTGTTGAGTCTGGATCTTGTTCTGAGTATGTTGGTTGGCAGATTCAGAGTTTGTCCAATTATGGCTAAAAAGTGGGAGAGAGTTGCCAAGGTGTGGTTGTGAAGCCTTTTCTGATATGGTGCAGCAGCTGTGAGCTGGTTCTTGGTTTGAGGGGGAGTTTGCCCTATGCTAATGTGAAAGTGAGTTTATGTAGCTTGTTAGTTTTTGCTGCTGATGTTAGCTGAGATTGTTTTAGCCAAAATTAGCCAAAGGGGGAGATTGTTAGTTCTTGTATTGGCTGGAATTTTGGTAAAACAAAGTTGAACAATGTTAATGTCATGTGTATGATGTCTTAACATTGAGTCATAACATTAGTGAATGTTAAGGTGATGAAGAGTTAAAGTGCTGAAGAGTGATGTCACATGCGATGTCTTGACATCACTATACCAGAACATTAGAACATCAGGTGGTGATGTTGTAAGGCTGCGCGTTTAAGTTTGATTTGATCAGATCTGTTAGAGATTTAGTGTGCGAATATCTTGGGAGAAATATTTTCCGTTGCAATCTAATTTTGTGCAGATTTGTTGCTGTGTTTAAGGGCTGAAGATTTAAAAAGATTTGAAGATAAAATCTGTTTTTAAATTCAAATCAAATCAGATATTTTTATGGAGAAGATCTTGCAGCTGAATTAAAAAGTGAAGATTATTGAAGATTAGTTTGTTACTATTTTAGTGCAAAAAGATATGGAGAATAGGTTGTTACTATTTTAGTGCAAAAAGATATGGAGAATAGTTTGTTACTATTTTTGTGCAAAAAGATATGGAGATAAATTAGGAAGAGTTGATTGAAGACCTATTTGGTAGGAGAATCTTTTGCAGATTTGTAGCAGCTGATATGTTGTGATTTGAAGGCCCAAATCCAGTTAGGAAAAAGTTATAAATTGAATGCTTGTAACCTAGAATAGGTACGGGTCCAAGATGTAGATCATTAGGGCTTTGTCTATGTGAACCACTCGGGTTGTGAGATGGTCACTGTGTTTAACTCAGAAACCTGTAGGTAATGAGTTTGGTTTGTTCTTGGAGGAAGCTTTGAAGTAACTCCAAAGTGTCATGGAAGGGTGTCTTCTATGGTTGAACAGTTGTTGGTAATCAAGCTGTTGATGTAGCGGCGGTGTAGTTGACTGCTAGACATCATTGTGATGATTGGAAGTGAGATGGAGTCTCTTACCTAGGGAGGACTTAGATAGAAGGGTCATTGGGTAGTGATTAAATTAGGTAGATTGTCAACTGGTCTGTTGAGTCTGTAATTTGATACTACTAATAGTGGACTTCCTTCCTGGCTTGGTATGCCTCCAGATGTAGGTTGTTGGACCGAACTGGATGAACAATCTGTGTGTTGATTTACTGTTACTATTATTTCCTTGTTCTTACAGCAGATTGCGATGTTGTGACATTACACGAGACATCACACATCTGTACCAGAATTTCAGTCTTGATTCAATCACTTTCCAAACCAGATAAAACCTCAAACACACTCCAAATATCATCCTTGAACTGTCCCAAGTGGTTCCCAGCATCTGGAACACCATTTGAGGGAGTTGCTATTTTGGTCACTTTTGCCCCTTTTACAAGAAAGGGCCAGTTTCCATTCCTGAGGTTTCCAGCTGATTCCAATCATCCTAAAAGCTTCTAAGGGATCATTTGAGAGTGTCCAGAGCATCAAAACATTTCTGTAACAAAGCACTTGGTAGATTGCCCAAAAAGCTCCAAAGGAGGTAAGCATCACAACTTGAACTCTCTGAAATATGCATGCCTTTGAAGTCCACTAATCATGCATCTCTTATACATGTTATATGTGTTGTGTTTGCACCAATTTATCATGTAATTCATGCCTGTACCAAGAGGTAGCATAGAAAATGTAAAACATGGCCTATTTCAAAACCACTATCGGGTTTTGAGGAGGATTTGTCATCTGAAAAAACTACCACCACCATTGGATTCTTTGTGAAATTCTAGGCCAGATGCATATAAATTTTGTCCCAATCCATGGAGAAATGAGAAAGTTATGACCTTCACGTTTCTGAGCCAAAACTTGCCTTGGGCCATGCCAAAAACAAGGCAAGCCTTGTATATTTGTGGTTGTGTTTTAGTGAATGGATGTATCACCACCCCAGTGGGAAGGCGCGCACACTTCACACAAGAGGTCTGGGGTTCGAATCCCCCTCGCCCCAGACCCCTTTTTAATGCTTTTTCCAGTTTTTTTATTATTTTTCATATTATTTTTAACGATTTGAAAAATTAATAACTCCCTCAATTTTAATTATTTTTTATTGGTTCTTTTGGCAATAAATCACAAAAATGTTGAAATATTTTATTCCACAAAAAAATCAAATTTATATTATTTATTTAATATAGTTTTTATTTTTGTGAATAAATTCATTTTTAATTGTTTTTAAACATTTTAAAAGTGAATTCTCATCTTGAAAATCAAAACCAAATGAGTTCTAAATCATCTTGTGATAAAAACCTCATTTTTCAAACCTTAAACAAAAATCACAAGTGGTTTATTCAAACTTATTTGGTATTTTATCATTTTTTATTGATTTTCTTTAAGAATTTACTTTTAAAATGATGAAATTAGGGTTTCTTTGATTTTTACACAAACAAATCTTTTTCAAACACTCATGGGCCTCTAATAGAGTGTAACTCCCATCCCTTTTGTAAATAAAAACATTTTGGGCCTCAAGTCCCTCTGTATATTTTCAAAAGTTCGGCGCGATCGTCGCCTTTTCAACAAAACCAATTGGGCTTCTCGTTGAGCTATAAGACCCACTTTAGTTCATTTTTGAACTCTTTGGGCCTCTAATAGAGTGTAAGACCCAACCCCTTTTGAAAACCAAACATTTTGGGCCTCAGTCATTGTATAAAACCCACTGCGTTTTTAAAAATCTCGGCGTGATCGCCATTTCAAAACAAGAATCATCTGGGCCTACCCTTGTGTTGTAAGTCCCATTTATTTTCTTTTAAAATAAACTTTGGGCCTCTATTAGAGTGTAAGATCCATCCCCTTTGTACAGAAAACCCATTTTTGGGCCCCAGTCACTTGTATAAGTCCCTCTGTACAAAATTCAAAACAACGGCACGATCGTCGCCTTTTCAACACACTTTCTTCTTTAATTTTGAATATACTTTTGTTATGAAACTTTTTCTTTGTTGAACAACTAACCAAACAGCATGGAAGCTCTACAACTGAGTAAGTGTTTACTTGCTTTCTTTATCAGTTTCATATATATAACTGTATTGTGGGGCTGCTCACTGTAAGTCTCCTTTCATAACTTTTTCCATACTAGTCATATATCAACTGTATATATACTAGTATAGTTATTTAGAGTCTGTTCCCCGACAATTAGGTTTAGACCTACGTAAAGCCCGTTTGGTCACTCTTAAATACGATCAACACTAGATCCCCATAGGATTACTAGATACAGTATTCCCTCCTCTTGGGGTTAAACAATATGGAAACGTGAAAGGCAGCATTCTCGGTGAACCCTTTCTCAGACTGTCACCCTTAGAAATTGTCAAAGAAACTCTACTCCTCAGAGTTGATCTATTCTCCGTGAATAGCATCTCTTGAGTTTCTTCCAAATTCTCGAACTTTCCTGGCTTGATCTATTCTCTGTGAATGACATGTCTTGAACTTCTCTTGGTTTGGGGACCCGCAGGCTTCCTAAAAGCATCCCCGCCTCCTCTTGGGCGCTGTACAAGGACCCTTCGGCTTCTTAGAAGTTCTTACGCCTTCTCTTGGGCTTAATACAAGGACCCGCGACCTCTTACAGGATAGGAACAGAACTTAGTCATCCTTCATTAGTGCCGTGTTTCTAAAAAGGGTCGCACACTCTCAGACCAATTTTAGGGTTGATACTCATCCCTTAAATGAGTCGGCCTCCTCTTGGGCATCATACAAAAGATAAAACTCTACCAATAGGCTTGGACAGTCTAAACAACCTTGAGTCTCAAAGACATTCTCAAGTTCCCTTCGAAACATAGGAGAAACCCCGGATTCTGGATTAATCTCTAGCAAGAATTAAAACTTGTGGGTTCCTAAAACCCCATCTTTCTTTCGACAATCCCACCCAGGGTCAGGATAACACTATCTCAAATCAAGACCTCAAGGTCTCTGACTGGTCAACTCTTCAGCAATCCCCTGTAAGAGTTAACTCCCCATTTGGACATGCCCCGGGATCTCAAGAATCCCCAGCATCAGTTAGCCTCCTCTTAGGCTTCGTATAAGGACCTTTTTCCTCAGGAAAGTTAGCCTCCTCTTGGGCTTTGTACAAATGATTCCTCCCCAGCGGAGCTAACCTTTTCAGACTCTCTTGTTGAGTCGATTACACTTCTAGACTCTCTTGTTGAGTCAGACTCTCTTATTGAGTCAATCACTATTGCAGACTCTCTTGTTGAGCCAATCACAGCCTCAGACTCTCTCGTTGAGTCACTTCTTTTGGCCTCAATCTTGGGCTTGGTACAAGACATATAAAAAAAACACTCTCTTGTTGAGTATAAAAGACTCTCTTGTTGAGTCAACACTCTTTAGCCTCAATCTCGGGCTTTGTATGAGACAGATAAAAGACTCCCTTATTGAGTCAACCCTTTTTAGCCTCAATCTCGGCTTTGTACGAGACATATAAAAACCCCTCTCTTGTTTAGGTAATCTTTGTCAGCCTTCCTTTAGGCTTGGTTTAAAGCTTTCCCCTAGCAGGAGTCAGCCTACCCTTAGGTTTTCTCCAGCTTGTTCAGCCGCAATCCTGGGCTTTTTACAGGACAGATAAAAGTACTCTCTTGTTGTGTCAAACCCTTTTTTAGCCTCCATCTTGGGCGTTGAACAAGATACATATGTAAACACTCTCTTGTTGAGTAAGTTAGCCTCCTCTTAGGCTTTGTATAAGGGCTTCCCCAGTGGAGTCAATCAACCCTTTAGCTTCAATCTTGGGCTTTGAACAAGACACACATACCCTTTTAGCTTCAATCTTGGGCATTGAACAAGACACCAAAACATCATTTTCCTCCCTTAGAATAGGAGGAACTACGATCACTCTGATTTCCCTGTTTCGTTAAACGGGAATACGTAGGCATAAGATTGCAAAAGAATCTTAGCGAGCACACTACTCAAAAACATCATATCTCATACCTTCCCCTAGTCCTATCAAACAATCCATGCAATCTATTCTTAACAAAATAGCCTAAGAGAGACCCACTATCTCAGGTAGCATCTGTAACCCAACATTCGGCTGTTTAAACTCAGTATGCAAGCAGGGTTAATTGGAGACATCTATTTCCCTTCCTTAATCAGCTTAACAGGATAAAAAATGAATCGAACTGTAGTACCCCCAAAAGCGATTGTGCTTCTTAACCACCAAAAAAATCGCGCTACAGTCCCCAGCAGTAAGGCCATCCATCCGGAAAACTTCAAGTCAAGTTCATCTTCGGCAGAAGTTCAGGATGTCCAGAATTCAAAGTTGGTAGAAGGATAACAGTTGTTATGTTTCAATTTAGCCCTTTTCCCTTTAAATTACCATTTTCTAAACTTTGTGAATACTCTATGGGATCACGCGCTTGGCTGATTTCCATCCTATCAATAAAATTTGAGCCCTAGTGCTTTTGTTTGCAATTCTTATTTATTTTAGCTTTACAGAATGACATTTTTAACATGATCAACGATTCTTGAAATAAAACAAAAATGAATTTACTTGTCAAAAATTTTCTTCTTTTAAAATAAAGATGGCAATTTCTTTTGACTGTTGAACATCGAAAGAACATCAATCGTTTCTCCGAAGGTGATTGAACCTCAAAGTGCAGAATCAAAGTACTCTTTCTAAAACCAGAGCATATGAATGGAGGATCAACTGAGTCAGAAACAATGTTTCATCTGACATCCCCGACAGAGTTCTTACCTCTTAAGACTGATTGACGACTGTTCTCCCCCACAGGGACCGTCTTCTCCTAAGCAAGGCAGAATTGGTTGCTTGGACTGATGGTACTTTTCATCCCCCGCAGTGGCCGAGTATCCCTTCATGTTCATTCACTAGTTTGTATGTCGCGTCAGTTTTGTCAGCATAAACATACATACATCCTGTATAATTGATTCACATTCATATTCATATTGCATCACTATCACTCCAGTCGGTCTTATTCCCAAGTGATAAAGGTCATCTCAATCGAGTTGTCAGTTCTTTCCTCATCAGGAAATGTATCGTCTGAACAATTTCTCCCCCAGTTTATTTCTGGATTGGAGACGGTCCTTGACCCCTTTGATAACTTGAACCTCTGAAAAACAAGGATACATTCAACAAACGTCACTCTTCACCATTGAAGATGATATGTTCGCTTTCCCATATTTAAGGAAAATCCCTAGAGAAAGCCTCTCAACAAAAGACTCTTAGCAACACATTGGTTTTTCTCCCCAGAAAGTCAACGTTAATGAAGTCGTCAACAACTCAAAATTGGATTACATCACATGGCATTTCTCCGAGAAGATCTCGAAGAAAAGTATGATGTAATATCCCCAAGCAGGAAACAGTCTCTCAAGAGACTCGTTTTCCCCAGTAGAGTCAACAAATGGCGTCTCTAACCGAGAAGTTTGCACACCTTTACAACTCAGACGAATGGGTTCCTCAGCAAGTCTGACATCAAAACTTTTTCCCATTAAATGGCGTCTCCCCAGGAAAATTCGGCAAAAAGTTTGAGGAAAACCGCTACACATAACGTCCCTTGTCAAGAAAGGAACTTAACAAAAAAAAACTGAGACCAGTTCCTTGGCGGAAGACTAGGATCAAGGGGAAGTTTATTGACAAAAGAAACTGAGACTAGTTCCTTGGTAGAAAACCAGGATCGAGGGGAAGTTTATTGACAAAAGAAACTTAAACCAGTTCCATGGCTGAAAACTAGGATCGAGGGGAAGTTTATATAAGAAACTTAGACCAGTTCCTTAGCTGAAAACCAGGATTGAGGGGAAGTTTATATCAGAAAATAAGACCAGTTCCTTGGTAGAAAACCAGGATCGAGGGGAAGTTTATTGACAAAAGAAACTTAGACCAGCTTCGTGGCTGAAGACCCGGATCGAGGGGAAGTTTTATATCAGAAACTTAGACCAGTTCCATGGCTGAAGACCAGGATCGAGGGGAAGTTTATATCAGAAACTTAGACCAGTTCCTTGGCTGAAAACCTGGATCGAGGGGAAGTTTATATAAGAAACTTAGACCAGTTCCTTGGCTAAAAACCAGGATCGAGGGGAAGTTTATATCAGAAACTAAGACCAGTTCCTTGGTAGAAAACCAGGATCGAGGGGGAGTTTATTGACAAAAGAAACTTAGACCAGTTTCGTGGCTGAAGACCCGTATCGAAGGGAAGTTTATATTAGAGACTTAGACCATTTCCTTGGCTGAAAAACAGGATCGAGGGGAAGTTTATATCAGAAACTAAGACCAGTTCCTTGGTAGAAAACCAGGATCAAGGGGAAGTTTATTAACAAAAGAAACTTAGACCAGTTCCGTGGCTGAACACCCGGATCCAGGGGAAGTTTATATCAGAGACTTAGACCAGTTCCTTGGCTAAAGACTCAGATCGAGGGGAAGTTTTTACCCTTTTCTAAGAATCAACGCTTTGCAAAACAAGATGAATGAGAAAACTACCATTTATAACCACCGTCAAAATTTTGGGTATTCCGATATTTAATCCTCTTGCACCCTGAATGTCCGAATATCTTTGCCATTCACACCTTCGGGTCCAAGAAGATTAAATAGGGGCATCTGTCATACCCCAAATTTTCACCACCAAGATTTTCCATCATTGTGAAAATCATCACCACAATATAGATGAACCATCATGCCTCCTCAATCTCCTCAAGGATTGTTGAGCACTCACTACAATCAAGAATTAGGGTTTTAAGCCCTCTAAGAGCACTTAGACAAAGGATCAATCAAGGAATGACATGATCTTCAACTTGTATAACCTCTCAAACACCTATAAAGGATCAAGAGCACTCCCACATCAAGAATCAAGCATAAGATTGCAACATTCCAAGCGGATAAAGCCTCAAGATCGCTAGTGTCACCAAATTAGGGTTTTGGTCGACCAAGGCCTCTAGATGGAAATTTTCATCTGGGCATGAGCCAATGCTTCAAAACATAACCCAAGATACTCCAAGGGACCTCATGGAACCAATCATTAAGTCAATTTAACCTCATGGGAATGCATTTACCAAAAATCAGGAATTAGGGTTTCTTGACCTAATTCACCCCTAAGTTGACTTTTGGGACAAAGCATGAGCCAAGAATTCAAGACATGATTTGAGGGCCTTAAATACACCACATTGATCCATTTGCAACAATGGATTGATCCAACAAGCTTGATTCACAAGTTTCAATTTCATCTGGACCACAATTAAGGTTTTGAGGAAAAAAGTTAACTGTACCTTTGACTTTTGACTAAAACATGCTCCCATACCTTGGGACATGATACAATACACCCTATATGACCTATGGAGTCCATCCATTAGGTTTGATTTAGGTCAAGGACTTGATTTCACAAAGGATCGCACAGTTTGGATTTCATCCGATAAAAAGTCAACTGTGCACAAAATCAAGTTTGACTTTTTGGAAATTTTCACAAATATGGTTCCCCTAAGTCAAAAATAATGCTATGGTGTGGTATTGATCATCATTCATCAAGAAAAATCAAGAAAAGTGAGGTTTCTTGCAAAAGGGGCAACCTTGAGAAACCAAAATTTTTCTAAGTTATGGAATATAAGTGATTTTGGTACCAACTTTCAAGGATCATAACTTGAGATCCAAGCAACCATTTTGGGTGTTCCAAAGTTCGATTTGTAGGTCTTGCTACACTCTACAAAAGCTTCAACTACCTCAGACTCCAATTCCTTATGGATTTTAAGTTATGGAGTGATCAAAATGGCAAAAAACATGAAAATGACACTTTTCCAACACTTAGTGAAATTTTCAACAAAAGTCAGAATTTTCCTTACTTTTTCCAAAATGTAGGGACATTTTTCACCTTGATCCAAGTTAAACCAGGTATAGGGGTGAACATCAAAGTTGAAATATGCCATGAGGGCTTTCCAATTAGTACCAGATCATCTCCAAATTCCATTTGAGCAGGGAGATACAACCCTTGGAACATGGCATCATGAACTGGTTTTTACAAGGCAGAATTTGTGCATTTTGCTCGATTTGTCCAAATCTGATAAATCCAAGCCTTGTCATCAATTTGGACACATCTGAGGATAAGACAAGAATGGAATGATCTGATCCCCAAGCCTCCAAAGTCCAAGAAGCTACATTAGCCATAACAAACCTAAAAAGGCTAAAAAGGTGCCAAGACTCCAATTTTGTTGCAATGCATTTAATGGATACACCAAGGTGGCATGGACTGACACATTCCTAACTAAATTAGTCAAGGATCAGCACTGAATCAAAAGACCATAGGCCTGTGCCCTAATCTCATGTCAATGGCCAGAGCAGACTTGAGATTCTTTTTGCTCAACATTGGCCAAAGGCCTGCTGCAGCTGCCATTCACTATTGCTTGCAAAAAAAACTTGCTCTACTATAAATAGAGCTCATTTGTGCTCAGTTTGAGTACACCAAAGCACTACAACACTTACTTTCCTCAAAATCTCTTTCTTTAGGCCAAAATGCCTTCTTTTGCAAGATATCTCTGAGTTTTTGAGTTAGAGAGGAATTGCACCACAGTTCATGATCCAAACACCTCTAATATGTTGTATTTAAGCTGTTCAAACACTCACATGTGACCTGAAACACCAAAATCACAAAGTCAACCTCTAAAACCTCAAAAATTGACTTTTTTTTTGCATTTTTCAAGCCATGTCTTGATTCAGTCACTTCCAAAACCAAACCATGCCTCAAACACACTTCAAATATCATCCTCAAACTGTCCCAAATGGTTCCCCTCATCTGGAACACCATTTGAGAGAGTTTCCATATTGGTCACTTTTGCCACTTTTGCAAGAAAGAGCTAAAACTTGTTCCTGAGGATTCCAGCTGGTTCTAATCATTCTAAAAGCTTCTAAGGGATCAATTGAGAGTGTCCAAAGCATCAAATTACTTCTAGCACAAGGAACTTAGCAGATAACACAAAAAGCTCCAAGAGGTAAGTGCATAACAACTTGAACTCTTTGAATTATGCATTCCTTTGATGTCCATTGATCATACACATCTCATACATGTTGTATGTGTTGTGTTTGAACCAATTTGCCATGTAATTCTTACTTGTACCATGAGATATCATAGAACATGCAAAAATAGGCCTATTTTGAAACCACTATCGGATTTTGAGGAGGAAACGCTTTCTGAAAATTCCAAGGGAACCATTGGATTCCTCATGAAATTCTAGGTCAGATACACCTAAATTTTGTCCCAATCCATGGAGAAATGAGAAAGTTAGAGGCTTCACGTAAATTGCCCAAAAGCTTGTCTTGCCTTGCCTTGCCCAGGCCTAGAAACAAGGCATGCCTTATGTATTTATGGGGTGGTTTTGATACACGGATGTATCACCACCCCGGTGGTAGCGCGCATGTGTGTTTGTTGCCAAGGTCGTGGGTTCAAACCCCACCCAGACCATTTTGCCATTTATCATTTTTTGCTATTTTTCAATATTTTCATGTTTTTGTTTATTAATTGAAAAATTAATTTCTCTCTTAATTTTAATTATTTTTTATTGGTTATTTTTTTGAAAATTCCCAAAAATGTTAAAATATTTTATCCCATGAAAATTTCACAAAAATATTATTTATTTCATATATTTGGTATTTTTGTAAAGAATTATATTTTTATTTGTTTTTAAACATTAAAAATATTTCTTTCTCTTGGTTTTACAAAATTCAAATGATTTTTAAATCATCCCATGAATGAAACATGATTTTCCAAATTTAAATCCAAGATCACAACCTTTTTAACATGTTTGATTATTTTAATTGAATTTTTATTCAATTAAAATACCTTAAAAAAAACCAAAAATTAGGGTTTTGATCACTATCACCCTAACAAATCTTTTCAAACACTTTTGGGCCTCTAATAGAGTGTAAGACCTTCCCCTTTTGAAAATCAAACTAATTTGGGCCTCATTTATTGTATAAGACCCACTGCGATTTCAAAAATTCCGGCGCGATCGCCAGTTCAAAACAAAATCATCTGGGCCTATCCTTGTGTTGTAAGTCCCATCTCTTTTCTTTTTCAAACCTTTAGGCTTCTCCTTGAGTTGTAAGACCCATCTCTTTGTGCAGAAAACCTAATTTGGGCCTCAGTCATTGTATAAGCCCTAATACAGTTTACAGATCAATGGTACGGTTACGGTTTGTCATCTGAGCCTCTCCTTGAATATAAGCCCCAACAATCTTTTCAAAACAACTTCCCTTTTGATTTAGGTTTTAACTCATAGTTGTTATCAAAACTTTCTTTAATTTCTTGAACAACTAACCATACAACTGTTACAATTGAAGCTTGCTCGCCTGTAAGTTTTTATCAGCTTTCATTTACTTGCTTTCATATATATATATATATATATATATATATATATATATATATATATATATAACTGTATAGTTGGAAGCTTGCTCATCTGTAAGTCCTTCTTTCATATCCTTTTAAATACTTGTCATATATCAACTATATATACCTGTAAGTCCTGTTTATAGTTTTCCCAGGCAACTAGGTCTAGAACTAGGTAAAGCCAGTTGGTTACTCTTAAATACAGTCAAAACTAGATCCCCATAGGATTTCCAGATACAGTCTTGCCTTCTCTTGGCCTTAAACAATATGGAACAAAGAGAAAGGCATTATTCTCGGCGAAACTTTTCTCAGACTGTCACTATTATAAATTGTCAAAGAAATTCATTCCCCAGAAAGGATTAATTCTCGGTGAAACCTTTCTTGAATTTCTTCAAACCCTAGAACTGTTCTCTAAATGATTAATTCTCGGTGAAACCTTTCTTGAACTTTTCTTAGGTTTGGACCCACAGGCTTCCTAAAAGTATCCCCGCCTCCTCTTGGGCTTTGTACAAGGACCCTCCGACTTCTTAAAAGTTCTCATGCCTTCTCTTGGGCTTAGTACAAGGACCCTGAAGGCCTCTTAAAGGTATAGGACAAAACTTAGTCATCCTTCGTTAGAGTTGTCTTTCTAAAAGAGTCAAAACCTCAGACCAATTTTAGGATTGATACTCATCCCTTCAAAGAGTCAGCCTCCTCTTGGGCATTATACAAAGATAAACTCTGCCATACCAATAGACTTGGATAGTCTAATCTCCTCTTGGGTCTCAAAGACATTCTCAAGTTCCTTATAAAGACAGAAAAAACACTGGTCATTTAATCAATCCCCAGTAGAATCGAAACCCGGGAGTTCTAAAACTCCATCTTTTATTCTAAACTTCCCCAGCCAGGGTCAGTTTATCATCAGAGCCTCAAGGTATCTGATACCTCAACTCTTCTGTAAACCCTCAGCGAGAGTTTATTCCCCATTTTTGGACCTGCCTCTAGATCTCAATAATCCTCAGCAGAAGCCAGCCTCCTCTTGGGCTTTGTACAATGATTTTCCCCAGCTGAGTTAACCTTTTCAGACTCTCTTGTTAAGTCAATCACCTTTCCACACTCTCTTGTTGAGTCAATGGTAAAAAACAAAAGCACTCTCTTGTTAAGTCAACCTCTTTTAGCCTCAATCTTGGGCTTTGTACAAGACACCATATAAATTTCCCTAAGCAGAGTCAATCCTCTTTTAGCCTCAATCTTGGGCTTTGTACAAGACAGATAATACTCTCCAGCAGAATTAAACTCATTTCAGTCTCAATCTTGGGCTTTGTACAAGACACCTAAAATATCCTCCGCCAAGTCAGTAAGGTCTCATGTCAGTCTCAATCTTAGGCTTTATACAAGACAGATAAAGATTTCTTTCCCATCGAGTCAGTCTTCTTTTCAACCTCAATCTTGATCTTTGTATAAGACACATACAAACCCTCCCCAACGGAGTCAAAATCCCTTTTAGCCTCTATCTTGGGCTTTGTACAAGATAGACAAAATATTTCCCCGGAAAAGTCAAACTTTTAGCCTCCTCTTAGGCTTTGTATAATGATATCCCCAAAGAGTCAACTCTTTTAGCCTCAATCTTGGGCTTTGTACAAGACAGATAAACACTCTCTTGTTGAGTTAGTCTTTTCCAGCCTCCTCTTAGGCTTTGTATAAGGACTTCCCCAGTGGAGTCAATCAACCTCCTAGCTTCAACCTTGGGCTTTGATCAAGGCACACAAAAATCAACATCCCCTCAGAGGAGATCAAAATCTCTGTAGGAAGTTATTTCTCTGTATATCACTCTTCAAAATAGAATACCTAAAACAAACCCTAATTCTAGATAACTGTTGTAAGTGGCACACTTGTTGATTCAAATATCCAAGCTGTCGTCCATCTCTTATCCTGACAAACTTACTCTTTCATCTAATTGCTGTAAGTGGCAAGCCTCTGGATTATTTACATCCACGTCACTGTCCCTCTCTTAGCATGAAAGACTCCTAAGGAAAAATGGCATTGCTCAACACTGTGTTAAAGTTTTCTCCTTCAGGAAAAATCCCTATAAAGGAAATTATGGTATTGCTGGATTCACATATCCCAGTTAAAGTAATCCTCCTTTTATAAACAGTCACCCAACAATTGTGATAAACAAACAAGATGTCTCCCTTTAGGGATGACAATTTCTCCCTCAGTCAAACCTTTAGCTTCAATCTTGGGCTTTGAATAATACACAAATACTCAACCTTTTAGCTTCAATCTTGGGCTTTGAATAAGACACCAAAACATCATTTCCTCCCATAGAATAGGAGGAACTATGATTGCTCTGATTTCCCTGTTTCTTTTAAACGGGAATATGTAGGCCTAAGATTGTGAAATCTTAGCGAGCATACCAAACAAAAACTCTAGGTTCATTACCTTCATACCTGTTAGTTCTTGGATTGGCTAGAATTTTGGTAAAACAAAGTTGTTCGATGTTGATGTCACATGGGTGATGTCTTAACATTGAGTCTTAACATTGGTTAATGTTATATTTCTAAGATGTTGAAGTGTTGAAGTTTGATGTCACATGCGATGTCATGACATCAGATATGCAGATCTTTAAAACATCAGGTTTGAGATGTTTTTTAGGGTTAAGCGTATTAGCTGGATTTTGGGAGAGCTGTTAGAGTTATTGGATGCGAATATCTTGGAGGAGATATTTTCTGTTGCAAACAGATTTGATGCAGATTTGTAGGAGTGTTTAAAGGCTGAAGATTTAAGAAGATTTTGGAGAGAAAATCTATTTTGAAGATTCAGTTCTAAATAACAAATCAGGTCAGATATTGTAGGAGGTCCAAGACCAAATCAAATAGCTATATAAAGTGCATCAATCCTTTGAAGAAAGTAAAGAAGAAAGAGAGCTAAAGACTGAGAGTCGTTTGTGTCTTCGTGTATGTGTTGTAAACCATTCTAGTGTGAATTTGTGTTGTTGTTTTGAGTTGTTCTTAATCAAAGCTGTGAAGCAGAATCAAGTTGTGTTTTTCAAAGTGTTTGATCTTTGAATTATATCACTGAAGTGATTTAGGGATTGAGTAGTGTTCTCATACCTAAGTGGTCTCTTAGGTAGAAGGTTCATTAAGTAGAGATTAAGTTTAGGAGATGTCAACTGGGTTATTGAGTCTGTAAATTAATTTTACTGATAGTGAAATTCATCCCTGGCTTGGTAGCCCCCAGAGTAAGTTGTTTAACTGAACTGGGTGAACAATTCTTTGTGTACTCTTCTGTTGTTTTATATTGTCCATTGCAGAGTGTGTTGTTGTGACATCACACGTAACATCACATATCTGGTACCAGAATTTCAATTGGTATCAGAGCAGGCATCCTGCTCTGCTTTTGGGTGAGATATAGGGCTGATACTTTCTGGTAAAGATGGACAAGGAAGTTGGTGGATTTGTGAATAGACTCCCTATTCTGGATGGCTCTAATTATGATTATTGGAAGCCAAGGATGATTACCTTTTTGAAATCCTTGGACAATAGGGCTTGGAAGGCTATCATAAAAGAATGGAAAGCACCTGTTGTTGTTGAGAAAGATGATGCTGGGAAAGAAAAAGAAGGCAGCTCAAAACTGAAACCTGAAGAAGAATGGACCAAGGAAGAAGATGAGCTTGCCCTTGGTAATTCCAAAGCTTTAAATGCTATTTTCAATGGAGTTGATAAGAACATATTCAGGTTGATCAATACCTGTGAAGTTGCTAAGGAAGCTTGGGACATCTTGAAGACTACTCATGAAGGAACTTTAAAGGTTAAGATGTCAAGACTTCAACTTCTGACATCAAAGTTTGAAAGTCTAAAGATGAAGGAAGATGAAACTATTCATGACTTTCATATGAGTATTCTTGAGCTGTCTAATGCCTCTAGTGCTCTTGGAGAAAAGATGACTGAAGAAAAGCTGGTGAGGAAAATCTTTAGGTCCCTTCCTAAGAGATATAAGATGAAGGTGACTGCAATTGAAGAAGCTCAAGACATCAGGAAAATGAGAGTTGATGAGCTAATTGGATCTCTTCAAACTTTTGAGTTAGGGTTGAATGAAGAGGAACTTGAAAAGAAGACCAAGAGTATAGCCTTGGTATCTAATACTCAAGAAGAGAAGAAATGGGTGGTAAAAGGTGTTGGAAAAGTGAACTGTCATGATGGACCTGATCTTGACAAGGTGCTTCTTGTCAAAGGTTTGAGTGTTAACTTGATTAGCATAAGTCAGCTCTGTGATGATGGATATAAGGTCAGCTACACTAAAGACGAGTGTTTGATAACTAATGAGGAAAATGAGGTAGTTATGAAAGGAGTCAGATCCAAAGATAATTGTTATCAATGGGTACCTCAAGAGGTCAGCTCATCTGGTGATGTTAAGGTTGATGTTGTGACATCAGACTGTAACATTAAGTGTGAAAGTCTGAGCATGTTGAAAGGTCAATTAGGGTTAATAACTTATGGTGTGAATCCTTTTAAAAATTTAAAAGGAAATTTATTTTGGAGGGAGAAATTCATTGATGGGCGTTTAAGTGATCCAAAAAATCAGGCTATATACTTTAGGCCATCATTTCCTATTGTAGCTATCACACGCTTCATCAAAAACCATACCCCTAGCCTGTTCGTCTCCATCTCCATCAACAGAAGTAGCAATCCTTCCCTGATCCTCAAGTGCTTCACAGGAACAATGTCAAAACATATATCATCTCCATCTAAGAAATCTGCTTCACAAAGTTCATCGCGAGATAAAGCTAGGGTTTCTACAGAAGAGGGCTCTGCAGAAGAAGCTTTGAATATAGCACCCATCTCCATGATGGTTCCTGAATCTGGTAAGTCAAGACCTTCCAAACTTTAACCCAAAAGAGATGCAACTAAATTTAATGAAAATGAAACTAAGAGGCTAGTCACTAGTGTACTTTTTAGCGATAAATCTGCATCTAGGTCTTCCACCTCTCAAGCTGTTGAAGGGAGGTTTGATGTTGATCGCAGTCTTAATCAGATTGCCATCAAAATTTTGGATAAGGGTTTGTCTGTAAAAGGCATTTCTGTTCCCCTTAGACAAATTCCTACTGAAAAGGAGGACATGTAAAGTGCTGATACAAATCTTCACAGACTGGCTATGTCTGTCATTGAAGATGCTGAAGTAGGTGGTGAAGAAGAAGGGGTTCATGAGGAAGCTGATGTTGAAACAAATGTCAGAACATCGCCTGAAAGGAATGTTGAAACTAGCCCTGGTGGAAAGAAGAATGAAGATGTGGTAAATGTTGTTGACCTGTCTGATGATGAAGTGATTGGAAATGATGTTCCTAGTCTTGCCAAGAGACTGAAAATAAGGAAAGGAAAGAATGTGGAATCTTCTCCAAAGAAGTCAGCTGAAGGAAAGAAGAAAAATAATTCTATTGTTGGTCCTACAAAAACATGGAGAAAAGTTGATGTGAATCCCAGAAAGAGGAAGCTAGTGGAAGAATCTGAACCAGAGTATGATGTTGAGGATGATGTTCAAGACATCACCCCTGTGAGAAAGTCAATCTTGAAGAGAATTGCTGACAAGATACATGATGTTCCTGTTGACAACATTTCATTCCATTATGCAAGCAGTGCTTCCATGTGGAAATTTGTTTGTCAAAGAAGACTTGCTCTTGAAAGAGAGATTGGCAAAGAGGATATGGAAATTAAAGAAGTCATAGAGGTGATAAAGGTTGCTGGATTGATGAAGACTGTGTGTGGGTTCTCCAAGTGTTATGACAGTCTAGTTAAGGAATTTATGGTTAACATTCCTATGAATATTTCTGACAAAAGAAGTGTGGATTTCATGAAAGTGTTTGTTAGAGGCAAATGTATTGAGTTCTCTCCTAAGGTTATCAACAATTACCTAGGAAGAAAAGAAGAAGAGTTTACAGAGTTAGAAGTTACTGATAATGATGTCTGCAAGGAGATAACTGCTGGTCAAGTAAAGGTGTGGCCCTTGAAAGGAAAATTGTCAACTAGCAAACTTAGTGTTAAGTATGCTATCTTGCACAGAATTGGAGCTGCAAATTGGGTGCCTACTAATCATAAAACCACAACAGTTGTGGGATTAGGAAGGTTCATTTATGTTGTGGGTACTAAGAAGAAATTTGACTATGGATCATATATTTTTGAACAGACTGTGAAACATGCCACCACTAATGCTATCAAAATGCCTATAGCATTCCCATCTCTCATTTGTGGAGTAATTCTGAAACAACACCCTGGCATATTGACAAGTTCAGACACAGCCTGCAAGAGGGAGTCTACATTATCTCTGCATCCAAAATTGTTTGTTGGGAGTCATGTTCCAGACATTGTCTCAACATCAGATGCTGGTAACAAGAAGAAAAGTACTAAGGCTGATTTGCTTGCAGAATTGAAGGCTACTTGCAAGGATCTGGATATTGTGATCAGTACCAGCATGACTAGAAAGAAGGAGATTGAGAAACTGATCCAGTCCTTGGAACAAGATGATAATGATGATGTTCATGAAGGTGTCAATTCTGAGGAAGATGATGAGGATGATGAAGATGGGCCTAGCTCTGATGAAGATTAAGTTTCTTTTGTTGTTTCTGCTAGACAATAGTTTTTTTTTGCTTTTGGTGTTTTGTTCTGCACTTGATGTGCTAAATTATGTAATCTGAATATTGTGGCTTTTTAAGCACTCTTTATGTTCTACGATTTGTCTTGTCTTGAATACTGACTTTAGACTGACAATGAGAGCTAGCTTAGGACTAACTGGTAGTTAGTAGGTGTTTGTCCAATTATGGCTAAAAAGGGGGAGAGTTAGCCAAGCCAAGGTGTGGTTGTGAATCCTGTTTCTGATGTGCTACAGAAGTTGAGGGGGAGAGTGTTTGTGCAGCTGTATGCTGGCTCTGGTTTTGAGGGGGAGCTTGACCCTTTGAATTAGGAGCTGTTTTGAAGGAGTGCTGTTAGGAGTTTGTAACATTTTTTAATTTTTATCCGCTGCTGAAGTCTCTGATGTTGCAGAGATTGTTTTAGCCAAAATTAGCCAAAGGGGGAGATTGTTAGTTCTTGGATTGGCTAGAATTTTGGTAAAACAAAGTTGTTCAATGTTGATGTTACATGGGTGATGTCTTAACATTGAGTCTTAACATTGGTTAATGTTATATTTTTAAGATGTTGAAGTTTTGAAGTCTGATGTCACATGCGATGTCATGACATCATATATGCAGATCTTTAAAACATCAGGTTTGAGATGTTTTTAGGGTTAAGCGTATTAGCTGGATTTTGGGAGAGCTGTTAGAGTTATTGGATGCGAATATCTTGGAGGAGATATTTTTTGTTACAAACATATTTGATGCAGATTTGTAGGAGTGTTTAAAGGCTGAAGATTTAAGAAGAATTTGGAGAGAAAATCCGTTTTGAAGATTCAGTTTTAAATAACAAATCAGGTCAGATATTGTAGGAGGTCCAAGACCAAATCAAATAGTTATATAAAGCGCATCAATCCTTTGAAGAAAGTACAGAAGAAAGAGAGCTAAAGACTGAGAGTCGTTTGTATCTTCGTGTATGTGTTATAAACCATTCTAGTGTGAATTGGTGTTGTTGTTTTAAGTTGTTCTTGATCAAAGCTGTGAAGCAGAATCAAGTTGTGTTTTTCAAAGTGTTTGATCTTTGAATTATATCACTGAAGTGATTTAGGGATTGAGTAGTGTTCTCATACCTAAGTGGTCTCTTAGGTAGAAGGTTCATTAAGTAGAGATTAAGTTTAGGAGATGTCAACTGGGTTGTTGAGTCTGTAAATTAATTCTACTGATAGTGAAATTTATCCCTGGCTTGGTAGCCCCCAGAGTAAGTTGTTTAACTGAATTGGGTGAATAATTCTTTGTGTACTCTTCTGTTGTTTTATATTTTCCATTGCAGAGTGTGTTGTTGTGACATCACACGTAACATCACATATCTGGTACCAGAATTTCAATACCAAACAAAAACTCTAGGTCCAGTACCTTCATACCAAACAAAAAATTTAGGTCCCGTACCTTCATATCACCAAAATCATCAAAAAAACTCACTCTCTATCTCAAACTTTTCCCAACCCATACCCAGATAAACACCATCAAGTACAAAGCGTAACCTAATGCTAACAACCTGTGGATAACCACATATAGGATGGGTAACTGACAACTCCCATTGTATAACCTGACCTCGAACTCCCCGAATCTCTCTTAGCGTTTGTTCAGTTAAACAATCACGTGCAAGGTTAGTTTTAGATATCTTCCCTTTCCTTTCCAGCTTCACGGGATAAATAAGAAATCAGAAAGTAGCACCCCTATCCTTACCATTGCGGTGAGGAAGAAACCATTATGCGATAAGGTGGTCACGTCACCGACAAAAATCACACGCTACAAGAAGTATGACATTATATAATAAAAAAGTGAACAAGTAAAATAAGGTTACCTTGGTTGCCTTGCTGTTGCCTTCTATTTTCACTTCGACCGGCTTCTTAGCTGCTTATTTCCTGGGTTAAACCTTCGTAGCTAAAAATTCAAACAAATTATTACAAGTAAGAAGGTAAACAAATAAATGGAGAAAATCTAGTTCAAAGAACCTCCCATTCCACACCTTCATATATTTCAGATTCGATGCGAACATCTTCGATCCCTATATGAAGATGCCCTTTGAAATTGTCTAGTGTATATTTAGTCGGAACAACATGCTTGGCTTTCGCTTGTGATTGTTGGCGAAGGATTTTGATAGAATCCCCACAGATGAACCAATCTGGAAATGGAGGGGCAAGGGCCACTCCAAAGTCAGCACTCGACAGTCGAGGGAATTTAAGGGGATACATATTGAAAGTCGCTTAGTATCGTTTCTCAGCAGGAACGTACGAAGGAATTTTCAAAGTCTCCGTTTTCTTTAAAAAAAATTATTTCAAAGTAACAGCTGCCTCACGGACGGTTTGACTAAGATTATCTGGTCTATAAATAGTTTCAAAGTACTTATGGAATGCTTGGATCTCCTTGACATGCATCGAAGTACCTTTCTTGACTTTTTCCTGCACAGAGAGGAAAGACTTATTAATATGTTGAGTGAATGAGGGAGCATCATAGAATTCTTCAGCATAATATGTTGACCACCATTTGCCAAATTCTTGAGTGCAAAGATAACTTGGCTCGAAGCCAATGGGGATAATATGTGCCTTGCATGCATACCGGGTGATTTGTGTGAGTGTTTCGGCCTCAGTGTGACTTACATGATAGAGGAGGAGATCAGCTTTTCGATCATAGATACACTTGATGAGAATCTTTTAGATATACCTCATCATTATACGCAGTTCATGGAGATTTATTAGGAGCAAGTCCATATTTAATTGGATTTCATAAAAAGGATCCTTAAGACATTTTAGGAAACTATTTGGAGATTTGTTCCTACTCTTGTGGAGAAGATCTTGCATCTGATTTAAA
This sequence comes from Lathyrus tuberosus, assembly GCA_022829125.1. Taxonomy (NCBI): domain Eukaryota; kingdom Viridiplantae; phylum Streptophyta; class Magnoliopsida; order Fabales; family Fabaceae; genus Lathyrus; species Lathyrus tuberosus. The sequence continues at coordinate 1,313,002 of JALAZF010000622.1, read as the reverse complement.
ACGTGAAGACTGGATTTGATTGAAGAGTTCAAGCCCATACTGCAGAAGTCTATAAATAAGGATTTGCTAGACCTAAAATAAAAAGCACACACAACAACAAGTCATCGGTGCAACATAAGGGTTTAGGGTTTTGAGAGTCTCTTGTGTAGTTTGTAAGTCACCCATGTATCTTCTGATACTATGTGGTCGACATAGGCTGTTGTAAATTATTCTCACTCGAAGCTTTGAAGCAAGAGTTGAGTATTGTTCTTGGATGAAGCTTTTAAGCAAAACTGAGTTAGCTTGTTTGTCAAGAAAGCTTGACAGATTTTTGTATTGACAAGGATGATGTAGAAATCACAATTGGTGATTAAGGGAAGTGAGTGGGGTATCTCATATCAGAGTTGTAAACATTTGAGTTTAGATTTGGTAAAGATGTTCATTGGGTAGATGTTAGGTATAAAGTTTTAAACGGGGGAGTTTAGCTTTGTAACAGTTCTACAGATAGTGAAGTCTTCTTCTTGGATTGGTATCCCCCAGATGTAGGTGAGTTGCACCGAACTGGGTTAACAATTGTTGTGTTCTTTATCATTCTGCAGATTTATGTTTTCTGTTAGGGTTTATGATAAACATGTTGGATCATATGTCGTGACATCTGTGAGTGTGCAGTTCTGATATTCAAGATATCAGTCTGCTGTTGCGCCTCTGAGTTTAAATGATTATGTAGCACAATTTCTTGACATGTGTTAGGACATCTGCTAACTGCATATGCCAGAATTTCAATTGGTATCAGAGCAGGCATCCTCTCTGGTTCTGGATGAGATCTTTGGGAAATACTTTCTGGAGTTTAAACAAGGAGGAGTTTTGAAGATCAGATCAATCAACTCAGACATACTCAAGGGTATTAATGGATGAGATGGATGTTCTGGATCGAAGGTAACAGCCCGTAGGTTGTTCATGTTGCTGAGGAGATTCTACAACAACTACAGGAGAAGTGGCTAGTTCTCTTGTTGGGGTGTCTTATAAGACGTTTTGACATCTTATTAGGGCAAGCAGGATCTGTTCCTTGGTGGTTCCGCTGCATGTGTTTTTGATGGAAGAGCTCTAGAATTATGGGATTCTGGAGTTGTTACTAAAGACAGTTGGTGGAAGATCTCAATCTTTGGCCTCTATATGTGAAGATATCTGCATTCTTTTTTTCCAAAGTCGGGAGCAATGGAATGAAGGGAGTTTTTGGTAGATATCTGGTATGGTGACTTGGTACTTGGAAGCTTGGTTTCTTGCTACAGTTGAAGTAAGTTGAAGTGGAGAGGAGTTGAGTTTAAGTTTATTAAGTTCTTTCTCTGGGAGTTTGATAAATTATTGATCGGCTAGGTTGTCAAAGATACTTGAGAATTCTCTCAAGTCCACTCATAAAGGCATCTCAGTCATGCATCTGGAGTCTTCTAATTATTATTCTGACTAGAAGGTGTTTCTTTGAAACACAATCTGAAGAAAGTGGAGGTGATTTATTTTCACCATCCAAAAACAACAAGGAAGGATTCATCTCTCTTGACCCTAAGAGTGGATCTAATCTAATTGGAGCTTTCTGAATTGTTGAGGTAAATAAGGTTCGTTCAGAGAGAATCTTAGTTACTTGAGTCAAAGGTGGCAGCCTTGGTATCTCAACATTGTTCTTCAAAGAAGATACTTGCAAAAGATTGAATACTTGATAAGTGTTCATGAAGTGATCTGGTGGAGCTTAGCTACAACAGTGAAGAGGGGTTATTGGATAAGGATTTAAGATCAATTGCTATTTGTGGAGTCCACAAGTATTTAATTGATTATCCTTGAAAGTCAAGATTGCTGATGTTCAACAAGATGTTGGAACATCTCATCATCAGAGTTTGTGCAGAATCATGGGAGGGGTACTGCATACGCTTTAGCATCTGTTTTAGTCTTAGGTCGTGACCTAAGAATGAGCTTCAGTTGGGTGTGACAGAAGCATGTGTTCTCTGGAGAGTTTCCTGGCAAGAAATTGGTCTGGACTTTGATGTTGTTGAAGATGAAGTTGAAGACATCATGATCTTGATGGTTACAGGTTGGATCAGTTTATTTCTGATCTAGGTACTTTGGATCATGGATCTTGCTCTTCCTGGAAGTCAAAGTTAAGTGGCAGTTATCTCTAACTTTCTACAGTATGATCTACTAAGGAAAGTGGCATTCTTTGGTATGGCTATGGTGTAGTCTAGGACTACTTATCTTCTGAAGATTCAGACGTGGCAGGTGTGAAGTCTTTGGAGTTTCAAAGCAGGATGGAGGTTGTCTACTCAAACTTGGTTGTTGAATCAAGTCTATGAGAGCATGGAACTCTTGTTCTGCAAAGGGAGAAGGTTCTTCTAAGTGGCAGAAGGAGGAGCTAAATTTAGCAGCTGGATGTCGTACCAGATTATTCTGACATCTAGCTTAACATCAGAGTCTCAACTGGTGATGTGGCACATCAGCTTAAGATAAGGTGATCTACAAGAGAATGAAAGTTATGGATACTTCAAAAAGGTCTATCTCATGCAGTTTGCGAGAGCTGTGGATGGGAAGATGTTACATAACTAAGAGGCTTGGTGAATCCAAGATGTCTTGCTATGGAGCAAGTAGTTCATATGACTTGAAGATCTGATTTCATTGGAGAATCAGTGTATCTTATGGGAATTCTGAAGAAGGTTGAGATCAATCAAAAGGTGGCATTTGGTTGGTTTCATACTGTGCATTCAAGCAGGATGCTTGAAACTGATTTCTCTTATGCAGAAGAGTAGTTAGTTGAAAACGTAAGGAGGTTCTGGTTCTCTTGGAGCTTGTGGCAGAAGTTCTGGGTTGAGGATGGAAGTATACCTTCTTTTGATGGATGAGAGTTTATTTCTCTCTGGGTTTCTGAAGTTCTCTTTATTCAAATTGGTGGCGCAGTGTTATGTGAAGATCTTCACTTTGGATTACTATGCTGATAGTAAGTCCAGTGGTGGATCATATCAAGAACCATGGTGTGTGGTGTCTATGATGTGTGGAAAATGTCCTAACTGATGTTAGAACATTTTTGGATTGGTTATCCTTGGTGGAGGATTCTTAAGTTCTGGTCTAGGAACTTGTTGGCTACATCTTGTCTAAGAAGTATCTATCTTGTCATATGGAAGAATAATGAAATAGAAGAACTGCCTTGGGAGAATGGTATGGAGAAGACTGGAGTGGATCACGGGTTGATTGCATGAAGGTCTGGTTTCTGATGCGTTCAGAAGTGGATATTCACCAGAAAATCAGAAGTATTCCAGGTTATCATACGGGAAAATTATGAAGGAATGATTGTCTTGGATTATGGGGTGTTTATCTCGGTTGCTGGTCTTGGTAAGGTCAGTTGAAAATTTTGCGAAGGAGATACTGCCCCTGGCTGAAAGTCATGCTAGTAGTGGATCAGTTTGGCAGCTGTGAAGTTTTGGAGCATGCATACGATATCTGACATCGTTAAAACAAACTAAGGGGCCATGTGCGTCTCTTTGAGGAATGTGAAGCATTGTGACTCAATTGGTTTGTGCCTCAAGCAGCTGAAGGTCTATACATGAGAATTCAAGAGGAGTTCGTATAGTGTGTAGATGGTTGCAAGAAGAGGGGGATTAATGGGAATTTGATCCTAATCCAAGAGTTTGTTATGGTAGGATGGTTATCCTGTTAATTCCTCACGGGTAGCATGATGGTGATCATGTGTGAGTGATTATAGGTTCTTGTCAGAAGAAGCAATAAGAGGGTTGATGATCGTGTTCAGCAGGTAGGTTGAACTGAGGGTGCGCTCTTGAAGACATGAAGACGCGTCTTATGTTTTCCATTCATCAGCTTAGTGTTCTGTGGAGGAGCACTGGTTATCTTAGATAAGGGGAGTTGCTCCTTGATCTAAGATGTATTACTGCAGGGGTGCAGTTCAGAATCAAGTTTTGTTGGAGGACAAGCAAACTATGATTATTTTGGAAATGGGATGTCAAGAAGGATGTCTTGACATTATACTGCTGTTGCAGATTGTGGAGGACTAATTGTGTATAACAGGGGGAATGCTGTAACCTGTAAGATTGTACAAGCTTCTGAGTTGGATGTGTGCTGCTACTAACTTGCTTGCTTTTGGTTGATTACCCTTAAATGCATAGTTGCTTGGTTTGGCATATTATAGCTAAAAAGGGGGAGAAGTAAGTAGTAGTAGTGTTCTTTGGTTGTTTCCTTAAGGGGGAGCTGGATGTTATCCAAAGGTTGTTTTAGCCAAAATTTACCAAAGGGGGAGATTGTTAGGTCTTTGATTGGCTAAATTTTGGCTAAAACAAGTTTACAGCAAGATGTTGGGTAAGATGTCCTGATTTGGTTTCTCAGACACTGGTACAACAGGTGCTGCTGTTATGTGTTTCAGACAGATGTCAAAGGAGATGTCACGACATCTTTGTCTGGTACAGCAGGCGCTGTTGTTTTATATCTCTTGAGAGATTTGATTTTATTTGATGAGAATCTTTTAGATATATCTCATCATTACACGCAGGTCATGGAGATTTATTAGGAGCAAGTCCAGATTTAATTGGATTTCATAAAAAGGATCCTTGAGACTTTTTAGGAAACTATTTGGAGATTTGTTCCTACTCTTGTGGAGAAGATCTTGCAGCTGATTTAAAATGTGGAGATTGGATCTGATTGAAGAGTCCAAGCCCATACTGCAGGAGTCTATAAATAAGGATTGACTAGACCTAAAATAAAAATCACACACAACAACAAGCCGTCGGTGCAACATAAGGGTTTAGGGTTTTGAGAGTCTCTTGTGTAGTTTGTAAGTCACCCATGTATCTTTTGATACTATGTGGTCGACATAGGTTGTTGTAAATTGTTCTTACTCGAAGCTTTAAAGCAAGAGTTGAGTATTATTCTTGGATGAAGCTTTTAAGCAAATCTGAGTTAGCTTGTTTGTCAAGAAAGCTTGACAGATATCTATATTGACATGGATGATGCAGAAATCACAGTTGGTGATTAAGGGAAGTGAGTGGGGTATCTCATATTAGAGTTGTAAATGTTTGAGTTTAGCTTTGGTAAAGATGTTTATTGGGTTGATATTAGGTATAAAGTTGTAAACGATGGAGTTTAGATTTGTAACAGTTCTACAGATAGTGAAGTCTTCTTTCTGGATTGGTATCCCCCAGATGTAGGTGAGTTGCACCGAACTAGGTTAACAATTGTTGTGTTCTTTATCATTCTACAGATTTATGTTTTCTGTTAGGGTTTGTGATAAACATGTTGGATCAGATGTCGTGACATCTGTGAGTGTGCAGTTCTGATATTCAAGGTATCAGTCTGGTGTTGCGCCTATGAGTTTAAATGATTATGTAGCACAATGTCTTGACATATGTTAGGACATCTGTTGTCTGCATATGCCAGAATTTCAGTATTTCGATATGGTTGGAGCCCTGTGATGGCGGCTACGTCGAAGAGGGTAGGTGTCATCATCCCGTAGGGGAGATGGAAAGTATGGTGGGTGATATCCCAGAAGTAAAGGGAGGAAACTAACATGGTCGAATAGTAGACAGGTCCTATTTTTGACAACATGATAAGTTCATAGATACCCATATCTTCCTAGTCTTGGGACTTAACTTTTTCTAATTTCTCTAACCAGTTCAAGTAATCAGTAGGATCTTTGAACGAAGGGATGGCTCGAAAAATTCTAAAGGCATTGTTCATGTACCTTAAATCTATGGTTTCATCTATCGAATGACGGGACTCGTTAGCAGGGTTGGTTTCTTCGGCCCTAGGTTTCTTAGCTTGACCTATAGGTTTACACTTATGATAGGTGGGAGAAAATGTCTTAATTTTACTAAAGTTAACAGCAAGAGCAGGAAATGGCCCAAACAAAGCATGGGATTTTCCAGAGACAGTGATAGGAACAAGTACTGGAGAACTGTAAATTCTTCTTTGTTCTTCAGTGCGTGGTTCCGGGATATACTGTTGGTTACCCACCATAACAGGGCCTGAATCGTAGAGAAAGGAGGAAGGTCCAAGATTTTCTTTGGAGGCTTCGTTCCCTTGGTAGTTTCCGTGATGATTTTCGTGGACTCTTTGGTGTTCTTGTTTGATTCTTTGTTGGACCGATTTGAGGAAGCCATTATTGCTCAAGTTGAAAGAAAGAAGAACCTGGGTTTGTAAGAGTTAAGAAATGGAAGTTGAAAGTGATTTTGAGGTTCAGAGAGTGTAAAAGAGAGAAAAAAATATTAAGAGAAAGCTATTTGTAGAACAGTGAAATGGAACGATTGTCAAATCAGACTTAATGCTGATGGGCAAGTGGGATACGTGTCCCTCTGGGAGGCTTTGAGGAGACGGTGGTAGTTATTGTCTACTCCCATAATCTCCTAGACTCTAGGGAACATGATGATGATGGAGATTCTCGCGTGGCATGAAGAGACGTTTCAGAAATTGTAATGATCGCTATGACGTCATAGGCCTGCTAAAGGGAAGGTAAACAGTTTTGTAATGTTGGAACCATAAATAACATCAAAACCTTGCAAGGACTAAATGAGGCGTCGAACGACATTATCAAAAAATGCCTTTTTCTTCAATGGTGTCGAAAACGACATTTTTTGGGGGAAATTTGTTAGCTCCTAATTTCGACGCCTAGTATTGGATTAAGGGAATTAATCAAGGAAATAGAATTTTGAAGAAGATTTGGAAGACTTCGACTGGAATGGTGTTTTCTGGAGTTCTAGTCGAAGAGGTCCTTGTGCAAGAAAAAAGTGTTTTGCGAACTTAGAAATATTTCTAGCAATTTGGGAATATTGTTCGACGAAAGTGTTACTGATGGCGTTTCGATTCAAGATTTGAATTCAAATAAGAGAGGGAACTTTGTTCTTATCCAATTGCTGGCAGAAGACACGTGGAGTGCGTTCAGGAATTGAAGACCTGCATGATGCATTTGTCTTGCTCTAGTTTGTAGGTCGTTAGAGACAGTTATTTTCTATTAGTATGAATAGCAAGTCCTAGTGTTAGGATTTGAGTGTGTTCAAGTTTGTACAAATTCCTCAAATTACTCAAAGTACCCGCGTATAGAGAAACGAGTGTGTAAGAAATGTACGTTTGATGTAACACCATATTTTTATTCAAAACAATTCAGTTAGTTTTTTCCCAGAATTTTATCTTTTATTTTCACAAGTTGTTTTCCGACGCACTTTCGATTATTTCACTGCATTACATTTTTTAGTATTTTTGAAGCAAACTGTATTCAAACTATGAAAACTATCGAAGTGTTCATCTTTTTCCAAATATCATTTTAAATCAATTAGCACATGTCCTAGGATCAATCTGGTCGATCCTGTGAGTTACCAAACTATTTTAACGATTGGAAGTCCAGCGGTTGTTTACCAATTTTCACGGTAAACAGATACGTAGGCACAAAATCGCGAGGTCTTGGCGAGCCACCTTTCCCCTTTTTCTCCCTTGGTTCCATGAACTACGAAGCTTTCAATTTCTCATTGTATTATGAGGATACGTAGGCACGAGGGCCCCAATCCTCCGCGAGCACTTTCTTCGTCCCTTTTTCCTTCCCTCTTTCATGAGTTGCCTTTAGATAGATAAGCCATCCGAGCCTAGAAATCAGCAGAATGGTTCCCGTCGAGTACGACAGATGCTTGAGGTGCTAATACCTTCCCCTCGCATAACCGACTCCCGTACCTGTTTCTCTTCCCTTGGGTTTTATCGATATTTTCCCAGTCCTTTGGGACTAAATAACATTCGGTGGCGACTCTGTTGTATCTCTGAGCGTGCGATGCGGTCAGGTATAATCCCGCTAGCTTCAGGTACCACTATAAGTAATCATCCTCACACTGCGAGGGATGCTGAACAGGGACCGCTCGATCTCTAATGGCACGACTGGCGCTGAGGAAGTTACTATGAAACCACTAATAAATCCCTAAAGCTGGAATATCTGGAACTGGTTGAGGCATATTATGAACATAGCCATACTGTCACAGACACCTCTCAGGCAAGTGTCTCGCAACCATGGTCTCCTGATAAGTGCAAATTGTAGCTATTTGTGTATATATGTTTTGTTGCACTTATCGTTGCTTTTTGTTAAATATCATACGAATAAACCCTGTTTTGTTTATAAATGCGTATAGTTACATTTTAGTGTATATATTGCGTTTCGTGTATATATCATTAATTTTAATTGATTTTATCTCATTTTTGTAGGTATTCAAGTAGTGGTATTTTGCCATTGTTGTATAGAGCATTGAATAAGCTTTCCAACGCTTCGAACCGGGCAAAAAAGGGAATTAGGGTTCAAAAGTTATGAAGAAAACAAGTTTGGATTTTCAAGCATGCTTGGAGCGCGCTGAGCTTGCTCCAAGCCCCAGGAAGCATGCTTGGAGTGCTCTGAGCGCACTCCAAGCCCCCGGAAGAAGCAGATTCCAGAGAGTTGCGCGCTGAGCGCGCTCCAAGCCCGCTGAGCGCGCTTTTAAGTCGGTTTAACTTTAAAAAGAGCGCGCTGAGCGCCCATAGCGCGCTGAGCACGGTCTGCGACTTTGATAGCAATAAATATAGTGAAAAAACACATTTTTTGGGATGGTTTTGGGTATTTTTTGCTCCCAACTCAATCAAACTTCATTTCTTCATAGGATTAGTTTGAAAACAACAAATGGAGCTTGCATCTTGTCGAATCGGAGGTGGATTCTCATCGATCGGCTTGACAACTCGAGAAGTGTTGCTTTATCTCTTTTTCCTCTTTTTGTAAACTCTATCTTGTTGGGTTTGTATATGTTTGTACTTAGATCTCATGTATATATGTTGATCATGGTGTTATATTTAATTTGCTTTACAAATCTTTATCGATGATTGTTTCTGATTTTTGCTTTATGCGCGGGGTTTGGGTTGTGTTAGAGATAAACTTCACAAATCTTGATTAGGGATGATTATCTGTTAGTTTCTGGATGCTAGAGATAGATTTAGAGCTAACAATTCGTATGGGTGTCGGAACTTAAATGCCTTCCGTATTTCGAGGCTTCGTGCGCGAGAGTGACGAAGAGAGTGATACGGTTATTTCTCAGCTCGGTGTGTCAGAGATGAACACTATTGTGAGCGATACCGGGTGATATTGAGGAGTATTGTAAGTTGAGTGTAACTGGACAATTGGTTTAAGTTTGTGACGAGTGGAATATATACATGCTTGATACGTCTTTTCTCTTTGAAGAATGAATTGTTTTTATGTTTTTATTTACTTTTCCGTATTTACACTTTAAACCATTTTAAAACCAAACTCATTAACATTGATATTGTCGAACAGCAGTTCAGTAGCACCGATCTCTGTGGACAAGATAAATTCCCGGAAAAATACTTCCAAATCTTTTTGCTTGCTTGCCGCTATTCCGCAGCCAACAAAATGGCGTCGTTGCCGGGGATCGATGTTTTTATTGAATCGCATTGCGATAGTTTCTTTGTTTTTCAGTTTTGTAGATATCGTATATATTGTCTATTTTCACTTGTTTATATTGATACTTGTATATGTTTACCATATTTGTGAATATTACATGTTTTGCATACTTGTAAATTTAGTGTATATGTTTGTTTCTCTTCACATTTGCTAAGTGTTTGGTTAGGTTTCGTCGTCGGTGAGCGCTAACCGTGTAAAGAGGCAACTTGAAGAAGTGTGTATAAATAATAGGCGTCGAGCTTACGACATAAAACAAGCATGTTTTATCGTTTTTGTTCCGTTATTACTTTTTAATTATGAGATTTTGTATATGAGATTGTGTAGGTGTTAAGTGGAGGCCTACACCAGAACCCTGTAGCTGTACTGATTTTTCTGGTTCTGGTGTAGCGCGCTGAGCGCGGGCCTGCGCGCTGAGCGCCCTCTGCTGTACTGAACCAGTGAATTCTTTTAATTGTTCACTTGGCTCCCCCTTTTTTCCCACTTCCACCAAGGCCTTATATATTAGTAATTATTAGTAATTTTTCTAATTCTTTTGTTGTTGTTTGGACTCAAATTTTGGTCCGATTGCTTGAAGTCGCATTCGGTGATTTTTCCGATTTTAAAGTGTTTCAACTTGCGAATGCGTGGTAATGATAGTGTTTAAAGTTTTGTACACGTTCAAGGTATGTGTTTATCGCTTTCTTGACTTTAGTATATTCATGATACATAGGTTTTTTACAACTTTCATGCCATTTATTCTTTTATATACTTGTTCGTATGTGAATCACTTTAGTTCCTACCCTTTTTGTGAGGAAGCCTTCCATTGTTATATGCTCGGAGTACCGACAATTTTGTTCTAACTGGATTTTATTATGTTGAATCTGTTGTTTATGTTATGTATATGAATGCATGAAAAGGATCAAGGCATTTGTTTCATTTTGAGCACAACTACCTAAGACAAATAGTCAATTCACCTTGTGAGTGTGCGATCGTTTGTAAACCCTTTGAGCCTTTGGTCATTATCCATGTTGTTTGAGTTTGATTCTTGTCTATGAGTGTCAAATTCATTTTTTGTGTGGATCTTGATTGTTGTTTTTTCTTGAACCCTCAACTTTGTGTTGTTGTATGAATTTTTACCTTGCCTTAGAAAGTAGGGAGTATTCACATGATGATGTGGTTGAATTCAAGTTGGGGAGAGCAATGTTTTCTCACTTATGTTATTGGTTGCTATGAGGTTGAAAAAGAAAAGAAAAAAGAGAAAAATATGACAAGAGAAAAAGAAAGAAAAAAGAAAGAAAAAGAAAATCCTTGTGAAAGGAAACAAAAAGAGTTTCAATAATTGTGCTAAATAAGTATTGTGTTTTGTGTAACACTTGGGATTTTGGAAGAAGTTTGATTGAAATTTTGTGTTTGAACTTTTGTGTTTGAACTTTTGTGAGTTGATCACTCCTTTAGGTTTAGGCAAGTTTTTGTTTCGATTAGCTTTAGGAATTACCCCTTGTTTGTTTACCCGACCACATTACAAATCTTGAAAAGTCCTTGTGATTCTTGCCTTTGTATGTTCAATGTGAATTTTTGGATGGATGCATAATTTAGTCTTTTGTTTGCAAGATTGTTGTGTGAGTGAAAGTACCTTATTTTATGTTTTTTTCATCTACCGATGATTGTTTTTGCTAGGTGTGATTCACATTTGAACTTGTGTTGTTTTAGAATGTTTGGCATGACTTTTGTATTTAACATTTGTTTCGTGATTATGTTATCGTCGTAGTTTTGTGGTAAGTATTTACGTTGTGTGTACCATTTTCGATTGAACCATTGCATTTGTTTTCCGTTTTCAAAACTTGTTGTTGTGTGATTTCTTGGATTTCACTTTTGTTCCTTTAGTTTGTTGGCTTTGTTTGAGGACAAACAATTATGTAAGTTGGGGAGAGTTGATAAGTGAAAATTGTAGCTATTTGTGTATATATGTTTTGTTGCACTTATCGTTGCTTTTTGTTAAATATCATACGAATAAACCCTGTTTTGTTTATAAATGCGTATAGTTACATTTTAGTGTATATATTGCGTTTCGTGTATATATCATTAAGTTTAATTGATTTTATCTCATTTTTGTAGGTATTCAAGCAGTGGTATTTTGCCATTGTTGTATAGAGCATTGAATAAGCTTTCCAACGCTTCGAACCGGGCAAAAAACGGAATTACGGTTCAAAAGTTATGAAGAAAACAAGTTTGGATTTTCAAGCATGCTTGGAGCGCGCTCCAAGCCCCCGGAAGAAGCAGATTCTAGAGAGTTGCGCGCTGAGCGCGCTTTTAAGTCAGTTTAACTTTAAAAAGAGCTCGCTGAGCGCCCATAGCGCACTGAGCGCGGTCTGCGACTTTGACAGCAATAAATATAGTGAAAAAACATATTTTTTGGGATGGTTTTGGGTATTTTTTGCTCCCAACTCCATCAAACTTCATTTCTTCATAGGATTAGTTTGAAAACAACAAATAGAGCTTGCATCTTGTCGAATCGGAGGTGGATTCTCATCGATCGGCTTGACAACTCGAGAAGTGTTGGTTTATCTCTTTTTCCTCTTTTTGCAAACTCTATCTTGTTGGGTTTGTATATGTTTGTACTTAGATCTCATGTATATATGTTGATCATGTTGTTATATTTAATTTGCTTTACAAATCTTTATCGATGATTGTTTCTGATTTTTGCTTTATGGTCGGGTTTTGGGTTGTGTTAGAGATAAACTTCACAAATCTTGATTAGGGATGATTATCTGTTAGTTTCTGGATGCTAGAGATAGATTTAGAGCTAACAATACGTATGGGTGTCGGAACTTAAATGCCTTCCGTATTTCGAGGCTTCGTGCACGAGAGTGACGAAGAGAGTGATACGGTTGTTTCTCAGCTCGGTGTGTCAGAGATGAACACTATTGTGAGCGATACCGGGTGATATTGAGGAGTATTGTAAGTTGAGTGTAACTGGTCGATTGGTTTAAGTTTGTGACGAGTGGAATATATACATGCTTGATACGTCTTTTCTCTTTGAAGAATGAATTGTTTTTATGTTTTTATTTACTTTTCCGTATTTACACTTTAAACCATTTTAAAACCAAACTCATTAACATTGATATTGTCGAACGGCAGTTCAGTAGCACCGATCTCTGTGGACACGATAAATTCTCGGAAAAATACTTCCAAATCTTTTTGCTTGCTTGCCGCTATTCCGTAGCCAACAAAATGGCGCCGTTGCCGGGGATCGATGTTTTTATTGAATCGTATTGCGATAGTTTCTTTGTTTTTGAGTTTTGTAGATATCGTATATATTGTCTATTTTCACTTGTTTATATTGATACTTGTATATGTTTACCATATTTGTGAATATTACATGTTTTGCATACTTGTAAATTTAGTGTATATGTTTGTTTCTCTTCACGTTTGCTAAGTGTTTGGTTAGGTTTCGTCGTCGGTGAGCGCTAACCGTGTAAAGAGGCAACTTGGAGAAGTGTGTATAAATAATAGGCGTCGAGCTTACGACGTAAAACAAGCATGTTTTATCGTTTTTGTTCCGTTATTACTTTTTAATTATGAGATTTTGTATATGAGATTGTGTAGGTGTTAAGTGGAGGCCTACACCAGAACCCTGTAGCTGTACTGATTTTTCTGGTTCTGGTGTAGCGCGCTGAGCGCGGGCCTGCGCGCTGAGCGCGCTCTGCTGTACTGAACCAGTGAATTCTTTTAATTGTTCACTTCGCTCCCCCTTTTTTCCCACTTCCACCAAGGCCTTATATATTAGTAATTATTAGTAATTTTTCTAATTCTTTTGTTGTTGTTTGGACTCAAATTTTGGTCCGATTGCTTGAAGTCGCATTCGGTGATTTTTCCGATTTTAAAGTGTTTCAACTTGCGAATGCGTGGTAATGATAGTGTTTAAAGTTTTGTACACGTTCAAGGTATGTGTTTATCGCTTTCTTGACTTTAGTATATTCATGATACATAGGTTTTTTACAACTTTCATGCCATTTATTCTTTTATATACTTGTTCGTATGTGAATCACTTTAGTTCCTACCCTTTTTGTGAGGAAGCCTTCCATTGTTATATGCTCGGAGTACCGACAATTTTGTTCTAACTGGATTTTATTATGTTGAATCTGTTGTTTATGTTATGTATATGAATGCATGAAAAGGATCAAGGCATTTGTTTCATTTTGAGCACAACTACCTAAGACAAATAGTCAATTCACCTTGTGAGTGTGCGATCGTTTGTAAACCCTTTGAGCCTTTGGTCATTATCCATGTTGTTTGAGTTTGATTCTTGTCTATGAGTGTCAAATTCATTTTTTGTGTGGATCTTGATTGTTGTTTTTTCTTGAACCCTCAACTTTGTGTTGTTGTATGAATTTTTACCTTGCCTTAGAAAGTAGGGAGTATTCACATGATGATGTGGTTGAATTCAAGTTGGGGAGAGCAATGTTTTCTCACTTATGTTATTGGTTGCTATGAGGTTGAAAAAGAAAAGAAAAAAGAGAAAAATATGACAAGAGAAAAAGAAAGAAAAAGAAAATCCTTGTGAAAGGAAACAAAAAGAGTTTCAATAATTGTGCTAAATAAGTATTGTGTTTTGTGTAACACTTGGGATTTTGGAAGAAGTTTGATTGAAATTTTGTGTTTGAACTTTTGTGTTTGAACTTTTGTGAGTTGATCACTCCTTTAGGTTTAGGCAAGTTTTTGTTTCGATTAGCTTTAGGAATTACCCCTTGTTTGTTTACCCGACCACATTACAAATCTTGAAAAGTCCTTGTGATTCTTGCCTTTGTATGTTCAATGTGAATTTTTGGATGGATGCATAATTTAGTCTTTTGTTTGCAAGATTGTTGTGTGAGTTAAAGTACCTTATTTTATGTTTTTTTCATCTACCGATGATTGTTTTTGCTAGGTGTGATTCACATTTGAACTTGTGTTGTTTTAGAATGTTTGGCATGACTTTTGTATTTAACATTTGTTTCGTGATTATGTTATCGTCGTAGTTTTGTGGTAAGTATTTACGTTGTGTGTACCATTTTCGATTGAACCATTGCATTTGTTTTCCGTTTTCAAAACTTGTTGTTGTGTGATTTCTTGGATTTCACTTTTGTTCCTTTAGTTTGTTGGCTTTGTTTGAGGACAAACAATTATGTAAGTTGGGGAGAGTTGATAAGTGAAAATTGTAGCTATTTGTGTATATATGTTTTGTTGCACTTATCGTTGCTTTTTGTTAAATATCATACGAATAAACCCTGTTTTGTTTATAAATGCGTATAGTTACATTTTAGTGTATATATTGCGTTTCGTGTACATATCATTAAGTTTAATTGATTTTATCTCATTTTTGTAGGTATTCAAGCAGTGGTATTTTGCCATTGTTGTATAGAGCATTGAATAAGCTTTCCAACGCTTCGAACCGGGCAAAAAACGGAATTACGGTTCAAAAGTTATGAAGAAAACAAGTTTGGATTTTCAAGCATGCTTGGAGCGCGCTGAGCGCGCTCCAAGCCCCAGGAAGCATGCTTGGAGCGCGCTCCAAGCCCTCGGAAGAAGCAGATTCTAGAGAGTTGCGTGCTGAGCGCGCTTTTAAGTCGGTTTAACTTTAAAAAGAGCGCGCTGAGCGCCCATAGCGCACTGAGCGCGGTCTGCGACTTTGACAGCGATAAATATAGTGAAAAAACATACTTTTTGGGATGGTTTTGGGTATTTTTTGCTCCCAACTCCATCAAACCTCATTTCTTCATAGGATTAGTTTGAAAACAACAAATGGAGCTTGCATCTTGTCGAATCGGAGGTGGATTCTCATCGATCGGCTTGACAACACGAGAAGTGTTGGTTTATCTCTTTTTCCTCTTTTTGCAAACTCTATCTTGTTGGGTTTGTATATGTTTGTACTTAGATCTCATGTATATATGTTGATCATGGTGTTATATTTAAATTTGCTTTACAAATCTTTATCGATGATTGTTTCTGATTTTTGCTTTATGCGCGGGGTTTGGGTTGTGTTAGAGATAAACTTCACAAATCTTGATTAGGGATGATTATCTGTTAGTTTCTGGATGCTAGAGATAGATTTAGAGCTAACAATACGTATGGGTGTCGGAACTTAAATGCCTTCCGTATTTCGAGGCTTCGTGCGCGAGAATGACGAAGAGAGTGATACGGTTGTTTCTCAGCTCGGTGTGTCAGAGATGAACACTATTGTGAGCGATACCGGGTGATATTGAGGAGTATTGTAAGTTGAGTGTAACTGGTCGATTGGTTTAAGTTTGTGACGAGTGGAATATATACATGCTTGATACGTCTTTTCTCTTTGAAGAATGAATTGTTTTTATGTTTTTATTTACTTTTCCGTATTTACACTTTAAACCATTTTAAAACCAAACTCATTAACATTGATATTGTCGAACGGCAGTTCAGTAGCACCGATCTCTGTGGACACGATAAATTCTCGGAAAAATACTTCCAAATCTTTTTGCTTGCTTGCCGCTATTCCGCAGCCAACAAAATGGCGTCGTTGCCGGGGATCGATGTTTTTATTGAATCGCATTGCGATAGGTTCTTTGTTTTTGAGTTTTGTAGATATCGTATATATTGTCTATTTTCACTTGTTTATATTGATACTTGTATATGTTTACCATATTTGTGAATATTACATGTTTTGCATACTTGTAAATTTAGTGTATATGTTTGTTTCTCTTCACGTTTGCTAAGTGTTTGGTTAGGTTTCGTCGTCGGTGAGCGCTAACCGTGTAAAGAGGCAACTTGGAGAAGTGTGTATAAATAATAGGCTTCGAGCTTACGACGTAAAACAAGCATGTTTTATCATTTTTGTTCCGTTATTACTTTTTAATTATGATATTTTGTATATGAGATTGTGTAGGTGTTAAGTGGAGGCCTACACCAGAACCCTGTAGCTGTACTGATTTTTCTGGTTCTGGTGTAGCGCGCTGAGCGCGGGCCTGCGCGCTGAGCGCGCTCTGCTGTACTGAACCAGTGAATTCTTTTAATTGTTCACTTGGCTCCCCCTTTTTTCCCACTTCCACCAAGGCCTTATATATTAGTAATTATTAGTAATTTTTCTAATTCTTTTGTTGTTGTTTGGACTCAAATTTTGGTCCGATTGCTTGAAGTCGCATTCGGTGATTTTTCCGATTTTAAAGTGTTTCAACTTGCGAATGCGTGGTAATGATAGTGTTTAAAGTTTTGTACACGTTCAAGGTATGTGTTTATCGCTTTCTTGACTTTAGTATATTCATGATACATAGGTTTTTTACAACTTTCATGCCATTTATTCTTTTATATACTTGTTCGTATGTGAATCACTTTAGTTCCTACCCTTTTTGTGAGGAAGCCTTCCATTGTTATATGCTCGGAGTACCGACAATTTTGTTCTAACTGGATTTTATTATGTTGAATCTGTTGTTTATGTTATGTATATGAATGCATGAAAAGGATCAAGGCATTTGTTTCATTTTGAGCACAACTACCTAAGACAAATAGTCAATTCACCTTGTGAGTGTGCGATCGTTTGTAAACCCTTTGAGCCTTTGGTCATTATCCATGTTGTTTGAGTTTGATTCTTGTCTATGAGTGTCAAATTCATTTTTTGTGTGGATCTTGATTGTTGTTTTTTCTTGAACCCTCAACTTTGTGTTGTTGTATGAATTTTTACCTTGCCTTAGAAAGTAGGGAGTATTCACATGATGATGTGGTTGAATTCAAGTTGGGGAGAGCAATGTTTTCTCACTTATGTTATTGGTTGCTATGAGGTTGAAAAAGAAAAGAAAAAAGAGAAAAATATGACAAGAGAAAAAGAAAGAAAAAGAAAATCCTTGTGAAAGGAAACAAAAAGAGTTTCAATAATTGTGCTAAATAAGTATTGTGTTTTGTGTAACACTTGGGATTTTGGAAGAAGTTTGATTGAAATTTTGTGTTTGAACTTTTGTGTTTGAACTTTTGTGAGTTGATCACTCCTTTAGGTTTAGGCAAGTTTTTGTTTCGATTAGCTTTAGGAATTACCCCTTGTTTGTTTACCCGACCACATTACAAATCTTGAAAAGTCCTTGTGATTCTTGCCTTTGTATGTTCAATGTGAATTTTTGGATGGATGCATAATTTAGTCTTTTGTTTGCAAGATTGTTGTGTGAGTGAAAGTACCTTATTTTATGTTTTTTTCATCTACCGATGATTGTTTTTGCTAGGTGTGATTCACATTTGAACTTGTGTTGTTTTAGAATGTTTGGCATGACTTTTGTATTTAACATTTGTTTCGTGATTATGTTATCGTCGTAGTTTTGTGGTAAGTATTTACGTTGTGTGTACCATTTTCGATTGAACCATTGCATTTGTTTTCCGTTTTCAAAACTTGTTGTTGTGTGATTTCTTGGATTTCACTTTTGTTCCTTTAGTTTGTTGGCTTTGTTTGAGGACAAACAATTATGTAAGTTGGGGAGAGTTGATAAGTGAAAATTGTAGCTATTTGTGTATATATGTTTTGTTGCACTTATCGTTGCTTTTTGTTAAATATCATACGAATAAACCCTATTTTGTTTATAAATGCGTATAGTTACATTTTAGTGTATATATTGCGTTTCGTGTATATATCATTAAGTTTAATTAATTTTATCTCATTTTTGTAGGTATTCAAGCAGTGGTATTTTGCCATTGTTGGATAGAGCATTGAATAAGCTTTCCAACGCTTCGAACCGGGCAAAAAACGGAATTACGGTTCAAAAGTTATGAAGAAAACAAGTTTGGATTTTCAAGCATGCTTGGAGCGCGTTGAGTGCGCTCCAAGCCCCAGGAAGCATGCTTGGAGCGCGCTCCAAGCCCCCGAAAGAAGCAGATTCTAGAGAGTTGCGCGCTGAGCGCGCTTTTAAGTCGGTTTAACTTTAAAAAGAGCGCGTTGAGCGCCCATAGCGCACTGAGCGCGGTCTGCGACTTTGACAGCAATAAATATAGTGAAAAAACATATTTTTTGGGATGATTTTGGGTATTTTTTGCTCCCAACTCCATCAAACTTCATTTCTTCATAGGATTAGTTTGAAAACAACAAATGGAGCTTGCATCTTGTCGAATCGGAGGTGGATTCTCATCGATCGGCTTAACAACTCGAGAAGTGTTGGTTTATCTCTTTTTCCTCTTTTTGCAAACTCTATCTTGTTGGGTTTGTATATGTTTGTACTTAGATCTCATGTATATATGTTGATCATGGTGTTATATTTAATTTGCTTTACAAATCTTTATCGATGATTGTTTCTGATTTTTGCTTTATGCGCGGGGTTTGGGTTGTGTTAGAGATAAACTTCACAAATCTTGATTAGGGATGATTATCTGTTAGTTTCTGGATGCTAGAGATAGATTTAGAGCTAACAATACGTATGGGTGTCGGAACTTAAATGCCTTCCGTATTTCGAGGCTTCGTGCGCAAGAGTGACGAAGAGAGTGATACGGTTGTTTCTCAGCTCGGTGTGTCAGAGATGAACACTATTGTGAGCGATACCGGGTGATATTGAGGAGTATTGTAAGTTGAGTGTAACTGGTCGATTGGTTTAAGTTTGTGACGAGTGGAATATATACATGCTTGATACGTCTTTTCTCTTTGAAGAATGAATTGTTTTTATGTTTTTATTTACTTTTCCGTATTTACACTTTAAACCATTTTAAAACCAAACTCATTAACATTGATATTGTCGAACGGCAGTTCAGTAGCACCGATCTCTGTGGACACGATAAATTCTCGGAAAAATACTTCCAAATCTTTTTGCTTGCTTGCCGCTATTCCGCAGCCCACAAAATGGCGCCGTTGCCGGGGATCGATGTTTTTATTGAATCGCATTGCGATAGTTTCTTTGTTTTTGAGTTTTGTAGATATCGTATATATTGTCTATTTTCACTTGTTTATATTGATACTTGTATATGTTTACCATATTTGTGAATATTACATGTTTTGCATACTTGTAAATTTAGTGTATATGTTTGTTTCTCTTCACGTTTGCTAAGTGTTTGGTTAGGTTTCGTCGTCGGTGAGCGCTAACCGTGTAAAGAGGCAACTTGGAGAAGTGTGTATAAATAATAGGCGTCGAGCTTACGACGTAAAACAAGCATATTTTATCGTTTTTGTTCCGTTATTACTTTTTAATTATGAGATTTTGTATATGAGATTGTGTAGGTGTTAAGTGGAGGCCTACACCAGAACCCTGTAGCTGTACTGATTTTTCTGATTCTGGTGTAGCGCGCTAAGCGCGGGCCTGCGCGCTGAGCGCGCTCTGCTGTACTGAACCAGTGAATTCTTTTAATTGTTCACTTGGCTCCCCCTTTTTTCCCACTTCCACCAAGGCCTTATATATTAGTAATTATTAGTAATTTTTCTAATTCTTTTGTTGTTGTTTGGACTCAAATTTTGGTCCGATTGCTTGAAGTCGCATTCGGTGATTTTTCCGATTTTAAAGTGTTTTAACTTGCGAATGCGTGGTAATGATAGTGTTTAAAGTTTTGTACACGTTCAAGGTATGTGTTTATCGCTTTCTTGACTTTAGTATATTCATGATACATAGGTTTTTTACAACTTTCATGCCATTTATTCTTTTATATACTTGTTCGTATGTGAATCACTTTAGTTCCTACCCTTTTTGTGAGGAAGCCTTCCATTGTTATATGCTCGGAGTACCGACAATTTTGTTCTAACTGGATTTTATTATGTTGAATCTGTTGTTTATGTTATGTATATGAATGCATGAAAAGGATCAAGGCATTTGTTTCATTTTGAGCACAACTACCTAAGACAAATAGTCAATTCACCTTGTGAGTGTGCGATCGTTTGTAAACCCTTTGAGCCTTTGGTCATTATCCATGTTGTTTGAGTTTGATTCTTGTCTATGAGTGTCAAATTCATTTTTTGTGTGGATCTTGATTGTTGTTTTTTCTTGAACCCTCAACTTTGTGTTGTTGTATGAATTTTTACCTTGCCTTAGAAAGTAGGGAGTATTCACATGATGATGTGGTTGAATTCAAGTTGGGGAGAGCAATGTTTTCTCACTTATGTTATTGGTTGCTATGAGGTTGAAAAAGAAAAGAAAAAAGAGAAAAATATGACAAGAGAAAAAGAAAGAAAAAAGAAAGAAAAAGAAAATCCTTGTGAAAGGAAACAAAAAGAGTTTCAATAATTGTGCTAAATAAGTATTGTGTTTTGTGTAACACTTGGGATTTTGGAAGAAGTTTGATTGAAATTTTGTGTTTGAACTTTTGTGTTTGAACTTTTGTGAGTTGATCACTCCTTTAGGTTTAGGCAAGTTTTTGTTTCGATTAGCTTTAGGAATTACCCCTTGTTTGTTTACCCGACCACATTACAAATCTTGAAAAGTCCTTGTGATTCTTGCCTTTGTATGTTCAATGTGAATTTTTGGATGGATGCATAATTTAGTCTTTTGTTTGCAAGATTGTTGTGTGAGTGAAAGTACCTTATTTTATGTTTTTTTCATCTACCGATGATTGTTTTTGCTAGGTGTGATTCACATTTGAACTTGTGTTGTTTTAGAATGTTTGGCATGACTTTTGTATTTAACATTTGTTTCGTGATTATGTTATCGTCGTAGTTTTGTGGTAAGTATTTACGTTGTGTGTACCATTTTCGATTGAACCATTGCATTTGTTTTCCGTTTTCAAAACTTGTTGTTGTGTGATTTCTTGGATTTCACTTTTGTTCCTTTAGTTTGTTGGCTTTGTTTGAGGACAAACAATTATGTAAGTTGGGGAGAGTTGATAAGTGAAAATTGTAGCTATTTGTGTATATATGTTTTGTTGCACTTATCGTTGCTTTTTGTTAAATATCATACGAATAAACCCTGTTTTGTTTATAAATGCGTATAGTTACATTTTAGTGTATATATTGCGTTTCGTGTATATATCATTAAGTTTAATTGATTTTATCTCATTTTTGTAGGTATTCAAGCAGTGGTATTTTGCCATTGTTGTATAGAGCATTGAATAAGCTTTCCAACGCTTCGAACCGGGCAAAAAACGGAATTACGGTTCAAAAGTTATGAAGAAAACAAGTTTGGATTTTCAAGCATGCTTGGAGCGCGCTGAGCTCGCTCCAAGCCCCAGGAAGCATGCTTGGAGTGCTCTGAGCGCACTCCAAGCCCCCGGAAGAAGCAGATTCCAGAGAGTTGCGCGCTGAGCGCGCTCCAAGCCCGCTGAGCGCGCTTTTAAGTCGGTTTAACTTTAAAAAGAGCGCGCTGAGCGCCCATAGCGCGCTGAGCACGGTCTGCGACTTTGATAGCAATAAATATAGTGAAAAAACACATTTTTTGGGATGGTTTTGGGTATTTTTTGCTCCCAACTCAATCAAACTTCATTTCTTCATAGGATTAGTTTGAAAACAACAAATGGAGCTTGCATCTTGTCGAATCGGAGGTGGATTCTCATCGATCGGCTTGACAACTCGAGAAGTGTTGCTTTATCTCTTTTTCCTCTTTTTGTAAACTCTATCTTGTTGGGTTTGTATATGTTTGTACTTAGATCTCATGTATATATGTTGATCATGGTGTTATATTTAATTTGCTTTACAAATCTTTATCGATGATTGTTTCTGATTTTTGCTTTATGCGCGGGGTTTGGGTTGTGTTAGAGATAAACTTCACAAATCTTGATTAGGGATGATTATCTGTTAGTTTCTGGATGCTAGAGATAGATTTAGAGCTAACAATTCGTATGGGTGTCGGAACTTAAATGCCTTCCGTATTTCGAGGCTTCGTGCGCGAGAGTGACGAAGAGAGTGATACGGTTATTTCTCAGCTCGGTGTGTCAGAGATGAACACTATTGTGAGCGATACCGGGTGATATTGAGGAGTATTGTAAGTTGAGTGTAACTGGACAATTGGTTTAAGTTTGTGACGAGTGGAATATATACATGCTTGATACGTCTTTTCTCTTTGAAGAATGAATTGTTTTTATGTTTTTATTTACTTTTCCGTATTTACACTTTAAACCATTTTAAAACCAAACTCATTAACATTGATATTGTCGAACAGCAGTTCAGTAGCACCGATCTCTGTGGACAAGATAAATTCCCGGAAAAATACTTCCAAATCTTTTTGCTTGCTTGCCGCTATTCCGCAGCCAACAAAATGGCGTCGTTGCCGGGGATCGATGTTTTTATTGAATCGCATTGCGATAGTTTCTTTGTTTTTCAGTTTTGTAGATATCGTATATATTGTCTATTTTCACTTGTTTATATTGATACTTGTATATGTTTACCATATTTGTGAATATTACATGTTTTGCATACTTGTAAATTTAGTGTATATGTTTGTTTCTCTTCACATTTGCTAAGTGTTTGGTTAGGTTTCGTCGTCGGTGAGCGCTAACCGTGTAAAGAGGCAACTTGAAGAAGTGTGTATAAATAATAGGCGTCGAGCTTACGACATAAAACAAGCATGTTTTATCGTTTTTGTTCCGTTATTACTTTTTAATTATGAGATTTTGTATATGAGATTGTGTAGGTGTTAAGTGGAGGCCTACACCAGAACCCTGTAGCTGTACTGATTTTTCTGGTTCTGGTGTAGCGCGCTGAGCGCGGGCCTGCGCGCTGAGCGCCCTCTGCTGTACTGAACCAGTGAATTCTTTTAATTGTTCACTTGGCTCCCCCTTTTTTCCCACTTCCACCAAGGCCTTATATATTAGTAATTATTAGTAATTTTTCTAATTCTTTTGTTGTTGTTTGGACTCAAATTTTGGTCCGATTGCTTGAAGTCGCATTCGGTGATTTTTCCGATTTTAAAGTGTTTCAACTTGCGAATGCGTGGTAATGATAGTGTTTAAAGTTTTGTACACGTTCAAGGTATGTGTTTATCGCTTTCTTGACTTTAGTATATTCATGATACATAGGTTTTTTACAACTTTCATGCCATTTATTCTTTTATATACTTGTTCGTATGTGAATCACTTTAGTTCCTACCCTTTTTGTGAGGAAGCCTTCCATTGTTATATGCTCGGAGTACCGACAATTTTGTTCTAACTGGATTTTATTATGTTGAATCTGTTGTTTATGTTATGTATATGAATGCATGAAAAGGATCAAGGCATTTGTTTCATTTTGAGCACAACTACCTAAGACAAATAGTCAATTCACCTTGTGAGTGTGCGATCGTTTGTAAACCCTTTGAGCCTTTGGTCATTATCCATGTTGTTTGAGTTTGATTCTTGTCTATGAGTGTCAAATTCATTTTTTGTGTGGATCTTGATTGTTGTTTTTTCTTGAACCCTCAACTTTGTGTTGTTGTATGAATTTTTACCTTGCCTTAGAAAGTAGGGAGTATTCACATGATGATGTGGTTGAATTCAAGTTGGGGAGAGCAATGTTTTCTCACTTATGTTATTGGTTGCTATGAGGTTGAAAAAGAAAAGAAAAAAGAGAAAAATATGACAAGAGAAAAAGAAAGAAAAAAGAAAGAAAAAGAAAATCCTTGTGAAAGGAAACAAAAAGAGTTTCAATAATTGTGCTAAATAAGTATTGTGTTTTGTGTAACACTTGGGATTTTGGAAGAAGTTTGATTGAAATTTTGTGTTTGAACTTTTGTGTTTGAACTTTTGTGAGTTGATCACTCCTTTAGGTTTAGGCAAGTTTTTGTTTCGATTAGCTTTAGGAATTACCCCTTGTTTGTTTACCCGACCACATTACAAATCTTGAAAAGTCCTTGTGATTCTTGCCTTTGTATGTTCAATGTGAATTTTTGGATGGATGCATAATTTAGTCTTTTGTTTGCAAGATTGTTGTGTGAGTGAAAGTACCTTATTTTATGTTTTTTTCATCTACCGATGATTGTTTTTGCTAGGTGTGATTCACATTTGAACTTGTGTTGTTTTAGAATGTTTGGCATGACTTTTGTATTTAACATTTGTTTCGTGATTATGTTATCGTCGTAGTTTTGTGGTAAGTATTTACGTTGTGTGTACCATTTTCGATTGAACCATTGCATTTGTTTTCCGTTTTCAAAACTTGTTGTTGTGTGATTTCTTGGATTTCACTTTTGTTCCTTTAGTTTGTTGGCTTTGTTTGAGGACAAACAATTATGTAAGTTGGGGAGAGTTGATAAGTGAAAATTGTAGCTATTTGTGTATATATGTTTTGTTGCACTTATCGTTGCTTTTTGTTAAATATCATACGAATAAACCCTGTTTTGTTTATAAATGCGTATAGTTACATTTTAGTGTATATATTGCGTTTCGTGTATATATCATTAAGTTTAATTGATTTTATCTCATTTTTGTAGGTATTCAAGCAGTGGTATTTTGCCATTGTTGTATAGAGCATTGAATAAGCTTTCCAACGCTTCGAACCGGGCAAAAAACGGAATTACGGTTCAAAAGTTATGAAGAAAACAAGTTTGGATTTTCAAGCATGCTTGGAGCGCGCTGAGCGCGCTCCAAGCCCCAGGAAGCATGCTTGCAGCGCGCTCGAAGCCCCCGGAAGAAGCAGATTCTAGAGAGTTGCGCGCTGAGCGCGCTTTTAAGTCGGTTTAACTTTAAAAAGAGCGCGCTGAGCGCCCATAGCGCACTGAGCGCGGTCTGCGACTTTGACAGCAATAAATATAGTGAAAAAACATATTTTTTGGGATGGTTTTGGGTATTTTTTGCTCCCAACTCCATCAAACTTCATTTCTTCATAGGATTAGTTTGAAAACAACAAATGGAGCTTGCATCTTTTTGAATCGGAGGTGGATTCTCATCGATCGGCTTGACAACTCGAGAAGTGTTGGTTTATCTCTTTTTCCTCTTTTTGCAAACTCTATCTTGTTGGGTTTGTATATGTTTGTACTTAGATCTCATGTATATATGTTGATCATGGTGTTATATTTAATTTGCTTTACAAATTATCGATGATTGTTTCTGATTTTTGCTTTATGCGCGTGGTTTGGGTTGTGTTAGAGATAAACTTCACAAATCTTGATTAGGGATGATTATCTGTTAGTTTCTGGATGCTAGAGATAGATTTAGAGCTAACAATACGTATGGGTGTCGGAACTTAAATGCCTTCCGTATTTCGAGGCTTCGTGCGCAAGAGTGACGAAGAGAGTGATACGGTTGTTTCTCAGCTCGGTGTGTCAGAGATGAACACTATTGTGAGCGATACCGGGTGATATTGAGGAGTATTGTAAGTTGAGTGTAACTGATCGATTGGTTTAAGTTTGTGACGAGTGGAATATATACATGCTTGATACGTCTTTTCTCTTTGAAGAATGAATTGTTTTTATGTTTTTATTTACTTTTCCGTATTTACACTTTAAACCATTTTAAAACCAAACTCATTAACATTGATATTGTCGAACGGTAGTTCAGTAGCACCGATCTCTGTGGACACGATAAATTCTCGGAAAAATACTTCCAAATCTTTTTGCTTGCTTGCCGCTATTCCGCAGCCAACAAAATGGCGCCGTTGCCGGGGATCGATGTTTTTATTGAATCGCATTGCGATAGTTTCTTTGTTTTTGAGTTTTGTAGATATCGTATATATTGTCTATTTTCACTTGTTTATATTGATACTTGTATATGTTTACCATATTTGTGAATATTACATGTTTTGCATACTTGTAAATTTAGTGTATATGTTTGTTTCTCTTCACGTTTGCTAAGTGTTTGGTTAGGTTTCGTCGTCGGTGAGCGCTAACCGTGTAAAGAGGCAACTTGGAGAAGTGTGTATAAATAATAGGCGTCGAGCTTACGACGTAAAACAAGCATGTTTTATCGTTTTTGTTCCGTTATTACTTTTTAATTATGAGATTTTGTATATGAGATTGTGTAGGTGTTAAGTGGAGGCCTACACCAGAACCCTGTAGTTGTACTGATTTTTCTGGTTCTGGTGTAGCGCGCTGAGCGCGGACCTGCGCGCTGAGCGCGCTCTGCTGTACTGAACCAGTGAATTCTTTTAATTGTTCACTTGGCTCCCCCTTTTTTCCCACTTCCACCAAGGCCTTATATATTAGTAATTATTAGTAATTTTTCTAATTCTTTTGTTGTTGTTTGGACTCAAATTTTGGTCCGATTGCTTGAAGTCGCATTCGGTGATTTTTCCGATTTTAAAGTGTTTCAACTTGCGAATGCGTGGTAATGATAGTGTTTAAAGTTTTGTACACGTTCAAGGTATGTGTTTATCGCTTTCTTGACTTTAGTATATTCATGATACATAGGTTTTTTACAACTTTCATGCCATTTATTCTTTTATATACTTGTTCGTATGTGAATCACTTTAGTTCCTACCCTTTTTGTGAGGAAGCCTTCCATTGTTATATGCTCGGAGTACCGACAATTTTGTTCTAACTGGATTTTATTATGTTGAATCTGTTGTTTATGTTATGTATATGAATGCATGAAAAGGATCAAGGCATTTGTTTCATTTTGAGCACAACTACCTAAGACAAATAGTCAATTCACCTTGTGAGTGTGCGATCGTTTGTAAATCCTTTGAGCCTTTGGTCATTATCCATGTTGTTTGAGTTTGATTCTTGTCTATGAGTGTCAAATTCATTTTTTGTGTGGATCTTGATTGTTGTTTTTTCTTGAACCCTCAACTTTGTGTTGTTGTATGAATTTTTACCTTGCCTTAGAAAGTAGGGAGTATTCACATGATGATGTGGTTGAATTCAAGTTGGGGAGAGCAATGTTTTCTCACTTATGTTATTGGTTGCTATGAGGTTGAAAAAGAAAAGAAAAAAGAGAAAAATATGACAAGAGAAAAAGAAAGAAAAAAGAAAGAAAAAGAAAATCCTTGTGAAAGGAAACAAAAAGAGTTTCAATAATTGTGCTAAATAAGTATTGTGTTTTGTGTAACACTTGGGATTTTGGAAGAAGTTTGATTGAACTTTTGTGTTTGAACTTTTGTGAGTTGATCACTCCTTTAGGTTTAGGCAAGTTTTTGTTTCGATTAGCTTTAGGAATTACCCCTTGTTTGTTTACCCGACCACATTACAAATCTTGAAAAGTCCTTGTGATTCTTGCCTTTGTATGTTCAATGTGAATTTTTGGATGGATGCATAATTTAGTCTTTTGTTTGCAAGATTGTTGTGTGAGTGAAAGTACCTTATTTTATGTTTTTTTCATCTACCGATTATTGTTTTTGCTAGGTGTGATTCACATTTGAACTTATGTTGTTTTAGAATGTTTGGCATGACTTTTGTATTTAACATTTGTTTCGTGATTATGTTATCGTCGTAGTTTTGTGGTAAGTATTTACTTTGTGTGTACCATTTTCGATTGAACCATTGCATTTGTTTTCCGTTTTCAAAACTTGTTGTTGTGTGATTTCTTGGATTTCACTTTTGTTCCTTTAGTTTGTTGGCTTTGTTTGAGGACAAACAATTATGTAAGTTGGGGAGAGTTGATAAGTGCAAATTGTAGCTATTTGTGTATATATGTTTTGTTGCACATATCGTTGCTTTTTGTTAAATATCATACGAATAAACCCTGTTTTGTTTATAAATGCGTATAGTTACATTTTAGTGTATATATTGCGTTTCGTGTATATATCATTAAGTTTAATTGATTTTATCTCATTTTTGTAGTTATTCAAGCAGTGGTATTTTGCCATTGTTGTATAGAGCATTGAATAAGCTTTCCAACGCTTCGAACCGGGCAAAAAATGGAATTACGGTTCAAAAGTTATGAAGAAAACAAGTTTGGATTTTCAAGCATGCTTGAGCGCGCTCCAAGCCCCAGGAAGCATGCCTGGAGCGCGCTGAGCGCGCTCCAAGCCCGCTGAGCGCGCTTTTAAGTCGGTTTAACTTTAAAAGGAGCGCGCTGAGCGCCCATAGCGCACTGAGCGCGGTCTGCGACTTTGACAGCAATAAATATAGTGAAAAAACACATTTTTTGGGATGGTTTTGGGTATTTTTTGCTCCCAACTCCATCAAACTTCATTTCTTCATAGGATTAGTTTGAAAACAACAAATGGAGCTTGCATCTTGTCGAATCGGAGCTGGATTCTCATCGATCGGCTTGACAACTCGAGAAGTGTTGGTTTATCTCTTTTTCCTCTTTTTGCAAACTCTATCTTGTTGGGTTTGTATATGTTTGTACTTAGATCTCATGTATATATGTTGATCATGGTGTTATATTTAATTTGCTTTACAAATCTTTATCGATGATTGTTTCTGATTTTTGCTTTATGCGCGGGGTTTGGGTTGTGTTAGAGATAAACTTCACAAATCTTGATTAGGGATGATTATCTGTTAGTTTCTGGATGCTAGAGATAGATTTAGAGCTAACAATCCGTATGGGTGTCGGAACTTAAATGCCTTCCGTATTTCGAGGCTTCGTGCGCGAGAGTGACGAAGAGAGTGATACAGTTGTTTCTCAGCTCGGTGTGTCAGAGATGAACACTATTGTGAGCGATATCGGGTGATATTGAGGAGTATTGTAAGTTGAGTGTAACTGGTCGATTGGTTTAAGTTTGTGACGAGTGGAATATATACATGTTTGATACGTCTTTTCTCTTTGAAGAATGAATTGTTTTTATGTTTTTATTTACTTTTCCGTATTTACACTTTAAACCATTTTAAAACCAAACTCATTAACATTGATATTGTCGAACGGCAGTTCAGTAGCACCGATCTCTGTGGACACGATAAATTCTCGGAAAAATACTTCCAAATCTTTTTGCTTGCTTGTCGCTATTCCGCAGCCAACAAAATGGCGTCGTTGCCGGGGATCGATGTTTTTATTGAATCGCATTGCGATAGTTTCTTTGTTTTTGAGTTTTGTAGATATCGTATATATTGTCTATTTTTACTTGTTTATATTGATACTTGTATATGTTTACCATATTTGTGAATATTACATGTTTTGCATACTTGTAAATTTAGTGTATATGTTTGTTTCTCTTCACATTTGCTAAGTGTTTGGTTAGGTTTCGTCGTCGGTGAGCGCTAACCGTGTAAAGAGGCAACTTGGAGAAGTGTGTATAAATAATAGGCGTCGAGCTTACGACGTAAAACAAGCATGTTTTATCTTTTTTGTTCCGTTATTACTTTTTAATTATGAGATTTTGTATATGAGATTGTGTAGGTGTTAAGTGGAGGCCTACACCAGAAACCTGTAGCTGTACTGATTTTTCTGGTTCTGGTGTAGCGCGCTGAGCGCGCTCTGCTGTATTGAACCAGTTAATTCTTTTAATTGTTCACTTGGCTCCTCCTTTTTTCCCACTTCCGCCAAGGCCTTATATATTAGTAATTATTAGTAATTTTTCTAATTCTTTTGTTGTTGTTTGGACTCAAATTTTGGTCCGATTGCTTGAAGTCGCATTCGGTGATTTTTCCGATTTTAAAGTGTTTCAACTTGCGAATGCGTGGTAATGATAGTGTTTAAAGTTTTGTACACGTTCAAGGTATGTGTTTATCGCTTTCTTGACTTTAGTATATTCATGATACATAGGTTTTTTACAACTTTCATGCCATTTATTCTTTTATATACTTGTTCGTATGTGAATCACTTTAGTTCCTACCCTTTTTGTGAGGGAGCCTTCCATTGTTATATGCTAATCCAAGAGAATTCAAGAGGAGTTCGTATAGTGTGTAGATGGTTGCAGGAAGAGGGGGATTAATGGGAATTTGATCCTAATCCAAGAGTTTGTTATGGTAGGATGGTTATCCTATTAATTCCTCACGGGTAGCATGATGGTGATCATGTGTGAGTGATTATTGGTTCTTGTCAGAAGAAGCAATAAGAGGGTTGATGATCGTGTTCAGCAGGTAGGTTGAACTGAGGGTGCGCTCTTGAAGACATGAAACGCGTCTTATGTTTTCCATTCATCAGCTTAGTGTTCTGTGGAGGAGCACTGGTTATCTTAGATAAGGGGAGTTGCTCCTTGATCTAAGATGTATTACTGCAGGGGTGCAGTTCAGAATCAAGTTTTGTTGGAGGACAAGAAAACTATGATTATTTTGGAAATGGGATGTCAAGAAGGATGTCTTGACATTATACTGCTGTTGCAGATTGTGGAGGACTAATTGTGTATAACAGGGGGAATGCTGTAACCTGTAAGATTGTACAAGCTTCTGAGTTGGATGTGTGCTGCTACTAACTTGCTTGCTTTTGGTTGATTACCCTTAAATGCATAGTTGCTTGGTTTGGCATATTATAGCTAAAAAGGGGGAGAAGTAAGTAGTAGTAGTGTTCTTTGGTTGTTTCCTTAAGGGGGAGCTGGATGTTATCCAAAGGTTGTTTTAGCCAAAATTTGCCAAAGGGGGAGATTGTTAGGTCTTTGATTGGCTAAATTTTGGCTAAAACAAGTTTACAACAAGATGTTGGGTAAGATGTCCTGATTTGGTTTATCAGACACTGGTACAACAGGTGCTGCTGTTATGTGTTTCAGACAGATGTCAAAGGAGATGTCACGACATCTTTGTCTGGTACAGCAGGCGCTGTTGTTTTATATCTCTTGACAGATTTGATTTTATTTGATGAGAATCTTTTAGATATATCTCATCATTACACGCAGGTCATGGAGATTTATTAGGAGCAAGTCCAGATTTAATTGGATTTCATAAAAAGGATCCTTGAAACTTTTTAGGAAACTATTTGGAGATTTGTTCCTACTCTTGTGGAAAAGATCTTGCAGCTGATTTAAAATGTGAAGATTGGATCTAATTGAAGAGTCCAAGCCCATACTGCAGGAGTCTATAAATAAGGATTGACTAGACCTAAAATAAAAATCACACACAACAACAAGCCGTCGGTGCAACATAAGGGTTTAGGGTTTTGAGAGTCTCTTGTGTAGTTTGTAAGTCACCCATGTATCTTTTGATACTATGTGGTCAACATAGGCTGTTGTAAATTGTTCTTACTCGAAGCTTTAAAGCAAGAGTTGAGTATTATTCTTGGATGAAGCTTTTAAGCAAATCCGAGTTAGCTTGTTTGTCAAAAAAGCTTGACAGATATCTGTATTGACATGGATGATGCAGAAATCACAGTTGGTGATTAAGGGAAGTGAGTGGGGTATCTCATATCAGAGTTGTAAATGTTTGAGTTTAGCTTTGGTAAAGATGTTTATTGGGTTGATATTAGGTATAAAGTTGTAAACGGTGGAGTTTAGATTTGTAACAGTTCTACAGATAGTGAAGTCTTCTTTCTGGATTGGTATCCCCCAGATGTAGGTGAGTTGCACCGAACTAGGTTAACAATTGTTGTGTTCTTTATCATTCTGCAGATTTATGTTTTCTGTTAGGGTTTATGATAAACATGTTGGATCAGATGTCTTGACATCTGTGAGTGTGCAGTTCTGATATTCAAGGTATCAGTCTGCTGTTGCGCCTATGAGTTTAAATGATTATGTAGCACAATGTCTTGACATATGTTAGGACATCTGTTGTCTGCATATGCCAGAAATTCAGTATTTCGATGTGGTTGGAGCCCTGTGATGGCGGCTACGTCGAAGAGGGTATGTGTCATCATCACGTAGGGGAGATGGAAAGTATGGTGGGTGATATCCCAGAAGTAAAGGGAGGAAACTAACATGGTCGAATAGTAGACAGGTCCTATTTTTGACAACATGATAAGTTCATAGATACCCATATCTTCCTAGTCTTGGGACTTAACTTTTTCTAATTTCTCTAGCCAGTTCAAGTAATCAGTAGGATCTTTGAACGAAGGGATGGCTCGAAAAATTCTAAAGGCATTGTTCATGTACCTTAAATCTATGGTTTCATCTGTCGAATGATGGGACTCGTTAGCAGGGTTGGTTTCTTCGGCCCTAGGTTTCTTAGCTTGACCTATAGGTTTACACTTATGATAGGTGGGAGAAAATGTCTTAATTTTACTAAAGTTAACAGCAAGAGCAGGAAATGGCCCAAACAAAGCATGGGATTTTCCAGAGACAGTGATAGGAACAAGTACTGGAGAACTGTAAATTCGTCTTTGTTCTTCAGTGCGTGGTTCTGGGATATACTGTTGGTTTCCCACCATAACAGGGCCTGAATCGTAGAGAAAGGAGGAAGGTCCAAGATTTTCTTTGGAGGCTTCGTTCCCTTGGTAGTTTCCTTGATGATTTTCGTGGACTCGTTGGTGTTCTTGTTTGATTCTTTGTTGGACCGATTTGAGGAAGCCATTATTGCTCAAGTTGAAAGAAAGAAGAACCTGGGTTTGTAAGAGTTAAGAAATGGAAGTTGAAAGTGATTTTGAGGTTCAGAGAGTGTAAAAGTGAGAAAAATATATTAAAAGAAAGCTATTTGTAGAACAGTGAAATGGAACGGTTGTCAAATCAGACTTAATGCTAATGGGCAAGTGGGATACGTGTCCCTCTGGGAGGCTTTGAGGAGACGGTGGTAGTTATTGTCTACTCCCATAATCTCCTAGACTCTAGGGAACGTGACGATGATGGAGATTCTCGCGTGGCATGAAGAGACGTTTCAGAAATTGTAATGATGGCTATGACGTCATAGGCCTGCTAAAGGGAAGGTAAACAGTTTTGTAATGTTGGAACCATAAATAACATCAAAACCTTGCAAGGACTAAATGAGGCGTCGAACGACATTATCAAAAAATGCCTTTTTCTTCAATGGTGTCGAAAACGACATTTTTTGGGGGAAATTTGTTAGCTCCTAATTTCGACGCCTAGTATTGGATTAAGGGAATTAATCAAGGAAATAGAATTTTGAAGAAGATTTGGAAGACTTCGACTGGAATGCTGTTTTCTGGAGTTCTAGTCGAAGAGGTCCTTGTGCAAGAAAAAAGTGTTTTGCGAACTTAGAAATATTTCTAGCAATTTGGGAATATTGTTCGACGAAAGTGTTACTGATGACGTTTCGATTCAAGATTTGAATTCAAATAAGAGAGGGAACTTTGTTCTTATCCAATTGCTGGCAGAAGACACGTGGAGCGCGTTCAGGAATTGAAGACCTGCAGGATGCATTTGTCTTGCTCTAGTTTGTAGGTCGTTAGAGACAGTTATTTTCTATTAGTATGAATAGCAAGTCCTAGTGTTAGGATTTGAGTGTGTTCAAGTTTGTACAAATTCCTCAAATTACTCAAAGTACCCGCGTATAGAGAAACGAGTGTGTAAGAAATGTACGTTTGATGTAACACCATATTTTTATTCAATACAATTCAGTTAGTTTTTGCCCAGAATTTTATCTTTTATTTTCACAAGTTGTTTTCCGACGCACTTTCGATTATTTCACTGCATTACATTTTTTAGTATTTTCGAAGCAAACTGTATTCAAACTATGAAAACTATCGAAGTGTTCATCTTTTTCCAAATATCATTTTAAATCAATTAGCACATATCCTAGGATCAATCTGGTCGATCCTGTGAGTTACCAAACTGTTTTAAAGATTGGAAGACCAACGGTTGTTTACCAATTTTCACGGTAAACAGATACGTAGGCACAAAATTGCGAGGTCTTGGCGAGCCACCTTTCCCCTTTTTCTCCCTTGGTTCCATGAACTACGAAGCTTTCAATTTCTCATTGTATTATGAGGATACGTAGGCACGAGGGCCCCAATCCTCCGCGAGCACTTTCTTTGTCCCTTTTTCCTTCCCTCTTTCATGAGTTGCCTTTAGATAGATAAGCCATCCGAGCCTAGAAATAAGCAGAATGGTTCCTGTCGAGTACGACGGATGCTTGAGGTGCTAATACCTTCCCCTCGCATAACCGGCTCCCATACCTGTTTCTCTTCCCTTGGGTTTTATCGATATTTTCCCAGTCCTTTGGGACTAAATAACATTCGGTGGCGACTCTGTTGTATCTCTGAGCGTGCGATGCGGTCAGGTATAATCCCGCTAGCTTCAGGTACCACTATAAGTAATCGTCCTCACACTGCGAGGGATGCTGAACAGGGACCACTCGATCTCTAATGGCACGACCGGCGCTGAGGAAGTTACTATGAAACCACTAATAAATCCCTAAAGCTGGAATATCTGGAACTGGTTGAGGCATATTATGAACATAGCCATACTGTCACAGACACCTCTCAGGCAAGTGTCTCGCAACCATGGTCTCCCAACGCATATAACCTGAATATAAGGATGACTCCTCGAACTCACGGTGGACTCTATGAGCATCGTATGGCGCCTATATGACATCATCTACGGTCAGCGCATCCAACCTCCTCTTATACTCAACTAGACCACCAGGATGTATCTGCCTTCCCTTCCACCTCTTCGCCCGTGAGGCCCCCACCTCACAATGTTACACCCTCCTATCACAGATGGTAGGAAAATGCTCGTAGATCCAGCACTGAAATCACAACAAATAATAATTTAGAAATGATATTCGTAAAAAATAAATACGAAAGCAATAACATAAATAATTTAAAATATACCTGTAACAGACTCAAATACCCAACAAGCAGTCTGGTCTCAAAGACCATCGCCACTCCAAGCTCTGTATACAACTGGGTCAGCGTTGCACACCCCTAAGCCCAGTTGGTCTCCTCAGGGTTACTAAAGAGACACAAATATCGGGCATCAACATAAGTACCAGACTTGTCCGCAAAGAGAATACATGCAACTACATGTAACATGTACGCCCTAGTGGCAACCTCATATCTCTCAGCAGCGACAAGCTCATCGTAAATCCTCTGAAGCCAGTGCGCACCTCTGGTATCACCAAACTCCTTCAGGACCTCCGCCTCAGGCAAACTCAAATCATGTGACACAATCAGACAAGCTGTGGTCATGTTAAGAATCGGAGTCGTCCAGTATCTGCCGCCGATATGGAGATGGAACAACGCGGCGACATCATCCAGAGTGACAGTCATCTCCCCGAGCGGAAGATGAAATGATGATGTCTCCTTGTGCCACCTCTCAACAAAGGCAATAAGCAATGAAGCGTCCAGCATGGTGAGTGAGCAGTGGGCGAAATCAAACACCTGGAAGTCCCGTATAATCTGACTGACCTGCTCAAGCATCAGAATCTTCGGGAAGCCCTTCATCTTCGACCCGTGAGATGCGATCCTAAGTGCAGGTCGCTCTTGTGGCAACAAAATATAAACAAATTAGTTCATACATAAACAAATTATACATATATAAACAAATTTTAAATTTAAACGTAAAAGACATATACCTCGCCCTGCCATAATCGTAAGGCCACATGCTCACCCTACTCTGTAAGCACAAACCGGTTGATGGGTCCTCTTGGGAATCCTCCATTAGTGTGCACAGAGGGCTCAGTCGAAGGAACCGTAACCTTTGTCTCAACAGTGACTGATGGGCCCGACTCACCAACAACAGCATCTGGTTGTACCTCCTCAACAGCCTCCTGAGCAACCTCCTCGACAATCTCCCGAATAACCATCGACTCAACTACCGGCTCAAGCACCGGCTAAACTATAGGAATGTCTGCTAGCACCTCATCTATAGCCTACTCTGCTGATATAATTGGTCGACGTCGTGTAGAACGAGGTGCCCAGAAATGCCCCTGCTCTGCCATCCGCTTCCGGTGTGAACCGATGGGGACCCTCATCCTGCCCATAGATGGGAAGACTCGAAATCAACACCACTAGCAACCCTACCCTGATCTGATCCTCGTTATACAACTTTCCTTGCAATAGTACCGTTTCTACCTCTGGTTTTCACTACAAAAGAAGAAAAAAAAAAACAATCAGAAAAAAAACAAAGGCAACTACCATAAATTTTAAAATTTCCAGTATAAAACTAAATTTTTATAACTACTACAGGAAATTTTGAAATTTCCGGTACAAAACTAAATTTTTATAACTACCGGAAATTCAAAATTTCTGGTACAAAACTAAATTTTTATAACTACCATAAATTTTGAAATTTCTGATATAAAACTAAATTTTATAATTACCGAAAATTTTGAATTTTTTGGTAAGATACAAAACTAGTTTTCTAAACTACCAGAAATTTTGAAATTTCTGGTAACAAAAATTGAGGCTTACATTGGAAAATTTGAAATTTCCAGTAAAAATTATCATAAATTATGAAATTTCAGGTAAAAATATTGGAAATATCAAAATTTCTGGTACAAAATACCGTAAATAATGGAAATCCGGTAAAAACTTACTGTTTTTGAAATTTTTAGTAGTTGTTTTGAAATTCCCGGTATTATCCTTGAATTTTGAAAATTCCACTTACAAAAATGTGTGAAATATTTTTGCAAGGTTACTTTAGTCTTTTCATACATGTTGGGAGTGTAAGGTTTAATTGTGAGGATGGCCAGTAGAATTCTCGTATACCCACTATCACATCTATTCCTCACAAGCCCAAACGAAATAGATATTACATAGGCATTATTCCGTCGAAAACTTCAAAACTTAGTCGTCCAACTTCAGAACCAACCCCTCAGACAATGTATGTCCTGTTCATCATTGACACAAATCCTCCCAACACTACTGTAAATTCACCTACTCAAAATCAAGTTGCTCTCAGCTCAAGTATACCACACTTGTGAAAAATCCTCCAACTGTTAAGAATACATAATCTATTAAGGATACTTGAGCTCTCTACCATATATGCTCCTACCCTTTTCTTTTTGCTTACTGACAAAAGGGGGAGAATTAACCATGTTTATCTCTCATTTGTTTGTTCTGCAGTAACATCTTTTTGTTGTAGTTTCCTTTTAGTTTTTGAAATATGATCCATTTTGTACCAAGATAATGATGATAGCTTATCAGCATTTGATCCTCATCAAACAATCCAGTTAATGAATTTAATACATTTATCCAAATTAATGAATTTAATATCTAATAGCTTTATTCAAATGCTTTAAAATTGTTTATATACTCATTTTTTCCTAACATTAAGGGGGAGAATTTTCCTATTATATAATACATAAATTTAGGGGGACATAAATTTAGGGGGAGTTTTTACCTCACTACTAACAACAAATCTTCAAAATAGTTTGTCACTATCGAAAAGGGGAAAAATGTTGAAACATGCTCTATTTTTGTTTTGAAACTAACAAACTATTTTAGATGCTTATAAGATTTCTAGAAACTCTATTGGACATTAAAACATAAACAGGAAAGTCAGATCACCAATCATTATAGCTTAAAATATTCTTTCATAAAGAATCTATATCTCAAAAAGGGGAATACAACCAACATGAGGATTCAAAAAGCTTTTGAGGACAAAGCTCTCCATAACACTAAAAGACAAAACATAAAGATCTCTTTCCACATGAGATATCAAGTACAATTGAAATGGGATTCAGAGTTGTTAAAGCAATTAGTTCCCAAACATATAATGATGACATCCAAGGAGCCACACTCTTCCTATTGCTCTCAAGTAATTATCAAAAGTTGTCGAGAATAATTCTGGGATAAATATTTCAACAGTCTTTCTTTATCTCTGTAAAATAAAGTCTCTCATTCATAAAAATACATAACTTCTCAAAAGTAATATACTATCAGAGAACTCATCATAAAGTGTTAAGAATTATTTCATATCCTCACTGCCACATAGTGATAGATTAAAAATTTTGTAAACACTTTAAATGTCAAAGTATATCATCATTGGATATACATGTCAAATACTCTTGCTGAAAACTTTATTATTCAGAAGTGTAATTCTTGTGAGGATAAGAATACTTAGTTGAAAGCATATTGTAAGAAGAATCAAGTAAAGGATAATCTTTCGAGGTGTGGGACTTGACTAACTAAGTTGGTGAACCAAGATAAGTTCTTGTGCGTGATCTGTTTTCACTTTGTCTTATCTTCATATTATTATTCACATTCTCACACATATACACGAACTTCAATATATTAAAAACTCATTCTAACCTTTCTTTTCAAGACATACTTGAGAAACATCATTTGATTACTAAAATTTCAGACAATCATAGTCCAACCTTCCTTGTTGTGACATTCCTTTTTCCAACACTTATTTGATTTTGATTTGAACATATCTAAATAAGAAATTCATTAATGTTTAAATAGAATAATGAGAGTAAAAGTTTGTTTGCGTTTACTTCTACTTACTTTGTAGCAAAAGTTTTGTGAAAATATTTTTTGGGAGAATATATGAAAACAATTTATGACATTATTCATAAATTCTTTTCAAATTATTTTCATAAATTTGTCAAGATAATTAAGAATTGTTTTTATATTTAATTTGGCATTTTATAAAATCTGGATATATAAAATATTATATTTCTATTCTAATTTATAATAATATATTAAATATAAAAAAAAAACTAAATGTAAGTTAATAAGTTTAAATTATTGAAACGGTTAATAAATTTATATTTTAATTAAAAGTACAAAATAAAATATAATAATTATAATTATAAAAAACATTTATTATATTTATTAAAATAGGTAGGTCTAATAGGCTTAAATTACTTAATATTTTTAATTAAATATACTAACAAAAAAGCTTAAGTCTATTCTAATTTTTTTATAAAAACACTTTAGCCTGACCTAAATATGTGTAGCCTAAACCATATATCATTGTTAGTTGGTATTCCATATTTTCATTCTACGACTTGAATATTAAATAATGATATGATCATTCACATAAGTTTCAAATTAACTCAATATATACAAAGATTTAAATCACAACTATTAGATGTTATTCTTACACTTAAATTTGCCTACCCAAAAAAAGGAAACATACGTGAAATGTGAATTTTTTATCCAAATAACTCAGTTTTTTAAAAAATTTCTCAAAATACCCTAGTTTTTAAAAAAAATTTCAAACTACCTCAATTAGGGTTTGGGATTACACAACGGCGCCATACCAATTGACGATCCTTCTTTAGGGGCATAAGGCTGTCACAAATTGAATTGGAGACACTTCTTGAAGTCCCCAATTGAATTGGCGACCTAGTTCAAATTATATAACCCTGTTGCCAATTGATGTGGAGACAGGGTGTACTTTGTAAATTTTTTGGCACAATGAAATAAAATTATCATTAATTTAATAAAATATTACATTAATTAATGTTGGTGATCAGGTGCATCCAACCGGTCACCGGTTCCACATCCCCTAGGCACCCTCACTCGTTGTACTTGCCCCCCTCGTTCCCCTTGTTGTTGATTCACGCCCGGTGTTTGAGGAGTTAAAGTCTTAGGAATATTCCGAGATGGTTCCGTAAGGATTTCTTGCATTTCCATGAAGTCTTGGGGGCTGAAATTGAGCGTGCGACCCATGCCAGAGTAGTTTGGATGTGATGAAGGGGTGATTGGTGTGCGGCCTGGACGATTGAAGGGGGACATTGGTGTGAAGGATTCGTTGGTGAAAGGTTGAAATGGTAGTGGTGTTTGAAAGCCATAAGGTTGTTGAGATGATTGATTGTGTTGGCTAGGGTATGATGTTTGGGCGTTAGAGCTATGGAAAGATGTTTGCCCAATTTGGCTATGGTATGATGTACCCTCATTTTGGTTGTATCTTGGTGCTGTGTCGAGGGCATAGCCCTATTGGGTTTCTTGATAGTAATCATTTTTGTTGAAGATTGTATGGGGGACACTCTTAGTATTGTGGTTGGGTGTTTGGCATGTTTGGATGGTTAATGGGTTGGTAATTTTGTTGGGTAGGGGGTTGTGAGTAACATGGCCTTCCAGGTGGATTAGACGTTGAGGCCTCTTGTGTGTAGGTGGTCTGGCGTGGGTTGTATAAATACCTGTCTTCAGAGACAAACCTAATTGCAACCGATCTGTAACAAGCCATATAATTATTTGTTGGTATAGATGGGGTTGGCATCACTGGGTCACGCAAGACATAGTTGTTGCGGTTCATCCATTTACGACGCTCAATTTTTGCAAAATCCTTCTAGTCGTTAAAGTTCCATTGATCATTAACTCTTTTTAGATGCCATTTACTAATGTCAACAGGAGGATCTGAGATGTTTTGATGCATTCCAAAATGCAGTTTGACACGGTAACTGTTGTGCATCTCCACGGTTGTGAATTTGATGATCGGGACACATGCAGTCCAAACGGCAGCATCTTCCTCTCTGACTTCATGTAGGTCTTCCATGCCTAGATATAGATGCCATATGAACTGAAGAAGAGAAAAATATTAGGTATTGAATGATACAATGTTTCAAAAATCTATTGTAACTCATACCCTTAGTCGACCATCTAAAAAAAAAGAAGTTAAAATTCAATATGTTAGACACAATAATTTGTAAGGTTAAAAAAATATTAAGTTATTAACTTACTTTTGTGCACACGGGAAGGAAAATTTGTTGTGGTTGACGGGCGCTAGGGATGGCAATCTAGACCAACCCCAAGCTTGGAGCAAAACAGCGCATCCAAAAAAAGTAGATGTGTTTTTTTTTGGCGCACTTACACAAAGAGCTATACAAATAAGACAGACAAGCGGAACCCAAACTATATTGTCTTGTTTGATTTAGATCACTCAATAAGGGTAAGTACATAATGTGCATAGAAGAACCAGTACCCTCGGGAAATAAAAATAAACCAATTAAAAGCATAAGGTAACACCTCGTTTTCTGTATTTTCATTTCTTCTGTAGACTCTTCAGTTAATATAAAGACGGTGTACCATGCTTTTAGTTGCGAGAGCAAGATACCTTGGCGTCTCGAGGTCTCATCTAGCAAGTCGGCACCCAAAAGTTCCACACAAATTGATGGGTCAAGGTTTGTTGGTCCATTGACTACCTTACCATCGATATGCAAATCGAGTAACATGTACACCTCCTCTAGGGTCACGATACATTCACCGGTTGGAAAAAAGAAGGTGTGTGTCTCTGGGCGCCATCTCTCTTGCAAAGCTAGTATAAACTTTGCATCAACCGAATAAGACATGATTTTACTTACATGTCTGAAACCGACGAGCTCAATATATGGTTGTATTAGTTTGTCGGGTGCAACATATTCATGGGAACGAGGCCGAAATCTAGAAACTTCCTGCATAATTATCAATTTAGAAACAAAATAATTAGAGAGATTAAAAAATAATTGACAAAAAAGAATTAACAAAATAAATAAATAATAACAAAGAAACTAAAAATAAATCGAGACAATAAAAAAAAGTAGAGACA
Organism: Lathyrus tuberosus; assembly: GCA_022829125.1. Taxonomy (NCBI): domain Eukaryota; kingdom Viridiplantae; phylum Streptophyta; class Magnoliopsida; order Fabales; family Fabaceae; genus Lathyrus; species Lathyrus tuberosus. The sequence goes on along the minus strand of JALAZF010000622.1, from coordinate 1,271,609 downwards.
AAAAAATTTAACGCTTACATAATCAGCGATATTTGCGACAGTGCCTCTATGCGTTTCACCCATTGTCAACAAAGCCATTACAAATGATTAAATGTGATACAGATGATTTAATATGACACTCTAGATGAATTATCTCTCTTTGCAACAAGTTTGCTTCAGATGACTTTACTTCTCTGTAAACCTCAAGCTACCTTATATAGGGCATAAGGCTCACGTGACAAATTTTTCAGACTGAACCATGTCGCCAGATGAATTGGCGAAGGTTCCTACCCTTTATAAAGGGTCGCCAGTCCTATTGGCGACTGACCCTAACTGCTGCCTAGCTTGTGCCCTAGCTGGAGGTTGCCTTATGCATGCATATCATGCTGACACCCAGCTGGCGACACAATCATTAAAGGTTGAACCATGTCTTCATTTCAGCTGGTGAATGCATTTATTTTTTTGAAGCATGTCACCAATTAATATGGCGTCTGTCTTTGACTGCATTAATGTGTCGCCAATTAATATGGCTAGCATGTTACGTATTTATTTGTTCTATTAATATGTTCTTTGCATGCATGCATAGTAATTTCCCAAGCCAAGCAAAAATAACAAGTTTGTCACAAACAAGTCGTATCAGTATGTCATCTGCACAGAGTTACCTTGTTAACGCCCATTACAACGGAGAGACGTATGTCTCTGATGTATCTGGTTTTGGTTTTCAAAACACCAATTTTGTCCGATTTGCAGTCAATAGAAACACAAGTTTCTTGCATTTCAACCAAAGGTTGGAATCGAAGTTAGGTATTGGTCCTATAGCACAAATAATATATCGAAACCCTATTTTTTTTAAACTAACCAAGTTAAATTTTATCCACTTAAATTTCGAGATGACGAAGATATTGAAAATATGTTCGTTAGGTTGGCATCACTTTGGTGAGATCAACCTATTATAGGTTGGCATCACTTTTCGCAACAAGAGGCGAAAGATGGAGTGCAGTGTTAGCGTCTGGTCAAGTATTCAGTGAAAGCATAATGAAATTGATGAAAGAGGATACTATCAAAGCCAGCACATATGCAGTTACAATCTTTGACCGTTATAGGCAAACATTCAGTGTACAAGAAACAATATACCATAATGAGGGGAGGCCTAATTTATCATACGGTGTAAGACTAAACATATGTTGGTGTGACTGTGGCAAGTACCAGGCCTTCCGTGTACCTTGCTCACATGCCATTGCAGCATGCTCACATGCTCGTCAGGATGCTTATGGCTATCTATCTAATGTTTACAAGGTGATTAATGTTATGAATGTATACAACGAAGGCTTCGCAGTGCTATCAATGGAGGATTATTGGCCTTCATACCTGTAGCGAGCGGTTTTGGACGTGGTTGCGAAGCACTACCGCTTTTTGGTATCTACAGCTCGATTCATTTTTTATCCTATTAAAGCTGATGAAGGAAGGGAAATAGATGTCTCCAATTAACCCTGCTTGCAAACTGAGGTTAAACAGTCAAAACTGTTGGTTTACAGATGCTACAAAGATTCAGGGTCTCTATTGGGTGTATTTTTTTAAAAGTGGTGTTCGGTCGATTGGTGGGAGGTTAGGACGGATGTGTGGAAGTATGGGATTTTGGGTTTTTGTTTAATGTGCTCGCTAAGATCTTTTCTTTCAATCTTATGCCTACGTATTCCCGTTTACCGAAACAGGGAAATCAGAGCGTTCGTAGTTCCTCCTATTCTATGGGAGGAAATGGTTGTTTTGGTATCTTGTTCAAAGCCCAAGACGTGAAGCGAAAGGTAGTTTGTATCTTGTTCAAAGCCCAAGATGTGAAGCTGAAAGGTCTCAACTTTAGAGAGAATTTGTCATCTCTAAAGAGGGGTTTGTTTGTCATAACCGTTTATAAGGGAGAATTACTTTAACCGGGATATGTGAATCCGGCAATGCCATAATTTCCTTTATAGGGGATTTCCAACCTAAAGGAGAAGACTTTAACTCAGTGTAGAGCAATGTTATCTTTCCTTAGGAATTTCTCATGCTAAAAGAGGGACAGTGGCATGGATATAGATGATCCAGAGGCTTGCCGCTTACAGCAATTAGATGAAGAGGAAGGAGTTGTTGATGTTTGTGTACTATGAATGAGGCACAACTTTGATGCTAAAAGGTTGATTGGATCAACCAGTGGTTTTCTTATACAAAGCCTAAGAGGAGGCTAATATGTGTCTCGTACAAAGCCCGAGAGAGAGGCTAAAAGGTTTTGACTCAACGAGGGAATCTTTTGGTATCTCGTATAAAGCCCGAGATGGAGGTTATTTGACTCAACAAGAGAGTTTTCGTATCTCGTACAAAGCCCGAGATGGAGGCGAAAGGGGCGATTGACTCAACGAGGGAGTCTCTGGTATCTCGTATGAAGCCCGAGATAGAGGCTAAAATTGTTAGCTCCGCTGGGGAGAATGATTGTACAAAGCCCAAGAGGAGGCTATGGTTACTGTTTCAGTTGAGTGACAGGTCCAGTACGCTAATTTAAAGAGAAAATCAGTTCTTATATGAGTAATGTTTGCACTCAGGGATTTTGATTCGAGGATCAGGGATATTTCTTGTTCTTTAAGGAAGTGGGAAATCCAAAGGGTATTAAGGTTGTCCGAGTCCACGGGGTTCCTTCCTATTTTTGAAGGGGTCACTTGAGAATGTCTTTGAGACTCAAGGATTTTAGACTGTCCGTGTCTAGAGTTTCATCTTTTGTACTATGCTTTGAGAAACAGTAGTAGACTCTTGGAAAGGACTGTTCTATGAAGATGACTAAGTTCTGTTCCTATACCTCTAGGAGGTCGTCGGTACAATTTGTACAAAGCCCAAGAGGAGGCTGGAAACTTTTAAGAAGCCGAGTGGTCCTTGTATGAAGCCCAAGAGAAGGCTATCATTCCCGGAGGAAGAATCATTATACGAAGCCTAAGAGGAGGCTGTGAATACTTCTAAGAAGCCGACGGGTCCTTGTGCAACGCCCAAGAGGAGGCGGGGATGCTTTTAGGAAGCCTGTGGGTCCTTGAACAATGCCCAAGAGGAGGCCGATACTTTTAAGAAGCCGCTGGGTCCCCAAACCCCGAGAAATTCAAGACAGGTCATTCACGAGGAATGGATCAAGCCAGGAAAGTTCGAGAATTTGGAAAAAAACTCAAGAGATGTCATTCACGGAGAAAAGATCATCTCTGGGGAGTAGAGTTTCTTGACAAGTGCTTTTAAGAAGCCTGTGGGTCCCCAAACCCCGAGAAATTCAAGACAGACCATTCACGAGGAATAGATCAAGCCAGGAAAGTTCGAGAATTTGGAAGAAACTCAAGAGATACCATTCACGGAGAAAAGATCATCTCTGGGGAATAGAGTTTCTTGACAACTTCTACGAGTGACAGTCTATGAAAGGGTTCACCGAGAATGCTGCCTTTCATATCTCCATATTGTTTAACCCCAAGAGGAGGGAAGACTGTGTCTGGTAATCCTATGGGGATCTAGTTTTGACTATTTAAGAGTGATCAACGGGCTTAATGCTAGACGTAGTTGTCGGGGAAACTCTAAATATCTATACTATTATTACACAGTTGATATGAGTTTATGAAAGAATACTTACAGCGAAACAGCCCCACAATACAGTTATATGTATATGAAAGCGGTAAATGAAAGCATATAAACACTTACTCGGTTGTAGAGCTTCCATGTTGTTTGGTTAGTTGTTCAACAAAGAAAGATTGAAAACAACAGTATATTCAAAATCAAAGGAGAAGGTGCTTTGAAAAAGAAAGATTTGGGGCTTACAGCTCAAGGAGAGGCCCAGGGTTTTATCAGTGAACGCACTGTTTGAATTTGTACAGAGGGACTTATACAAGTGACCGTGGCCCAAAAATTGTTTTCTATACAAAGGGATTTGGGACTTACACTCTCTCAAGAGGCCCAAAAAGTTTTAAAGAAAAAGAGTGGGGCTTATAACATGAGGGTAGGCCCAGATGATTTTTTGTTTAAAATGGCGATCGCGCCGAGATTCTCTTTTAACGCAAAGGGGCTTATACAATATCTGAGGCCCAAAGTTGTTTTTTGTTAAAAGGGGGTTGGGTCTTACACTCTAATAGAGGCCCAAAAGTTGTGAATGGGTCTTATAGCTCAAGGAGAGGCCCAGATGGTTTATCTTTAAACTGGCGATGATCGTGCCGAATTTAAAAATGTACAGAGGGACTTATACAATAAGTGAGGCCCAAAATATTTCTGTATAAGTGGGTTGGGTCTTACACTCTAATAGAGGCCCAAAAAGTGTTTGAAAATGATTTGTGAGGGTTGAATTAATCAAAAACCCTAATTTATTTCCAAAATGTATTTTAATTAAATAAAAATTCAATTAAAATGATCAAAATTTGTTTAACATGTGGGAAACAAATTATGATCTTGGATTAATGCTTCAAAAATCAAGTATTAACCTACAAAATAATTAGAAGTCATTAATCTTTATAAAATCAAGAGGAAAAAAATATTTTAAATGTCAAAAACAATTAAAATATTAATTCTTTGCAAAAATATCAATTAGATGAAATTAATAATATTTTTGGGATTTTTTGGGAAAATAAAATATTTTAACATTTTTGTGAATTATTAAAAAAAGAATCAACTCAAAATCATTAAAACTCAGAGAGAAATTAATTTTTGAATCAATTAAATAAAAATCACAAAATTCAAATATTCAAATGTTGGAAAATGGCGCCAAGAACAAAGGCAAGAACACGCGCGTGTTCTGAGTTTCCCAGATTTGCATTTTCTATCCAATCTCACTGAATACTTAATCATATCATGCAATCCACATACCAATCAACTCGTTTCAACCTCACGATCATGTCTATGATAATTAATTTCATTTAAATTAAACATAAAACAAGAAATCATGAACAATCCTCAAGAACCCTAGATTCTACATGAAGGCTGAGATTTTTGATACACGATTCAAACAATGCAATTAATTGAGGGGAAACATTCCATGCATGATTATGAACATATGGCCAAATTATTGTGCAGCAAAAATTGCATGGAACATAGAGTTAGAAGAGCTCATACTTACCACTTGCAGCTGGTGATCGTGATTTGTGTTGGAGGTGTTACAGATGAGTTATGATGATCTGAACAGCTTCCCTACACCCTATGGAGTGTGTTTGAATGCTTGGACTTGATTGAAGTTGGCTGGATCACTTCATAGCATCTCAACTACAACTTGGTTAAAACCTTGAGCAATTGACTGGTGATTCTGAGAAATCAGTGTTCCAGTTGTTGTTTAAGTGTTTGATCAGCTCATATGTGATGTATATGAGGTGTGTGTGTGTGATTGGTTTGATTGGAAAAGCTCTCAAACTCAAAACCCGATAGTGACTTACCTTAGAAGGCAAAATTGGAGGGAAAGAAGAGATTTTGAGGAAAGCATCTGTTTGATGGCTTTGGTGTACTCAAACTGATCACAATTGAGGTCTATTTATAGTAGAGCAAGTTTGTTTTGCAAGGAATAGTGAATGGCAACTGCTGAGTAGGTTTGGCCAATGTTGGCAAATGAAAATCCAAGTCTCTTCTAGCCATTGACTAGAGGTTAGGGCACAGGCTGCTGGTTCCCTTGGTCTTGGATAAGTCTTGACTGAATTCAGTTGCTAAGAGCTCAGTCCATGCCACCTTGATGCTTCCATTGAATGCTCCAATCCAAAATTGGAGTCTTGTCCCTATTTTGGCAATTCTAGGTTCAACATGCTATTTCTTGTTCCAAAGACTTTGGAGGCTTGGCTCAGTGATTGTCCCCTTTAGATTCAATCCTCAGATGTGTCCAAAGTGATGACAAGGCTTGGAATTGGCTGATTTTGGCAAATCGACCAAAAGTGCAAAAATTTTCCTTGCCTTGGCAGATTTCAGCAAGGCATCTTGCCAATGTCATATCTCATAGCTCAAATTGGATTTGGTAATGTTCTTGGCCATTTTGGAAAGCCCTTACATGATACAACAACTGTTTGAACATGTTTGGTTTTGATATCTTTTGAATCCAAGTGAAAAATCCCCCTACATTTGGAAAAAAGTAAAGGCAGATTCTGACTTAATGAAATTTTCACTAAGTGTTGGAACAAAGTGACTTTTCTTGATTTTGATCACTCCATAACTCAAAATCCATGAGGAATTTGGACATAGGTCAGTATGAAGCTTTTGTATAGGGCAATGTGATCTACAAATCAAGCTTTGAATGGGGAACAATGGCCTTGTGGTTTAGGAGTTATGGTCCTCCAAAGTTGGCACATTAGTGTCACCTTTTTCCATAACTTAGAAATTTTTCTAAGTTTTTATGGTTACCCCTTTTACAAGTTATCCCACTTTCTTTGATTTTTCTTGATGAATGATGATTCAAATCATACATTAACATCATTTTAGGGTTAAAAATCCATTTTGGTGAAAAATCTCAAAAAGTCAAAGTTGACTTTTGTGCACAGTTGACTTTTTATCAGATGAATTCCAAACTGTGCAATTCTTCAGGAAATCATGTCCTTGACCTAAATCAAACTTGATGGACATGTTCCATGGGTGTCATAGGGTATATTGAATCATGTCTTAGGGTTTGGGAGCATGTCCTGGTCAAAAGTCAAAGTTACAGTTGACTTTCCTCGCGAAACCCTAATTGTGGTGCAGATGAAATTGAGACTTGTTGCTCAAGCTTCTTGGATTAATACATTGTTGCAAATGGATCAATATAGTATATTAAAGACCCTCAACTCCTCTCTTGAGGTCTTGGCTCATGATTTGTCCCAAAAGTCAACTTAGGGGTGAATTAGGTCAAGAAACCCTAATTCCTGATTTTTGATGTATGCATCCCCTGAGATCAAATTGACTTGATGATTGGGTCCATGAGGTTCCATGGAGTATATTAGGTTATGTTTTGGATCATTGGCTTGTGCCCAGATGAAAAATTTCCATCTGGAGGCCCTGGTCGACCAAAACCCTAATTTGGTGACACTGTCGATCTTGAGACTTGATCCACCTAGAAGGGAGCAGCTTTGTGCTTAATCCTTGAAGTGGGAGTCCTTTTGATCCATTGTGGATATTTTAGAGGCTAGACAAGTTGAAGATCAAGTCATTCCTTGATTGATCCTTTGTCTAAGGCTTTGAGAGGGCTTAAAACCCTAGTTTTGATTGTAGTGAATGCTCAACAACCCTTGAGGCATTTGATGAGGCATGATGGTTCATCCATATTGTGATGATGATTTGCACAATGATGGGAAATCTTAGTGGTCAAAATTTGGGGTATGACAATACCAAGGTGACATAGTTTGGCACAACGATGAAATGAGAAGAAAGGAAAAGGGACGTCCATACAGCAAGCGTATAAGAATCAAAATGGATACCGCTAATAAAATGATAAGGTTATGCAGTATCTGTCGTCAACCTGGACACAATCGAAATAATTGTCCCAATATCGGAGGAACATTTGCATTATAATTTAGCTTATCTTTTCATTTGTTGTAACCAAATATTTTCATATATTGATGGGTCTTTGTTACAACAATGTTAACAACAAACAACACTAACACAAACAACACTAACAACAAACAACAATGTTAACAACAAACAACAGTGTTAACAACAAACAACACAAATAACATAATACATTCCTAACTAATTACAACAATCAAACTAATTTCATTCGGTCCAAACATGACTTCCCTTGCATCTTTGTCAGTCTTCACACGAACCCATCCACGCAGCCAATTAAGTCTCTCGATACTTTGGATTTTCTCCCCTTCACCAATGTCTCCCTCCAACCACCGATTCAGCTCCCTCTTAAGTTGATTGAAACTTTGTATGTTCCAAAACAGCATGTCGATCGGAGGTTTCTCTCGCAAAAAGATGACCTTTCCCCATCGGCTATGATACATTTTATCAGTTGAACAAAGATATGAGATGAGATGTGGAACTAACTTAGGAGAACACCACTATTTATAGAAAAATTTTAGTTTCTAGGGAGTCTCTAGATGAATTGGCGCCTCCCTTGTGTGACTTGAACCATGTCGCCAATTGAATTGGAGATTTGATGAGTTGTCTTCAATTCAATTAGCGACAGCCTTTTAGACTTAAAGAAGGGTCGCCAATTAGTATGGCGCCCTTGTGTAATCCCAAACCCTAAGCGGGGTAGTTTGGGAATTTTTTTGAAAACTAGGGTATTTTGGGGATTTTTTGAAAAACTGGGTTATTTGGGTAAACAAATTCGTGAAATGTCACATCATCGGTTAACGTATTACATTTTCTTATATAACGTTTGAATTTAACACAGAGATGCAATTGTTGTGTTATTTTGAAAATTTTTAAAGTGTTAAATTAAATGATGGGCAATTGTTGTGTTAGTTTTTGTACCATATCAAAATTGTAATTATGCTTGAATTATGATGTTAGGCTCCTGATGCGTGTTATAGGTCTCCGATGTGGTGGAATACGTGGGTAGATCTATAGGTTTAGCACCTCAACATCAAAGTCAGTAAATAAGTCCAAAAATAGGGTAGAGTGAAGTATGAAAAGTGTGTGTGTACCTAAGGTCTTACGCACATAGAAGTATGTATACCCCTGGATCGAGTTGTCATTGGAATTTTTTTAGAGTTGAAGTGGGTTTACCCTTACTGGGTCTTTGACTTGACCATCACAATTTCTCCTAAGACTTGTTGTGAAGTGTTGAATGGGAAACCTTTCAAAAGTTGTGTCGTTATTACACTGTTGGGCTGATCATGGACATGAATTGATGTTTTAGACCAATGAGGAGTGGAGAACATGCACATTAAATGCCTTTCTTATTACTGGGATGCTTCGCATGAGTTTTAAACATGTTCCCTTAGGCTATAAAATTAGGGTGATACGTTTCCCCTTAGGGTTCTTGAATGCCCTTGAGTGTTGTGGTATTTTTGAGATGCAATCTAACATTGATTTTCATCTTCCCATATCCTTTTCATCTGGAACATTTTTGCTTGGTTCACCCTATCTTATATAAGGGCTGCATAACTTTCTGAATGGATTCTCACTCATGTTACTTAATAAAGCATACTTGGACCTTGAGAAACCATATTCCTTCTATTTGGTGCGCCCTCTCTATTGGAGCGGTGTATCTTTTGTGTTTTCCTCAACCTGCCGCTCTCCCCTGCTTAACCTTGTCTTTTTTATGCACCTTTATTTCTAGGTACCATTTAAAACCCTTGACTCCTACTTAATAATTTCCATTCCTTTATGTTTGTAATAGCCCATTTGAATGGTCAACCTACTAATTTAGGAAGTAGCTTTGTCGATAGTGATTTTTCTTCGTATGTGGGGGGTCGAAACCCTTAATAATTCAAAAGCTACTTCTCGTGTGCACAATCACCCTAATACATGTTCAGTAATTATATCTAGAGCGTACCTCTCTATTTAAGCTTCAGAATTAGAGGTTGATTTCTCTAAGGCGATAGGTCAAATAGTTTAGTGATTATTCTGAGAATTGGGTAGACTTCAAAGATCGTTTTTTCTTGGTACACTCTCAGATCCCAAAGGCACACATTTTCTATTACACGACTTTTGAGGACGAGTCTGTGATACTTCATTTCTCTCAGAGTAGAAAGTGATAGTTAAGGAGCACAAATTTGGAAAAGCTAGGCTTGGAGCCACTTTAATCGAGAATCTCATACCTACACGGGTCCTTTAGATTCAATGACCCCGAAGGAGGTATTAATGAAGGAAAATATGGAGGTCTTTTAGGAGGGCCTAGACCATGAGGAATAGGCTGACCATTTGGATGTGGGGCCCTCAATGTAAAAGAAATGGTTCATTGACACCCAAGTTATTATAGGTGTTATTAATGCTAATGAGAGAAGGGAACTCTTTTATGAGGAGAGAAAATCGACTTTGATTTGTATTTGCTTATGAAATTCTTTAATCAATATATATTGACTATTTTGATTTTACTTTCACATATATATAATGGCTTCATGTGGTATGACTGCAGTGAAAAGCCTATTGGATAAGTAGATAGCTTGGCAGAAAGTTGGGGCGAACACTTCCCCTCTCTCTACTTCTTCTACTACACTGTGGGGGAACTGTTGAAGAAACTTTCAGGTGAAATTGATGGTCCATCTATGAATCAATCTTCCCCAAATCATTTTGGATGAGTGGGGCCTTGCTTTCCTATAGAATCTTCCTGACGCTGAGAAGATGAAGATGATTTTAGAGTTCGTTTTCATATGTTCCTCAACGCTTCTTTGATGTCCTTCAAGAATGCAAGCTAAGGGGATGTTCTTGCTTAGGGTAATCCTGCTAATGAAAGAGATATATAGAATGTGAAGTATGATGTAGTTTTCCATGATCGTTCGCAGCTCTAGGAGAAGTTGTCTGGCCTCTAGGAAGACGTGGCAAAATTATTTGGCCTTCAGAAGGATGTGGACACCTATGAGTCTCCCTCCACTATGGTTTCTAGGATGTATGAGCTATGATCATCTTAAGAGGCCAAAGATAAGGTCCTTTGACGCTGCGCAAAAAACGCATAGAGTCGCCACCGAACTTTATTTATTCCGAAGAAAGGAAAAAATATCAATAAAACTCCCTAAAGGTGAAGAAAATGGTCTTGCAATCAAATTCAGGTTCGAAAGTCGGTCATGCAAGGGGAAGGTATTATCACCTCTCACATCTATTGTACTTAACGGGAACCATCTAGGTTGTCTAAGCGCGAATGAATGTCGTTTATCTAAAGATTACTTGCTATTGGGGAAAATGGAGGGTTTTTTATTAGTGTGCTCGCCAAGATCTTGCAATCTCATGCCTACATATCCTCATAGTGCAATAAGGAAATTAGAGCTTCGTAGTTCAGGGTGGAAAATAAGTGTGTGTTGGAAGATTATACCTTGAAAAAGGGTTTTCGGGATGATGCCTTAAGGCGCAAAAAAGATAGTTTGATGAGTTGATGTTGATTTTAGGTTTGAGAAGAGATTGTTCTTGATTTGAATTGCACTAAAGACTATAGGTAGAAGTGAATATTTCAAACAACCAAGCCAAGCGTCTTGTGTTCAAAATAATCTGATTAAGGGTAGGAAAGCTCCATTCTCACTCCTTCTCCACCACTTAAGCCTCTTGGAGCACAATTCTAATCGTATTTTAACATGTTTTTGAGTTTATTTGAGAAAACGCCGCTTGACGCTGGGTCAACGGTTTTATTGAGAAAATGGTGAGGTTGATCCTAGTCCCTAAGGATGGCTAGCAAGCAAAACCAACCAAAGGAAACCAAAAGATAAAGAAATTACATCAAAAAGAGAGAGAGGTACATGAAAAATACAAGGGATGTTGGTACGAGAAATAAAAGGTCTCATTGTAAGGTAGCCCAAGAGAAAGACATGTGTGTAAAAAGTGTCCTAAGCTAGGCAATGAGATAAGGATCCAAATTCAAGTCTCCTTTTACTAGGACTAATCACAAAGTCTATAATTCCATGATGCTAAGGTCATTCAAAGTCCATGAGAGTCCATCCTTTAAGGTCACAAATAGAGAGTCACATGTTTTTGGTCTTTTCATTTTATCATGTTTTTGTTCTTCTTTTTTTTTGGATTATATAAAGCAATAAAACATAACAAAGATAAAACAGGCATCAAGTAAAAAATGCATGAGTTAGATGGATGATGATGAGCATAAAAGTAAATTGCAAGAAATAAAGTTCAAGAATGTAAATTACAAGAATTAAAATCAATAAGTCAATGGTTACATATTAGGATTAATAGTCAATTTATCACATCAGGATAATTTAGCACTATATTAAGCAATCGTAAGTAGGTTTATGTTGAAGCTATACTTATATGAGGTCTTTCAATAATAATTTATGTTTCAAACATGTTAGAGAATTAACAAAAGGTTAATCTCCTAAAACATGTAACACAATGGAGAATCAAGGAAAGAAAAAGATGAAAAAAGAAATTAAAATCAAATGGTTAAATAAAATAATAAAAAAAAGACAAATAGAAAAATAAAATGCAATTAAAATCTTAAACTGATAAAAGATCATGAGAGAAAGTAATTTGGAAAGGAAAATAAAATAATAATAAAAATCAAAATGAAAATAAAAAGATAAAATAAAAAATAAAACAAAGGATGGATGTATGTGAACTGCAGTGGTTCCAATAGGATTCAACTAAGGCCCAAGGCGCACCAAGCCCATTACACAAGGCAGTCTGACACACAAAAAAAGGAAGAGTCCTCAAAGGATTAGATCCATTTTATCTGATCCAATGGCCCATATGCACTGCAAGGGAGACTCACCACAACCATTGAATTTGATGACTAAGGATAGTAATCACAACGTGTGGCCATGATTTGAGATGACTACGTGCACATGAGTCAACCAGGCAACACCTTGGTAAGTCTTCCATGTCATTTCAAACAGCCAAACAGAGCAAGCCAAGTGGAAAATCTTAATGTGCATTTGAAATAAACAAAAAAATGGAGGGAGTGAAAGTCTGAAACGCGAAGAACAACATCGTCTTCTTCCTCTAAGAATGAAAAGTGAACTTCTGCATCTCAAGGCTTCATTGCACAATAGTATGCTCATTGTACTCAACCAAGGTCATGGTTGTGTCCTCCATGATTAGATTTCATCAACTCCATCTAATCATGGAGAATTTCTTAGCTTATATAGGTTTAGTAACTTATTGTATCTTGTATAGTTTTATATCTTACACGTGTATGGCTAACATTTGTCCATACTCCTTACTTCTTTTTAGTTTATCCTTTGTATATAAAGACCAATCTCTATGTAACTTGTACACAACAGAATCTTAATACAATTCATTTCTCATTCTTCTTCTTCTAACTGTCTAATTGTTACAGTTAGAGTTTGTTATTCTGTTGCAATCTATTGTGCATCTTCCCGATTCCACCATTGTTAACATGGTATCAGAGCTTAAACAGCTCTGGTAGCCATTGTTTCTACTCGATTTCTTCTCATCTTGCAAAGTATTGCAGACCTCTCTTTCTCCAACTCCTTTCGAGGTTTTCTGCAAACTTTATCTTATTTTTTCTTCTTCTTTGAAATCAATTTCTTATCTTCTTCCCTTCTTCAATGGCATACCAGAACTACACTGATTTCTCAACGAATTCAACAAACCCCTACTATCTGCATCCTAATGAAAATCCTGCAATTGTTCTTGTTTCTCCTCTTCTAGATGATAAGAACTATCACACTTGGTCAAGATCCATGCACATTACTCTTATCTCTAAGAACAAAGAAAAATTCATTGATGGAACTCTCACAAAACCTTCAATATCAGATCCATTGTATGCTCCATGGATTCGATGTAATACTATGGTTCTAGCTTGTATTTTGCGTTCTGTTTCAGAATCCATTGCAAAATCTATTTTATGGATCGATAGTGCTACAGGAGTATGGCAAAATTTGAAGATTTGTTTCTCACACAGTGATATATTCCGCATTTCAGACATTCAGGAAGATCTTTACAAGTTTCGTCAAGGTACACTTGATGTGTCTAACTACTTTACACAATTGAAAGTTTTGTGGGATGAATTAGAAAATTATCGCCCACTACCTATTTGTGTTTGTGTCATTCCATGTTCTTGTGGTGCTCTGGCTTCAATTAAACGTTATCGTGAGCAAGACTATGTGATTAGGTTTCTCAAAGGCTTGAATGAAAAGTTTGCTCATTCAAAATCCCAAATAATGATGATGAATCCATTACCTGAAATTGATAAAGTCTTCTCCCTAGTCATCCAACAAGAAAGAGAAATGAGTTATTCTCCTTTACCTGTTGCATCTAGTGATACTACTGGTGAAGAAGCTGCAGCATTTCAGGTTAATAATACTTCCAACACTCCCACCGCAAGAACTGGGTCTTCTGGTTACAACGGAAAATCACATGGAAATGGTGGAGCAAAAGGGCAAAACCGCATATGCACACATTGTGGTAGGACCAACCACACAGTTGAGACATGCTTTATCATGCATGGATGTCCACCAGGTTTTAATGGCAAAAGCAAACAATCAGTATCTGCTCAATCTGCTGCCTCTGTAAATGCCAGCCCTGAGCCTTCTCAGTCCAATTCAGCTGCATCATCCTCTTTTGGTTTTACTCAAGAGCAGTATCAACACATACTTGACTTGCTCCAACAGTCCAAAACCACCCCCAAGGCCAATTCCATTTCCACCTCTCCCTTTGTCCTAAACTTACACTCTTCAAATGACATTGGTAAGAACTCTCACCTTTGGATTTTGGATACAGGTGCTACTGACCATATATCATTTGACCTCAATCTTTTTTCATCTCATAAGAATATCATTCCTATGTATGTTAATCTGCCCGATGGTACCAAAATTACTGCATCAAAATCTGGTAGCATAGTTATCTCACCATGTTTGACATTGTATAATGTTCTCTACATACCAAATTTCCATGTTAATTTGTTATCCATTGCTAAACTTGTCTATACTAATCATTGTAATGTACAATTCAATGTTGATTCTTGCCAAATTATACAGAACCATTCCAAGGCAATGATTGGTATAGCTAGCTTGCAAAGAGGGCTATATGTGCTTGATTCCTCCAAACATCTTCCTACCTGCAATTCTGTTGTCAATAATAGTTGTAATATTTGGCATCTTAGGCTAGGACATATTTCTGATATAGGTTTACACAATGTTTCAAAATTGTTTCCCTTTATACCTTATCAAAGTAATATTGTTGCTTGTGATGCTTGTCATTTTGGTAAACAAAAGAAACTTCCTTTTACACATAGCAATACTCATTCTTCTGTACCATTTGAAATATTACATGCTGATTTGTGGGGGCCATTTGCCACTACATCTACTCTATGTCACAAATATTTCCTTACCCTTGTTGATGATTTCACTAGATTTACCTGGGTGATTTTTCTCCAAACTAAAGATCAGACTAAAACCAAATTTATTCAGTTTGTATCTTACATTGAAACACAATTTAATACTTCCTTAAAATGCCTTAGATCAGATAATGGTACTGAATTCATGGCTCTCTCTGCATTTCTTTTGTCTAAGAGAATTATTCACCAAAGATACTGTGTTGAAACTCCCCAACAAAATGGGGTGGTGGAGAGAAAACATCAACACATTTTAAATGTTGCTAGAACTTTATTCTTTCATTCCCAAGTCCCCCTTAACATGTGGAATTTATGTGTCCAACATGCCATCCATATCATAAATAGATTACCTACTCCTCTTCTAAAATCAAAATGTCCTTATGAACTTTTATACCTTCAACCACCTTCCCTTATTCACTTGAAGGTTTTTGGCTGCTTAAGGTTTGCCACTACTATTCAAGCACATAGGACAAAGTTTGATCCTAGAGCCAGAAAGTGTGTCTTTTTAGGCTTTAGAGATGGCACAAAGGGATGCATATTATATGACCTACAACACCACAATATTTTTGTTTCAAGAAATGTTGTGTTTTATGAAGATCAATTTCCCTTTAACACTAAGTCATCACCATCTCAACCCATTCCTGACCCTAGTCATTTACCTATCCTTGATGACATTTCTGAACCTAATACTCAGCCTATACCTGCCACTGCTAATTCTCCAAACTCACCTTTATCTTTTAATTTTGGTTCCCAAGGATAGTCCTCTCCTTCCTCATATACCAATCCTATGACTGATGGTAATACTTTCTCTAGCCCTGCCCCTATCCATAGTCACCATCCTGCAACTGATAATACATTAGATATTCAACAAAACCATAATGATAACAATGTACCTTTGTCCAACAGATTGGTTCAGTCTTCCACCCCTCAATCCACACCATTATCCAATGGTCAAACTGACTCTCCTGATCATCTCTCTCCTGCCAATAACTCTATAGAAAATACATCCTCCCATATGCCCTTAAGACAATCAACCAGAATCTCACATCCCCTTTCCTATTTGGCAGACTATCATTGTTATAATACATGTAACATCTCTTCATTTCAGCATTCTAACTCTCATGTTGCATACCCTCTTTCATCTGTTATATCTTATGATAAATATTCTCCATCTTACAAACACTTTTGTTGTTCTATTTCTGCAAATCCTGAGCCAAAGACTTATAACCAATCCATCAAGTATGACTGTTGGAAACAAGACATGGATGTGGAACTACATGCTCTTGAGAAAACTCAAACTTGGACTGTGGTTAATTTGCCAGCTGGGAAGTCTCTCATTGGATGCAGGTGGGTTTATAAAGTTAAGTAGAAGGTCGATGGTTCCATTGAAAGATACAAGGCAAGGCTAGTGGCAAAGGGTTATACCCAAATGGAAGGCATTGATTTTTTTGACACATTCTCGCCTGTTGCCAAACTCACTACAGTCAGAGTTTTACTTTCCATAGCTGCTATTAAAGGTTGGCATCTTGAGCAATTAGATGTCAACAATGCCTTTCTACACGGTGATCTTAATGAAGAAGTATACATGACAATTCCACCTGGCCTTCCTTGTTCAAGTCCTAATTAGGTTTGCAAGCTTCAGAAATCACTATATGTGCTTAAACAATCCAGTAGACAGTGGTATTCCAAACTGTCTTCCTTCTTAATCTCTCTTGGTTTTCAACAATCTCAGGCTGATCACTCTTTATACTCTAAAGCTACCAAACACAATTTCACTGCCTTACTTGTTTATGTTGATGATATAGTATTGGCAGGTGACTCTATCCAAGAGATTCAACTTGTTAAACAATTTTTGGACCATCAATTCAAAATCAAAGATTTGGGACAGCTCAGATTTTTCTTAGGCTTTGAGATTGCAAGGTCTACATCAGGTATTTTTCTTAATCAAAGAAAATATACTCTGGAACTCCTAGAAGATACTGGCTTCCTTGCTTCAAAACCTTCCTCTGTTCCATTTGATCAAAACCTCAAACTTTCAGTTAATGAGGGTGAACCTTTGGAGGATCCCACCTCTTATAGAAGACTCATAGGCAAGTTAATATACTTGACTAACTCTAGGCCAGATATTTCCTTTGCTGTCCAACACTTGAGCCAATATGTTGCCAAGCCTCTATTGCCTCATTACCATGCAGCCACTCGAATCCTCAGGTATTTGAAAGCTGTGCCAGCCAAAGGTATTCTCTTTTCTGCATCTAGCCCTCTAAAACTATTTGGTTTTGCTGATTCTGACTGGGCTAGATGCCCTAATACAAGAAAATCAGTCACATGCTATTGTGTGATTCTTGGCTCATCACTTCTATGTTGGAAATCGAAGAAACAACATACAATATCTAGGTCATCTACTGAAGCAGAGTATATGGCATTGGCCTCACTCACTTGTGAACTTCAATGGCTACAATATTTGTTCAAGGATTTTCTCATCTCTTTCTCTCAACCCGCTTCAGTCTATTGTGATAGCAAGTCGGCTATATATTTGGCCCACAATCCTACTTTCCATGAAAGAAGTAAACATATTGAGCTTGATTGCCATGTGATTCGTGAGAAGTTGCAATCCAAGCTTATCCATTTGCTGCCTGTGTCCACCAATGCTCAACTTGCCGACATGTTCACTAAAACTCTACATTCTCCTATCTTAAATTCCATCTTGGCCAAGTTGGGACTTTGTAGCATACATAGTCCAACTTGAGGGAGGCTCTTAGCTTATATAGGTTTAGTAACTTATTGTATCTTGTATAGTTTTATATCTTACACGTGTATGGCTAACATTTTTCCATACTCCTTACTTCTTTTTAGTTTATCCTTTGTATATAAAGACCAATCTCTATGTAACTTGTACACAACAGAATCTTAATACAATTTATTTCTCATTCTTCTTGTTCTAACTGTCTAACTGTTACAGTTAGAGTTTGTTATTCTGTTGCAATCTGTTATGTATCTTCCTGATTCCACCATTGTTAACAGAATTTCAGCTTCAACCACGAAGAACTCAAAACTTAAATCAAAAATTAAATATTGATGATGAAGCTATAGCAATTCAAACAATGGGGTAAATGATCGACACGTCAAAGCCTTTAAAGTGGTAACAAGCTTGATGCAAATGGGTCACTTTTTCTACCTTGCCGGAAAACGTCTCAGGTTCAGGTTTCGGTGAGCTTCAAACTTTCAGGTGAGATTGATTTAACCTTTTATCTAGATCCTATGAGCTTTAGTGAAGTTTGATGGTGAGGTCTGGCTTAAGAGTTAGTGAGGAAAAGGCATGTATGAACGAAAACCAACTGTTTTGTTTTGAAGGTTTTTGTGGAGTGAATTCAGCAGAGTTTCAATGGCTCTGAGGCTTGCCCTAATCAGAGAGAAGAGCATTCTATTTATAGGCTAACTAAAGGAGTTGATACGTGTGAAATTTGGAGCTCACTCGTGTGAAGCACATGGAAAGGGTGATTCATTTTGGTTCCATTTGGTGAGTTGGAAATCTTCTCAAAGTGCATGAGCAAATGACTATCCCATCATTGGTGGTCCTCGCAATGGATTTTCAATGTATTTTCCTTGAATTTTGCACCTGTATTTTGAATCGTATTTCTTTGTATTGTTGTATTTGGACCTTGAAATTGCTTCATTTTAATGTGTTTTTTTGCTCACTTGAGCTTATAGAGTGTTCGTCCTCTCATTTCTCTTTACTCATGATTTTAGTGCCACCATGTTCATGACTTCCATCTTAAATTCTTAGCTTGCATTGCATGAATGATGGTTACTTGTTGAAACCATGTACCATACTTAAATTTGTTAGCATGCTTGATGTAACCTTGGTTAAAAGCGAATCTAATCCAAATTGATCATTGAACTGTGATGCATGACTTTGGATTGGATGGCCTTGTTTCCATGTTGATGACAAGAATAGTGCAACACTCTAATTTGCATCCAAAACCAATATATAACACATTTGAAATCATATTTAAATCAATTCACTAAAAATCACCTTAAAATGGATGAAAAATATTGATTCCATGTTTAACATACTTGCAAGAGCATTTGGACATGAATGATAACTTTGCCACTTAATAAACCCTTTGAATCTTATTTAGCATATAATGAGCCATAATGAAAATGCTTTGAAATAATGATCATGTGAGCCCTCGTCATAGCATTAGGATTCCAATTGGCCTTGACAATTAAAATCTTGACCCCTCCCTTGAAAACCTAAATGAACACCAAGAAAGAGAAACAAATACCAACTGTTTTTGTATTTTTGAATGCAGAATAGTTAGATTTGAAGACTCTGAATATTTGAACAAATTTTGGTAAAACAAGTTGCTGCACAAGATGTTCCAACAACAAAGAAGAATCCTGCTAAAAGAAGACATGTCAGATAAGATGTCCCAACACGATGTTAGGACATCGTGTCTGTTACTAACACCAGGATGTTTACAGATCAGTTGCAAGATTTAAGGAGCAATCAGAACATGGATCAAAGGATGAGCCAAAGGAAAGTTGAAAGCCCAACGCAACAGAAGGCTATAAAAGAAGATCAATACCTAACCAGAAAAGAGAGAGAGGACGACATAGACTTAGTAATCCTATTTTGTAAAGTAGGGTTTAGGGTTTGAGAGTCGTAGGTTTCTCATGTAAGTCTCTCTCTGTATCGATTTGATGCAGTGTGGTAGACATAGGTACTTGTACAGATTCAGAAACCCGTAGGTAATGAATCGTGTATTGTTCTTGGATGAAGCTTTGAAGCAAATCCAAGTTAACTTGTTAGTCAAGGATGCTTGACTGAACTTTGTATTGGAAGGTGTGTCTTTTAATAGAGATGATACAATTATGGGGTATTAACTGTTAGATAATCACAGGTCGTGATTTAGGGAGTGAGATGGGTTTCTCTTATCAATTAGATGTAACTTCTAATGATAAAGTCTTCATTGGGTAGTGATAGGTAAGTGTGGGCGTTTACTGTAAACCTGAGGTTGGTTACATAAAAATATACTACTGATAGTGTAGTCTTCTTCCTGGATTGGTATCCCCAAGATGTAGGTGAGTTGAACCGAACTGGGTCATCATAATCTGTGTTGTTTATCATTCTGTAATTTACAGTTCAGTATTGATTAACATGTTGGAACAGATGTCGTAACATCTGTGATTCTACAGTTACTGATATTCAAGGTATCAGTCTGCTACTCTGTTCTTGTTTAAAGGTTTATGCAGAACAATGTTTTGACATGTGTTAGGACATCTGCTGTCTGCTATGCCAGAATTTCAATTGGTATCAGAGCAGGCATCCTGTATGTTTCTGGATGAGATCTTTTGGAGATACTTTCTGGCGTTTAAACAAGGAGGAGTTTTGAAGATCAGATCAATCAACTCAGACATACTCAAGGGTGTTAATGGATGGGATGGATGTTCTGGATCGAAGGTAATAACTCAGTGGTTGTTCATGTTGCTGAGGAGTTTCTACAACAACTATAGGAGGAGTGGCTAGCTCTCTTGTTGGTGTGTCTTATAAGATGTTCTGACATATTGTTAGGGCAAGTTGAATTTTTTCCTTGGTGGTTCCGCTGCATATGTTTCTGATGGAAAAGCTCTGGAATTATGGGATTTTGGAGTTGTTGCTGAAGACAGATGGTGGAAGATCTCAATCGCCGGCCTCTATATGTGAAGATATCTGCTTCTTTTTATTCCAAAGTTGGGAGCGATGGAATGGAAAGAGTTGTTAGAATATGTCTGTTATGGTGACTTGGTACTTGGAAGCTTGATTCCATGGTGCAGTTTGAAGTCAGTTGAAGAGGGGGGAGTTGAGTTTAGGTTTATCAAGTTCTTGCTCTAGGAGTTTGATAAATTATTGATCGGCTAAGTTGTCAAAGATACTTGAGAATTCTCTCAAGTCCACTCATAAAGGCGTCTTAGTCATGCATCTGGAGTCTTCTAGTTATTATTCTGACTAGAGGGTGTTTCTGTGAAACACAAACCTGAAGAAAGTGGAGGTGATTTATTTTCACCATCCAAAACAGCAAGGAAGGATTCATCTCTCTTAATCCTAAGGATGGATCCAATCTAAATGGAGTTTTCAGAACTGTTGAGGTAAATAGGGTTCGTTCAGAGAGAATCTTAGTTACTTGAGTCAAGGGTGGCAGCCTTGGTATCTCAACACTTTGTTTGTCAAAGAAAATACTTGCAAAATATTAAATGCTTGATAAGTGTTCATGAAGTGATCTGGTGGAGTGTGGCTTCAATAGTGAAACAGGCTTATTGAACAAGGATTTAAGACCAATTGCTATTTGTGTTACTCATAAGTATTTAATTGATTATTCTTGTATGTGAAGTTCAAGATTGCTGATGTTCAACATGATGTTGGAACATCTCTTCATCTGGTTTGTGCAGAATCATGGGAGGGGTATTGCACAAGCTTTTGGATCTTTTTCTCTTGGGTGTTGACCTAAGAATCTGCTTCAGTTGTGTAGCGCGAATTTTTGGACGTGGTTGCAAAGCACTATCGCCTTTGGGGTACTACAGTTTGATTCATTTTTTATCCTATTGAAGCTGATGAAGGAAGGGAAATAGATGTCTCCAATTAACCCTGCTTGCATACTGAGTTTAAACAGATGACTGTTGGCTTACAGGCGCTATTGAGATTGTGGGTCTCTCTTAAGTTATTTTGTTAAAATAATGCCTGGGCGATTGGTGGGAGTTTAAGACTGATGCTTTTCGATTGATATGTGAAGGTATGGGATTTGGGACTTTGGATTAGTGTGCTCGCTAAGATTTTTCTTTCAATCTTATGCCTACGTATTCCCGTTTACCGAAACAGGGAAATCAGAGCGATCGTAGTTCCTCCTATTCTATGGGAGGAAATGGTGTTTTGGTGTCTTGTTCAAAGCCCAATACGTGAAGCTGAAAAGGTGGTTTATATCTTGTTCAAAGCCCAAGATGTGAAGCTGAAGAGTCTATTTGTATCTTGTTCGAAGCCCAAGATGTGAAGCTAAAAAGGTGTTGTCTTTAGAGAGAATTTGTCATCTCTAAAGGAGGTCTGTTTGTCATGACTGTTGGGTGACTGACTATAAAGGAGGATTACTTTAACCGGGATATGTGAATCCTAGCAATGCCATAATTTCCTTTATAGGGGGTTTTAACCTGAAGGAGAAGACTTCAAATCAGTGTAGAGCAATGTCGTCTTTCCTTAGGAATTTCTCATGCTAAAAGAGGGACAGTGGCGTGGATGTAAATAATCTAGAGGCTTGCCGCTTACAGCGATTAGATGAAAGGAGTTGTTGATGTTTGTATCCTGTGAACGAGGCACAGTTTTGATGCTAAAAGTTAATTAACTCAACCGGGGTTTTTCTTATACAAAGCCTAAGAGGAGGCTATTGACCCAACAAGAGGGTGTTTTTATGTGTGTCTCGTACGAAGCCCGAGAGAGAGGCTAAAAGGGTTTGACTCAACGAGAGAGTACTTTTAGATGTGTCTTGTACGAAGCCCAAGACGGAGGCTAAAGGTTGACTCAACAAGAGAGTCTTTTATACTCAACAAGAGAGTGTTTTTGTATCTCGTACGAAGCCCGAGATGGAGGCTAAAGGGAGATTGACTCAACAAGAGAGTCTTTTTGTATCTCGTACGAAGCCCGAGATAGAGGCAAAAAGGATTGTTGTTTCAGTTGCGTGTCAGGTCCAGTAGGTTAGTTAAAAGAGAAAATCAGTTTATAAAGAGACTGATTAAAGGTAAGGCTATGCTTTGGGATTGATCAGAGGATCAGGGTTAGTTCCTGTTCTTTAAGAAAATGGGGAATCCAGAGGATATTGGAGATGTTCGAGTCTACTGGTGTTTTTCCCTACTTGAGAATGCCTTTGAGACTCAAGGAGATTAGACTGTCCAAGTCTAGAGTTTTATCTTTTGTACTATGCTTAAAGAAACAGTAGTAGTACGTTCACGGTAGAAAGATCTAGACTCTTTGAAAGACTGTTCTATTAAGATGACTAATTTCTGTTCATATACCTCTAGGAGGTCGTCGGGACAATTTGTACGAAGCCCAAGAGGAGGCTGGAAACTTTTAAGAAGTCGAGGGACAATTTGTACGAAGCCCAAGAGGAGGCTCTCTTCCCGAAGGAAGAATCCTTATACGAAGCCTAAGAGGAGGCTGTGAAAACTTCTAAGAGGAGGTGGGGATGCTTTTAGGAAGCCTGTCGGTCCCCAAACCCTGAGAAATTCAAGACAGGCTATTCACAGAGAATAGATCAAGCCAGGAAAGTCCGAGAATTTGGAAGAAACTCAAGAGATGTCATTCACGGAGAAAATATCATCTCTAGGGAGTAGAGTTTCTTTGACGATTTTTAAGGGTGACAGTCTGAGAAAGGGTTCACCGAGAATGCTGCCTTTCACGCTCCATATTGTTTAACCCCGAGAGGAGGGAAGACTGTATCTGGTAATCCTATAGGGATCTAGTTTTGTCTATTTAAGAGTGATCAACAGGGCTTAGTGCTAGACGTAGTTGCTGGGGAAACTCTAAATATCTATACTAGTATTACACAGTTGATATGAGTTTATGAAAGAAGACTTACAGTGAAACAGCCCCACAATACAGTTATATGTATATGAAAGCGGATAAAGAAAGCATATAACCACTTACTCGGTTGTAGAGCTTCCATGCTGTTTGGTTAGTTGTTCAACAAAGAAAGATTGAAAACAACAGTATATTTAAAATTTAAAGAGAAAGTATTTTGAAAAGATGTTGGGGCTTACAGCTCAAGGAGAGGCCCAAGGTTTATCAGTGATCGCACTGTCGTTTTGTACAGGGGGACTTATACAAGTGACTGAGGTCCAAGAAAGGTTTTCTGTACAAGGGGATGAGTCTTACACTCTCTCAAGAGGCCCAAGTGTTTAAAGAAAGAGAATGGGGCTTACAACACGAGGGTAGGCCCAGATGATTTTTCTTTATTGGCGATCGCGCCGAGGTTTTCTTTTAACGCAGGGGGACTTATACAATGTCTGAGGCCCAAAAAGTTTTGGTTAAAAGGGGATTGGGTCTTACACTCTAATAGATGCCCAAAAGATTAATTTTTGTACAAGTGATGGGGCTTACAGTTCGAGGAGAGGCCCAGGGTTTGTTTTTCAACGGACGATGATCGCGTCGAACTTTTTGAAATACAACGGGACTTATACAATAAGTGAGGCCCAAAATAGGTTTGTATTTACAAAGGATTGGGTCTTACACTTTATTAGAGGCCCAAATATTTATTTTTAACCATTGGTGGGGCTTACAGCTCAAGGAGAGGCCCAGGGTCATTTGTTTGAAAATGGCGATTGCGCCGAGATTTTTGAAAACGCGGTGGGTCTTATACAATGCATTGAGGCCCAAAATGGTTTGGTTTTCAAAGGGGGTTGGGTCTTACACTCTAATAGAGGCCTAAAAGATTTTGAATGGGTCTTATAGCTCGAGGAGAGGCCCAAGGTTTGTTTTTCAACGGACGATGATCGCGTCGAACTTTTTGAAAATACAACGGGACTTATACAATAAGTGAGGCCCAAAGTAGGTTTGTATTTACAAAGGATTGGGTCTTACACTCTATTAGAGGCCCAAAGGTGTTTGAAAATGATTTGCGAGGGTGAAAATCAAAGAAACCCTAATTTGTTATTCTTTAAAAGTAAATATTTAAAGAAAATCAAATAAAATACCAAATAAGTTTGAATAAACCATTTGTGATTTTTGTTTAAGGTTTGAAAAATGAGGGATTAATCACAAAGGATATTAAAACCCACTAGGTTTTGATTTTTCAAAGTAAATATTCACTTTTAAAATGTTTAAAAACATTAAAAAGGAATTTATTCACAAAAATACTAATTATATTAAATAAATAATATAAACTTTTTTTTTTTTTGTGGAATAAAATATTTCAACATTTTTGTGATTTTTTCCAAAAGAACCAATAAAAAATAATTAAAATTGAAAGAGTTATTAATTTTCCAATTAATTAATAAAACATGAAAATATTGGAAAAAATAACAAAATGTGAAAAAACACAAAATGGCATGGGTGGGGTTTGAACCCACGACCTCAAGGTTATAGGGCGTGCGCCTTACCACTGGAGTGGTGTTACATCCATTGCTTGAAGTGAAACCACAAATATACAAGGCATGCCTTGTTTTCTAGGTCTGGTCAAGGCAAGGCAAGGCAAGTTTTGCCAAGAAACGGGAAGGTCCATAACTTTTTCATTTCTCAATGTTTGGGGACAAAATTTATATGCATCTGGCCTAGAATTTCACAAGGAATCCAATGGTGGTGGTATTTTTTCAGATCATACTTCCTCCTCAAAACCCGATAGTGGTTTTGAAAAAGGCCTATAATTGCATTTTCTATGCTACACTTTGATACAGGCATGAATTACATGATGAATTGGTTCAAACATAACATATATAACATGTATGAGGTGTGTATGATTAGTGGACTTCAAAGCAATGTATATTTTGGAAAGTTCAAGTCATGATGCTTACCTCTTTTTGAGCTTTTGGAGTTTTATGTGCAATCTTCCAAACTTCTTGTTCCAGAAATGGTTTGATGCTTTGGAAACTCTCAAATGATCCCTTAGAAGCTTTGAGGATGGTTGGAATCAGCTGGAACCTGAAAAACACAAACTGGCCCTTTCTTGCAAAAAGGGTTAAAATGACCAAAATAGCAACTATCTCAAATGGTGTTCCAGATGGGGGGAACATTTGGGACAGTTCAAGGATGTTATTTGGAGTGTGTTTGATGTTTTATCTGGTTTGAAGAGTGGATGAATCAAGACATGGCTTGAAAAACGCACAAAAGTCCTATTTTGAGGTTTTGAGAGGTGACTTTGTGATTTTGGTGTTACAGGTCACTTTTGATAGTTTGGATCACCTACATATGATGTTTATGAGGTGTTAGGATCATGAGCTGTGATGGAAATGCTCTCTAACTCAAAAACTCAGAGTTACCTTGCTAAAGAAGGCATTTTGGCCTAAAGAGAGGGATTTTGAGAAAAGCATCTGTTTGATGGTTTTGGTGTACTCAAACTGAGCATAAATGAGCTCTATTTATAGTAGAGCAAGTTTGTTTTGGGATCAATAGTGAATGGCAACTGCAGCAGAGGTTTGGCCAATGGTTGCACTTTGGAATCCAAGTACCCTCTAGCCATTGACTAGAGGTTAGGGCACAGGGCTGTGGTTCCCTTGGTCTTGGATAAGTCTTGACTGAATTCAGTTGCGAATGGCTCAGTCCATGCCACCTTGGTGTATGCATTGAATGCTCCAATCCAAAATTAGAGTCTTGTCCCTCTTTTAGGCAATTCTAGGTTTGGCATGCTACTTCTTGTTCCAAGGACTTTGGAGGCTTGGCTCAGTGTTTGTCCCCTTTAGATTTGATCCTTAGATGTGTCCAAAATGATGACAAGGCTTGGAATTATCTGATTTTGCCAAATCGAGCAAAAATGAAAAATTCTTCCTAGCCTTGGCAGTTTTCAGCAAGGCATATTGCCCTTGTCATATCTCATGGCTCAAGTGGAATTTGGTGATGTTCTTGGCCATTTTGGAAAGCCCTCATATGATACAACAACTGTTTGATCATATTTGGTTTTGATACCTTTTGGATCCAAGTGAAAAATCCCCCTACATTTGGAAAAAAAGTGAAGGCAGATTCTGACTTAGTGAAAATTTCACTAAGTGTTGGAAAAAGTGACATTTTCACTTTTTGTGATTTTGATCATTCCATAACTCAAAATCCATGAGGAATTTGGAGGGAGGTCAGTTTTAAGCTTTTGTAGAGGGTAATGAGATCTATAAATCAAGCTTTGGATGGGGAAAATGGCTTTGTGGTTTAGGAGTTATGCGCCTCCAAAGTTGGTACCCTTGCCACTTTGTTCATAACTTAATAAATTTTCTAAGTTTTTAAGGTTACTCCTTTTACAAGTTATCCCACTTTTCTTGATTTTTCTTGATGAATGATGATTCAAATCATACATTAACATCATTTTAGGGTTAAAAAACCATTTTTGTGAAAAATCTCAAAAAGTCAAAGTTGACTTTTGTGCACAGTTGACTTTTTATCAGATGAATTCCAAACTGTGCGATCCTCTATGAAATCAAGTCCTTGACCTAAATCAAACTTAATGGACATGTTCCATGGGTGTTATAGGGTATATTGAATCATGTCCTAGGGTTTGGAAGCATGTCCTGGTCAAAAGTCAAAGCTACAGTTGACTTTTTCCGCGAAACCCTAACTGTGGTACTGATGGAATTGAGACTTGCTGCTCAAGCTTCCTGTATCAATACATTGTTTCAAATGGATCAATGTGGTATGTTGGAGACCCTCAAATCCTCTCTTGAGGTCTTGGCTCATGATTTGTCCCTAAAGTCAACTTAGGGGTGAATTAGGTCAAGAAACCCTAATTCCTGATTTTTGATGTATGCATCCCCTGAGGTCAAATTGACTTTATGGATGGGTCCATGAGGTTCCATGGAGTATTTTAGGATATGCTTTGAAGCAATGGCTCATGCCCAGAGGAAAATTTTCATCTGGAGGCCCTGGTCGACCAAACCCTAATTTGGTGACACTGGCGATCTTGAGGCTTGATCCACCTGGAAGGGAGCAGCCTTGTGCTTAATCCTTGAAGTGGGAGTCCTCTTGATCCCTTGTGGATATTTGAGAGGCTAGACAAGTTGAAGATCATGTCATTTCTTGATTGATCCTTTGTCTAAAAGCTCTGAGAGGGCTGGAAACCCTAAATTTGATTGTAGTGGATGCTCACCCATCTTTGGGGAGACTACTGAGGTATGATGGTTCCTCCATATTGTGATGATGATTTTCACAATGATGGGAAATATTAGTGGTCAAAATTTGGGTATGACAGATGCCCCTATTTAATCTTCTTGGACCCGAAGGTGTGAATGGCGAAGGTATTCGGGCATTCGGGGTGTAAGAAGATTAAATATCAGAATACCCAAAATTTTGATGGTGGTTAAGAATGGTAGCTTGCGTATCCTTCTTCTTTTGCTGAGCAATGATGCTTAGAAAAGGAAAAATAAACTTCCCCTCGATCCTGGTTTCCAACCAAGGAACTGGTTTTAGTTTCTGAAATGAAATTCCCCTCGATCCTGGTTTCCTACCAAGGAACTGGTCTTAGTTTCTGAAATGAACTTCCCCTCGATACTGGTTTCCTACCAAGGAACTGGTCTTAGTTTCTGATGTAAAATTCCCCTCGATCCTGGTTTCCCACCAAGGAACTGGTCTTAGTTTCTGAAATGAACTTCCCCTCGATCCTGGTTTCCTACCAAGGAACTGGTCTCAGTTTCTGATGTAAACTTCCCCTCGATCCTGGTTTCCCACCAAGGAACTGGTCTTAGTTTATTTTGTAAACTTCCCCTCGATCCTGGTTTCCTACCAAGGAACTGATCTCAGTTTCTTTTGTCAATAAACTTTTTGACAAGGGACGTTATTCGTAGCGATATTCCTCAAACTTCTCGCCAAATTTTCCTGGAGAGATGCCATTTGATAGAAAACGTTTTCATGTCAGAGTTGCTGGGGAACCCAGTCGTCTGAGTTGTAGAGGTGTACAAACTTCTCTATTTGGAGACGCCATTTGACGACTCTACTGGAGAAAACAAGTCTCTTAAGAGACTGCTTTCACACTTGGAGATATTGCATCATACTTTTCTCGGGATCTTCCCGGAGAAACGCCATATGATGTGATCCAATTTTGAGGTGCTGATGACCTTTTCATCAGCGGTTTTTTTCCAGAGAAAAACTGTAGTATTGCCGAATCTCTGCTTAAGAGGCTTCCTCTAGGGATTTTCCTTAATTCTGGAAAGCGAAAATATCATCTTCAATGGCGAAGAGTGACATCGGTTGTAGGTTCTCTGGTCTTTCAGAGGTTCAAGTTATCAAAGTGGTCAAGGGCCAATTCTAATCCAGAACTAAACTGGAGGAGAGAGATTGTTCAGATGCAACCTTTCCTGACGAGGAAAGAACTGTCAACTCAATTGAGAGGACTGTTATCACTAGGGGACAAGACCGACGGGAGTGATAGTGATGCAATATGAATGTGAATGCAAATCAATAATGCATGATGTATGTATGTATATGCTGACAAAACTGACGCGACATACAAACTAACGGATGAACACGACTGGATACTCGGCCACAGTGGCGCATATAGAAATATCGCTGGTTCAAGATAGCAATTTTGCCTTGCTTAGGAGAAACGGTCCCTGTTGGGAGCGACGCTGGTCGGGCTTAGGAGATGGGAACTCGGCCAAGGGTATCAGATGGGAAAGCCGTATCTGATACAACTGATCCTTCATTCAGGCGTACTGGCTTAGAAGGAGTACTTTGATTCTACACTTTTAGGCTCAATCACCTTCGGAGAAGCGATCGATGTTCTTTCGATGTTCAACAGTCAAAATAAATTTCCATCTTTATTTTAAAAAGCAGAACAATTTTATAAGTAAATTCATTTTTGTTTCGTTTCAAGAATCATTGATCATGTTAAAAACATCTGTCGCGGCTGGCAAAAATTTCGAGTCGCCGTCATATTTTTTTAAGGAAAATAAATGATAAACCTAAAATCCTAATCCTAAGGGTAGAGATTCCTAAGGTTAGGGAGTCGGTTAAGTGAGGGGAAGGTGTTAGGCACCCCTCACTTCCATTGTACTCAATGGGATCCTCCTTAAGTTTTAGGGTATGTTTGTTTGTTGTCTTTCTATTTATTTATTTACAAATGAATCCTAAGTTTTTTATTATCGTACTCACTAGGGTTTACAACCCTATGCCTACGTACCTTCAATTTTGAATGATCAGAGTAACCGTAGTTCACTTCCCCTATTCCTACCCCCTAATCCTATTCTCATTCCTAATCCCAAACCCAATCCACTATTTATACTCTTGGACAAAGAGTTCTATCTCTTTAAACTAGTATTTATACTCCTAGATAAGGAGTTCTATCCCTTAATCTATTATTTATACTCCTAGATAAGGAGTTCTATCTCTTAATATATTATTTATACTCCTAGATAAGGAGTTCTATTCCTTAATCTATTATTTATACTCCTAGATAAGGAGTTATATCCCTTAATGTATTATTTATACTCCTAGACGAGGAGTTCTATCCCTTAAATATAATATTTATACTCCTAGATAAGGAGTTATATCCCTTTATCTATATTTATACACCTAGATAAGGAGTTCTATTCCTTAATATATTATTTATACTCCTAGATGAGGAGTTCTATTACTTAATCTATTATTTATATTCCTAGATAAGGAGTTATATCCCTTAATGTATTATTTATACTCCTAGACGAGGAGTTCTATCCCTTAAATCTAATATTTATACTCCTAGATAAGGAGTTCTATCCCTTTATCTATATTTATACTCCTAGATAAGGAGTTCTATCCCTTAATCTATTATTTATACTCCTAGACGAGGAGTTCTATCCCTTATCCATTATTTATACTCTCGGACGGAGAGTCTTATCCCTTATTCATTGTTTATACTCTCGGATGGAGAGTTCTATCCCTTATCCATTGTTTATACTCTCGGATGGAGAGTTTTATCCCTTATCCATTATTTATACTCTCGGATGGAGAGTTTTAACCCTTATCCATTGTTTATACTCTCGGATGGAGAGGTTTATCCCTTATCCATTGTTTATACTCTCGGATAGAGAGTTTTATCCCTTAAAATCCCTTATCCCTTGACCTATATTTATACTCTTGGAACCTAAGAGTGCTATCCCAAAATCCCATCCCTTATTTAGGCTCTCGGACCAAGAGCATTATCCCTTGTTTTAAATCCTTAAAACCCTTTTTATATCCCTTATTTAAAATAACAAGATCCTCAAGTCCCCAAGTAATTTAATAAAATCCAAAGATTCTATTTACTAAGCAACATAGCACACTATAAATCCCCAAAATATTCCAATTTAAAAGATTTTTGACATAATCCCAAAATAAAAGAATTGTAAATCCTATTAAAAGTATAAACCCAAACATTTTAAAAATGTAACTTACAAACCAAACTCCAAAATTATCCCTAAAACCTTAAATCCTAATTAAAAATTATCCTAATTAAATAATTAAATTAAGTCATTAATTTAATTACTTAAAAAAACCTAAAACCCTATTCCTTAAAAATCCCAAATAAAAATCTAACCTAATTAAATAATTCAATTAAGTTATTAATTTAATCATTCAAAAACCTAAAACCCTCTTTCTTATAAATCCTAATTAAAATATTTAATCCCTGATTAATAATTAAATTAAGGAATTAATTAAATTAATTAAATTGACCCAGGGGAGGTGCATTCTCCACTACATATTATTGTTGTCAAATAAATCTATTTGGACTCTTATAGAATTTGACATAAGAGATTTATAAACTTGTTTGGTTTGTGAAAGGATCACGTTGATCCTGCTACTTAAAAACTTCAACTTTTTTCACAACAATATGAATCAGTCAAAACATTAATTATTTTTTGTATTTGTATTATATTAATTACTATAATTATAATTTTTTATATAATTTTTTTTGTGTGGCTATTTTTTTGGAAATATTTTCAGAATAATAACTCACAAATCAATTATTAAGATAGTATAAGAACCTGATTATATGTAAAGATAATTTTTGTAAAATGTTTTCTTATGATTTAAATAACGATAATTATTTAAATAAAAAAATCAATTATATGTAAAAGTGATTATATTAAGCAAATTGAAAAATTAACAAATATAAATACAGGCAACAAACAAAGAGACCACATCACATTATCACAATCCCTCACAGATCAATTTCCAAAAAAAAGTATCAGACGCCACAACAAAATATCATACAATTCTATAAAATGTGGTAATAAAGGGGAAACCAACCTACGGGATCGAGGTTTATCCCGGTGAGCGAAATTTTTTTAAAAAACATTTGAGCTCTCTCCCTTGTTTTTTCCTTTGATTCCTTTTCTGTTGTATTTTTTCCCTCTCCTTTGTGTTCCTCGTGTTCTCCCTTTCCTCTCCTTTTCCCTCCTCGATTCCTCTCGAACAATTGATGGAAGCTAAGGTTTAATTGTTGTTGTTCTTCGATGTGAAGAGCAACAACTTTTGGATACTATTTTTTGTGAATTTGTAGGTGAGAAATAATGTGGAAATCAACCTCTATTTATAGATAAAATTAGGTCAAAAAATTGAATGTGATTTATCAGTTTAGGAAAGATTTAATTTGACCTGATTTTATTTATTTCTTAGAGCCCAAGCCAATGAATCTAGATGGATTCATGGCTTGGTGAATTTAAATAAATAAAGAATTAATTTAAATACTAATGAGAGAAAAAAGAGTTTATTAATGATAATGAAAAAAGATTTGATTTTTTTTATTTTTATGATTTTTTTTGAGATTTTTTCATAAAATAATGATTTTAATGAAAAAATCATATTTTTAAAAATGCATTAAATAAAAATACGAAAATTAAAAATTAAATATTAAAAAATGATATTTTTATGATTTTATTTATTAAAAATAAAATAGAAAAAGTTAGTAATAAAGAAAAAACAAATAAAACAATAAAAGTGAGGAAGGTGAGATTTGAACTCATAACCTTCACACTTATAGCCTTTATACCCCCTTCCTACCAATTGTGCCATTTTATTTATTCGAAATAAAGTGACACTAGAAACCATATAAAGCGGGTCAAAATTTAGGGTACGACAGCTGCCCCTATTTAATCGTCTTCGAATCAGAAGGATGATGTTTATGAGCCTTCCTCTTCTTGAGGAGGAGACGATTAAATACAAGAAGGACCCAAATTTTGACCGCGGAACCACGAAAAATACGGCGTTGACCTGACTCTGGCATTGGTACTCCGTTAATATCCTGTTATCCCTTATGCGATATCCCTGAGCTGGATGCCCTTCTTCATAATGACTACCCCCAGCAGGACTCCTAATGAAGTCCTAGTCTTTGAGGAATCCCTGTGATGCTTCCTGATGGAACCCCTAACAAATCTTGACGAGGTTGTAAATCTCGGTAGAACCCCTTAGTCAATCCCTGACAATCCGTTTTGACCCTTTCGGGTGGACCTTGTCTATGATTCCTATGATCATCTGATCATATTATTGGAATCAAGTAGGACTTTAGTGATATCATGTTTACTCTGGATGAAACCCCTGAATGGAACCCTTTGAACTCCTAATTAGAACCCCATAATGAATCCCTAAGAATTCGGTAGAACTCCTTGATACAATCCCTTGAAAATCCCTTTAATCCGGTAAGACCCCTTTTTGATATAACCCCTAGTATACAATTCCGATATAACCCCTTGGATAAAATCCTGTAGAACCCCTTGATAAATCCTTTACATAAAAATCTGATAGAACCCATCGATGAATCCCTTGGATAGGAGATTCCAGTGAAACCTTTTTTTATAAATCCCTGATGAAACCCTTTTTATGAATCCCATGTCTGTAAGATAGAATTCAGTAAAACCCCTTTTCAATAAACCCTTTTGAGACAATCCTTTAGTACGACTCCTAATAATAACCCTGATATGTTTGATGGCACACCCTCCGCGGGTGAGATAAGTTACCTAAGTGAAAGGTGAAGACTTACTCACTGATAGATGATAAATCTTGAAAAATCCTTTACTGAAGTGTTGTTCTTGCGATATAGTCAAGAATTAAATCCTTAATGGTGATTATGAACCCTATGCATGTATGCATGTTTGCGTATATATAAGTGCATGTATGCGTGCTTTTATGTATGATGCATTATTTGGGCTAACACCTCTTTTTATGTAGTGCAATGTATGTCATTGTCTGAAATAGTGCTTTCCATAACGTCTTGACTCCCTGACCCTTGAGACCTTGATAATTATAGTAAGCCATGATACCCTTGATTCCTGTTTAATATGTAACATGCCATTAAAGAATCTCCCATGTTGGTTAGATCGTAACGTATATTCCTGTCAGTGTATAGACCCTATATCCTACTTTGGAAGAATATGATCCCTTTTATGATTCCAAAAACCGAAGTAAAATCCATTTTCCCTTTTCAAAGCTTTTATTTATACCCGATATTTCCATGCATTATTTCACAATTAATCGACACCTTGTAATCAAGCAGAATAATTTAGGAGGCAAAGAAATATGTTTGAAAAGCAAATTTTACTGAGAATTGGCCCGAAAATGGGCAATAATACGTAAGGAGGGTAGTTCCCATAAGGAGATATTACCGTAAATCAGGAAAAGATGTAAAATGGCAATAAGAAAACAAATTTATTTATGTCCCTATTAAATGTAACACCAGCTAATATCCCTAAGTCTCCAAGATCACGACATTTCTCTTCTGAAGATGACGGCTAGAATGATCACTCCCTTCTGAATTCCTGTTACGGGGTGACTTGAGTGTTTTCAGTCATATGCCTTTTGGATATCCCTAAATTTTGCCTGGACCGCTCTTTTTAGAGTCTTAGTCCACCAGGATGATATACCATTTTTTTCGACTAAGCCGCCCTTTAGGGTTTTCGACTTGTCGGGTATCATTTTTCATTCAAGTCCCTAATTTTTGCCTGGATTGCTCTTTCGAGTTTTCAATCCACCAGGACGCCCTAGTTTTTGCCTAAGTCGCCCTTTAGGGTTTTCGACTTAACGGGCTTTTATCCTCTTTTTCTAGGCATAGCATTTTTTGACCGAATCGGAGTTCACCGGTTGTGGTAAATCCGCTCCATCCATGGTTGTTAATGTTAGTGCTCCGCCAGAGGAGGCACTCTTCACGACATATGGCCCTACGTAGTGTGGGGTCCATTTGCCGTGGTGGTCCTTATGGATGAGTAATATTTTCCTTAACACTAAGTCTTCCTCATTCGAGTAGGCGAGGACGAATTTCTTTGTCAAACGCTCTCTTAATTCCCTGTGGATACAACTGCCCATAGCCACGCATTTCCCTTATACGAGGTTTAGCTGATCGAGCCTAGTTTGCACCCATTCTGCCTTATCCAGTTTCGCTTTCTTTAAGATCCTAGATGATGAATTTTCACCCCAATTGACAGCCCCTCTTTGAAGCCCATATCCTTATGCAAATATAAGTTTCCATCGAGATCCAGGTCCAGGTCCTTCATAGGAGTCCGAAGTTTCACAATCCTTTATAACCATGACATCTTTGTCCGGGAAGTCCATCTGCATGAGTTTGATAGTCGTCAACTGGTTTATGAATGAGACGATTTGCTAGTGTACTTCCTTTAATAGCCTTTGGAGTGACGTATTGGATGTCACATTCATTTAATAACATATGCCACCTAGCTATTCTCCCTGATGCGTCATGTTTCCTTAGTTCACAACCCATTGAATTCTCAAGTATTGTTAAGTACATTATGAGTGGTCTCCTTGGGACTGGTAGCACCAATATAGGTGGCTTTCATTTTGTCCTTTATTCCCTTTTGACTGACCATGGACCCTGATATTTTCCAGATCTAATTCCATAGGTACACCTTGTGGGCTTTAGTCGTAACTTGAATTTCCTTAACTGATCCAACTACTTTTGTAAGTTAGTTATGTGATCTTCTTCCTTTTGTGACTTGGTAATCGTATCATCCATATGAACCTCTATCTCCTTATGCCCCAAATTACCATAGTCCTTTGATAAGTTACTCCTACGTTCTTTAACCCAACAGGCGTTACCATGTGACAAAAAGTCGAATTGCTTCTTGACTTCTTCCCTGATCTGGAGGATCATATCTGATCTAGTCTTCCTCAGCTTTTGCTTGATTGGTGTGCATTCTAGTTTGAGTAGTGGTTTGTGCTCGACGATGCTTGTATCGTCCTGGCGTATCTTGGTATGACCATGCAAACACTTCGGAGTATCCTTGCAATAGCTCGATCAATCTTTCCTTTATATCCTTATCTGGAGAAGCAAGACTTTGACCTCTTTACTATCTTCCTCAGTTCCCAGATTGATCACATCCACTGGTTCCTATTGAGGTTGTATTTCCTTGTCCTCTTGCCTTAACAGTCTGGATAACTCTTCGGGAAGCTCACACTCGTCCTCATCACCCTCTTCCGCTTGGTTAATCGGTAATCTGAAGTCATTCGAGATTATAGCGGTGTCATTTTTAATAGGTTCATTTTTAAATTTGCACGAGGGAGATTTTTTATTATTATCCCTTTTTGGAATGAAGTGCCGGAAACGAAAATATTGAAAGAAGGTATATTGTCATTTTGAACAAAACGGAAAATGAAAGAAAAAAGATCTTCATTGAAAACAAAATGCAATTTTATTGATAGAAATAATCCAATGAAATAAAAGGTGGCCCTACAAAGGTTTGTCCACTTGCCTTGGGCATGGCAAGGGACTTATTATTATTTTAAGAAAAAAAGTAAATTACTTCGAAACAGAAATCATCTCAGAAATCCCAATGGTTCTCCAATTGTCAAGATTATGCATTCCTTTCTTCCTCTTCCATTAAGGCCGCATGATCCTCAATTCCAAATCCCACACTATGAAAATTGTCTTCTAATCCTTCATTAGCCGGTTTGTAACCCAGCCCGAACAAAACCTTCTCCTCAGGTGACTCCCATTGTTTGCCCCAATTTGTTATGTCTCCCTTCTTAATAAAGAATTCACCTTCCCTCCCTTCCATGGCATTGATTGTCGCCCCAATGTGCCCCAGTAATGCATTATCTCCCATATTTGGACTTTCAGGATCTACATCATTGACGTCGCTTTTCTTTGAATGGTTTCTGGAATACCTTTCATTGTTATGTTGATCGGAGTATGACTGCCCAATATTTCCTATCTTTAAACCATTCTCAATCCTTTCTCCAATGATAAATAAGTCAGCAAATCCTGTTGAGACTGCCCCAATCATCCTCTTGTAGTACGTTCCTTGTAGGGTATCCATAAGCATGTCCACCAGTTTACTTTCTATTAAGGGAGGTTGCACACGAGAAGCCAGTTCCCTCCATCTTTGGGCATATTCTTTGAAGGACTCATTCCCTTTTTGAGACATGTTTTGAAAATGCGTGCAGTTAGGAGCCATGTCCACGTTGTATTGGTATTGTTTCAGAAAGGCGCTTGCGAGGACTTCCCAAGTCTTAATGTGAGTCCTCTCCAGTTGCATGTACCAATCCAAAGATGCCCCACTAAGGCTATCTTGCAAAACATGCATCATCAGTTTCTCGTTGGTAGCGTGAGCACCCATCTTTCGGGAAAACATTTGGATATGGCTTTTGGGACAATTAACTCCTTTATACATCTCGAAGTTAGGTGCCTTAAACTTAGGAGGTACGACCACATCGGGTACCAGACATATTTCCGAAGCATCCACTCCAGAGATATTGAATCCTTCCACGACGTTTAACCTTTCCTCAAGTGCTTTGTATTTATCGTCCATCCTTCTCCTTTTTATAACAGCGGTTCCTTTATTTTTGAGGGCCACTTGCCTTGGATTTTCACCCTCGTATGTGTAGTTCTCACGTGGAGTAGGTCTGTAAGTAGTACGAGGTGCCCCATTGGAAATATGTGGAGAGACGGTTCCCTCGAGAGGTTAGTTAACAGTTTTGTGCTCGCGTTCTAGATCATGGACAAAACCTAGTAGAGGGCTATTGTCTTCAACATGGAGGGAAGGAGTAGGAACCTTCCTTTGAGGACTTGACCTGGTTCCTCTGGCTATCAAACTTTGAATGGCAAGTGTCAGTTGATCAATCTGGCTTTTCATACCTTCCACGTTCTCCTTAACGGTATCCATTTCTCCTCTTAAAGTGACCAAATCCTTTTCCAACTGATCCATAGCTTTCCTTTGGTACGCTCGAGTGCGAGGTCGGGAAGTCAGGTTGTCATGCTCAACGACTCTGAGACAAAGTTTGTAAAAGAAAATGATTTTTTTCTTATTCCCTTTTCCTTATTTTGAATGCATGTTAATGATGAATGTATGAATATGCATGATGTATGCTAAATAATTTTAAAATTTTATTTGGGGGGAATTCCAAAATCCATTGTAGTTAGAGATGAATATATCCAAAGGATGAAACCCATACACATAGAATGTAAGATCCAAATCCATTAGCCAGTCCCAAATCCAAAATGACTTCCAAACTTATAGCAATAGTTCCTCGGGAATAACCCATAACAATCCCAAAAAATGGAAAATCCTGAACTTAAGAAGGCGTAAACTACATAGATGCCCCCAATGCCTTCTTCAAATGAGCTTTAAACTCCTCCAAGTATCCTTTATTGAGCCCTTGCACTTCTCTATCCTCCTTGTGGTGAGATAATAGATCCCCAACAGGCACAGCTAAGCCTTTAGGCTTGACCCTTTTCCCCTTTTCTGTTTTTCTTTCCTTTTTCCTTTTTTTTTATTCCTTTTTTCTTTTTCTTTATTTTTTCCTTCCCTTTTTTTTTTGCTTTTATTTTATTTTATTTTATTTTTTTTTTGCCCCCATGCCCCTTGTAAGGTTTTTCCCTCTCCTTGTAAATCCAAGTAGCCCCAATTGTTCCAGCGTAGGAGCTAGTTGAAGATCCTTAAAGAGGAAGTCACACAGAGGAGGATCCTAAGATTGCGCAAAAGCAATTACGGCCCCTACCTTCATAGGGATCCCTAAGAGATCGAGGATCCTTCCATACTTGTGTGTAAACATCCTTTGAGCAGATTTGGCACTAAGTCTCAAAGGTCTTTGAGACTTTGTAAATCAACACTTAGCACTCTAATGCGTAGGGTAGCCCTTTCGCTTGAATCCCTCTTTCCAATATTCCTACAACACATCTTGAAATTCCCCACAAAAATGCATATATACAAAAATGTTTTTAAATGCATGATAACATTGACACTTTGTTTTTTTACTTGGTTAGGGTAAGGTGAAAATGTAAGCATGACCCTAACTAGGTAGGCTCCCTATAATAGGTTTAGATCTAAGTCTTATCTACCCACTCCCCTCACGTGTAGGATATACAGTTTTAGACAATATAACGACCCTATAATGTACAGACTATACCCTTGTTTTACCATGAGAAGGAGCAAGCCTTCCTATGGTAATCCTTTGAGATAAGTCTCATCGGGGTATGACCCTAGTAACAGCCCTTGAGGGTTGAATACATAGGGTCTCCATGAGTTGGCAAGGGGTAGGCTAAAAGTTCTTAGAGTCTCGAACCACATCTAAATCATCCTCTACGTTAGGGGCTAGCCCTTTCATGAGGACACCTTTGGAAGGATCTATTCTGAGTGTGGCATCAATGAATTGTTGGGGATGTCACATCCCCCCCAAAAACATTTCCTTTCCACGTCCTAATCTAGGGTTATACTCCAAGCTTGGGTTTTAGCTTCACACATCATATGCCCCAATTCAATGCATGATGACAAAATAAAACAAAAGGGTCAAATATTATAAATAAACAAATATATGAAATAAAACCTGAGAATAATAAAAAGAAAAAAAGAAAAAAACCATAAACACCCAAGACAAACAATCAAAACCCTAAAGCCTAAAGCTATGAGGGACTCTCTTTAGGGAGGAATCCCCAGCAGAGTCGCCAGTTGTCGCGGCCGGCAAAAATTTCGAGTTGCCATCATATTGTTTTAAGGAAAATAAATGATAAACCTAAAATCCTAATCCTAAGGGTAGAGATTCCTAAGATTCGGGAGTCGGTTAAGTGAGGGGAAGGTGTTAGGCACCCCTCACTTCCATTGTAGTCAATGGGATCCTCCTTAAGTTTTAGGGTATGTTTGTTTGTTGTCTTTCTACTTATTTATTTACAAATGAATCCTAAGTTTTTTATTATTGTACTCGCTAGGGTTTACAACCCTATTCCTACGTACCTTCAATTTTGAAGGATCAGAGTAACCGTAGTTCACCTCCCCTATTCCTACCCCTTAATCCTATTCCCATTCCTAATCTCAAACCCAATCCACTATTTATACTCTTGGATAAAGAGTTCTATCCCTTTAATCTAGTATTTATACTCCTAGATAAGGAGTTATATCCCTTAATCTATTATTTATACTCCTAGATAAGGAGTTTTATCCCTTAATCTATTATTTATACTCCTAGATAAGGAGTTCTATTCCTTAATCTATTATTTTTACTCCTAGATAAGGAGTTATATCCCTTAATGTATTATTTATACTCCTAGACGAGGAGTTCTATCCCTTAAATCTAATATTTATACTCCTAGATAAGGAGTTCTATCCCTTTATCTATATTTATACTCCTAGATAAGGAGTTCTATCCCTTAACATATTATTTATACTCCTAGACGAGGAGTTCTATCCCTTATCCATTATTTATACTCTCGGATGGAGAGTTCTATCCCTTATCCATTGTTTATACTCTCGGATGGAGAGTTTTATCCCTTATCCATTATTTACACTCTCGGATGGCGAGTTTTAACCCTTATCCATTGTTTATACTCTCGGATGGAGAGTTTTATCCCTTATCCATTGTTTATACTCTCGGATGGAGAGTTTTATCCCTTAAAATCCCTTATCCCTTGGCCCATATTTATACTCTTGGAACCTAAGAGTGCTATCCCAAAATCCCATCCCTTATTTAGGCTCTCGGACCAAGAGCATTATCCCTTGTTTTAAATCTTTAAAACCCTTTTTATATACCTTATTTAAAATAACAAGATCCTCAAGTCCCCAAGTAATTTAATAAAACCCAAATATGCTATTTACTAAGCAACATAGCACACTAAATATTCCAATTTAAAAGATTTTTGACATAATCCCAAAATAAAAGAATATTAAATCTTATTAAAAGTATAAACCCAAACATTTTAAAAAAGTAACTTACAAACCAAACTCCAAAATTATCCCTAAAACCCTAAATCCTAATTAAAAATTATCCTAATTAAATAATTAAATTAAGTCATTAATTTAATTACTTAAAAAAACCTAAAACCCTATTCCTTAAAAATCCGAAATAAAAATCTAACCTAATTAAATAATTAAATTAAGTTATTAATTTAATCATTCAAAAACCTAAAACCCTCTTTCTTATAAATCCTAATTAAAATATTTAATCCCTGATTAATAATTAAATTAAGGAATTAATTTAATTAATTAAATTGACCCAGGGGAGGTGCATTCTCCACTACATATTATTGTTGTCAAATAAATCTATTTGGACTCTTATAGAATTTGACATAAGAAATTGATAAACTTGTTTTGTTTGTGAAAGGATCACGTTGATCCTACTACTTAAAAACTGCAACTTTTTTCACAACAATATGAATCAGTCAAAACATTAATTATTTTTTGTATTTGTATTATATTAATTATTATCATTATAATTTTTTATATATTTTTTTTGTGTGGCTATTTTTTTGGAAATATTTTCAGAATAATAACTCACAAATCAATTACTAAGATAGAATAAGAACCTGATTATATGTAAAGATAATTTTTGTAAAACGTTTTCTTATGATTTAAATAACGATAATTATTTAAATAAAAAAATCAATTATATGTAAAAGTGATTATATTAAGCAAATTGAAAAATTAACAAATATAAATACAGGCAACAAACAAAGAGACCACATCACATTATCACAATCCCTCACAGATCAATTTCCAAAAAAAAAGTATTAGACGCCACAACAAAATATCATACAATTATATAAAATGTGGTAATAAAGGGGAAACCAACCTATGGGATCGAGGTTTATCCCGGTGAGCGAAATTTTTTTAAAAAACATTTGAGCTCTCTCCCTTGTTTTTTTCCTTTGATTCCTTTTCTGTTGTATTTTTTCCCTCCCCTTTGCGTTCCTCGTGTTCTCCCTTTCCTCTCCTTTTCCCTCCTCTATTCCTCTCGAACAATTGATGGAGGCTAAGGTTTAATTGTTGTTGTTCTTCGATGTGAAGAGCAATAACTTTTGGATACTATTTTTGTGAATTTGTGGGTGAGAAATAATTTGAAATCAACCTCTATTTATAGATAAAATTAGGTCAAAAAATTGAATGTGATTTATTAGTTTAGGAAAGATTTAATTTGACCTGATTTTATTTATTTCTTAGAGCCCAAGCCAATGAATCTGGATGGATTCATGGCTTGGTGAATTTAAATAAATAAATAAATAATTAAAGCGGGTCAAATTATTTAGGGTACCCCCTTCCTATCAATTGTGCCATTTTATTTATTCGAAATAAAGTGACACTAGAAACCATATAAAGCGGATCAAAATTTAGGGTACGACAACATCATTCTGTAAAGCTAAAACAAATATGAATTGCAAACAAAAGCACAAGGGCTCAAATTTTATTGATAGGATGG
The DNA here is from genome assembly GCA_022829125.1 of Lathyrus tuberosus. Taxonomy (NCBI): domain Eukaryota; kingdom Viridiplantae; phylum Streptophyta; class Magnoliopsida; order Fabales; family Fabaceae; genus Lathyrus; species Lathyrus tuberosus. The sequence goes on along the minus strand of JALAZF010000622.1, from coordinate 1,229,439 downwards.
AAATCAGCCAAACGCGTGATTCCATAGAGTATTTACAAAGTTTAGCAAATGGTAAGTTACAGGGAAAAGGGGCTACGTTGAAACATAACTGAAATTCTGGCACAGATATCAGTTGTCCTATACAGATGTTGAGACACTAATATCCAACACAATGAACAAGATAACAATTAAAAATAACAGTGCAGAAGGTAAATAACACAGCGATATGTTTACCCAGTTCGGTCTAACACACCTACTCTGGGGGCTACCAAGCCAGGGACGAAATCAATATACGATAGTATCAATTCACAGATCATACAAACACCGAAAAATATGCTCACTTAGTCACTACCCTTCCTATGACTTCTACCTAAGACTCACCTAGGTATGAGGCCCTCCTCAAATCCCTTTACAACCACAACCCGTGATTGGTACCTTTCCACACAAGAAACAAAAACGAAAGACACACTTTCAAAACACACAATCCTCAATACTTCACAGCTTATGAGGATTGACACACAAGAAACTCAATGCTTAAAAGTTTATGAGTAACTTGACAGAACTTACAACACAAGAAATCAGTCCTTATACTGTTATCAGAATGATACCAGTTAGGCTCACAAATTACACACGAAAACCCTAAAAACACAAGTAAGTTCCACACCTAAAACTAGGTTTACATCAGTCAATATATAGCAATTAATCTGGACTGAATTGGGCTTCAAAAACGCAGCAATTAGACTGCTCACAAAACTGCAAAAATAACTCCAACAAAATAGGTCTTCAATCCAAAGTTTCCTATTATGTCTCCATAATTAGAAACAGTAGCAAATCCGAAAACCACCAAATAACCACAATCCAAAAATGCTTTGGATGCCACATAGGATAACCAAATATTCACAGAATATTCAGTAACAATTCACACAAACAGAATCTGCATTAAAACTGATCCACAACGCGATGTCCTATGAGCTGGTATGGGACATCTTCATCCGACATGTTGAAAGCAGCCACTTAGAACATTAAGATTCAACATCTTGCTGCTATAATAGTTTTAGCAAAATAAATGCCAACCACAAAAGCACAGAAATAACAATCTCCCCCTTTGGCTTATTTTGGCTAAAACTACACACACACAAAAACTAGTAAAGAAGCACAAAACAGAAAAAAAAAATCCATATATCCAAATATCAGACAGCAGCGAAAACACCAACAGCACACAGTAAAAAACATCCAGCAAAAACATTCAGCATAGCAGCACTCCCCTTCAGCTGCATACAACACTCAGTACAGCAAACAACTCATCAAAGCAGCATTAGGTGCACCCTGCACAGCCTGAGCCATAGCTTCCATAGCAACAGCCAAAGCAGCATCATTCCTACCAGCCATATTCTATTCATATCCAATAACAACAACTATGGTTAAACAAACAGCTCACCCAAACACAACGACCAACAAGGACTGACACAAACTGACACGGACTGGCTTTGATACCACTTAATGTAACACCCCCAATCTATACCCCCAAATAGATAAAGCGATAAAAAAAATTCATCAGAGTATAATTAAACATTCATGGCATAGACGGAGGCGTCGCATCAATTGAGACAAAACACAATAAACCTGCTCATATAGATATGCAATAATCAGGTAGCAAATAACAGAGGAACTTAGTTCCTACTACCCACAATTCAGATACAGAATAAAACCGGAAAATCTGAAACTGAATCTCATATATATATATATATATATATATATATATCACATAAAAAGTTTGTCTATCATACACAGATTCATACATGTACAATCCAAAAGATACATATACATATACACATATATCACAGCGATCTCCCCGACTATCCGGTGCTACATATCAGAGCCGACCGACAAAAGAATGAAGACCTAAGCTTCACAAAAGACCTTCAGCATCTAATCTGCAATGCCTCATAGAGCATTCAAAACAGCAGAAGGATGAGAAACACAATCATAATATAATTGCATACAATTATATAATAACACAGAAATACACATGCAAAATATTCTCACCACAACTTACACCAGAATTCAAGCACAAAACAACACAATGCATATCTCACATATCCATCACAAGGCATATCAATCATGCACAATACATTTATCAATCAACATATATATATATCTCAACTCATCAATTCCATTCACAATTCCACACAAAATCAATTCATTCATGATTTATGCAAATGCAAAGAGACCGATACAACGACTCTATGCAAATGCAATGCGGTACCGTTCCATCCATCAATCTCAACACTAGTTCACTCAGGAACTATTGGAATCATCGCTTGTTACTTAGTGTAACTCCCTGTCAGGTAAACGATGTTCCCCGTCGCTTTAGGTCCTCTTGGTATAAGGCTCACGACGTTTATGGATCGCTTTAGGTGCTCTTGGTATAAGGCTCACGATCCGATCACTTTAGTCCTCTTTGTATAAGGCACACGATCGTCTATAATCATTGCTTTAGGTCCTCTCGGTATAAGGTTCACGATGTTATAGCGGATTCCCTCTGGAATCGTTTCGTCGCTCACACCCACTAGGGCACACGACATCACAAGAATGCATATCATGATGCTTGGAATACAATGACTCATGACATTCAAATGCACACATATATGCAACCATAATCATGCATTTTCATCACACAACAGCACACATGTCATACGATATCCATATCAACAGCACATTGCATGATACACATCAATTATTCACAATTACAAAGGCAAAAGTCGACAAAACAACACTATTCCAAATTCCCGACATTATTAAATCGGCCAACAATCTCAAAACCATTTTAATAAGAAAGTACATCTCAATAGCTTTCCAATGACACCAGGTATGTTCAAAACGGATAATCGGAACACAAGTTACAGAAGTATAAAGAAAAGGAATCGCGAAAAGACAACATTCTGCACACTCTGTGGTCATACGCGTATTGCCCTAAGCCATACGCGTAATGCCCAGCTCACTCACCCATTCCATACGCGTATTGCCCAACTTGATACGCGTATGGGCAGAGACCAAATTCTCCCCAAAAATCCCACTAAAAGCTCTATACGCGTAATGCCTCACACGTTACGCGTATTTCCTTGCCAGATACGCGTACCATTACGCAAATCAGCAGAAGGCCGAGAAAATGAACTTCCATACGCGTAATGCCCCAAAATTCCCCTTGCCATACGCGTATTGCCCAAACCGCGTATGGGCAGAGAAAAATCTAGAATTTTCTGCAGAATTTTTTCTGCGAAATTCACCCAAAAACCACTCCAATTTCCACCTACACACCATAAAATTGCAAATAGATTGCACAACAACATATATCTAACATGCATCAACAATAAGGAACCTGAAAACATGATTTCTGACACAATTTAATCGAATTCTAACAATTTCAACATATTAAGGTTTTTGTTCTACATCCCATTTCAACCCAAAAATAACCAAATACATACATACATAATCATACACAAGTATAAGATAATCGAGTTTCGCACCCTTACCCGATTTAATCGTGTTTTCAATAGTCGGTTGATCGATTTCTTAATTCCCAAGTTTTTCTCTCTTTTCCTTCTCTTCTTTTCCTTCTTTCTCTTTTTCTTCTTCTCTTTTTCTTTCCTTTCTATTTTCTCTCTTTTCTTTCTATTTAAGTTTCTAACTTAAGAAAAATAAGTGAAATGACCAAAATACCCCTATGCTCAAATATCTCGCAAACGTTCCCAAAACGCGATAAAACATAATCACGATGAAAAATAATATATTATCAAATAAAAGTCAAAAAATAAAATAATATAATAATAGAAATAATTAAATCGACTCGATTAAATAAATCTAACAAAAACTGGGGCGTTACAGAAGGGACAATTTGTACGAATCCCAAGAGAATGCTATCTTCCCGGAGGAAGAATCATTATACGAAGCCTAAGAGGAGGTTGTGAAAACTTCTAAGAAGTCAGTGTGTCCTTGTACAATGCCCAAGAAGAGGCGGGGATGCTTTTAGGAAGCCTGTGGGTCCTTGCACTAAGCCCAAGAGGAGGCTGATGAACAGTTCCAGAAGGGGTTTCACTTGGAACATTGGCCTTCTGTATATGAACTGTTCAAGGGAGAGATTTCTTAGATCTAGTTATCTAAAATTATTGTAAAAGAAAATTCTCATGGTTTAGGTTATGTTGAAATATCCGGGAGAACGTCGGATGTAAGGAGACGAGGTTTTGTCTAGTTCTAGACGTAGTTGCCGGGGAAACTCTAAATATCTATACTAGTATTACACAGTCGATATGAGTTTATGAAAGAAGACTTACAGTGAAACAGCCCCACAATACAGTTATATACATATGAAAGCGGTAAATGAAAACGGGTAAACACTTACTCGGTTGTAGAGCGTCCATGTTGTTTGGTTAGTTGTTCAACAAAGAAATTGAGAATAACAGTATGTTACAAAATCAAAGGAAAAAGTGCTTTTGAAAGGAAAATTGGGGCTTACAGCTCAAGGAGAGGCCCAGGGTTTTATCAGTGATCGCACTGTCGTTTTGTACAGGGACTTATACAAGTGACTGAGGCCCAAGAAAGATTTTTTGTACAAGGGGATGGGTCTTACACTCTCTCAAGAGCCCCAAAATGATTTAAAGTGAACAAAGATGGGTCTTATAGCTCAAGGAGAAGCCCAGGGTTTACTTTGAAAAGGGCGACGATCGAGCCGAGGTTTTGAAAACACCGTGGGTCTTATACAATGGCTGAGGCCCAAAAGTTTTTGGTTTCAAAAGGGGATTGGGTCTTACACTCTATTAGAGGACCAAAATGATTTTGAATGGGTCTTATAGCTCGAGGAGAGGCCCAGATGGTTTGTTTTAAACGGGCAATGATCGCGCCGAACTTTTGAAATACAACGGGACTTATACAACATTTGAGGCCCAAAATAGGTTTGTATTTACAAAGGATTGGGTCTTACACTCTATTAGAGGCCCAAAATGTTTTTAAAAGGTTTGATGAGGGTTGAATTAATCAAAACCCTAATTTGTTTCCAAAATGTATTTTAATTGAATAAAAAATTCAATTAAAATGATCAAAATTGTTTAACATGTGGAAAACAAATTGTGATCTTGGATTAATGTTTCAAAAATCATGTTTTGACCTACAAAATGATTAAAAATCATTAAAATTTTCAAAATCAAGAAGGAAAAAACATTTTAAATGTCAAAAACAATTAAAATATTAATTCTTAGCAAAAATATCAATTATATGAAATAAATAATATTTTGGGATTTTTTGGTAAAATAAAATATTTTAACATTTTTGTGAATTATTAAAAAAAGAATCAACTTAAAATCATTAAAACTAAGAGAGAAATTAATTTTTGAATCAATTAAATAAAATCACAAAATTCAAATATTCAAATATTTGAAAAAGGGCGCCAAGAACATGGCAAGAACACGCGCCCTTCCTCTGTTTCTGCAGATTTGCGTTTTCTATCCAATCTCACTGAATACTTGATTATATCATGCAATCTACATATCAATTTACTCGTTTCAACCTCACGATCATGTCTATGGTCTTTAATTTCATTTATTTTAAGCATGGAATAAGAAATCAAAGAGAAACCTCAAGAACCCTAAATTCTGCATGAAGGTTCAGAAATTCCATACACGATTCATACAAAGCAATTGATTGAGGGTAAACACTCTATGCATGATTATGAACATATGGCCAAATTATTGTGCAGCAAAAAATGCATGGATCATAGAGTTAGAAGAGCTCATGCTCACCTCTTGCAGCTAGTGATCGTGTTTTGGGTTAGAGGTATTACAGCTAGGTTCCAATGATCTGGATAGCTTCCCTAGGTGCCATGGAGTGTGTCTGGATGCTTGGAATGGATTGAAATGATCTGGAACTTGAGATGGCACCCCAACTGCAAATCTGTCAAAGGCTTGAGCAATTGGCTAGTGATTTTGTGATTTTGGTGTTCCAGATGTTATGTGAGTGTTTGGATCACTTCTATATGATGTTTATGAGGTGTGTGTGTGATTGGTTTGGTTGGAATTGCTCTCAAACTCAAAACCCGATAGTGACTTGCTTTGGAAGGAAAATTTGGATGTGAGAAGGTGATTTTGAGGAAAGCATCTGTTTGATGGCTTTGGTGTAATCAAACTGAGCACAAATGAGCTCTATTTATAGTAGAGCAAGTTTGTTTTGGGATCAATAGTGAATGGCAACTGCTGCATAGGTTTGGCCAATGTTGAGCAATGAGAATCCAAGTCTCCTCTAGCCATTGACTAGAGGTTAGGGCACAGAGCTGTGGTTCCCTAGTTGTTGGATCATTCTTGACTGAATTCAGTTGCAAATGTGTCAGTCCATGCCAACTTGGTGCATCCATTAAATGCTTCAATCCAAAATTGGAGTCTTGTCCCTCTTTTAGGCATTTCTAGGTTTGGCATGCTACTTCTTGTTCCAAAGACTTTGGAGGCTTGGATCAGTGTTTGTTCCCTTTATTTTGATCCTCAGATGTGTCCAAAATGATGACAAGGCTTGGAATTATCTGATTTTGCCAAATCGAGCAAAAGTGCAAAATTCTGCCTAGCCTTGGCAGTTTTCAGCAAGGCACATTGCCATTGTCATATCTCATGGCTCAAGTGGAATTTGATGGAGTTCTTGGCCATTTTGGAAAGCCCTCATATGATACAATAACTATTTGATCATAATTGGTTTTGATACTTTTTGGATCCAAGTGAAAAATTCCCCTACATTTGGAAAAAAGTGAAGGCAGATTCTGACTTAGTGAAAATTTCACTAAGTGTTAGAAAAAAGGGACATTTTCAATTTTTGTGATTTTGATCATTCCATAATTTAAAATCCATGGGGAATTGGAATGAGTGGTAGTTGAAGCTTTTGTAGAGGGTAATGAGAGCTATAAATCCAGCATTGGATGGGAAAAAATGGCCTTGTGGTTTAGGAGTTATGATCCTCCAAAGTTGGTACCCTAGCCACTTTGTTCCATAACTTAGAAAATTTTCTAAGTTTTTTATCGTTACCCCTTTTACAAGTTATCCCAATTTTCTTGATTTTTCTTGATGAATGATGATTCCAATCACACATTAACATCATTTTAGGGTTAAGGAACCATAATTGTGAAAAATCTCAAAAAGTCAAAGTTTGACTTTTGTGCACAGTTGACTTTTTATCATATGAATTCCAAACTGTGCGATCCTCTATGAAATCAAGTTCTTGACCTAAATCAAACTTGATGGATTGATTTCATAGGTGTTATAGGGTGTATTGAATCATGTCTTAGGGTTTGGGAGCATGTCCTGGTCAAAAGTCAAAGATACAATTGAATTTTTCCGTGAAACCCTAACTGTGGTTCTGATGAAATTGAAACTTGTTTCTCAAGCTTCTTGGATCAATCCATTGTTGCAAATGGATCAATGTGATGTATTTGAGACCCTCAAATCCCCTATTGAGGTCTTGGCTCATGTTTTGCCCCAAAAGTCAACTTAGGGGTGAATTAGGTCAAGAAACCCTAATTCCTGATTTTTTTCATGAATGCATTCCTTGAGGCTAAATTGACTTGATGATTGGGTTCATGAGATTCCTTGGAGAATCATAGGTTATGGTTTGAATCATTGGCTCATGCCCAGAGGAAAATTTCCATCTGGATGCCCTGGTCGACCAAACCCTAATTTGGTGACACTGATGATCTTAAGGCTTGATCCACCTAGAAGGGAGAAGCCTTGTGCTTAATCCTTGAAGTGGGAGTCCTCTTGATCCTTTGTGGATGTTTGAGAGGCTAGACAAGTTGAAGATCATGTCATTTCTTGATTGATCCTTTGTCTAAGAGCTCTGAGAGGGCATGAAACCCTAAGTCTGATTGTAGTGGATGCTCACCCATCTTTGGGGAGACTAATGGTTCATCCATATTGTGATGATGATTTGCACAATGATGGGAAATCTTAGTGGTCAAAATTTGGGGTATGACACTACGGTTCCCTGATCCTCAATGATCGGCGGAACATGTCCTTCTGGGATATAGTTAATAGGCATGCCCCAGGGACGATCTTTCGGCATTTTGTACCTAGGATCATACTTTTCCACTATGGGCGTTGATGTGATCTCTGAGATCACAGTCCTTTGTTGTTGCATCTGAGCTTCTGCTAGAGCTTGCATGTCATTATAAATCTTTCTCAGATCCTCTTTCAGAGTGTCGATCTCTTCTCTCTAGTCTCTGTTCTCTTCCTCGAGATCATCCATCTTTTTCTGTCGATTGGCCCGAGTATTGTACGAATGAGACAGTTTGACTCTAGAATCGAGACGCAAACGTGAGATTCGTAGGTAAGAAGAATGCGTTACGTGAGAATGATGAATGCAATGATTATTTTAATATTTTTTTTTTAATCAAAATAAACTTCGACAATTGGATTGCAAATATCAAACAGTGGGGAAACCCCGTTTTATTGAATTCAAAGATTGCGGAATGGAAATACAGTAATTTACATAGTGTTGTAAAAGTAAATCTAAACTAATAGATCCTAAGTCTTCTCTGAGGAGAGCTTAGGTGCGGGTTCTGGTAGTTTCCTTTTCTTTTACCGGGGCTCTTGAGCCGTTGTCGGGTTTCCATTCCTTTGCCAAGTGAAAGGAGCGAGCAAATTTCTTTGGTCATCTTGATTTTCTACAGCATGTTGCTCTAAAATCTCAATCAGATCGTCTTTTTCTCTTAATAGCTGCTGTATTTTCTTACACTCCATATTGAGAATACGGTACTTGTTCCTCCAAGACCTCTTCTCCTGCTAAACTTTGTTGAGAGTAACCTAAAGTTTTTCCGTATCAAACATAAAGTAAAGGATAGAGTCCCTTAACGAAAGAACTTCCTGATGAGGGTAAGGCATCCTCAGCTTGAGAGCTCTAGTTTGTACCCAGTGGAGATAAGGCTCCACCGAGACACAGTCTGGTTTTCCTAGAGACTCTCTTCCTTTCCTATGAATGTGCTTCCAGGCATGCACTATTTCCTTCTTTAGTGCTCTGTCATTTTCTCCTTCCTTGAAGAAAAGACCTTCCAGATGAACATTACGTGGGATATGTCCCATCGGGTATCCGAGTTGACGACGAACTAAAATTGGATGATAGTTGATTCCCCATTAGTTTCTATAAGGGGTACATTTGGGAAGTTCCCACAACGGTCAATGATCCTGATCCCGTCATAGATTCAGTTGTACCAATCGATGTCAGAGTTGGTAAGAGACATGATTCTCTGCGACCAACGTAAAGTATTCTTTTGATCCCAAAATGCACCCGACTTGGGCAAGTGGGAAATGAACAATTTGTATAGCAGGGGTACACAGCATGTGATCATTCCTCCGCTATAAAAATTCCTTAAGTGTACCAAATGATAAGCATCTGCGAGCAGGGTCGGTACAGGGTTTCCAATCAGAAAAATCTTAATGGCGTTGATATCTACAAAGTTATCAATGTTGGGAAACAAAAATAACCCGTAGGTAAGCAAAACAAAGATGCTCTCAAAAGCGGCCACGTTCCCTATACTAGAAAAGTACAGAGCTTTCTTGATTAAGAACTGGGCTGGCAAACCCTGAATTCCACCCTTAATGATCATGTGAGTCCTGACTTCTGACTCGTCCAAATAGATTGCCCTTGCAATGTTTTGATCCTTTGGAATTTCTTCCAGTCCAGAAAAGGGATCTTGGTCAGTAATATGTAAATCAGTCAGGTGAGAGTACTCCTCTAATGTTGGTGCTAGCTGATAATCCAGGAATGTGAAACAGTGATAAACCAGATCGTAGAACTGAACGAGTGTGGATAGGATTCCTTCGATTACATGGACCCTTAATAGAGACAGTAGTCCTCCATACTTGGCTCTAAAAGCCTCAGGGTTGGTTATCATCCTCGCCAATCCTCTTAAATCCTCTAGTTTTGGAACCTTGAAGGTGTACTTGTGAGTTTTCCTTCTACCGAAATCCATTAGCAATCTCTTTATCTGACATTTGCAATCATTGTCTTAGTTTAATTTGAAAAAGAGAGACTAGAAGAGAAGATTTTTCTTTGTTTAAATGTTTTTTAAATAAATGTATGAATGCAGCACACAAAAACATAGAAAAACATGGGGTCAAAGGGTCGATGTCATGAAGTCAAGGCTCTACCCATCCCCAAAGGTTTATACTGGTGATTTTTTGTACCTGTCCGCAAAATCATTGACCCCTCTTAGGATAACAACAGCAAGCGGATTGCCAGCGAGCTGATGTATCTTAGAATGATCTCAAATGAGGGTAGTATCGCGTGACAACTATTTTCGATAGCTTCCGCACTACAAAATGGTTTCAGTCTACTAAAAACCTCAGCTTCTCAGATAACCCAATCGACCACACTACTTTCAACAACTGAAGTCGTATAGGTAATGTATCTACAAAGGGAGTCTCCACTGAGTTTGATGGTCGACCAGGAACTCTTAACGGGGTTCACTCCCCGTAAGATTACCCGTATAATGCCATCCTCTATCTTAGGTGTATACTCAATCTTTCCACATGCGGCATCACACGCATTCCCATTAGCAGAAAAATAAACATAGATATCAATTAGGAAAAGCAGTATATATATTTATCTTAATCATCCTAGACCTCTAGTCTTATGATCCTATACAGACAATGACTCCCCAGCAAAGTCGCCATTTCTGTGACACTTCGAGAACTTAAGGTTTCATCCCTTGGGAATGCAAGAAAGAATGCCTCCCACTATGGTCGCCATTTTTCTGTAGCGCGATTTTTGTGGTTTCGAATCACTATCGCTTTGGTACTACAGTTCGATTCATTTTTTATCCTGTTGAGCTGATTAAGGAAGGGAAATAGATGTCTCCAATTAACCTTGCTCGCAAACTGAGGTTAAACAGTCAAAACTGTTGGTTTACAGATGCTATCAAAATAGGTGGTTCGTCTTTTAAGGTTATTTTCTTAAGAATACAAGTGTCTGGATTATCTGTGAGGCTTCTGGTAAGGGGTTAGGTATGATGCTTTTGATGGATATATATATATATATATATATATATATATATATATATATATATATATATATATATATGAAGGTACTGGGTTTTGGGTTTTTTTATTAGTGTGCTCGCTAAGATTTTGCAATCTTATGCCTACGTATTCCCGAAACAGGGAAATCAGAGCGATCGTAGTTCCTCTTATTCTACGGGAGGAAAAAGGTGTTTTGGTGTCTTGTTCAAAGCCCAAGACATGAAGCTGAAGGTAGTTTGTATCTTGTTCAAAGCCTAAGATGTGAAGCTAAAAGGTTGAGAGAGAATTTGTCATCTCTAAAGAGGAGTTGTTGATGTTTGTATGCTGTGGGCAAGGCACAAATTTGATGCTAAAAGGTTAAAACTCAACCGGGGTTTCCTTATACAAAGCCTAAGAGGAGGCTGAAAGTTTTACTTTTCCGGGGAAAATGTTCTTTCTGTCTTGTACAACGCCCAAGATTGACACTAAAAGGGATTTTTGACTCCGTTGGGGAGAATGTATCTTGTATAAAGCCCAAGATGGAGGCTGAAGTGAGTTTGACTCAACAAGACAGTGCTGGTATGTGTCCTGTAGAAAGCCCAAGACAGAGGCTAAAAAGGTTGACTCAACAAGAGAGTCTGAAGTTTGTTTGACTCAACAAGAGAGTCTTTTATACTCAACAAGAGAGTGATTTATATGTCTTGTACAAAGCCTAAGACGGAGGCTAAAAGTGGTTGACTCAACAAGAGAGTCTTTTATACTCAACAAGATAGTGTTTTATATGTCTTGTACCAAACCCAAGATGGAGGCTAAAAGGAGATTGACTCAACAAGAGAGTCTTTTATAATCAACAAGAGAGTGTTTTATATGTCTTGTACCAATCCCAAGACGGAGGCTAAAAGGAGTTTGACTCAACAAGAGAGTCTTTTATACTCAACAAGAGAGTGGGTTTTTATATGTCTTGTACCAAGCCCAAGACGGAGGCTAAACAGAGTTTGACTCAACAAGAGAGTTTGAAAAGGTTAGCTCCGCTGGGGAGAGTCATTTGTACAAAGCCCAAAAGGAGGCAGTCTTACTGCTAAGGATTAGATCCATAGGCAGACCCAAGGGTGGTGAACTCTCATGAGAGAGACTGGGTTTCTGAGTGATCGGTGTTTCTTCCTATGTTTAAAAGGAACTTGAGAATGTCTTTGAGACTCAAGAGGCTTAGACTGTCCAAGTCTAGAGTTTTATCCAATGCCCAAGAGGAGGCGCGGGAATTAAGGGATGAGTATTAACCCTAGAATGGCCGGAGTTTTGACGCTGGAAAGACTGCTCTAGCAAAGGATGACTAAGTTCTGTCTTATACCTTTAAGAGGTCATCAGGGTCCTTATATTAAGCCCAAGAGAATGCATGAGGACTTCTAAGAAGCCGAAGGGTCCTTATACAACGCCCAAGAGGAGGCGGGGATGCTTTTAGGAAGCCTGTGGGTCCTCAAACCAAGAGAAGTTCAAGAAATGCAATTCACAGAGAAGAGGTCATTCCAGGAAGGTTCGAGAATTTGGAAGAAACTCAAGAGATGCCATTCACGGAGAAAAGATCATCTCTGAGGAGTTAGAGTTTCTTTGACAATTTCTAAGGGTGACAGTCTGAGAAAAGGTTCACCGAGAATACGGCCTTTCTCTTTGTTCCATATTGTTTAACCCCAAGAGAAGGGAAGATTGTATCTGGAAATCCTATGGGGATCTAGTTTTGTTTGTATTTAAGAGTGACCAACAGGGCTTTACCTAGCGCTAGACATAGTTTCCGGGGAAAACTCTAAATAACTATACTAGTATTACACAGTGGATATGTGATAAGTATATAAAAGGATGTGAAAGAAGACTTACAGTGAAACAGCCCCACAATACAGTTATATGCATATGAAAGTGGTAAATGAAAGCGGATAAACACTTACCCGTTATAGAGCTTCCATGTTGTTTGGTTAGTTGTTCAACACAGAAAGTTTTGATAACAACAGATATTCGAATTCAAAATCAAAGTAGAAAGTGCTTTGAAAAGATTGTTGGGGCTTACAGCTCAAGGAGAGGCCCAAGTTTTAACGATGATCGCACCGTAGTTTTGAAAACTGTATAGAGGAACTTATACAATAAGTGAGGCCCAAAAGTTTTTATGTACAAGGGGATGTGTCTTTCACTTTATTAGAGGCCCAAAGTGACTTAAAGAAAAGAAATGGGGCTTATAACACGAGGGTAGGCCCAGATGATTTGTTTTGAATTGGCGATCGTGCCAAGGTTTTCCTTTTAACACAGAGGGACCTATACAATATCTGAGGCCCAAAAAGGTTTTGGTTAAAAGGGGATTGGGTCTTACACTCTATTAGAGGCCCAATGAGTTTGAAAATAAATAAAGATGGGTCTTATAGCTCAAGGAGAAGCCCAAAGATTTTTGTTTAAAAACGGCGATCGCGCCGAGGTTTTTGTAAACACAGTGGGTCTTATACAACATCTGAGGCCCAAATTATTTTAGTTTCAAAAAGGGGTTGGGTCTCACAATCTATTAGAGGCCCAAAGATTATTTTGAAAAGAAAAATGGGACTTACAACACAAGGGTAGGCCCAATTGTTTTTGTTGAGAAGGCGACGAACGCGCCGTTCACTTGAAATTGTTCAGAGGGACTTATACAATAAGTGAGGCCCATAATTGGTTTATTTACAAAAGGATTGGGACTTACACTTTATTAGAAGCCCAAAGTGTTTGAAAATGATTTGTTTAGGGTGATTAAGATCAAAACCCTAAATTAATTTCAAAATGTATTTTAATTAAATAAAAACTTAATTAAAATGATCAAAATTATCAAACATGTATGAAAAACAAGTTGTGATCTTGGATTAATGTTTGAAAAATCATGTTTATATCCACAAAATGATTAAAAATCAATTAAGATTAGGAAATCAAGAAGGAACAAATATTTCAAATGTTAAAAACAAATAAAATATTAATTCTTTGCAAAAATATCAAATATAGGAAATAAATAATATTTTTGGGAATTTTTTGCAAAATAAAATATTTTAACATTTTTGTGAATTATTAAAAAAAGAATCAACTCAAAATCATTAAAATTCAGAGAGAAATTAATTTTTGAATCGATTAAATAAAATCACAAAATTCAAATATTCAAATATTCAAAAATGGCGCCAAGAATATGCCAAGAACACGCGCCACCCCTCTGTTTCTGCATATTTGCATTTTCTCATCAATCTTACTGAATACTTGATGAAAGTATGCAATCCACATATCAATCTACTCGTTTTCACCTCACGATCATGTCTATGGTCTTTAATTTCATTTATTTTAAGCATGGAATAAGAAATCAAAGAGAAACCTCAAGAACCCTTGATTCTACATGAAGGCTCAGAAATTCCACACACGATTCATACAAGGAAATTAATAGAGGGGAATCATTCTATGCATGATTATGAACATATGGCAAAATTATTGTGCGAGGAAATATGCATGAATCATGAGATGCCCAAGTTGAGGCTTACCTCTTGCAGCTGGTGATCGTGTTTTGTGTTGGAGGTGTTACAGCTAGGTTCCAATGATGTGGATAGCTTCCCTAGGTGCCAAGTGATGTGCCTGAATGCTTGGAATGGTTTGAAACAAGCTGGAACTGAAGATGGTACCCCAACTGCAAGTCTGCTAAAAGCTTGAGCAGTTGGATGGTGATTTTGAGAAATCAGTGTTCCAGATGTTGTTTAAGTGTTTGGATCACTTCTATATGATATTTATGAGGTGTGTGTGTGATTGGTTTAGTTGGAATTGCTTTCAAACTCAAAACCCGATAGTGACTTGCTTTAGAAGGCAATTTTGGAAGTGAGAAGGAGATTTTGAGGAAAGCATCAGTTTGATGGCTTTGGTATACTCAAACTAAGCACAAATGAGCTCTATTTATAGTAGAGCAAGTTTGTTTTGCAAGCAATAGTGAATGGCAATTGCTGCAGAGGTTTGGCCAATGGTTGCATTTTGGAATCTCAAGTCTCCTCTAGCCATTGACTAGAGGTTAGAGCACAGGCTGCTGGTTCCCTAGTTCAGAGATCATCGTTGACTCATTCAGTTGGAAATGGCTCAGTTCATGCCACCTTGGTGCATCCATTGAATGCCCCAAAACAAAATTGGAGTCTTGTCCCCTCTTTAGGCATTTCTAGGTTTGCCATGCTATTTTTAGTTCCAAAGACTTGGGAGACTTATGGATCAGTGTTTGTCCCTCCTTGGTCCCTCCCTGAGGTGTTCAGATGGATAAACTTGTTTGTCATTTGCACAAATTGCTCAAATCGAGCAAAATGCACAAATCTGCCTAGTTATGACAGTTGCATCAAGGCATTTTGCCACCATCATAACTCTTAGCTCAAATGGAATTTGATGGAGTTCTTGGCCATTTTGGAAAGCTCTTATATGATACAACACATGTGTGATCATAGTTTGTTTTGATACTTTTTGGATCCAAGTGAAAAATCCCCCTACTTTTGGAAAAAAAAGCAAGACAGATTCTGACTTAGTGAAAATTTCACTAAGTGTTGGAAAAAGTGACATTTCATGTTTTCAGCCATTTTGATCCAACCATAACTCAAAATCCATGATAAATTGGAATGAGGTGTAGTTGACACTTTTAAATTATTCCATGAGAGATACAAATCCATCTTTGGATCAACCCAAATGGTTGCTTGGATCACAAGTTATGATCCTTGGAAGTTGGTACCCTAGCCACTTTGTTCCATAACTTAGAAAATTTCTAAGTTTTTTATGGTTACCCCTTTTACAAGTTATCCCACTTTCTTTGATTTTTCTTGATGAATGATGATTCCAATCATACATTAACATCATTTTAGGGTTAGGGGACCATAATTGATCAAAAAATCAAAAAGTTAAACTTTGACTTTTGGGCACAATTGACTTTTTATCAGATGAATTCCAAACTGTGCAATCCTCTATGAAACCAAGTCCTTGACCTAAATCAAACTTGATGGATTAATTTAATAGGTGTTATAGGGTGTATTGAATCATGTCCTAAGGTTTGGGAGCATGTCCTGGTCAAAAGTCAAAGGTACAGTTGACTTTTTCCGCGAAACCCTAACTGTGGTTCTGATAACTTGAAACTTGTGAATCAAGCTTCTTGGATCAATCCATTGTTGCAAATGGATCAATGTAGTGTATTAGAGTCCCTCAAATAATGTCTTGAGGTCTTGGCTCATGTTTTGTCCCAAAAGTCAACTTAGGGGTGAATTAGGTCAAGAAACCCTAATTCCTGATTTTTATTGTATGCATCCCCTGAGGTAAAATTGACTTGATGATTGGGTCCATGAGACCCCTTAGAGTTTTTTAGGTTATACTTTGAAGCATTGGTTCATGCCCAGAGGAAAATTTCCATCTAGAGGCCCTGGTCGACCAAAACCCTAATTTGGTGACACTGGCGATCTTGAGGCTTGATCCACTTGGACTGTTGCAGCCTTGTGCTTGATCTTTGATGTGGAAGTCCTCTTGAACCATTGTGGATGTTTGAGAGGTTTATACAAGTTGAAGATCATGTCATTCTTTGATTGATCATTTGTCTAAGAGCTCTGAGAGGGCTTGAAACCCTAATCCTGACTGTAGTGAATGCTCAACAATTCTTGAGGAGATTGATGAGGCATGTAAATACCTCCATATTGTGCTGATGATTTGCACAATGATGGGAAATCTTAGTGGTCAAAATTTAGGGTATGACAATACTCACATATTTTTTCTTCATGTCATATGTGAATATGTCTCACTCTACTCTTACACACTTAACCCTTCTGGTTATATTTTCTTTTTAAGTGTGTTTCTCTTATCTGTGTATTCTTTGTAACACAGTCTCTCTCAACCCATTTATGTGAAGTTGTATCACATCCTTGTGAACACAGTCACACATTCTTCAACTCCCATTCATTCTCTATTGTTTGAATGTTTTCAATCTTCTTCTTATATAGATGTTGAGAATATATCCGTTGAAGATTAAAACTACCCATGGTACAAGTAGTTGTTGAAGGTCTTTAGATAGAGTGCAAAATAGTAAGCTAAAAACTCTGCTACCATAAAGAGAGTAGAGCAGAGTTTAGAACAGTTGGAGAGATAAGATCATGACAACATTACTTTATGCTGATTTGACATAAAGTAGTGTACTTTTGTCACATGATCTACTTTAGATCATTTCTGACTAGAGGCTTCTTGAAGACGTTTGTTAAAGGTTATGTAGAGTCATTGGTATCTTTATACTTTGCTTATTGAATCAGAGGCTTTTTATAGAATTAGTTAAAGCATGATCAAAAGTTGAAGTATGTCTTCAGAACCTAGTTGGAATGAGAGTTCAGAGTCTTGAGTTCAAAGGTTTTGAGCTTGCCTTTATCAGAGTCTTGATCAAAACTAGTCTGGATGAACACTTTCTGAGTTGATGACTTGATGTAGACGAATTCCTTTGAGGCAGAATCTTCAGAACTATTGATGAAGATTGTTCAGAAGATGCAGAGTCGTTCCTTATAACATGGTCTGTTGCTTCAAGTGATTCCATTCTTCAGAGCTTTGTTGATCTTTGTATTTCAAGTAAGCTTAGGCTCAACATCTGAAAGACTTGAGCTGAATCTTCAGAGTCTGAAAGCTTGGTTTTGATCCTTCAGATTGAGAAGAGCTTTGCTTCTCTTTAATGACTCTTCTAAGTGATTAACTTGATTTATATCAAGGTTAATGTCTTTTGATCCTGCACACTTGAACAACCATTAGTAAACCCTATTGTTCTTTAAATACTTTGTTATCATCAAGACTTTTTAAGAGCATAAACAAATCTTGTTCCAACAAAAACATACACTCACTGTTCTTGCATCTATTTTCTATGTGAACGGCTTTAGCATATTTGTACTCTCGTGTTTATTAGTGGTAAGATTGACATGTTTCCGACAAAGTCGGTCTCTCACGTCGACCCGCACTATGTGTCTATATTCTCGTACCCCCTCCATCTCGAGCCACGTTGAGCTATTGGGATTTCTGTTACTGCTAGGTTCAAGGTTTCGAGGAATTCGCATTAAGGATTTTGTCGATCTTTTCATTATATTGAGGTCCTCGACTCCATTTCACGCTCTATTTAGGTAGATTGAAGGGAATTCAATTGTAGAAACTTCTTCTTACACTATGATCCCTTTTGGCCTCATTTGTGCCAGAAATTCGAAGGAGCGTCTGGTCGAAAGATACAAAGGAGGCATAAATAGTGGTCTTCCTCCCTTATCATAGCATTTCATTATGGTGAACTGGCTTTCACATCACACAAGATTTGATTATAAAAATTTGTGAAGTCAATTCCCACATACGATACAAGTGTTTCAGATCGAAACTAAAATTATGCTTGAATTATGGTGCTGAACTTTTGATGTATTACATATCTCAGATGCGGTGGAATATGGAGGCGGATTTGCAAGATTAATATTTTAATACCCAAGTCGGTTACTAAATTAAAATATATATATATATATATACAGAATAAAGTATGAAAAATACGTATACACGTAGAAGTATTTATACCCCTAAATTGAATAATGATTGGACTCTTTTGAGAGCTGAAATGAACTTCTCTTTAATGGATCTTTGACCGGCACGATGTTTGAAAAATTCAACTATAAAATTAAATGATATGCAATTGTTTTGTTAGTTATTTTGAAAAAGTTCAACGACTAAATTAAACAATGCTACAATTAAATTAAGGGACCAGATTGCCTTTTAATTTTTTTTTTTTCAATTTTCAAAGTCGTGATCATATTTGGGCAGGTGATTGTGAAAAAAAAAAAGTCTTGTAGGACAACCCAGTTAGTTACATGTACCTGTCTCTAGCTAATGAAACTGGCCGCCGCCGGCCCAGCAGTGCTTCTATTTGCTCACCAACTCTGCCTCCTCTATTGTTATGTTTTTCTTGGAAAAATAATTTGTCTCCCTTCTTTCAAATTACATTTATAGAAGAGAATAGAAACTTTTTCTTGTTGTTAAAGAAATAGTTTTAGACGTTCTTTGATTTCGAAGACCAAAGTAAACTAAAATCCATAAGAAATGTTGTTAACATCAAAAAGAAATATTATACTAAAATAATTATTATAATTGATCATTTTATATTAATTAAAAAAATATTAAAAAAATAAAAAAGAGAATAATATTTTTATCAAACTATTCTTTTTACTATTGATATATTTGATTATTATAAATAATGAGAGAGTAATAAGTTAAAAATATTAATTATAGAGTTTAATTAAAAGATAAACGATAAAAATACATTAAAAATTAAATGCGATATTTATTTTAAAATAAATAGTTTTATAAAAAACGATAATTATTTTAGGTACGAGAAAATAAATATATTCCCTACTTAAATATATAGAAATTATTTATCTTTAGAAATCAGTAATTGTAAAAAAAAAAACAAGAGAGTACAAGGTATTTGATTTGATGTTTTTCTATTAATAAAATAATTATTTGAAAGTATATAGAATAAATTTATTCATATATTTTTTAAGTAATATTTATCGGGCTATTTATTTCAAATTAACTGACGATAATCTAAGTATTTAGCGTGGACCTTTTAAACAAAAGAAGCAAAGTTATTCAAACTTTGATAACATCATCAACATCACCAATCACAAAATAGTTCAACTACAAAGACTTTTCAGTTTCAGATGCTGCTCCTTTTAAACTCTTAACTTTCACTCTCTTCAACTTTCACATAATCACTTCACATTTTCTCACCATTCAAACATGAACAAACTCATCTTCACTTTCGCAATTTCAATCTCCCTAACCGTCGCACTCGTTTCAGCTCGTCTATTTCCTGACGTCCCATCAATAATACCTCCCGTTATCCCTCCCACCGGAGCGTGGGATGCTTTCCGCAACTTCACCGGTTGTCACCGTGGCGAAAACTACAACGGCCTCTCAAATTTAAAAAACTACTTCCAGCGCTTCGGATATATTCCCCACGGGCCGCCGTTGAATTTCTCTGATGAATTCGACCACGCTCTTGAAGCTGCTATTAAAACTTATCAGAAGAATTTCAATCTTAATATAACTGGTGAACTCGATGAGAGGACTCTTCATCAGATTGTTTTGCCGCGATGCGGGGTTGCGGATATAATTAACGGTACAACCACCATGAACTCTGGCGGGGAGACAGAAACGACATCGAAAAGTGATAGCAAACCGCGGTTTCAGACCGTGTCGCACTTCACTGTGTTTCCCGGGCAACCGAGGTGGCCGGTGGGAAAGCAGGAGCTAACGTACTCGTTCTACCCCGGTAACGAGCTCACGAAAACTGTGAAAAGTGTATTCGCAACGGCGTTTGCGCGGTGGTCGGAGGTTACGACGCTGAAGTTCACCGAAACAGAGTTGTATTACACCGCTGATATTAAGATCGGATTCTTCAGCGGCGACCATGGAGACGGCGAGCCGTTTGATGGAATTTTGGGGACACTCGCGCATGCTTTCTCTCCAACTAACGGGAGGTTTCACCTTGACGCTGCCGAGGACTGGGTAGTTTCCGGCGATGTGTCGAAATCGGCGATGTCGACGGCTGTTGATTTGGAATCGGTGGCGGTGCACGAAATTGGGCACTTGCTAGGGTTAGGTCACTCTTCGGTGGAGGAGGCGATTATGTTTCCGACGATATCTTCACGGTTGAAGAAAGTGGTGCTGACGGAAGATGATGTAAAAGGAATTCAATACATCTATGGGAGTAACCCAAGTTTCAATGGCTCCACAACCATGTCTTCGCCGGAGAGGAACTCCGGTAGTGGTGGTAGCAGCGTCGCATCTCTGTGGTCCCGGTGGGGACTTTTCACTTTGTTGACATTTGCATTTTCGCATTTGATATTATAGGATTTATTTATTTCTATATTTTTTATTATTTAGAAATCTTATAGAATTGAGTAAAAAAGATCTTACAAAATATTCATCGTGTGGCATTATGTTGATAAACATTTTAAAAAGCTAAAAAAGTTAAATAGTTATATGTATTTAGATATCATTTTTGTAATATATTTGATGTCAGTATAATACTAAACTTGGAATCATACACGGGAATGCCGCTCCCAATATTTTTTAAAAAGTTGATGTTAATTAAAAGCTGAAACAAATGATTTTTTATGTAATTGATTGATTAGAAATAAAAAAAAAATTATATGAATGAATTCCGTTTAAACTACTACTAAAATATTGGTAATTAAAATTTTATTAATAATTGATTAACCTCTCAAATAAGTGACAATTAATATAATAACATAAATTTTTATACATAAACTTTATATACATAACTATTTATGAATATTTATGATTTGTTGAATGAACATCAATATATGATAAGGGTAGTTTAGTAAAAATATCACTCTCTCTTTTATTTATTCCTTTTTTTTAATATGTGTGAAATGGTCAACTGGGTCACTTATTGTGGGACGAATGGAGTACAATATTAGTAACATGTTATTCTTTTTTAGTAACATGTCGGTAATATGTTGATATTAGTTTAGTAAGTACCTATCCTATTACATATATGTGTTGATAAGGAGCGATGTTGCCACTATTTTTGTTGTTTCACGATTTAGAAAATTAGTCACAAAAAAAGTTATTGGGATGAGTCGCGGAACGGTTCGCTCTATTTAATACGTCTTGAGGCACTGCCCAAAAATATGCAAAGCAATCGAACTACCGCGCCACCTCTAGGATAAAACAATCGAATTCAATTTTACGATCACTACTTGCACGATATGTGATCGTTCCAGAAATACCCCTTTTGATGGTGTTGAAACCACTCGATTATGGTGTGAAAACCACTCGTAATATTTGGATCACCCAGTTGCAGATGGCGCAAGTAAGCAAACAACTAAAAAAACAGAAAAGATAAAAATATAAATGAAGTGAATGTGTGAGAGAAGAGAGAATTCGGGATGTAGAATTCTGGAGTGAATTGAAAGTAATAGGAATGACCCTATTTAAAGCTAAGTGTCGCAACTGCGAAAAAACAACCGGCGAGAAACTAGAACAGAAGAGTCGCCACCGAACGTTATTTATCCCGACGCAGGGAAAGGAAACGATCGAAGAAAACCTGAAAAGGGAGAAGACATGGTCATCGCAACCATAGGTCGGATTCGGGAGTCAGTTACGCCAGGGGAAGGTATTAGCACCCTCACGCGTCCATCGTACTCGATGGGATCCACGCTTGTTGTCAAAACAAAGAGTGAGTTATCCTAAAGTCTACGGCTAAACGGAAACAGGAAAGGGGGAAACAAAGACGGACTCGCAAGGATCGTCGCAAATCCAATGCCTACGTATCTTCGTGGACGAACGAAGAATCAGAGTCAACGTAGTTTGACGGACGGGTCGAAAAAGAGGGAAGGGTGCTCGCCAAGATATCACATCTCGTGCCTACGTATCCTCAATTGGACGGGAGAGAGGAAATCAGAGCAAACGTAGTTCGACGGACGGGTCGAAAAAGAGGGAAGGGTGCTCACCAAGATATCGCATCTTGTGCCTACGTATCCTCAATCGGACGGGAGAGAGGAAATCAGAGCAAACGTAGTTCGACGGACGGGTCGAAAAAGAGGGAAGGGTGCTCGCCAAGATATCGCATCTCGTGCCTACGTATCCTCAATCGGACGGGAGAGAGGAAATCAGAGCAAACGTAGTTCGACGGACGGGTCAAAAAAGAGGGAAGGGTGCTCGCCAAGATATCGCATCTTGTGCCTACGTATCCTTAATCAGATGGGAGAAAGTAAATCAGAGCAAACGTAGTTCGACGGACGGGTCGAAAAAGAGGGAAGGGTGCTCGCCAAGATATCGCATCTTGTGCCTACGTATCCTCAATCGGACGGGAGAGAGGAAATAAGAGCAAACGTAGTTCGACGGACGGGTCAAAAAAGAGGAAAGGGTGCTCGCCAAGATATCGCATCCTGTGCCTATGTATCCTTAATCGGACGAGAGAGAGGAAGTCAGAGCAGTCGTAGTTCGACCTACGAGGTCGGTAAGTGTTTTTTACGTGAGCGACGAGCTCTTTTCTGAAAACGATTTGAAACCCAACAATCTCGAAGGATGAAAATGATTTGAATTTGTTTTTGTGTTTTTTAGACAGAAGTGGATTGAAGTTAGTTCGTAACATGCATTGCACCCAAGTCTACAACATAGGAACGAATGTGTCGCATATCGTCCCCAAGAGGACGTACACAAAATACTCTAGAAGAACGAAGGGAGACCCCCCATTCCTCACTTCCCACATACAAGGCTCATGCGCAATACACGTTAACTTTATTAAGTGTTTTTTAGAGTTTTTGTGAGATGAGAAGAGAAGACTCAAGAAAAAGAAAACACCAAGGGGAAATCTATCTTAATGTTGTCATGCAAAAGTGGACCTATAGTTGAGGTAAGAGGGAAACGTCTACCTAAGTTAGCATGCATGGTTTGAATCCTAATGTCTATCTTACTCCAAGCTTAATTAAAAAATCAAGTTGCACTAGGAAGCCTAAGGGAAAAAGGAAATCCAAGACTTAAACAAGTCTTGAGATTCAAGGGAGGGAAAGAAGTGAAAGAGATGAAGAAGAAAATGAGATAAGAGATGAACAAGCCAAAAACAGCAGCTACGACAGCGCTCCAGCACCTGCACAACAGTAAATTCCAGCCAATACACCAAACAGCATTTAACAACTCATGTTTCAGCACAAAAATAGGTGTAAAAGAGCAAACAATAGCACATACGACAACACATATGCAAAGGAATAGCAATGGAAAATAGGGCAGCATGCAATGTATCCAAACAAATGCTCATAGAAAGGTCTCAATAATGACTAATCATATCAAGCATACATCCAATTAAGCATCAAGCAACTAGGTATAGACAAACCAAAGACATGTAAGCAAATCAAGAACATGTACATTCAACAAAGTTGCACTTCTATATTATCAATCAAAACATCATGCATAAGCGAACATGGATGCAAACAATGACCATGCATTACAAAACCAACAAGTTGAGCATTAATCGAGAGTTAACATGATTCAAATGTGTGTGCAACATGTTCATCACATCAAGAAGTCAACAACGCAAACATGAACATTCATCAATGAAAATCAAAAGTCGCGTGTCGAAAAACCGTGCTCATACAAAGGTGATGTGAACAAAATGAAGTGAGAATGGAGCAAAGTTATAACTTAAGTCATATCATGATCATCCAATTCAAACATGTAAGAAAGCTTCACATTAACATGCATCAAGACTAGTTGAACACATACCATGATCATTTTCAAAGGAAAACAAATGTTCAAGCAAGGTAAAAGGCATACATGATCCAACTTAGGAACACCATAACATCATGTTAAATGTATCACATCACATTCATTTCCAAGAGATTACACAAGTTCAACAAGTCATTATTCACACATGAACCAATATGCGTCACGAACATGCTTCAAGAATGCAAACAAGTCAACAATCGGACAATCATGCATCAAAGATTCACATACATCCAGCAACTAGAGGTTAAACAACCCTAGAAAATTCCACAAATATGCATCACACAAAGCCATGAAGGTTAGGGGTGGAATAGGTATCAATACATGCTTCCAAACAAGCCAAAAACACAAAAGTTACAGGTGCAAATCGATTGCAGCAGGGTGCAAATCGATTGTACAGTTACAGAATGCAGTTTCTAGTGAAAAAACACAGGTGCAATCAATTGCACTAGGATGCAAATCGACTGCACCATAGCAGACCTGCAAAAATCACTTCTCATAATCACTTTTTCAGCACCAATCACCTGTCTGAACATCCACATGATCTTGTAATCAAACATACACGAAAATCCACATCAAATATCAGCAGTCAAACACATATTTTATCAATCAATCAAACAAATCATGAATCAAATCAAACAAATGGACCAAATCACATTGAAAACCATAGATCTACATTGTATAAGTTGAAATTAAGCTAAATCAAGTATGGATCTGAAATTAACCAACCTACAAAGCTGAGAATTGCTTTGGTAAGTGTTGCAAATGAAAATCCAAGAATCCAAGCAAGAAATCCAAGATCCTAGCAAGAAACTTCAAGATCCAAGCAACAAGCTAACACTACTTCAAAATCACTTCCAATAAGCACTTCTGAAATTCCAGATCTAGATCCAAACGAAAATCACCAATGAAATCAAGTAATGGAATGATAATGAGAGGCTTAAGCTCAAGAATTAACAAGTTCCAATGAAGAACTTGTTAATCTCTATGGAGGAGCTTTGAGTGAGGTTGAAAATGGAGGTTGAGAGTGAAAAAGTGAGAGAGAATTGAGAATTCTGAAAATTCAGAGTGAAAAAATGATCCAAGTTTTTGAGGTTTGGAATTGATTTGGTTAAATAACCCCTAGGTTAGGAGTTAAGTTTGGGTTTGGAATGAGGTTTAGTGAGTGGAATTGGAAGTGGAAAATAAACTTGGAAAGGGAGTGTGGAATTAGAGTGGAAATTGGATGGAAATGAAATCAAATTCTGTAGCCCTCTAGATCTTTCTACTGATATAACATTGATCCCAAGTGAATGTGGTGCATTGGAAATTGACATAGTGCTGAAAAATGAAGGTTTTAGGCAAATCCGTTACAGTGCAGTCGATTGCACAGCAGTGAAAATCGATTGCACACCCTTGCAAAGGCCAAAATGTGAAAACTGAAGGGATGCAATCGATTGCACACTTATGCAAATCGATTGCACCAAGGCAAAATAGTGAAAATGACCTCATTGCAACTTGTTTTGAGTCCTGCTTCATATCTAATCCTTAGGCACTGATAATACCCTTAAATGATGCCTGAAACATGATAAAAAACCTGTCTAGAACAAGATCAAATTAACCCTGCTTTATGACCTTGATTCTGAAATGATTAACCCATATGCTGATAAAATAAATGAACGATGCCTCTGATGATTGTGCAAACTTGGTAAGAGACTTTGATGAACATGAACACCACAAGATTGAGTACACTCTCTTGCTTTAGCCTTGAGACACATCCTCCTCCTGAGGGTTAACAAGGACACCTTGATCCCATGCGGAGAACCAATGATATGCACAAATGAAAATGCTAGAATGAAATGAAACATAAGCCAGTTAGAGTTAGAAAAAAAAAGGGCAAATTTTGAGGTGTTACACTAAGGATCTGACCTGAATTGAGAGAAATCGTGGGAGGAAATAGTGGAGGAAATCGTGGGAGAGTGGAATCGGCTCAGTAAAAAATAGTCGTTATTCACTTGGTCAACAAGGAAATGGGGAGACTTGGTCGGCAAGGCAAAAATGTGGTCAATAGTTATCGTTAATTAATTAATTAATAATTTAATTACAACACACCATTATTAATTAATAATAACAAATTAATTTACATTACACATGATTAATAAATTAATTAATATTAAATAATTTTTCATCATTTCGGGTACCCAAAAAATATTGGATCAACCTCCAAGCCCAAGACCAAGCCCATGCCCAAGCCCATGACCGAACCGAATCGACCCGAGCCGAGCCGGTCGGCCGCACGGACAGCGGCACAGCGGCGGAGGCACGCGTGTGTTATGTTTTATGGTAGTGTGTTGTCACCCAACCACAAAATTGGGTACGCCTTAGGCCCAACCCAATTTGTCCACTTGAAATATATAAACACTACTAAAGTGTGTTCTCCCTCCTATGTGGAATTTTAATGAACCTTTTCAAATTCACTAACACACTCTAGCTCATATTTGTGCTCATTTATTGCCAACGTAATACTATTAACTTCTTCCAAGTCCCCACTCAAAGTTATCATCATTCCAAATATTCCAACAATCCCTCACTTGAATTTAAAAAGTGATTTTAGAATGAACGTGGAACGTTTCTAAGATTGTGCATAAGCAAAGGTGCCTACGACTTGAACCTTTACGTAGCAGGTAGGATTCTGGTTCCACAAGAGTGACATCATTGTCTTGAACTCTATCTCAGACATCAAGCCCGCGCACAATCTTTTCTTAAGGTGCATTTTAAAAGCTCTGCTTTAATGGTCTTGCACGTGTAACCCGGTTTAGTGAAGACTCTAGGAATTCTACCTCGAAATTCCATAGGAACCAGCCTAAGTTCCACAATCACATAGGTGAGTCTATCAAGAGTACTCCTGTAGCCTAGGTACTCCCTCATACATAGTATAAATCTCATTAAGAGTTTATATTATATCGTCTTTTTATCGCTTCAGGATTCATGCTTATCTTATTTACTTTAGCATGATCACCTCATATTACTCATAACTTCTTATTATCCGTTGAACCTATTTCTTGGGATCTCCAGTCATTTAGGTCAGGTTTCCATCATGGGCAACTCATTTTTCTATAGGCATTAGTCCCATCTTAGTGGATGTATTATTGACTTTCTCTCTAGCTAATCCTTTCGTCAAAGGATCTGCTGAATTTTCATCAGTGCGTACATGATCAACTCTTACAGCTTCTTTAGAGATGCAGTCTCTAACAATGTTGTGTTTTCTTCTAATTTGACATCTTTTTACCATTATAATAACGGTTCTCAATTTTCTCAATAGCCGCAGTACTATCACAGTGGATCAACACAGTTGGCATAGGTTTTTTCCACACAGGGATCTCAGGTAGCAAACATCTTAACCAACTTTCTTCTTCACTAGCAATCGCTAATGCTATCATCTCAGACTCCATCGTGGACTGAGCCAAGATAGCCTATTTCTTTGATTTCCAAGATACCACTCCTCCATCTATATTGAATATATAGCCACTAGTTGCTTTGGAGTCATATGATAATGCAGTAGGAAATCTCTGATAATGCAAACCGAGATTTATGATTTTTTTTAAGATACCGCATGACTCGATCAATAGCTTACCAATGCTCATTACTAGGTCTACTAGTAAACCTACATAACAATCCTATGACATATGCAATGCCGAATCTAGTACAATCAGTGGCATACGTAAGACTGGAAATGATGCTCACATGCTCTGTTCTGACACTTTCACCAGCGTTCTTAAACAGTTTCACACTTGGATCGTATGGTGTGCTTGTAGGTTCACAATCAAAGTAATTATATTTCTTTAAGATATTTTCCACATAATGTGATTGATCCAAAGAAATTCCTTGGTCAGATCTCGTGATCTTGATACCAAGAATCACACTTGCTTCTCCAAGGTATTTCATATCAAAGTTGTTGCCCAATAGTGATTTCACTTCATTAACGGTCTGAATGTTTGATCCAAATATGAGTAGATAATCTACATAGAGACATATGATAGTGCATATGTGATTCTCAGATTTGTAATAAATGCATTTGTCACTTTTATTCACTTTGTAACCATTCAATATCATTAAGTTATCAAACTTTCATGCCATTTATTTGGAGCTTGTTTTAGACCATACAGAGACTTGTCTAACTTACAAACCTTGTTTTCTTGTCCATGAATCACAAACCCTTTCGGTTGTTCCATATAGATTTCTTCTTCTAAGTTACCATTTAAAAAATGTGTCTTTACATCCATTTGGTGTACTATTAAGTTATAAAGAAATTGAAATTAGTACCCTAATGGGTGTAATTCTAGTGACTGGAGAAAAGGTGTCGAAGAAATATATATCTTCTCTTTTCCTAAAACCTTTGGCTACAAGGTGAACCTTGTACTTATAAATAATTCCATCGGGTTTTAGTTTCCTTTTCAAAACCCATTTACAACCGATTGGTTTGCAACCAGGAGGCAAGTCTACTAAGTCCCATGTCCTGTTAGATTTTAGAGAATCTATCTCATCGTTAATATCTTCTTGCCATAAATCTGCATCCAAAGATGACAAAGCTTCTTGAAGATTTGCTTGATCTTCCTCTACTGTATAGGCCGCATAATCGGTCCCATAGGCTTTAGCAAATCTTACTCGTTTACTTCATCAAAGTTCTTTTTCTACTTTGTTGTTGCTTTCAGTGCTTCTTATCACAAAAATGTGATTCGATTAAGTGCCCCCACTATTTCTCGATTTGAAAGAAGATTGGTCTTCATAGAATTCAACAACATTTGATTCTATGATCACTTTAGCATTTAGGTCACAAAACCTATTGTCATACCCCAAATTTTACCCCTAGATTCAATCATCATTTGCATAACATTCTAGGTCAATCATTCATGCACAGCTAACCAATTATGAAGATATGTTTGCTTTTTGTTCACCTGTGAATTAGGGTTTGCCCTAAGAGGCTTAAAGGGTTGATCAGTCAAGGTTTTGGATGGATCATCAATCAAATAAGTTCTCATACACTTAAGATACCTCCCTTCATCAAATATC
This sequence comes from Lathyrus tuberosus, assembly GCA_022829125.1. NCBI lineage: Eukaryota > Viridiplantae > Streptophyta > Magnoliopsida > Fabales > Fabaceae > Lathyrus > Lathyrus tuberosus. The sequence goes on along the minus strand of JALAZF010000622.1, from coordinate 1,200,091 downwards.
AAATGCAAATTGGCTTCATTACAGGTTCTCCAAGATCCAAGTTCATCTGGCTATAAACTAGGGTTTTGTCAACCAAAGTCAATTGCATCTT